>JACBWV010000364.1:14802864-15402864 GCA_013435795.1 Chlamydomonas sp. ICE-L
CCTCATCCATCCATCCATCCGCCACCATCCATCCATCCCTCCACTCCAACCCTGAACCCTAAACCCCCCCCCCCCCCACCCCTCCTTACATTCCTCCCTCACCGTCTGCTTGGCCACCCACACTCACACACACAACTCACCCACCGCCAACACACACTACCTTCATCCCCTCTCCTCCTGCCCTCCTTCCCTCCCCCCCTTCACCACACAAAAACTCCCTCCCGCATTCCCTCATTCCCTCCATCCATTCATCCATCACAGCAGAACCCTAAACCCTATAAACCACACAACCCATCCCTCCCTCCACCCCCGACCAGACATAGACCCCCCCCCCCCCCCCCCCTCCCGCCCTCCCTCCTCCATCCACAACACAACACAAATCCCCACTCCCTCCCTCCCCCGACTCCCCCCCGCCCCCGCCCCCGCGCCCCCGCCCCGCACGCCAGCCAGTCATCCGCACGAAAGGGGGCCCGAAAGGGAGCCGCAAAAGACCGCCAGCCAGCTCAGCCACCCCCCCCACCAGGACAGCAACGCACGCCCGCAGCCAGCCAGCCAGCAAGCCACACGAACAGAACGCCGACCGCCCCGCCGCCCACCCGACCCCGGCACCACCCGCCCGCCCGCGCCCGCCAGCGCCTGCGCCCGCAATGGCGCCGACGGAGGGGAGCCGACACAAGCCCGCCAGCCAGCACCGCCATCCCCCCCAAACACACAAACGCCCATTCATCCATCCTCCCTCCCTACCCTCCCCTCCCCCGCGCCCCCGCCCTCCCTACAATCAATCCCCCCGCCGGCCTACAGGATCCTCTCACATTAGCCCAGACACGACACCACTCCCTCCCTCCACCTTATCTCAATCTTCAAATAATACAACGAAAGACCGCCCCTCAAGCCCCCCCCAGGCAGGCCAGTGGATACATCCATCCCCTAGCGGCATATGACTGTCAATTCTTGGCGGACTACACATGTGGATCTAAGATGACTGGAGAGTAGGGAACATTCCACAGGCTCCCTGATTCAACAAAGATATGTACCCTGGGCGCATCTACGTCAAGCCTCCCTGGCTACTGCACGGAGTTAAACTTACGATTAAGTATATTTTGTTGTTCATGTACATGTGCTTTATCGTCTGATGTTTATGTTGTTGGTATATGCTTAGTGATATGTTTAGGTTATATGCATGTGTATGTTTATGATTAGGTTATGCCATATGATTAGATGTTTATGCTTATGTTTATGCTTATGTTATATGTTTATGCTTGTGTTATATGTTTATGCATATGTTATATGTTTATGCTTATGTTTATGTTATATGCTTATGTTGTGTATATGCTTATGTTTATGTTATATGCTTATGTTATATGTTATGCTTATGTTTATGTTATATGTTTATGCTTATGTTAGTTATATGCTTATGTTATATGTTTATGCTTATGTTATATGTTTATGTTTATGCATATGTTATATGTTTATGTTTATGCTTTTTATCGTCTTATATTTATGTTTTTAGTCTGGAATGTTTTGTCAACCACGCAGGTGTGGAAAGTTGGCTGTCGAGTACGTCAGGCCGACCGAGGTGGTACACTGTGCCGTGTACTCCCGCAAGCTAGGGAGCGAGACATTCGGAGCTACCTCTTCCGAGGACTACGCTGACATCTTTTGGGGTGTTTTTATGTGTTACGCATATGTTACCAATTTGGTATCATATGATTCAGTCACTTAGTAGACGGTCAGGTCCAAGTTAAGGGGCTAAGCAGTCGTTGCCCTATTAGAGGTCATGATTGCCCTTACTTGGTTACCATAAAGTTGATAGTCAAAAATCAACCCTGATCCCGAGGTTTTTCCTTGAGTCCTAATAAATTGGTGGTTTGCCATAGGGGCTTATCATTGGGATTCAAGGTTTTTTCCCTCTCCTGTGAATATTTTGTTTCAAATTAGGTTGAAGTTATGCGTTACGGTAGTAAAGACGAACTACGTACAAAGTGACCTTCTGGTCATCAACACACGTCAGTCGGTCCTCCCCGCCCTTAACTTTATTAAGGGTAGTTAGGGCTAACTTGTTCATCGTTTCTGTTTAGGATTATCTCTGAGGTGCTCAATTCCCATTGTAACTAGTTTCGGAATTCAATGTTGCTCTTGCTTCTCTTTCGTTGTCTCCCTTTCCAAGTACGACAATTTATTAATCCAACCAGGCAGTGCGTGCTTCCTGCCTCCCAGCCCCCCTCATAAAATTAGATTCACGTATGGGGTTAGTAGTAAGTAGAGACTTATGCGGCAGTGGTGTCAATACGAGCCCCATGGCATTTATTCCCCGTTAGCAACCTTTCCCAAAACGCTAACAAGTAATTGTAAACTTTACCAGTTACATAATTGAGAAATGATTCTCGACTGAGAAGAGATGTCATGAGCCAGGCAGAAAGATCTCAACTTCCTAGGCAGTTTCTTTAGCTCTGGCTGGATCTCAAGCAAAGCAAGGGCCATCATCACAGGTTTCTCGTTAAGGTCACGTATGGTGTCAAACGCAGTCCAATCCATTAAGGGCGCCTGGAGGCGCGTCCCGAATGATTAGATTCGGATCCTTAATTCAATGTATTCAATTATTTTAATTAATTGAATTGAATTGTATTTAATGTTGTGCTATTTTAATTCGATGTATTCCTTTCCATTTAATTTAATTAACGTGATTTGAATGCATGTAATTGCTTTAAATTGTATCAATTCGAATTGGATTAAATTCGAAGAGCGCCTGGAGGCTTTAAATTAACTGAATTCCAATGGATCGATTGATGATTTAGCAATGTTAACTACAGGTGACGAAGGTGACGAAAAAGAGAGTTGTTGGAGGGTTGTTGATTTTTAAGCAGTATTGAACGTTTCTGTAATATAATGAAATGCATGTATGTAGATTAACTTTTTTTATGAATTTGATGCAAGAAAAATGAGGCCAATCAGGTGTCTGGCTGATTTTACGGAATTTGTTCAAGGTATTGCATGTTTCGGCCCAGCCCAGACGTGAACGGTATATCCCGTCCTGCTGAACGGGCTTTTGGCCAGCGGCAGGTGGCGTGGCTTGCCACTGCCCCCGCCCGGTGGCCCCCGCCCCCGTCCCCGTCCCCGCCCCCGCCCCTGCCCCCGGACCCTGCCCCGCCCCTGCCCCCGCCCGGTGGCCACCGCCCCTGCCTCACGCACGGCCCTGAGGTGGGGTCCGTGGGCTAATTATAGCGCAAGTGCCCGAGGGGAATGTTTAATCCATTGTGATGCTTACATGTTTCGCCTCCAATTTTTGACGACAATTCTGCTCCCAAACCTATGTTTGCGCACATGTTGAAGTGGTTCGAATTTGAAATGTTAGCTCAAAACGCCCTGAAATCAAATTGTTGACCGTTAATTGTAGCTATTTGGCCCAACCTGAGCTCCTTTTCATGAATTGCGATGCGCATATGTGCTCTGGTCAGAATTTTTCCGGTATAAATAAGTCTTATAATTCATCAAAAATATAGAATGTTCAATTTTTTGATGTTTTTCATAAAACCTGAAAATTTGGCTTGTGACACACGGACGGACGAACGGACATTTTAATGGGGCTAATCCCTCTTCAAAAAATCTGGAGATTTGTTTCATTCGGGTACGTTCATTGATTGTCGTTCCATCCGGTGGCTATGGCCAAGAGGAAAAAGAGAAGATAAAGAGTTTGGAAAGAATTTGACACCGTCGAATGACAGGATTATTTAGCGTGGGTTACACTCCTGCTGGGCAGGCACCAGGACATAATATTGGGTTATGACTTCCCAAGGCCTCAACACTATGAATAAAACAGCATTTTACGAACTTGCTAATTCTCGGACAGGTTTCGTAAAGTGAAAATCTACGAACCCCCCTCGTAATATGTCATGAGGACCCTTAGTAAAGTTTTGTCTATCATCTAAAGCATTTTACGAAGCCCAAATAGCAAATTACGAGGGGGGGGTCGTAGATCGAGAATCCCCATAGCCTGTTACGAAGCCTATGATCAATTTACGAACTGGATTCATCCCCAAAGCATTTTACGAAGCCTATGTAGCAAATTACGAACTGGATTCATCCCAAATTGGTACGAATTCTCCCCAAATCACGGAGAATTCGGAACTTAGCTTCGTAAAACATAGTACCCTGTACCCAAAACCCATTAATTCCAAGTCAAGACTCACTGACTCACTGACTCACTGACTGATTGACTCACTGACTTACTAACTCAATGACTCACTGACTCACTTGCTCACTAGCTCACTAGCTCCCTAAATGATTGACTCACTGTCTCACTGGCTCACTGACTGATTGACTCACTGACTCATTGACTCACTAACTCTCTAACTCACTGACTCACTGACCCACTAACTCTCTGACTCAATGACTCACTGACTCACTGGCTCACTGAATCACTGACTCACTGACTGATTGACTCACTGACTCTCTAACTCACTAACTCACTGACTGATTGACTCCTGGTGGCGCGTCCCGAATGAAATGAATTGAATCCTAAATTCAGTTTATTTTAATTAATTTTATTTTAATTGTATTGAATGTTGTTTTATTTTAATTCGATTTTATTCATTTCATTTTAATTTAATTCACGTGATTTGGAGGAACGCAATTGCTTTATTTTTTGTCAATTCGAATAGGATTAAATTAAATTAAATTTGATGTAATTGAATTTCATTGAATCGATGGATGTTGCAGCTTTGTTGGCTAAAAAGTGACGAAAATGAGAGTTTTTGAAGGGTTGTTGGATTTTTAGCAGTGCTGACCGTTCATGCAATGCACATTTATAGATTGGCTTTAATTGTAAGAATTTGATACAATAAAAATGAGACCAATCAGGAGACTGGTTGATTTTAAGGAATTTTACAAGGTATTTCACGTTTGGGCCCAGCCCAGACGTGAACGGTACGTCCCGTCCTACTGAACGGGTTTTGGGCCAGCGGCAGGTGGCGTGGCTTGCTCCTACCCTCGCCCGGTGTGCCCCCGCCCCTGCCTCTGCCCCCGCCCCTGCCCCCGCCCCCGCCCCCGCACACGCACACGCACACGCAGTCACGCACACGCACGGCCCTGGGGTGGGGTCCGTGGGCTTATTATAGGAACTGACTCACAGAATCACTGAATCACTGAATCAATGTCTCACTGACTGATTGACTGATTAACTGATTGACTCACTGCCTCACTGACTGATTGACTCACTAACTCACTGACTCACTGACGCAATGACGCATTGACACATTGAATCACTGATTCACTGACTCACAAACTCACTGACTCACTGCCTCACTAACTCACATACTCACTGACTCACTGACTCACAGACTCACTTACTCACAGACTTACTGAATCACTGACTGATTGAGTCACTCACTCACTGGCTCACTGACTCACTGGATCACTGAATCACTGTCTCACTGACACACTGACTCATTGTCTCACTGACTCACTGATTGATTGACTCACTGACTCATTGAGTCACTGACTCACCGACTGATTGACTCATTGACTCACTGACTCAATGACTCAATGACACATTGACACACTGACTCACTGATTCACTGACTCACTGACTCACTGACTCACTAACTTACAGGCTCACAGACTCACTAACTCACAGACTCACTGAATCACTGACTGATTGAGTCACTCACTCACTGACTCACTGAATCATTGTCTCACTGACTCACTGACTCGTTGTCTCACTGACTCACTGATTGATTGACTCACTGACTCATTAAGTCACTGACTCACTAACTGATTGACTCACTGACTCATTGACTCAATGACTCAATGACACACTAACACACTGAATCACTGACTCATTGACTCACTGACTCACTGACTCACTAACTCACAGTCTCACAGACTCACTGACTGATTGTCTCACAGACTCACTAACTGATTGTCTCACGGACTCACTGATGATTGATTGACTCACTAACGCATTGAGTCACTGACTCACTTACTGATTGACTCACTGACTCACTGACTCACTGACTCAATGACACAATGACACACTGAGTCACTGACTCACTAACTCACTGACTTGCTGACTTCCCCTCCACACTACAGCTCTATATACGCTACAGCTAACTCCAGTCAAGCGAACAAGCACATCCCCTAAACTCCGGTAACCAAGCCTAATATATAACTGCCCTCTTGTTATCTTTTTTTAGATAGCTATGCCTCTCTTTCTTGTAACTAACCGAACCCCCAAGCCCATCTTCCTTCCCATCTCTCTCCGCCTCCTGCACTATCACAATCATGGAAAGAGTTCAACAAGGTCGGCCGACAGGATTGGCGTGGGTTACACTCCTAGGCAGGCACCAGGACATAATATTGGGTTATGACTTCCCAAGGCCTCAATGGTTCGATCACAGACTGTGCATGTGGTTAAATAATAATTATTCTGGACTATGGCCAAGAGGAAAAGAGAAGAGAAAGAGTTTGGACATAATTCGACACCGTCGAATGACAGGATTATTTAGCGTGGGTTACATCCCTGCTGGGCAGGCACCAGGACATAATATTGGGTTATGACTTCCCAAGGCCTCAATGGTTTAATCATAGACTGTGCATGTAGTTAAATAATAATTATTATGAGCTATGGCCAAGAGGAAAAGAGAAGAGAAAGAGTTTGGAAAGAATTTGACACCGTCAGATGACAGGATTAACATGGGTTACACTCCTGCTGGGCAGGCACTAGGACATAATCTTGGGTTTTGACTTCCCAAGGCCTCAATGGTTTGATCCCAGACTGTGCATGTGGTTAAATAATAATTATTCTGGGCTATGGCCAAGAAGAAAAGAGAAGAGAAAGAGTTTGGAAAGAATTTGACACCGTCGAATGACAGGATTATTTAGCGTGGGTTACATTCGTGCTGGGCAGGCACCAGGACATAATATTGGGTTATGACTTCCCAAGGCCTCAATGGTTTGACCTCAGACTGTGCATGTGGTTAAATAATAATTATTATGAGTTATGGACAAGAGTGCGGAGGTGCCCGGTATTGTTCAAACCCAGGACACTGGGGGTCAGAGGGGGCGAAAGCGAAAAGAATAGAGAAAGAGTAGGGCGTACCAGGATGACCCGTATGGTTACGCTTGTAACCAACCCCATCGACGTTTCTGGCGAATTTCATCTTCCATACCGCACCATTTCTGCACAACCTAGGCTGAGCGTGTCCTCTACCCTCTCAGTTTTCTTCATGTCTAAGGCCAGGCACGGTGGTCGCGTGAGATCGGCACTCGGGCCGGCCCCGCTTGGTGATCTATAACCGGGATGCGACGTTTAAATGGTGAAGTCATCGGACCAAGTTGAAAGGTTGGTTTGGGTAGCCACATGGCATACTTGGGGGGTGCATTGAGTACACACAAATGTGGGCGGGGAGGTCTGGATGTGCCTCATGGACACCATGTGTGATTCAAATCTTGGTATGCCCAAATAGGGCTGCTTAGGTAGGGTAATCTGGCACATACTAGCAAGTGTGTGGCCCAGGGCACACATCTGGCAGCTCTACCTATCATGTATGTGTACACCATGCATGCCCCAAACATACCATGTGGCTACCCAAACAAAGCTTGCAACTTGGTCCGTTCACTTTCATTTTTTTAAGCTATAGTCTAGTGGCGTGTGTGCAATGTCAATAGCCTATTTACATTCCATTTGGGGCATGGGGAGAGAAGGCTCAGCTTACAAAAGGGTGGACATGCAACACGACATTAAATTACTTGTAGAAGGTCCTAACTGCAAACCATATCCAAGGGGATGTATCCTTCTTCACATAGGATATACAAAATTAAATAGAAATACGGGTAATCCTGGTCCAGCCTAGAGTTTGGAAAGAGTCCGACACAGTAGGATGATAGGATTACCGTGCCCCCCCCCCCCCCCGCCCCCAACCCTCCTGCGTCCTAGCTGTCAACTTAGATCGGCTATTCAATTTGTCGCGGCAAAACCCTCCGCCCCCCCTCCCCCCCCCCCCCCCCCCCCCCCCCCACACACACACACACCCCGCCCCCCCCCATCCCCAACCCCCAACCCTCCTCGTTGTTCAAATTTCCAAGAAGACACCATCTAGATCTGCGAAATGGCAGACGATTGCGTGCGCCTTCTAAACAATGCTTCGCATCACTGAACCAAACCACTACTGCTGTACTCCTGCACAGAGCCGCTGTCTTCAACCATGCTACCTGCTGGACCATATTCAATTCGTCGATTAGTACACAGCTTTACTTGGGCGAATGTCATGCTTTCAGGCAAGCCGATTGAGTGTTGCAATTGAGTGTTGCGGATGGAGAGGGAGGATTCGAATGCCGCAGGTAGTTGCGCAGGTTTGACAGATAGTTGCGCAGGTAGTTGCGCAGGTTTGAACTCAGACGCCGAACCTGCGGCTCAGCCGCTTGCTCGGTTGCTGCAACCTGGTCCACCTCCACATGCAGGTGCGAGGTGCCTCCTTGTTTGTCAATTAAATGCCTGCTTGCCTGCATGCTTGCCCGCTTAGTTACCTGCTTGCCTGCTTGAATTCTCTCTGCTGCCTGCCTGCTTCACACCTGCATGCATGCCTATGTACCTCCATGATTGACAAATGCCTGCCTGCTCTCTGATTATTGACACCTGCCTGTTAAGTAGGTTCCTGCTCCTGAGGCAAGCGACGACAAGAGGTGTTTGTATCTTGAAGACAATGGGAGAACAACACGAAGAAGTCTCCCCTGACTAGGCTACACAGTGGCAATATGTTGTTATAGAACCAACACATGTGAGTAGATCTGAACCATCTGTCTTGTATCCTGTACCATATGTCATGTACGCTGCACCATTTGTCTTGTAGGTTGAACCATCTGTCTTGTACGCTGCACCATTTGTCGTGTATGCTGAACCATTTGTCTTGTACGTTGCACCATATGTCTCGTATGCTGCACCAATGTGTCTTGTATGCTGCACCATGTGTCTTGTATGCTGCACCATTTGGCTTGTATGCAGCATGATTTGCCTTGCTGCACCATGTGTCTTGTATGCTGCGCCATGTGTCGTGTATGCTGCACCATCTGTCTTGTATGCTACACCATGTGTCTTGTACGCTGCACCATTTGTCTTGTACGTTGCACCGTATGTCTTGTATGCTGCACTATCTGTCTTGTATGCTGTACCATGTGTCATGTATGCTGCACCATCTGTCTTGTACGCTGCACCATGTGTCTTGTACGCTGCACCATTTGTCTTGTACGCTGCACCATTTGTCTTGTACATTGCACCATCTGTCTTGTATCCTGTACCATATGTCATGTACGCTGCACCATCTGTCTTGTACGCTGCACCATGTGTCTTGTACGCTGCACCATTTGTCTTGTACGCTGCACCATTTGTCTTGTACATTGCACCATCTGTCTTGTATCCTGTACCATATGTCATATACGCTGCACCATCTGTCTTGTACGCTGCACCATGTGTCTTGTACGCTGCACCATTTGTCTTGTTCATTGCACCATATGTCTTGTATGCTGCACCATCTGTCTTGTATGTTGCACCATGTGTCTTGTATGCTGCACCATCTATCTGTCTCATCATCGTAATTGCTACCACGTGAATGCTTGCTCGCTTTCTTGCTTGCTGATTCGTTGATTATCCAAATGGCTTGTGCTTGGTCAAGCAACTAATAATCTTCTAACTCCACCTCCTTCATTTCATGCTGCTGCAGTTCCGGCAGGCAGTGACTTCCACATATTGCGGCATGGTGGACAAGGAGCAAGTCATCAGCATGCTGGGATGAGTAGAGGGACAAGATCAAGAAGCCTGATGACACTGCACCTGCTGCTATCACTCATCATATAATAGTAGCTATAGCTAAACTAGCCAGTGGGGGTGGCAAGGGGGGGGCAGGGACAGAATACATACCATATAGCTATCATTTTTCTAGGCCCAATTCATGGGTACAATTTCCCCCACATATGAGGAGAATTTGTAAATGGCCAAATTATAATAGCTATTGTTCATTAGGTTGAAGTTGGGTTTGGTTATTAGGAAGTTGGGTTTGGATGGGTTTGGGTTTATTTGGCTGCTGAGTCCGCGACTTCACTTTGCTACTGGTTAGTTAAATGTAAAAAACTGCCTTCCAAACCCTATACGTCCCCCCCTAGAGCAAGTCATCCTGAGTCAATGGACACAAAAGTCACCCTCTTGGTTCCCCACTTAAATAAGAACGGTTCAAGCAAGCTGCTTTCAAGCAAAATGCCTCTTGGCGCTCGGATTATTTAAGAGCAGCAAGTAATCTTGATTCAAGACACATACAAGGCAACCTATTGATTCTACACTGAAACAAGAATTCAACAAGTGACCTCGAATCAATAGACGTACAAGACACCTCTTGATTAACCTCTTAAATAAGAGGGATTCAAGAGGGCATTTTTCAAGCAAATTGCCTCTTGGCGCTCGGACTACTTAAGAGGGGTGAATCAAGAGGTTTTCCTCTTGAAACAAGAATGGTTCAGTACAGCAAAACTTACCGACGCCCCCCCTCCATGGGAAACACACACAGACAAATACCACTTGGAAACTCCAGCCAACTCCATACAAAACACTGCCTCTCCCTACACCTTTCTCTCCTCCTCAACCACCTATGCTGACTGTATTAGGAAACTCTCTACCAACAAAGCCACTGGCCCAGACGGCATACCTAATGAATTACTTATGTGCCTCCCACAGGAAATGCACCTCATAATACACAAACTCATGCAGCTAGTATGGATCCTGGGAGGAACACCAGACTGCTGGAAAACCTCACACACAGTCATGCTCTACAAAAAATCAGATCCTTGCTTACCTCAAAACTACAGGCCAATAGGCCTTAACAATGCTGTAGCCAAACTCTGGACCTCCCTTGTTACTAACACTATTACTACCTACTCTGAAACCAACCACATTCTTAGCGCCTGCCAAGAAGGTTTCAGAAAAGGCAAAAGTACCTATAGACAACTCTTGAACCTACTCCACAACATTGAGGACGCTGCCCTCTTCCACCAGGACCTCTATGCTGCCTACTCTGACTTTAGCTCTGCTTTTAAAATGATTGACCACCAAAAACTTCTCTGCATCATGCACAGCTTGGGTTACACCCACGACACTATAGACACTATTAAAGGAATATACACAAACTCTACTACACATATTCTCCTTAACAATACACCTGGCTCCCCCATCCCCATCACTAGGGGCACCATCCAGGGAGATACTCTCTCCCCCCTACTCTTCATTATCTTTCTAGAACCCCTCCACAGATGGCTCCGTTCTGGGGGACGAGGATACAGAGCAGCATCCCTAACCTCCAAAACAGCAGATGAACACCACACCAGCAGCTTGGGGTATGCTGACGACACTGCTGTCCTAACCGGCAGCTCAGAGGACCTTCGCATCCAATGTGGTAAAGTTCAAACTTTTAGCATCTGGTCGGGCATTACTCTTAACGCCACCAAATGTGTGGTCAGTGGCATACTCCACAAATCACACCCCTCTCAACCTACTCACAACAACACTCTCAAACAAAGGCTAGATAAAATTCCACTGGGAAACTCCTATGCTACCTACCAGCCGCCTGACCAAGCCTACAAATACTTGGGGGTTCACATCTCACTTACCTTAAATTGGAAAACTCAACTCCACTCTAATATTGAAACCATTCACAATAAAGGGCTGAGTATCCTCACCAAAGCTAAAAACAGGGCAACCCCCACCCAATGCTTACGAATAATTTCACAATGTGTCAGAGCAGCTATTAAATACCCCATGATAGTAGCTCCCTTCTCACTAACCGACATTCACGTCATTGACAGAGCAGTATTAAAAACAGTTAAACTCTGCTGCTCCCTTCCCAGATCTTTTCCGACAAGAGCACTCCACCTCCCTAAAACAGAGGCAGGACTAGGGGTGCCCTCTCTACTCACTGAATATACCCAGATTACTGCAACAGCCCTCAGCCAGTCCATGAACGACCAAGGTCACCTGGGAATCCTCACTAGAGCTCTCCTTTATAAATCAACTTCCACCATGACCACTCTAGATCCTCTCTCTCTATCCCGCAAGCAACTTAAGTATATGTCCCTAGCCCGCCAGCTGGAAATTATTAAAAAATCTGACATAACAATTTATTGGAATGACACAGAACTTCTTGACAAACTTAACACACACTCTCTTCCTCTCCCTCCACAGGCAATCCCTGTATCACTCATGACTCCATTCCATGACCTAAACATCTATTCATACCATGACCTGGTCACCCCCATGGGAACTCACCTTGTCAGCACTACAGATCTCTCTCTTATCACCTTACACAAAGTTACTAAACACCACAAACGGTCCCTGAACCGCCTCACCGCTCACCTCTCCTCCCTCCAAACTTTCGCCTCCCCATTACACTCTGACCCACTTCCCCTCTCACACCGACAACTTGCGCCCGGTTACGCAATTGCGCAGAACACAACCGATAACGTTAAATCTCCTGCTTCTATTGAACCCTCCACCCCACCCACCCAGCGTTACCAACCTCACGCCACTGTTACTGACGCAGACTACGAGGCGGATTCCACTGGGGACCTGGAAGGAAACCAATGGTGGGCGTGGCCCACGCAGACCGAAGGCAGTCACGCGCACCAAGCATGGGGCTGCCCCAACAGTGATGCCACCTGGGCAGCACGCCACTACCTGTGCAAATTCTGGATCCGTCACTCCTCCACCTCTAAATTTTACCGTGCATATAGAATAACTCCCACCTCACACCCTGACAGGATCCGCGAGGCCATGACATCCCCCGACAGCAGCGCACCTGCACCACCGGCGCGCCTGCTCCACCTTACCTACGGATCCCAATACAAAGCCCTGCACATCACGAGCTGGCGGGGCAAGCACATGGGATACAGCATCCACCACAGCACATCTCTTACCTCCACTACCTCCACCATACATTGGAAACCCCAATCTCACCATGCGTCTCACCTTGTTGAACTTTAGGGACAACCAGCATACGACCAATTAACCCACACTTTTAAAACTACTCCCCCATTAACCACACACCTCAACCCTAGGAAGGACACCCACCTTACTAACCTTCAACAACAAGGCCAATGGGCCACCTCCCCAGGATTTAATGCTGACAACCACAACCTTGTTCACAAACTTCTGAAAATTGACACACACGACAGGCACCCAGACTGGGACATTCAACCACCCTCAGCCTACATTATACAAACAGGCATCCTCACCACTCTAGATGACCAATCCACACACACACACACCAACGTTTCATATCTTTATAACCCCACTGGTCACTGTCTTGGGCACATTCCCAACGATAGACTTACCTCTCTCAAACAAAACTATGACCACTTCAAAAATCACCACCCTACCAAATGGAACCAATCGACCCAAGGAGGGACATATCACACTGACTTAGCTGCCCTCTTCACCAGATACAGAGCTGCTCCTGCCGCCACCAACACTCTTTCTCCCCTCCTCTACCAAGCTGCAGCTGCCCTGGGCATTACTTACCATCGTACTTCTAACCCTCTTAGCTACGACCAAGGCCTCACCAGCTTCTCTTCTACCAGCCCTGCTGATCAGCTCTTTGGCTCTAACCAAGACCCCTTTCTTACCATCTGGACTGGGGGCTCCCTGGTGGACATTCCTAACTCCACTACACAAGCACACCAAGCTCTACGGTGGGCCCTAGCCAGTGCTGACCATGCTGAAAATATTCTCAGCCCTACCTGCACCCTGATGCTCCTTCCTGACGACCTTGCTGCCCCCTACAAAACTCTCCTCCATCACTCATGGATTCACTATATTGACTCTAGACCACAGTCTGAATTTTATGCTACCTCTGAAATCTGGCTTGGCAGCAAATCTCACACTCCACCCTCCACCCAAAAACTGCACCTCATCCTTATATGCAACCACAACAGCCAAGATACCGGTACCTACTTTCCTAAACTCCCAGATTTTATTAACCAATGGACATACTACATGCAAAGCCTCTCCTCATCTTGGGAGCCCTCCACCATCACACCACCTCCCACTCTTACCTCCTCTGACATTGTAGTTACCTACCCACGGAAACTCAAATCTCTTGTCAAAAAACCCCGGCAAACTCTACTCCACCAACACCCTCCTCCCTCTCTTCTTACCACTACTCACCCATGTCTCCACCTAGCTACCCCCTCCTCAGGCCTCCAGGTCTACACAGATGGTAGCCTAATAAAAGGTCAACCAGGGCACTCTAGCAAAATAGGTGCTGCAGTATATGTCCCGGCTGCAGGACAAAGCTACACCATCAACCCTGGGGGAATAGGGGCCACCAAAACTAACAACAGGGCAGAACTGGTAGCCATCCACCAAGCCCTTCTCAACATTGACTATGACAAATCTCTTACACTCCATACAGACAGCCTCTGCTCTCTTCAACTTATTAAAAAAATGATTCATGACCCTACCACAACAACCCGTTCTATTCATACTGAACTACTGCAATCAATTCAAAAACACCTAAGTCAACGCATCCTGCATGGCTCACACACCACTCTTTGTAAAGTCCGTTCCCACACAGGTATCCTTGGAAATGACAGGGCAGACATTCTGGCACGCAAGGCAGCTGAGCACCCTGCCTCCACCAATTTCACTGACAACACTGGGTAAATCCCCCGCCACAATGTCTACTGGCCCACAGTTCAACCTCCTCGCACACCCATGGGAGATATTCCCCCACGCATCCTAGCACCTAACCTTACACAAGGTATCACCTCTAACCTGCCCACCAGCTGCCACCTTGGCCAACACCCTCTTAAAGGGATTTATGCAACCACCTGGGCTGATAACACTCCCCACCAACTTCCTCATGCAAGTAACAAATTTTGGACCTCAACCCTTATCCAACATAAAACTAAATTCCACATCCTTAAAGCCCGCTGGGGTAGACTGTGGAACCGTAAACTTGCATTCCGCTGGAAACTCCCTTATATTACCAGCACTCACCCACCCACGAACTCCCTATGCCCCATCTGCCACACCTGTGAGTACGGAGCGGGCCACATCCTGGCGGGCTGCACACACCGGACTTTCAAGGGGCTCTATATCAAGAGACATGACGCCGCAGTGCGACTCATCCACAAGGCCATTTGCACCGGAGCCCTGGGATCCCGCAGAATGATCATGGACGCTGGCAAGGAAGAGGACCTCCCCAGAGGGGTCCTGGGCAAACGTCTCCCTGACTGGCTTCGCCCCTCCACTATTACTGTAGAGGACTGGAAGAGAATGAGACCTGACCTCGCCGTCCTACCTGACATAGACTCTCCTACCTGTATGGCTGATAAAGAACTCTGGGTTCTTGAGCTTGGATACTGCTCTGATACCAACCATGCTACTAAGTTTATCACTGAACACGCCCAGCTTGTTGAATTAGTAAATGGCCTTAGATCTGCTGGATACCTCGTTCACTACGAAGTTATCACCGTTGGAACAACTGGTACTATTCCAACCTCTTTTTTGACTTATATGACCACACTTGGACTTAAGAGACCGTGTGCCCTTAAACTGGCGGACACAGTCCACTCCCACACCATCACTACCTTTCAGAGTATTTTACAGTGCAGACGTTTTATGGAAGCACACCCCGGGTCGATACCCGGGGACTAGCACACAGACCGTCCCCCCTCTCAGGTTTTGTCTTGCCAGCTGCATTGTGCTGGTGCTTCCCAACCGGGGTGAAAACCCCCCGTATTAAGCTGCACCGTCATGATGTGGCCACGATGCCTGCCGGTCAGGCATCGGTGGTGATTCTTTTTACTGAGGTGGCCCTACGTATACGGTGACTATGGCTAGCTCCGGCTTACGCTATGGTGTCCTTAACTTCACGTCCTGTGAGTAACGGTATTACACGGATGTAACAATTTCAATTTCAATATATGGCTCCAGATAGCTTTAATTTTCAGCTACGAGGGGCGCAGCTTCTACTCAGCTCCCCTGATTGTCTATTTTGAATAACCTTGCGCAACGTCGGTCATGTCAACGTCGGTTATGTCGGGCACCTTGCAGCTGAAACAATTAACCGTCCAGAACTGCTCAAATATTTGGTTGTACTCAGTGGCTGTGTCAGGGGGCTGCCTAGAAGCTGCTAAGAAGTGCCGAAAATAATAGCTATGGGCTCCATCCAGCCATTTGGCTGATCGCTGTCTTTGGCAGTAACCTTATTCCTGCAGCAGGCACAATATAATCACAAGCAAGATAAAAAAAACGACAACAATCTAAGTATGATTAAAATGATAAAATCTAAGCATTTTTATCAAACATACTTTATCATTTTTCTGTATTATCCTTCACTTTCTTACTTTCTTGCTGCTTTAAAATCTTTGTCTGCGAAGCAGCAGAGCCTCCGAAAGACCGAAACCTGTGTCTGTGACGCACCCAGACATTCAGAGATGCAATAGACCCTACAAAATATGTGTCTTCGACGTAACCGACCCACTGGATCTGCGTCTTGGACGTAAGATCCAAGGAGGGAACACACCGTCCCCACGTTGCGTATGCGAGTCAACAGACCCTTCACAGGCACGTTGCTTCTGCGATGTAGCTTCCTGAACAACCCTGATCCCTATCAGGGTTGTTCAGGACGCTGCGTCCTCCGTCTAAGACGTCTAAGGGTCCGTTGCGTCCCAGGACCCAACGTGGGGAGGGTCCGTTGACCAGAATGAAGGGTCTGTTGCGTCGCAGGACGCAGGCTATACAGTTGCTTGCGTCTCAGGCAACAGAGCTGGGGGTCCTCCTGAACAACCCTCATCCCTATACAATTACCTGTATCCACATTCTGTTGATAAGAAGGGGACAGTTGGAAGACCCCCCCCCCCCCCCCCACACACACACACACACACCCGGCCCCCACCCCCCCACCCACCCCCCCACCCCCGGAAGTTGTGGTGTGGGCCTTGTCTTGGGTCTGTTGACTCAAGACAAGGCCCACACCACAACTTGCGCCTCTTTTTTTGTAGGAGTGGCAACGCCATTCAAACTTAATCCTCGTTGTCGCTGGTTTGTGTAGGGAGACCGATCTCCTAGGGGGGGGGGGGGGGGGGGGGGGGGGGGGGGGAATCCTTTCAGAACTAAAAAATAGTAGGGGACCCTGGCGGGTCCCTTGGAGGTCGGCCCCAGGGGTGGTGTAATGTTCGTCAAGCAGCAGTGGCAGCCTCCTTGGTGATGGATGCACAAGCAGTTGCTTACTTATCCGTACAATTTAATATTGGGGGGGGGGGGGGGGGGGGGTCAAGAATCAATGTAGCATGGCATGGCATTATTATTCAACTTGGTGGCCTGTAAGGCTAATGGACTTACTAGCTCACTGACTTCCCGAAGTTCCATGGAGGCAGGTGCAGCAACTCCCGAGGCTACAGTTGCTACTTCGCAACCTGCAGGAACTAGTGCGAAAGAGCAGATTTCCTTGTCAAGCACAATGCGCTGATGCAATGAGCTACGAGAGTCACGAAGAAGCGAATTCTTCATGGGGAAATCGTAGACATGCTCCAGGTCCCTAGACTGAGTCCACAGGACAGGAGGGAAACTACAAATGAAAACGCCGCGTCCACAGTCCGCAACCCTGACATACGTACGCGAAAAGTGCCTTCAGAGGTAATCCGCCCCCGACGGGAATCGAGCACGAGTCGCTTAGACTTCAGGACAGTCAAATTGACCGGCTTATTTGACCGGCTTTCTTGCGAATATGTGACGATTTGAAGATTTGACGATATCAAGATTTGAAAATTTGAAGATTTCGCGTAAGTATCGCATAGGTCTGTCTCCCTTAGGGGGCCGACCAACCAGGGTATGGCCAGGACAAAGTAATGTAATCATCTCCACATGGTCACGGTGACTATAGCTAGCTCCGGCTTACGCTATGGTGTCCTTAACTTCACGTCCAGTGAGTCACGGTACTACACGGATGTAACAATTTCAATTTCAATTTCAATTTCTCCACATGGTCGCACAACCACAGCATCCTCTGTGCCTAAGGCTTCCGCATGTAGGCTTATCTTTTGGGGGCAGAACAGATCTTAACCTGATACCGATGTACGTACTTTTACAGTCTAGGGGTAGACACATAGACTAAAAGGACTTGCCCAAAATTAAAAACAGGAACTTTTATTTATTTTATTATTTATTTTATTTTATTTTATTAACTAATATTGAACCAATCGCAAGCAACCCTAAACCTGATGTCAAATGGAATCTGTGCTTGTTCACTCTAACTGTGGAAGTGCTGACCAGTTGTTTTTCAAAACAGTACGTTTCGCATCTCAAATGCATAAGCTAAAGGGATTTGCCCAGCTTCAAACAATCAAGATAATTCTAGATTATCAGAAGGGTCATATTGACGGGCACTTGAATACCGGTACTTGGTCCCCCAACAAAATATTAGAGCACGACAGAGGGCCTATGAACAAGTACCTTTTACATAATTTGACTGCATGTATGTTTCAGTCCAGGGGTAGCCTAGCAGCCTACTTGGCTTAATGGAGTATTGGACTTGCCCAAGCTCGAATACCGTAAACAAGACTTCGAGAATGACAGGAGGGGATATTAGACACTTCGCCTAGTGATGCACGTGGTCTGGTTTGGGTTTGTCAGGTTCAGGCATGCTAGGGTGAGGGTATCCAGAATAGTGTGGATGTTGTACTCCTTTATAAAGCTGCGCACAAAAGGGATTGAAGGCATAAATTGGTTGGGGATTGGTCTGGATTGGCGTTGGGTGAGATTCATTTGGCTTGGCATTTGGTCTGATTTGGGTTGGTTTGGCGCGTGGTATTTGTAGGGACCGGCATATCATATGATGTTGACCAAAAGCGAGTATGATATCATACGAACTGCATCATATCCTATTAAGGGCGTCTGGAGGCGCGTCCCGAATGATTAGATTCGGATCCTTAATTCAATGTATTTTAATTAATTGAATTGAATTGTATTTAATGTTGTGCTATTTTAATTCGATGTATTCCTTTCCATTTAATTTAATTAACGTGATTTGAATGCATGTCATTGCTTTAAATTGTATCAATTCGAATTGGATTAAATTCGAAGAGCGCCTGGAGGCTTTAAATTAACTGAATTCCAATGGATCGATTGATGATTTAGCATCGTTAACTACAGGTGACGAAGGTGACGAAAAAGAGAGTTGTTGGAGGGTTGTTGATTTTAAAGCAGTATTGAACGTTTCTGTAATATAATGAAATGCATGTATGTAGATTGACTTTTTTTAAGAATTTGATGCAAGAAAAATGAGGCCAATCAGGTGTCTGGCTGATTTTACGGAATTTGTTCAAGGTATTGCATGTTTCGGCCCAGCCCAGACGTGAACGGTATATCCCGTCCTGCTGAACGGGCTTTTGGCCAGCGGCAGGTGGCGTGGCTTGCCACTGCCCCCGCCCGGTGGCCCCCGCCCCCGTCCCCGTCCCCGCCCCTGCCCCCGGACCCTGCCCCGCCCCTGCCCCCGCCCGGTGGCCACCGCCCCTGCCTCACGCACGGCCCTGAGGTGGGGTCCGTGGGCTAATTATAGCGCAAGTGCCCGAGGGGAATGTTTAATCCATTGTGATGCTTACATGTTTCGCCTCCAATTTTTGACGACAATTCTGCTCCCAAACCTATGTTTGCGCACATGTTGAAGTGGTTCAAATTTGAAATGTTAGCTTAAAACACCCTGAAATCAAATTGTTGACCGTTAATTGTAGCTATTTGGCCCAACCTGAGCTCCTTTTCATGAATTGCGATGCGCATATGTGCTCTGGTCAGAATTTTTCCGGTATAAATAAGTCTTATAATTCATCAAAAATATAGAATGTTCAATTTTTTGATGTTTTTCATAAAACCTGAAAATTTGGTTTGTGACACACGGACGGACGAACGGACATTTTAATGGGGCTAATCCCTCTTCAAAAAATCTGGAGATTTGTTTCATTCGGGTATTTTATATAAATGGTAACTTTAGCCTAGTCAGACTGCCGGCATCATATGATATCATATTGCTGTTCCCTCGTATTTGCCACACTCGCGTGCCTCCGTGAATCCTGAAGTGTAAGATGGAGGACCGGATATACATAGTTACTTAGACAACCTAATACACTTTTGTGTCCGTCATCACAATCTTAATGCGAGGCCCCTAACCTTTCCATGCTCATATCTTCCCGCTGACTGTAAATTGCATACGATAAGATTAAATTGAAGCTATGGAGTATTGGAATTGAAATTGAAATTGTTACATCCGTGTAGAACCGTTACTCACAGGACGTGAAGTTAAGGACACCATAGCGTAAGCCGGAGCTAGCTATGGGGTATTTAATTGAACACAATTTGACAATTTGAATCTGTAGTGCAATAAATTATACATAATTTGACGATTTGAAGCTGTGGTATATTCAATTACACACAGAGACGAGGCAGATTGATGGCAACCCCTTGCAATCATTAACTAGCCTTCTATACCCCCCCCCCCCCCCCCCCCCCCCCCCCCCCATTCGACCAGCCACACGCGGCACATGCCCTCCCCCCTAGCCTAGTATTTAGTCCACTGTTTTTCTTTTTGGCTACGAGCAGCAGCTTCTAGACAGCTCTCCTGGCTGGATAATCAGCCAAACTTGGCGCAACCTCGCGCAAATTTAAAGCTGACATAAGCAGCTTTCCAGAACTGCTCAAATAGTTCGGCGCAGCCCAGTGGTTGGCTCAAGGAGCTGCCTAGAAGCTGCTATAAAAAGCCAAAAAGGGAAACCCTGATTAAGTCGCTAGAAGGTGCAGCAGGCGTTCTCCTAGGTGCATTTTAGCTCAAGGAGCTGCCTAGAAGCTGCCACAAAAGCCAATAAGGAAAACCCTGATTTAGTCACTAGAAGGTGTATCTTTGCTTCAAGGGGCTGCCTAGAAGCTGCCACAAAAAGGAAAACCTTTGTTTAGTCACTAGAAGGTGCAGCAGCAGGCTGTCTCCAAGGTGCAATTTTGCTCAAGGAGCTGCTTAGAAGCTGCTACAAAAACAGGGGGGGGGCAGCTTTATAGCTATGCCTTAGGGTGTAGCTTTCTCTAACCCCCCTGGGGTAGGGGGGAGCTAAAGCTATACTATGGGTCTTACATTAATCGCCGAAAAGGAAAACCCTGATTTAGTCACTAGAAGGTGCAGCAGCAGGCTTTCTCCAAGGTGCATTTTTGCTTGAGCTGCTCCGTCTTGGGACAGCAGCAGAGGACACAGGCGTTGCCCTTGATCTCCTGGGTCTCTTGTTGGCCTCGTCTGCATGCATGCCGGTAGATGAGTATGTGTTCAGGCATACAGACAGATATACTAATGTCTGTATGTATATATGTCAGTATGTCTGTATGTATGTATGTATGTACGCATGTATGTATGCATGCATGCATATATGTATAGATGTATGTTGTATCTTGGGGCTTAACCCAGTAGCTGGCTCAGGGAGCTGCCTAGAAGCTACTGCTTGTAGGTGAAAATAAAAGCTATGAATGGTATACGAAGATGGGTTCAGTCTCAGAGACAGATATAGTCGTATGTGAGATACATCCTCTTCATAAGATGTATTTCTATTGTCTCCTGTTAATCCTGGTTAATCTAGAAATAAATTATTCTTGATTCTTGTTCTTCTTCTTCTTGATTATTACTACTTCTTGTTATTGTTCTTGTTCTTCTTCGTGTTCTTCTTCTTTATCTTCGTCTTGTTCTTGTTCTTCTTGAGTATTACTATTATTATTATTATTATTATTATTATTTGTTCTTGATGATTTGAGGTTGGTGTCAGCGAAACTTACCATACAATGCACTTATGGTCAGATTTGGTCTAGTATGTTCCGCTGGCAGTTGGGCAAGTCCTTTAAGCCTACGACGCTACCCCTGGACTGTAACATACATACATGCATCCGATGCGGACCGTACAAACAGACTAACATTCAGGCGGTTATACTAGCCTTATGAAGAAGAGTGTATTTGTAAGTGAGCAAATATTTTCTTTCCGCTACCAGAAGCGATCGCTACCTGGGACCCTGTTTTGGCCTAACCTCAAGCTACCCTGAGGCTCCCCCACCCTGCCCCCCTAACCCCCTAGGCCGGCCCGCCAGGGCGGCCCTTTGGTCAACCTACCCAAATCGCTACTAGGAGCCCAACCTTGAAAAACACCAAATCCCTGATCGCTACCAGAAGACCCCCTTTCCGAAAAGAAAAAGGTTTGTTAGTGAGGGATTGAATCCCTGATGGCGCACTACGAATCCCTGATAGCCCCAGAACTTAGCCTTTCACGGGTCCCCCTTTTTTTCCACGACACCTCTCCATTCCGTCGCCATTCTGTTGCTGCATGGCGACGCATGGGTCTGGCTAATCTAGTCAGAAATGCCCCCTTAATCCCCCCGCCCTCACGCTTCGCGCTAGGGTTACACCGAGTCGCTCAATTTGCGACATGATGCGCACACAAAAAACTGACGGGTCGCCTCCCGTCATCTCACATACCATGAGCCTACTACAACACAATAGTTCAACTTATGATAAGTAAGCCTCTAAATAAGTAAAACTCTATTAAATCAGGGGAATGTCCGTTGCGTCGCACACGCAGATCCAGCCAGTCGGTTGCATCTCACACACAGATTTGGGAGGGTCCGTTGCATCTGAGAGAGTCTGGGTGCGTCGCAGACACATATTTTGAAACAGGCTGCGTATCGGGAATCAAATTTGGGGTTCCCCTAATCAATCAGCCCTTCCCTTTCCTGTCCACGTCTTTCGTCCCCCCCCCCCCCCCCCCCCCCCCCCCCCCCCCCCCCCCCCCCCCCCCCCCCCCCCGCTCTCTACGTCCCTCGTCCCCCTTTTCTCCCTCCTTTCTTCATTCCCCCCTATCCCCCCCCCCCCCCCCCCCCCCCCCCCCCCCCCCCCCCCCCCCCCCCCCCCAGCCCTCTTCTATCCCCCCTTTCTCCCAACTACACTACCCTTGCACGCACCGGCAACTTCTGTGTCATGGATGTGTCCAGCGAGCTTTGTCCACTGTGCCTTCAAGTCCTCTCTAGTCATGGGTCCATCGGCACCCTTCACCACTTGGTTGATCATGCGGTCAATGCTTGGACCTTTAGGCTTGGATGTATCTTTAGGCTTTGTTGCATCCTTAGGCTTAGATGGACCTTTAGGCTTAGATGGACCTGCAGAAGCCCTAGCACCTGCTGTGTTAGGGAGGTAAGGAGGTTGGGTGTAGTGAGGAAGGGAGGGAGGGAGGGAGGGTGGGTGGGGAGAGGGAGGGATGGGGGGATGGAGGGAGGGAGGGATGCGGGGATGGAGGGAGGGATGGAGGGGAAGGATGGATGGAGGGAGTGGGGGAGGGAGGGAGGGAAGGAGAGAAGGGGGGAGAAAGGGAAGGAGGGAGGTAGGGAGGGAGGCAAGGGGGTTAAGAAGGTTATGGATTGTACAGTGGTAAGGAGGTATGGAGGAAGGAAGGGTTGGGTGTAGTGAGGGGAGGGAGGGGAGTGGGGGGTGGGGTGGGGTGGGAGTGGGGGGGAGGGAGGGAGGGAGGGAGGGGAGGAGGGGGGGAGGGAGGGAGGGAGGGAGGAGGGAGGAAGGGAGGGAGGGAGGGAGGGAGGAAGGGAGAAAGGGAGGGTGGGGAGGGAGGAGGGAGGGATGGAGGGAAGGATGGAGGGAGGTATGGAGAGAGGGAGTGGGGGGAGGGAGGGAGGGAAGGAGAGAAGGGGGGAGAAAGGGAAGGAGGGAGGGAGGGAGGGAGGGAGGCAAGGGGTTAAGAAGGTATGGATGTACAGTGGTAAGGAGGTATGGAGGTAAGGAGGTTGGGTTGTAGTGAAAGGGAAGGAGGGGAAGGAGGGACGGAGGGAGGGAGGAAGAGAGGGAGGGAGGCAAGGGGGTATGGAGGTACAGTGGTAAGGAGGTTATGGAGGTAAGGAGTTTGGGTTTTGTAGTGAGGGAGGGAGGGAGGGAGTGGGGGAGGGAGGGCAGGGTGGTGGGGGGGGAGGGAGGAGGGAGGGAGGGAGGGAGGGAGGGTGGGAGGGAGGGAAGGGGGGAGGGAGGGAGGGAGGGAGGGAGGGAGGGAGGGAGGGAGGGAGGGACAAAGGGAGGGTGGGAGGGAGGGAGGGATGGATGGAAGGATGGAGGGAGGTATGGAGGGAGGGAGTGGGGGAGGGAGGGAGGGAAGGAGAGAAGGGGGGAGAAAGGGAAGGAGGGAGGGAGGGAGGGAGGCAAGGGGTTAAGAAGGTATGGATGTACAGTGGTTAGGAGGTATGGAGGTAAGGAGGTTGGGTGTAGTGAAAGGGAAGGAGGGAGGGAGGGAGGGAGGGAGGGAGGGAGGGAGGGAGGGAGGGAGGGAGGGAGGGAGGGAGGGAGGAAGGAAGAGAGGGAGGGAGGCAAGGGGGTATGGAGGTACAGTGGTAAGGAGGTTGGGTTTGTAGTGAGGGAGGGAGGGGAGGGAGTGGGGGAGGGAGGGCAGGTGGTGGGGGGGGAGGGAGGGAGGGAGGGAGGGAGGGAGGGAGGGAGGGAGGGTGGGAGGGAGGGAAGGGGGGGGGGGGGAGGGAGGGAAGGGAGGAAGGGAGGGAGGCAAGGGGGTATGGAGGTACATTGGTAAGGAGGTGTGGAGGTAAGGAGGTGGGTTGTGTAGTGAGAGAGGGAGGGAGGGAGGGGGGGGGGGGGAGGGCAGGGGGTGGTGGAGTGGGAGGGAGGGAGGGAGGGAAGGAAGGGGGGAGTGAGGGAGGGATGGGGGGAGGGAGGGAGGGAGGAAGGTAAGGGGGTAAGAAGGTACAAAGGTATGGAGGCACAGTGGTAAGGAGGTCAGGAGGTATGGAGGTAAGGAGGTCGGGTGTAGTGAGTGAGTGAGTGAGGTGGGTAGTGGGTGAGTGAGTGAGTGAGTCAGTGAGTGAGTGAGTGAGTGAGTGAGTGAGAGTGAGTGAGTGAGTGAGAGTGAGAGTGAGAGAGGGATTTGCATTGGCCTTAGTGCCTTACCTCTATCTTGAGTGGCCATGGGCTTGGAAGCACCCGTCGCCTCTGCATTCAGCTCTTCCTGGCGAACAATTCCAGCCAACCGGCGCTTCTCATTGTATTTGTCAATCTTGACCTTCTCCTCTGAGGATACAGCCAACAAGTCAGCCCTGGTAGCGTCTCCTGTAGGGGTGGGGGGATGGGGGGGGATAGAAGTCAGGTATGCATAAATAGTATGCCTTATTACGAGGCGTGAGTTTCTCTTCTCATTGTATTTGTCAATCTTGACATTCTCCTCTGAGGACACAGCCAACAAGTCAGCCCAGGTAGCTTTTTCTGTAGGGGTGGGGGGGATGGGGGGGGGAGGAGGGAGGGGGGGTGATAGAAGAAAAGAGGAGAAGGTCGGGGATACATCTTGACCTTCTCCTCTCTCTCTGAGGATACAGCCAACAAATCAGCCCTGGAAGCGTCTCCTGTACAGTGGGGGGATGGGGGGGGATAGAAGTCAGGTAAAATTAAATAGTATGCCTTATTATGAGGCGTGAGTTTTGCTTCTCATTTTATCTGTCAATCTTGACCTTCTCCTCTGAGGATACAGCCAACAGGTCAGCCCTGGTAGAATTTCCTGTAAGGCGGGGAGGATGGGTGTGTGGGTGGGGGAATGGGGGGAGGGTGTGTGGGTGTGGGTGGGTGGTGGGTGTGTGGGTGGGTGGGTGGGGGGGATAGAAGTCATGTATACATAAATAGTATGCCTTATTACGAGGCGGGAGGATGAGGGGGACAGCACTAGGGCCAACCACCAAGTCATGTATACATAAATAGTATGCCTCATTACGAGGCGGGAGGATGAGGGGGACAGCACTAGGGCCAACCACCAAGTCATGTATACATAAATAGTATGCCTCATTACGAGGCGGGAGGATGAGGGGGACAGCATTAGGGCCAACCACCAAGTCATGTATACATAAATAGTATGCCTCATTACGAGGCGGGAGGATGAGGGTGACAGCACTAGGGCCAACCACCAAGTCATGTATACATTAATAGTATGCCTCATTACTAGGGACCGACATATCATATGATGTTGACTAAAGGCGAGTATGGTATCATATGATATCATACAAATTGCATCGTATGATATTGTAAATACGTGGTAACTTTGGCCTAGTAAGACTGCCAGCATCATATGATATCATATTGCTGTCCCCTACTTATTACGAGGCGTGAGGTTGAGGGGGCCAGCTCTGGGGCCAACCACCAAGTCATGTATACTTAACTGGTTTTCCAGTACCAGGCTGTGTGTAATAATGCCCTGCTGTGTGTAATAATGCCCTGCTGTGTGTAATAATGCCCTGCTGTGTGTAATAATGCCCTGCTGTGTGTAATAATGCCCTGCTGTGTGTAATAATGCCCTGCTGTGTGTAATAATGCTTGTTCACAGTTGGAACAAAAAAATTGTAACGCCTTGTCACGGGGCGTGAGATTTAAGTACCCTTTCCGTTCGCTTGCTCTGGGGAATGGTTACTGCTTGTTTTGCTTTTGCAGACCGCTACTGTGCCTGAGCTTGGACTACCGTGCGAAAGCACAGATTATTTACAGAGCTGTCATTTGTACTTCTATGGTAGCTCAAAAGGTAAAGCTGACAGCCACCACTGCAAACACCACCGCCGCAAGACCAGCACCAGCACCGCCGCCACCACAGCAGCCCCCCCCCACCCCCACCACGCACCTTCTCCATCCACCCACCAACCCCACCCACCAACCCACCAACACACGCACACACCACCACCATAATCACCCCCCCAACCCCCACCCCACACACACCAACACACGCACCCACCAACACCATAATCACCCCCCACACACATCACGTGACCCTCCTTTGGCAAGGAGAACAACACCATTTATCAGTCATATCTGCATCCCCCCCACCCACACCACACACCTTCCCTATCCAACCCCCCAACCCCACCCACCCACCAACACACGCACCCACCACCACCATAATCACCCCCCACACACATCACGTGACGCACCTTTGGCAAGTAGAACGACACCATTTCTCACGGACAGACAATGAGCAGAGCACTTCTCCTCCATCTCCAGACCCATTGCATCAGCTTTTATAGGATTGCCATTGAACTTGACCTTGATGAAGGTATGTGCCTTCAGAAGCTCCACTACAGATCTGTGGGGAAAATGAAAGAATACGGTTTAGTAAACAACTGTGTTTCACCTCAAGGGTAAACCCTTAACCCTAAACCCTAAATACGGTTTAGTAAACAACTGTGTTTCACCTCAAAACAAACAAACAAACTGTGGGGGAACTGTGGGGAAGTGAGAGAATACTGTTGCCTTTTGACACCAACATTTTGACAACCTGATTCTTTCTGTGTGTGTGTGTGTGTGTGTGTGTGTGTGTGTGTGTGTGTGTGTGTGTGTGGGGGGGGGGGGGGGGGGTAAGAAAGTACAAAACTGTGTTTGACCTAAAAAAAACAATCAATCAATCGATCAATCAATCAATCAAGCAAGCAAGCAAGCAAGCAAACACACAATCGAGTTCCCGCACAAACAAAATATTCATCACACTCATTATCTCAACTCACAACTTAGTTCCCATACCCATATATGATATTTATACCCACAACTAAGTTCCCATAGCCATACATATGTCCACAACTAAGTTCCCATAGCCACACAAATGCGCAGATGCCAACGCTTGTACCCACGCTGAAGCCCTTGCCCTCTCAAACACCCACACCCATGCCTCTTCCAAGTTGCCCACACCCATCCTCACCTCCACCTACCCATACCCATGCCCAGCCTCCCACCCTCACCTCCACCTACCCATACCCATGCCCAGCCTCCCACCCTCACCTCCACCCACCCAAGCCCATGCTCGCTTGCCCATCCTCAACAATCACCAGCACCCAGCCACTCCCCTACCAATCAACACCACCCAGCCACTCCCCTACCAATCCAGTTACCTTGCATGCTTTGTCCCACCCTCACCACCCTCACCACCCACCCATACCCATGCCCAGCCTCCCACCCTCACCCACCCATGCCCATGCACGCTTGCCCATCCTCACCAATCACCACCACCCTGCCACTCCCCTACCAATCCAGTTACCTTGCATGCTTGTCCCACCCTCACCACCACTACCACCACCACCCACCCATACCCAGGCCCTCACCCTCACCCACTCATGCCCATGCTCGCTTGCTAATCCTCACCAATCACCACCACCCAGCCAATCCCCTACCAACTCAGTTACCGGGGCATGCTTGCCCCACCCTCACCCACCCATGACCATGCACACTTGCCCATCCTCACCAACCACCGCCACCCAGCCAAACCCCAACCAATCACCACCACCCAGCCACTCCCCTACCAATCACCACCACCCAGCCACTCCCCTACCAATCACTACCACCCCGCCACTCCCCTACCAATCACCACCACCCAGCCACTCCCCTACCAATCACCACCACCCCGCCACTCCCCTACCAATCACCACCACCCTGCCACTCCCCTACCAAACACCACCACCCCGCCACTCCCCTACCAATCACCACCACCCCGCCACTCCCCTACCAATCACCACCACCCCGCCACTCCCCTACCAATCACCACCACCCCGCCACTCCCCTACCAATCACCACCAATCCGCCACTCCCCTACCAATCACCACCACCCCGCCACTCCCCTACCAATCACCACCACCCTGCCACTCCCCTGCCAATCACCACCACTCAGCCACTCCCCTACCAATCCAGTTACCTTGCATGCTTGTCTGTGACTCCAGCACTGCCAAGCTTCACTAGTGACCTAGACACAGAGGACCATAGGGCGTCCACCTCTGACTCTGACAACTCCAGCATGCTTCTAGGTGATGAGGTTGCAGCAACCTATGAATGGACAAAAACAAAACAGAAGCAAACACTGATTTCATTTACAGTAGACTATGTCTGACTAGCTGATAAAATAGCAGCAACCTATAAATGGGCAAAAAACAAAACTTGAGATTAACAGTTGACTAGGTGATGAGGTCCCAGCAACCTGTGAATGGCAAAACCAAAACAAAACAGAGACTGATTAGATTAGCGATATACTAGGTAATGAGGTCGCAGCAACCTATGAATAGGCAAAAACAAAACTTATGAGATTAGCAGTTGACTAGGTGATGAGGTCGCAGCAACCTGTGAATGGCAAAAACAAAACAAAACAGAGGCAGAGACTAATTAGATTAACATTGAACTAGGTGATGAGGTCGCAGCAACCTATGCATGGGCAAAAACAAAACAGAAACAAACACTGATTAGATTAACAGTAGACTAGGTCTGACTAGCTGATAAATAGCAGCAACCTATGAATGGGCAAAAACAAAACAGAAACAAAACAAAGACAAACACTAATTAGATTAACAGTAGTAGACAAGGTGATGAGGATGCAGCAACCTATGAGAGGGCAAAAAACAAAAAAGAGAAATACTAATAAGATTCACTTTAGTAGCCTAGGTGATGAGGATGCAGGAACCTATGAATGGGGAAAACAAAAGAAAGACAGAGACAGAGAGAAACACTAATTAGATTAACAGTATACAAGATGATGCAGATGCAGCAACCTATGAATGAGCAAAAACAAAAGAAAGACAGAGACAGAGAGAAAGAATTGTTATATTAACTTTAATACCGTACTGACAGCAAAATTTAACGCTTTAATTTCACGGGAGCAAACGTGAAATCGAGGCGTATACTACATTACTCGACGAAAAAAACGTGAAATCGAGTTTCAGGGCGATATTAGGGTTTAAATGAGCAATACATGAACACTGTGTGCTCTTGTTTATGAGATGTCTTCGTTGCAGGTCCTAGAACTCAAATTAACTGAGCAGCTAGCTGAGCAATACATGAAAACTGTCTGCTCTTGTTTATGAGATGCCTTAGTTGCAGGTCCTAGAACTCAAATTAACTGAGCAGAAAATTAAGTGATTAAATTAGTTGATGCAGAGTACTACCCTACTTGCAGACCCTATAACCATGTACCCTGATACAACGGTACATGGTCTACGGTAATAATATGAACACTACTACCTATACCACACTCATGAGTACCGGTACACAATATTATCACAAGCCTGTATTGTGATTTTAAGAACAGGCAATGAATCAGTGTAACATGTTCATGTTGAAACATGTAAATGGATCTTATTAAAATTTGAACCGTGAAATGTGTAACGTCAAATTATATCCCTCTGGAAAACAAAAGTGAATTTAAAACGTGAAATTATAATAACCCCCCTCAAAATGAACGTGAAATCTTTTGAAGCGTTAAATTTTGCTGCCACTACGGTAGACAAGTTGATGAGGATGCAGGAACCTATGAATGGGAAAAACAAAAAAAAGACAGACAGACAGAGAAAAACACTAATTAGATTAATATTATACAAGGTGGTGAGATGGCAGCAACCTATATATGGGCTAAACCAAAACAGAGGCTAATTAGATAAACAGCAGACCAGGTGATAAATTAGCAGCAATCTATGTATGGGCAAAAACAAAACAAACAAAAAACAAAAACAGAGAGAAAGACTAATTAGATTAACAGCAGGCAAGGAGATGAAATGGCAGCAACCTCTATATGGGCAAATACAATACAATACAATACAGAGACACACACGAATTAGCTTAACATTTGGTGGCCGGCCCTGGTAAAAGCAAACATGCTGCCCCCCTCAACCTCACGCCTCGTACTCAGGCATACTATTTATTTATTTGTTAGCTTAGCAGCAGACAAAGGAATGAGGCGGCAGCCAACCGCAGGCAACCGCAGAGGCAGGAAGGCAGAAAACCGCAGGCAGATAACCGCAGGCAGAACCGCAGGCAGAAACCCAAGGCAGAGAACCGCAGGCAGAAACCGAAGGCAGAAACCGAAGGTAGAGAACCGCAGGCAACCGCAGGCAGAAACGCAGGCAGAGAACCGCAGGCAGAAACCGAAGGCAGAGAACCGCAGCCAACCGCAGAGGAATGAGGCAGCAGCCAACCGCAGCCAACCGCAGAGGAATGAGGCGGCAGCCACCAACTATGTATAGGGAATGGCAGTATGATATCATACGATATCATATGATGCCGGCAGTCTGATTAGGCCAAAGTTACCATTTATATACAATATCATATGATGCAATTTCTATAATATGATATCATACTCGCCTTAGGTCAACATCAAATGATATGCCGGTCTCATAATTTATGAGATCAAAATATATCAAGACCGCGTGAATATACAAGTTCCATGCAGCGTCGCATGCGACGCCAAAAAATTGGCGGAGAGTGTTCACGACGGAGCAACAGGTGGAAGCGGAAGCGTATTAGTTAAGAGACTGTTGGCTGACATGAGCTTCGCCTCGGTCAGACGGATGGTCAGTCGGTCGATCGGACAGACAAATGGGTAACCCTAGGGGCTCCCGCCCCCTTGAAGAGAGGTCTCTGCCAAAAATACAAGGGCAGACTTGTCCTTGTCACATTTTATATTTAGGCAACGCATGGTAGCTTCCGGATGGCTCTACTAGCCAGCCATTGGCTCATACCCAAAGCTTTCAGCTGCCCTTGAATACCTGTCATGCCAGCATTCAGACGCACTAGCAAGCTTCGGGTTTGGCCCAAGGACAGGGATTCGGAGCTGCCTAGAAGCTGCTACGCGTAGTTCAAAAAAGAAACAGTGTCTCATCAGTTGTCTCATCGGAAAAAACTAAATCAGCTTAGTCCTTATGACGAGTTTGGGGTGAATATCTTTGCCCTACCTCTCACCACCACCACCACTCTCCCCACCACCACCACCAGCCTCACCACCACCACCACCACTCTCACCACCACCACCATAACCACTGCTAGGGCAACGATATTCACCCCAGACTGGATACCACGAGTCTGGGGTGAATATCTTGACCTTAGCTCTCACCACCACCACCACCACTCTCACCACCACCACCACCACCACTCTCACCACCACAACTATCATGCCCAGCCTCCCATCCTCACCTCCACCACCACCACTGCTGGGGTAAAGATATTCATCCGACTGGATACCACGAGTCTGGGGTGGATATCTTTGCCCTAGCTCTCACCACCACCACCACCACTCTCGCCACCACCACCATAACCACTGTTAGGGCATATATATTCACCCCAGACTCGTCATATGAGAAAAGGAATAAGCTGGTTTATATATTTTCTTTGACCTATCTCCCAAGCCATTATAAAACATTGAATCTCATTGACCTAGCTCCCAAGCCATTATAAAACATTGAATCTCATTGACCTAGCTTCCAAGCCATTATACAACATTGAATATCTTTGACCTATCTACCAAGCCATTATAAACATTGAATATCATTGACCTAGCTCCCAAGCCATTATACAACATTGAATATCTTTGACCTATCTACCAAGCCATTATAAAACATTGAATATCATTGACCTAGATCCCAAGCCATTATAAAACATTGAATATCTTTGACCTATCTACCAAGCCATTATAAAACATTGAATATCGTTGACCTATCTCCCAAGCCATTATAAACATAAAACACGTTTATTACAGCCTAGGATTTTACACAGTTGCTTCATAGGGTTGGGCAGATGACCCCAAAACAGCTCGAAAGACGATGAATAGTTTATTTTTTATTTCCTGTACAGTTGCTGCAAAAGGTTGGACAGATATCCCCAAAATAGCTTGCTGAAAGACGATGAATTGTTTTGCATGGTTTATTAAGGTTTATTTATTATTTTATGTACAGTTGCTGCAAAGGGTTCGGCAGATATCCCCAAGATAGCTTGCTGAAAGACGATGGATTGTTTCGCATGGTTTATTCAGGATAATTTCTTATTTTGTATACAGTTGCTACAAAGGGTAAGGCAGACATCCCCAAAACAGCTTGCTGAAAGACGATGAATTGTTATTTATGTTATATTTATTATTTTGTATACAGTTGCTGCAAAGGGTTGGGCAGATATCCCCAGAACAGCTTGTTCAAAGACAGGGAAAGAAGAGAAGAATACCAGGTCTACTTCAAGCAGTATACTTCACACTTTACAATACGCTTTACTTCAATACTTAAATCTTTACATTATTTCCATTAAAACAGTTTAATTCACACAGTGTACTTCACACTGATTGATCCACAGGCTAACAATTGTCTACCTCCATTCATAGGTTGCCGCAAAGTCATTAACCTCCACAGCTCACTCACTGTAATCCTGCCAACACCTTAACACGGCATGGAATCAGGATGATTCATTTTTATGGAAATGCATGCATGCATGTCCTCTTATTCCTAATCTTATTCAAGAATATGCATACATGCATGTACTCGTATCCCTATCCCTATTCAAGGAAATACATGCATGTAATCTTATTCCTGTTCCTATTCAAGGAAATGCATGCATGTACTCTTATTCCTATTCCTATTCAAGAATATGCATGCATGCATGCATGTATTCCTTTTCCTATTCATGGCAATGTAAGTATTTTGCTACTGTCCAGGGGTAGCCAATTAGGCTACAGGGAACTGCCCAACCTCAAATAATCAAGACGACTGAAGCCTACCAGGAGGGGCTTTAATAACACAAATGAATGTGTGGAGAATCGAGTGTGGGTTTGTGGCTGTACACCACACCTCGTATACCCCCCCCCCCCCCCCCCCCCCCCCCCCCCCCCCCCGCCAAAAATCACCTTATCCACTGACACCCCTCAGATTATTAGAAAGCAGCGGAATGGCTCTCGCTCACATCCAAATTGTTGGGGCTAATACCCTCACTTACCTCCTCCGCCTCGCTGGTCTCGGCCGAAGCCTCGCTGGACTCGGAGGCCTCCACCTCGCCGGACTCGGAGGCCTCCACCACGCTGGAATCTGAGACCTCTACCTCGCTCGATTCCGAGGCCTCAGACTGACAGCGACAAAGCACCTTAGCCCTTCCTGAGGCGGCTGGCGCAACGGTCTTGAAACTGAAACCAAGCTCTTGCATGCCCAATTGCGCCCGCGGCAAGCAACGGGAGTGTCTATTGGAGCTCATGCTACGTGGAAGTTTAGGAATGCTGAGCTTCCGCGCGCTAGCTCGGCAGGAGGAGAGTGCCCGGGTTGAGGGTTGCAGCCTATGGGCGCCCATAGCGGGCGACGAATGCATAATTATGATTTAGGGGCGCTAGGGGCAGCCAGTTGGGGGGGATTGGAGGAAGTAGAAGGGAAGGGACTCGAATGTGAAGTGGCTGGATGCAATGTGCAGGAATTGTCTGCGTTTTGTTGCATGGGCGTGTCGCGGCAGGAAGATAGAGGGGGGCGGGTTGTGGATACCTCTGCTGCTACCAAGCCAGGCCAACCACGGTGGCCAACCACGGCCAACCGTCTTGGGCAGGGACCACGCCAAAACCAATATCCTAGATAGATATACCCCTCCCCAGCGACCGGCGCGGTCGTTTTGGCAGGTTCGTTCGCTGTCCAACCCATTCAGCATCATTCGACGGTGTTTGTACTAATCTCGGAAGATTTGCGTCACCCGATATCCAGCTCCGGTACTGCCCTCCTCATACTCATCGATTTTCTCAACTTGCACCTGCTCTACACAAAAAAAACTGCTGTCGATTTCTTAACTCGTCGATTGCGACGTCATGTCTGCGAGTCCACAAATATTGGCTGGGGAGCCTAGTACCATGTCGACCACCAGGTCCCCCAAGGCCACTGTGCACAAGCTGGCCGTCGGAGCTCCCATCGATTATAGTTTCCAGGAGCTAAAGGATGTGAAAGGTGCGTCGCTGCTCGCGGAGCTGACTGACTGACTTCTACCTGACATGTCTAAGCCAGCTGTGCCCCTTCGGGTAGTCAGGCACTCAGACCAGTCATTCAAAGTCATCCTACAGGCAGTAGATCCAGGCCAGGAGGACCTTTCAATATCAGACCCCACATATGTCTCTGCATGGCCCCTCATCCATCTACTCATAAACCCTAAACCCTAAACCCTCATCCATCTACTCAGAAAATATCCATGGTCTTCTCATCCCAGTCATGGGTTTGAATCCCCTGTGCTCCCTGGTTTCCGAGGGTATCACATGGGGAGACAGATAACTGGAAGACAGCGAGCTGCCCAGAGTTGTCTGAAAATATCTAACAATTCTAATTCTCCCGCTTCTAAAAATCCATACAGCTGAAATTGGGTTCTGGTGGGCATATCACCAGAGCCTGGCAGGGTATTCTTGAAGAAGCTACATGTAGCACAATCGCTCAATTATGTTTCTTAGAGTTTTGGGGGTGCTACATTAGAGTCTTTAGGAGGTTGCTTTAGGGGGGTAAAAATGCTCCACAGTTTCAGAATGCATGCGGTGGAGCTGCCCAGGATGAAAAGCGGCTGTGGCAAGAGCCGGGATGGGGTGAGGTGGAATGGGGTGGTGGTGGTGTATTGGTGGTGGTGGTTATTAGGTGGTGGTGGTTAGTAGGTGGTGGTGGTGGTGGTGTGGTGGTGGTTAGTAGGTGGTGGTGGTGGTGGTGGTTAGTAGGTGGTGGTGGTGTGGTAGTGGTGGTGGTGGTGGTTAGGAGTTGGTGGTCGTGTGGTGGTGGTGGTGGTTAGGAGGTGGTGATAGTGTATTGTTGGTGGTGGTTATTAGGTGGTGGTGGTTTGGTAGTGGTGGTGGTGGTTAGTAGGTGGTGGTGGTTAGTAGGTCGTGGTGGTGTGGTGGTGGTTAGTAGGTGGTGGTGTTGGTTAGTTGGTGGTGGTGTGGTGGTGGTGGTTAGTAGGTGTTGGTGGTGTGGTAGTGGTGGTGGTGGTGCGGTGGTGCGGTGGTGCAGTGGTGGTGTGGTGGTGGTGGTTAGTAGGTGGTGGTGGTGGTAAGTTGTTGTTTGTGGTGGTGGTAAGTTGTTGTTGTTGGTGGTTAGTTGTTGTTGTTGGTGGTGGTTAGTAGCATCCCAAAGGCTCCTAGGATCATCATGGTGCTACAAAAAGACACTGGTTTCTTCCCTTGTGTACGTTGTTACAGTCCAGGAGTAGCCAATTAGGCTAAATGAAGTTGCCCACCCATGATATCAGGAGGAGCTAAAAAGAAGAAGCACTGATGAACTGAACCCCGAACAATCGGTTTACCGACTGAGGCCCTGCGTTTGTGCTACAGTGATCAATTATAATTGCGATTCTCATGGCACTTGATAATAAATTCTTATAATTAGGAAAAGGCTAAGTTAGTCAATATAAGTGAATGTTATTTAATGTTAGACTGACGAGCCGTCTCACCAGAATTTTGAATTTATTTGAAAAACTAATATTATTGTGACACTATAATAATGTTTCTTAATATTAGATTTTCAAATACTAGTATTAGTTGTCATTCCCTACTTATAACTACCCTGGCCAGAAATCTCCCGTTTCGATGACTGGCTCAATGGTTGAGTTCGTTGAAATCAGGCAGAAGGTGCGGGGTGCAAACCCCTACGTGTGCGCTTTAGTGTTCGCGGTCACTGTCAACCACCATGGTAGCACTGTCCAGGTAAAGTAGCAGCCCTTTCCCTACCGCCGAAAGACACGGCTCCCTTAACCCCACGCCCCACCAGGCGTTATCATTACCCTGGCCAGAGCGATGTGATCAAATGCATGTGACGCTATCACATGTGCACACCACGGGTCTGAGGTTTGAGCCCTGGCCAGGTTCACCAAATCTCAGATTTGCCGCCTTGAAAGAGGTAGAAAACTTCCCTCCGTGCTGTAGCGCGGTAGTCCAAGCTCAGGCGCAGAGGGTCTGCGAAACCAAATAAAACCAACATGGTAGCCATTCTCCAGTATATACACATGCATGCAAATGGCAGGGTTCCCTCAATCTCACGCATGTGGCACGAAGTGCTAATTTTCAATTTTGTTGCACATCATCAACCCTTGGATCCCAAAAGTAATGATAACGCCTGGTGAGAAGTGTTATTAAGGGTTTGGGGACGGGTGTTTCCTTTCCACTCCTACTGCTCCTCCACTAAAACCGCTACTACCCCTACGGTACCTTGTGGTCCAACGTGGTGGTAGGTGAAGGTACGTTTAGGGAAAAGTACTGATAACGCCTGGTGGGGCGTGGTATTGCGGGAGACAGGTCTCAGTAGATAACGGACTGCTACTTTACCTGGACAAAGCTACCATGGCGGTTGACAGCGACCGCGAACACTAAAGCGCACCCGTAGGGATTCCAACCCAGCAACTTTTTATTTTAAAGATCACTACCTGAACCATTTGGCGAAACGGGATTATCCTTGGATCGCACATCATCGCATCCTAAGTAGGGACCAGCGTGTCACATGATGTTGACCAAATGCGAGTATGATATCGTATGATATTGTGTATAAATGGTAACTTAAGCCTAGTTAGACTACAAGCATCATATGATATCATATTGCCGCTCCCTAATCCAAAGTGCTGAGAATATCCATGTGTATTGCAGTGAGGGTTTAAGACAAAGACACAACCAAGACAACCGGCAGTTTTTAATAGGTAAATTGTAGTCATTCTTAAAGATCTTTAAAAAGACATGGTAATTTATCCCATGCAGAACCTCCCGCTTGTGTTTTATAGGTGTCTGCGTGCATCCCACAGATTACGTTGCTTTCACCCCAGGGGGGTCTGGGAAGTTTTTCTAGACCCTATCCTCGGATTTTGCTCCCCCCCCCCCCCCCCCCCCCCCCCCCCCCTTTTGGGGGGGGGGGGGAGATCTACCCCCTCCAAAAGTCGATTTCGATTTGACTTAGTGGTTTCGGTGCTTACCGCCCCTTTAGGCCCCTAATTGAGGATGTGGTATACGACTTCCTATACCCCCCCCCCCCCCCCCCCCCCCCCCCCCCCTCCCCCCAGGTTCCATTCCAAAGTTTGTTTTTCCGTTCAGAAAGGGTGTCTCCTAGTGGCAATCAGCGATTTGTTTTCTTTCAAGGGTGGACTCCACGTAGAGATTTGGGTAGGCTGCCCAGGGGGGTTCAGGGGGGGGTGCCTAACCGAGTTGCAGGGTAGCGTAAGGTTAGTCCAAAGCGAGTTCACAGGTAGCAATCGCTAGGTAGCTGATGAGGCTCGCTCTATGATGATACCGCCTGGTAGGGCGTGGTATTAAGGAAGCCCTGTCTTACGGCGGTAGGGAACGAGCTGATACTTTACGTGAACAAAGCTACCATGGCGGTTGATAGCGACCGCGAACACTCTAGCTATAGGGATTAGAACCCCGCACCCTCATCAGTCAAGCGGAATGTGGGTTTTTGTGCATTGTTTTTTGTGCATTGTTTTTTTGTGCATACACTAAAGCTACCACCGCCGTCAGAAAACCGTACTTATCATTCTAATTCATTATAATCATTTCATTTTCTGTATTTTTATATGAGAGCTATGGTTGTCGCTTAAATTATGTGGATTGAACTCAGCGTCACTGAGGTATGCAAAACCTTATAGGAACTTGTGGAGTATTAAGCATACCTGTGTTGACTCCGCCCTCAGCGTTTCTTTTTTCGACTACGCGTCGCCATTCCGTCGTCATTCCGTCGAATGCGACAACCCTGGACCCCCCGATATCAGGACGCGCTGCCTCCCAACCCCCCCAGGCTCCTTGCTCCGCGCTCCGCCATGCTATGGCTACGAAACGTTCCTGAAATCAGGGTTGAGTAGATTAAGTAGCTACTTAACCTGGACTAGAGACATACATGTCTATAGCAATAGGTGAACATGTAGCTTCATGTGTTGCTACATGTCTATAGCAATAGGTGAACATGTAGCTTCATGTGTGCTAAATGTCTAGCAAGTGAAAATTGTAGCTTCATGTGTTGCTACATGTCTATAGCAATAGGTGAACATTGTAGCTTCATGTGTTGCTACATGTACTATAGCTAATAGGATTGAACATGTATGCTTCATGTTGTTGCTACTATGTCTTATAGCAATAGGTGAACATGTAGCTTCATGTGTTGTACACATGTCTATCGCAATAGGTGCACATGTAGCTTTCATGTGTTGCTCATATGTCCTATAGCAATAGGTGAACATGTAGCTTTACATGTGTGCTACATGTCTATAGCAATAGGTGGTGAAACATGTAGCTTCATGTGTTGTTGCTACCACTGTCTCATGGCAATAGGTGATGACATGTAGCTTCATGTGTTGCTACATGTCTATAAGTCAATAGGTGAACCACCTATGTAGCTTCACTGTTGTTGCTACATGTCTATAGCAATAGGTGAACATGTAGCTTCATGTGTTGCTACATGTCTATAGCAATAGGTGAACATGTAGCTTCATGTGTTGCTACATGTCTATAGCAATAGGTGAACATGTAGCTTCATGTGTTGCTACATGTCTATAGCAATAGGTGAACATGTAGCTTCATGTGTGGCTACATGTCTATAGCAAATGGTGAACATGTAGAGTCATGTGTTGCTAATAGTCTATAGGCAATAGGGGGGGAACATGTAGCTTCATGTGTGGCTACATGTCTATAGCAATAGGTGAACATGTAGCTTCATGTGTTTGCTTACTGTTATAGCACTAAAAGGTGAACATGTAGCTTCATGTGTTCTACATGTCTATGAGCAATAGGTGAACATTACTTCATGTGTTGCTACATGTCCTTATAGCAAAATATGAACATGTAGCTTCATGTGTGGCCTACATGTCTATAGCAATAGGGACATTAGCATCATGTGTGCTACATGTCTTATGCATAGGTGAACATTGTACTTCATGGTTTGCTACGGGGTCCCCCCCCCCCCCCCCCCCCCCCCCCCCCCCCCCTATAGCAATAGGTGAATCAGTATTTCTCCGTGTTGTTTTGCTACATGTCATAGCAAGTAGGTGAACAATTAGCTTCTGTGTTGCTACTGTCTATATAATAGGTGAAATGGTAGCTCATGTGTTTGCTACATGCTATAGCAATAGGTGAACATGTAGCTTCATGTGTTGCTACATGTCTATAGCAATAGGTGAACATGTATCTTCATGTGTTGCTACATGTCTATAGCAAAAGGTTGAAACAAATGTACTTCCATGTGTTTGCTACATGTCTATAGCAATAGGTGAACATGTAGCTTCATGTGTTGCTACATGTCTATAGCAATAGGTGAACATGTAGCTTCATGTGTTGCTACATGTCTATAGCAATAGGTGAACATGTAGCTTCATGTGTTGCTACATGTCTATAGCATGGTGAACATTAAGCTTCAATGTGTTTGCTACATGTTCTCTAGCAATATGGAACATTAGCTTCATGTTTGCACATGTCTATAGCATGGTAACATGTAGCTTCATGTGTTGCTACATGTCTATAGCAATAGGTGAACATGTAGCTCTCATGTGTTGCTACATGTCTATAGCAATAGGGTAATCATTTAGGGCTTCATGTGTTGCTACATGTCTATATCGATAGGTGACATGTAGCTTCATGTGTTCTACATGTAAGATAGCAATAGGTAACTGTGCTTCCACATTTTTGCTACATGTCTATCGCAATAGGTGAACATGTAGCTTCCTGGGTGCTACATGTCTGTAGCAATAGGGAACATGTAGGCTTCATGTGTTGCTACAATGTCCTATAGTCAGTAGGTGAACATGTAGCTTCTGTGTTGCTACATGTCTATACAATAGTAACATGTATCTTCACGTGTTTGCTACATGTCTATAGCAATAGGTGAACATGTATCTTTCATTGTTGTACATGGTCTATAGCAATAGGTAACCATGTAGCTCATGTGTTGCTACTGGTCTATAGCAATAGGTGAACATTATCCTCATTTGTTGCTACATTCTATAGCATGGGTAACATGTTACTGCTTTCATGTTTTGCCTACATGTCTATAGCAAAGGTGACATGTATTATGAACAATGTAGCTTCATGTGTTGCTACATGTCCTATAGCACAGGTTAATGTACTCTTCATGTGTTCTACATGTCTATAGCAATAGGTTGAACATGTAGCGTCATCAATTGTTGCGACATGTCTCTAGCAATAGGTGACATGTAGCTTCATGTGGTTGCTACATTTCTTAGCAATAGGTGAACATGTAGCGTCATTTGTTGCTACAGTTGTCTATAGCATAGGTGAAACATGTAGCTTCTTGTTCTACATGTCTTCGCAATAGGTGAACATGTAGCTTCCATGTGTTGGCTACTGTCTATGCAATAGGGTGAACATGGTATCTGCATGTGTTGCTAACATTCTAAGCACATAGGTTAACATGTAGCTTCATGTGTTGCTACATGTCTATAGCAATAGGTGAACATGTAGCTTCATGTGTTGCTACATGCTATGCAATAAACATGTTAGCTTCATCATGTGTTGCTACATGTCTATATCAATGGTTGAACCATGTGCTTCAATGTGTTAGCCTTACAACATGTCTATAGCAAGAGGTAACATGTAACTTCATGTGTTGCTACATGTCTATACATAGGTGAACATGTAAGCTTATGTGTTGCTACATGTCTGTGCATAGGTGACATGTACTTCATTTGTGCTACCTGTCTACTAGCAATAGGTGAACATAGTCTCCGTGTGTTGCTACATGCTATAGCAATAGGGAAACATGTAGCTTCATTGTGTTGCTAACATGTCCATAGCATAGTGACATGTAGCTTTCATGTGTTGCTACATGTCTATAGCAATAGGTGAACATGTAGCTTCATGTGTTGCTACATGTCTATAGCAACAGGTGAACATGTAGCTTCATGTGTTGCTACATGTCTATAGCAATAGGTGAACATGTAGCTTCATGTGTTGCTACATGTCTATAGCAATAGGTGAACATGTAGCTTCATGTGTTGCTACATGTCTATAGCAATAGGTGAACATGTAGCTTCATGTGTTGCTACATGTCTATAGCAATAGGTGAACATGTAGTCTCGTGTGTTGCTACATGTCTATAAAGCTATAGTGAACAGTAGCTTCTGTGTTGCTACATGTCTATAGGCATAGGTGAACATGTGCTTCATGTGGTGCTACATGTCTATAGCAAAGTGAACATTAGCTTCATGTTTGCTCCTGTCTATACATAGTGAAATGTATCTTTTACATGTTTTGCTACATGTCTATGCAATAGGTGAACATGTAGCTCTTCATTGTTGCTACTCCCATAGCAATAGGTGAACTGTAGCTTTCAGGTCGTTGCTTAACATTGTCTATAGCAATAGGTGAACATGTAGCCTCGTGTGTTGCTACATGTCTATAGCAATAGGTGAACATGTAGCTTAATGTGTTGCTACATGTCTATAGCAATAGGGTGACATGTAGCTTCATGTGTTTGAGATACCATGGTCTTAGCATAGGTGAACATGTAGCTTCATGTTTTGATATCATGTTCATATAGAATAGGTGAACATGTAGCTTCAGTGTTGCTACACATTGTCTATAGCAATAGGTGAACATGTAGCTATGTGTTGCCTACCTGTCTATGCAATAGGTTTGGGTGAACATGTAGCTTCATGTGTTGCTACCATGTCTATAGCAATAGGTGAACAGTAGATTCATTTTGTTTGCTTCCATGTCATAGCAAAGGTGAAAATTGTAGCTCATGTGTGCTACATGCTATAGCAAAGTGAACTGTAGCTTCATGTGTTGCTACATGTCTATAGCAATAGGTGAACATGTAGCTTCATGTGTTGCTACATGTCTATAGCAATAGGTGAACATGTAGCTTCATGTGTTGCTACATGTCTATAGCAATAGGTGAACATGTAGCTTCACGTGTTGCTAATGCTGTAGCAATAGTGTGAACAGGTAGCTTCATGTGTGTACATGTCGATAGCATAGGTGAACATGTAGCTTCATGTTTGGTACATGTCTATAGTCAATAGGTGAAATGTAGCTTCACCGGTGTTGCTACATGTCTAAGCAATAGGTGAAACATGTAGCTTTCAGGTGTTGCTAAATGTCTATAGGCAATAGGTGAACATGTAGCTCATGCGTTGCTACATGTATATAGCATAGTGACATGTGCTTCATGTTGTTGCTACAGGGTCTATAGCAATAGGGAACATGTCGCTTCATGTGTTGCTACATGTCTATAGCAATAGGGAAACATGTAGCTTATGTGTGGCTACAGTCATGTCTATAGCAATAGGTGAAAAGTAGCTTCATGTTGTTTGCTACATGGTCTATAGCAAGCGGTGAACATGTAGCTCATTGTGTTGTACATGTCTATAGCAATAGGGAACATGTAACTTATGGTTTGCTACATGGTTATAGCAAAGTGAACATGTAGCTCCATGTGTTGCTACATGTCTATAGAAATAGGTGAAAACAGTAGCTTCATGTGTGCTTACTAGTGTCTAGAGCAATAGGTGAACATGTAGCTTCATGGTTGCTACAGTCTATATGCAATAGGTTGAACATGTAGCTTCATGTGTTGCTACATGTCTATAGCAGTAGGTAAACATATTGCTATAAACAACATAGCATGTATTCCTAGGGGTCGGCTTTGTTATATAATATTAGTGAATGAATAATATTAAATACAATTATATAGTATTAGTTGGACGAGCCGTCTCACCAGAATTTTGAATTTATTTGAAAAACTAATATTATTGTGACACTATAATCATATTAGTTAATATTAGTTTTTCAAACACTAATACTAGTTGCCGTTCCCTATGTATTCCTCATGTCAAAAACGCCCTCTTGATGCTAGTGCAGATATTTTGTATGAGGAGCCTGTGTCCGGACATCCCTAAACCCTAAACCCTAAATCCTAAACCCTAACCAGATATTTTGTATGAGGAGCCTGTGTCCGGACATCCCCGGCATCCTCCAATGAACGATGATGAGGAGAGTGTGGCGGAGTATCTTGATCGGATAGGAGCAGAGGAGCGCCCATCATCCACAAGGTGCGTGCCGTGTGCGTGCGTGCCGTGTGCCATATGATAATGGTGGTCGTGGTGGTTGTGGAGATGATGATGAAGATGGTGGTGGTCGTGATGGTGGTGATGATGATGATGCCGATGGTGCTCGTGGTGGTGGTGGTGGTTGCGGTGGTGCTGATGATGGCGGTGGTGATGATGATGATGATGAAGATGGTGGTTGTGGTGGTGATGATGATGGTGGTGGTTGTGATGATGATGATGATGGTGGTGCTCGTGGTGGTGGTGATGGTGGTTGTGATGATAATAATGATGATGATGATGATGATAATGCTCGTGGTGGTGATGGTGGTTGTGGTGGTGATAATGATGATGATGATGGTGCTCGTGATGATGATGATGATGATGGTGGTTGTGGTGGTGATGATGATGATGATGAGGTTAATGTGTGGATGGCAGCCATGGTAAACCAAAACATACACCGCAAGATGCAAATAAAGGGAGATGTACAACTACATTCAGAGGGCACTGCATCTTTTCTGTTGTGCACGGTAGAGCCCATGGTTGTCATGCACAGCAGGGTAATTCAAAGCGCGCGCTTTTGCGCTTTTGAGCGCTGACTTTTTGACCCCCTCTGCGCTTTAAGCGCAGTTTTTTGCAACTCCCTGTGGGCGCTTCGAGCAATTTTTGCGCATTTTGCACTACAAAGCGCAGTTTTTTGTTTTCAAGTGCGCTAAAGCGCTGGCCAATTTGGCAATTTGAAGTACCCTGATGCACAGATGGAAACTGTGTTGTTCATGGCTCCAGAATTACCCTCATAGGAGCAGAGGAGTGCCCATCATCCACAAAGTGCTTGCTGTGTGAATTGAATATGTGTGAGTATGTATGTGTGCCTATGTGTGTGTGTAAGTGTGTGTGCCTATGTGAGTTAGTGTGTGAGCCCAGCCGGTGATGGGGCTCATCTTGATTGTTCAAGATTGGACAAGTCCCTGGAGCCTATTTGGCCACCCACCCCTGGATCAAGCTGGAGCAGATTTGTTGCCGTCTTCATATGAAGGTGGTGATGGTGGTGATGGTGGTACTGCTGGGGGTGATGGTGGTGGGTGGTGTGTGATACTGCTGGAAGGGGGGGGGGGGGGGGGGGGGGGGGGGTGGGGGGGGGTAGGGTACTGCTGGGGGTGCTGGTGGTAGTGGTGCTGGTGGAACTGCTGTGGGTGGTGGTGGTGGTGGTGGTGGTGGCACTGCTGGAGGTGGTAGTGGTGGTGGTGGAACTGCTGGGGGTGGTAGTGGTGGTTATGGTGGTGATGATGGTTAGTGTAATCATTATCTTGGTTCCCTGCTGGGCTCCTAATGCGCCCGCAGATTGATAGGGTGAAGTGGCACTCATGAGTAGGGAACGGTTAAGTTAGTTAATATTAGTGAATGTTTGTTAATATTAGACTGACAAGCCGTCTTACCAGGATTTTGAATTTATTTGAAAAACTAATATTATTGTAACCTGTTGTAACACTAAAATAATATTAGTTAATATTATTTTTTAAACACTAATATTAGTTGATGTTCCATACGCATGAGCATCGCAAGCAAGACAAAGCATCCCGCCCCCCAAATGTGTGTATTCACACGCACGTCTCAGTCAAAATCTAAAACAAACTGTGAGATATGCGAGTGTTTACATGGCACTCGCAGAGCCCCCCCCCCCCCCCCCCCCCCCCCCCCCCCCCCTCCCCTCTGTGCCCCCCAAATGTGTGTGTTAACATGCACGTCTCTGTCAAAATCTAAAACAAACTATGAGATACGAGTGGGTAAACAAGCACAAGTAATGATAACGCCTGGTGGGGTAGCCTTTGGGGTGCTACCAACAGCTTTTTGCCCCAGTAAGCAACCCCCAGTGCTTTTATTTCAGATTTCTGTAGTCCAGATTGAGTAGCTACTTGGGCTACTCAACTCTGATTTCAGGATAGTTGCGTAGCCATCGCATGGCGGAGCGCGAAGCGCGGAGCCTGGGGGGGTCAAGGAGCAGCGCGTCCCGATATCGGGGGGTCGGGGGGGTGTAGCATTCTACGGAATGGCGACAAAATGGCGACGCGTCGTCGAAAAATGAAACACTGGCAACCCCAACAGGCTCTGACGTAGCAATGCCAAATTAATAAGTTACATAATGTAGCACTACAAGTAGCATCTTCAAGAAAATCCTGCGCAGTACGGTGTAGTAATGATAAGTAATGATAACGCCTGGTGGGTCGTGGTATTAAGGGAGCCCCGTCATACAGCGGTAGGGAACGGGCTGCTACTTTACCTGGACAAAGCTACCATGGCAGTTGACAGCAACTGCAAACACTTAAGCGCACCCGTGGGGATTCGAACCCGGCACCTTCGTCGTTCAATGAGCTCTGCCATTGAGCCATTCGTTGAACGGGGATACAAGCAAGAAACTGAAGTGACATGGCCCGTCTATGGTGTGAAAGTTGTGCCAGCGTACATACCACAAAGCATGACCGGTCTGTGGTGTGAAAGTTGTGCCAGCGTACATACCACAAAGCATGACCGGTCTGTGGTGTGAAAATTGTGCCAGCGTACTAACCACAAAGCATGACCGGTCTGTGGTGTGAAAGTTGTGCCAGCGTACATACCACAAAGCATGACCGGTCTGTGGTGTGAAAGTTGTGCCAGCGTACTAACCACAAAGCATGACCGGTCTGTGGTGTGAAAGTTGTGCCAGCGTACATACCAACAAGCATGACCGGTCTGTGGTGTGAAAGTTGTGCCAGCGTACTTAACCACAAAAGCATGACCGGGTAATGTGGTGTGTGAAAGTTGTGCCAGCGTAACATACCACAAAGCATTGACCGGTCTGTTGTGTGAAAGTTGTGTGCCAGCGTACTAAACCACAAAGCATTGACCGGTCTGTGGTGTGAAAGTGGTGCCCAGAGTTACATACCACCAAAGCATGTACCGGGTCGTGGTGTGAAAGTTGTGCCAGCGTACTAACCACAAAGCATGACCGGTCTGTGGTGTGAAAGTTGTGCCAGCGTACATACCACAAAGCATGACCGGTCTGTGGTGTGAAAGTTGTGCCAGCGTACAACCACAAAGCATGACACCTGGTTGTGGTGTGAAGTGTGTGCCCAGCGTACATACCACACAAGCATGACGGTCTGTTGTGTGAAAGTGTGCCAGCGTAACATACCACAAAGCATGACCGCGTCTGTGGTGTGTGAAAGTTGTGCAGCGTAATACCCAAAGCATGACCGGTCTGTGGTGTGAAAGTTGTGCCAGCGTACTAACCACAAAGCATGACCGGTCTGTGGTGTGAAAGTGTGCACGGTAACTAACCACAAAAGCATGGACCGGTCTGTTGTTGTGAAAGTGGGTGGAAGTTGTGCCAGATGTACTAAACCACAAACGCATGAACCCCCCGGTCTCTGTGGTGTGAAAGTTGTCCAGCGTACAACACAAAGCATGACGGTCTGTGGTTGTGAACAGTTGTGCCAAGCGTACATACACAAAGCTGACCGGGTCTGTGGTGTGAAAGTGTGCCAGCGTTAACCACCAAAGCATGACCGCGTCTGTGGTGTGAAAGTTGTGCCAGGTACATACCACAAAAAGCACATGACCGGTTCTGTGGTCGTGAAAGTTTGAAAGTTGTGCCAGCGTACTAAAACAAGCATGACCGCGGTGGTGTGAAAAAGTGTGCCAGACGTACTAACACAAAAGCAGACCGGATGTGGTGGGAAAGTGTGCCAGCGTACTAAACCACCAAAGCAGACCGGTCTGTGGTTGTGTGGAAAAGATTGGCCAGCGACATACCAAAAGCATGACCTAGTCTGGGTGGTGTGAGTGTTATGTGCCAGCGTACTAACACAAAAGCAGACCGGTCTGTGTTGTGTGAAAGGTTGTGGCAAGCGTACTAACCACAAAGCATGACCGGTCTGTGGTGTGAAAGTTGTGCCAGCGTACTAACCACAAAGCATGACCGGTCTGTGGTGTGAAAGTTGTGCCAGCGTACTAACCACAAAGCATGACCGGTCTGTGGTGTGAAAGTTGTGCCAGCGTACATACCACAAAGCATGACCGGTCTGTGGTGTGAAAGTTGTGCCAGCGTACATACCACAAAGCATAGGTACAAGACGACCACTGGTATCGGTGGTAGTAGTAGTAGTAAACACCGCTGAAGGAGAAGAGCGGAGGGGGTGAAGGCAAAGGTGGAGGGGTTCGAGGCGAAGGGGAAAGAGGGCCATGGTGAAGGGTGGAGGGTTGCAAGGCGAAGGGGGAGGGGGGGCGAGGTGAAGGGTGGAAAGGGTATACACATGATAATAATTTCACTTTTCTGTATTTTTATATGAGAGCGATGGTTAGAGCTTAAATGATGTGGATTGAACTCGGTCTCAGGTTGAACTCCACATCACTGAGAGTGTGTAACAGCCTTCTAGGAACTTGTGGGGGTTATACATACTAAAGCAGCATACCAAAACTATGTCCCCCTTGACTCCGTCAAGCCACAGGCACATTTGGAGTCCAGCAGGGCATCAGGAAAAATGTTATCATCATCATCATCATCGTCGTCGTCATCATCATCATCATCAAAACAACCGCCGTCATCAGAAAAACCTACTTCTCATTATAATCATTTCATTTTTCTGTATTTTTACATCAGAGCTATGGTTGGACCTTAAACGATGTGGATTGAACTCTGTCCCAGGTTGAACTCCACATCACTGAGAGTGTGTAACAACCTCCTAGGAAGTCTAAGTGGTCTGGACAGAGTTGCGCACCACATGCTAGATGACCCCTCTGAGCTTGTGTGGCTGGATGCGTCTTGCAACAAACTGACTAGTATTGATGATGTGATCATCAGGTTCCCTAAGATACAGGTGTGTCATGTTTTTCACATTTTCTACTCTGACTAGTACTGATAATGTAATCATCAGGTTCCCTAAGATCCATGTGCGTATCTATTTCACATTTTCTTATTCTGACTAGTATTGACGATGTAATCATCAGGTTCCCTAAGATCCATGTGCGTATCTATTTCACATTTTCTTATTCTGACTAGTATTGACGATGTAGTCATCAGGTTCCCCTAAGATACAGGTGAGTCTTGTTTTTCCACATCACTGAGAGTCAGCTACGTTGTTTTTCCACATCACTGAGAGTCAGCTACGTTGTTTTAAGCATGCCTTATACGCATGCATTCTCGTGCATTAAAACTGCATGCATGAACTCATGCAATACATTAATGCATGCATTATACGCATAAAAGCGTATAGTCTGTACTTCGAGAAATACAGCACACGTCCCGGCACTTGACTTTCTTGGTTTTCATTATATTTTTGATAGCTCATTGGAAAGCTTTTGACCTCCTCTATCACAATGTGCAATAAAATCCACCATTCACATGCACCATTATATAAACATTTGGCCCAAAGGTTGATCTAGATAGCCAGGATGGCACACATATCAGAGCGCCACCTAGCCTTCCATTCCACAAGCTGTGCTCCTACGTGGGCTTGAAGGATTGATGGTGCAAGCCTAGTGCAATGTGAACATGGACAAGATTGCAATACCGTTATGTACTCATATTATTATACACTTATACAGTTATATAATATACCAACTGGCATTTAATGGCTCCCTTAGATTGGCACCGCGCTTCTTGGTCGACGCGCTTTCTGGTCGTGATTTCTTTTCTGAGATTTGGACAACCTAAACTTGCCAGATTATTTTTCTGAGAGTTAATATGTGGTGCCAATGAAATTAGCTACGCGGCAATACCTTCAAACCCATGTAAGAGTATTTTCTCAAGAAGTGACTAATTTGTATATACGTTGATATGCATACGTTGATACGGCTTTAAAAAATGAAAAAATACTTTTGCTTCCCAACCCTAATAATGACATAACCTACATGGCAACCAGATCAACATGCACATGTACCTTGACATTGACATTGACCTTTACCGTTACCGTTACCTTGACCTAGACCTTTACCATTACCATTACCTTAACCTTTACCTTTACCCTCGTGCAGGTTCTCTACCTACACGGCAACCAGATCAACAACATGCATGACATAGTGAAGCTCTCTAAGTTGGAACGCTTGATGAAGCTCACCATGCATGGGAACCCCATAGCAGAGACAAAGAACTACAAGATGTGGTACGCTTGGCTTCACTTGACAGCATTTTGAAATATTGATGTGTTTGTTGATGTTGATGTTGATGTGAACACTGAGGTACCATTGTACAAGGCTGTGTCAAGTTGGCCATCCCCCATCCCCACCCCACCCTCACCCCAACCCCACCCTCACCCCAACCCCATCCCGACCCCACCCTCACTCCATCCCGACCTCACCCCACCCCCATCCCCAACTCACCCCACCCACATCCCCAACTCACCCCACCTCACCAACCCACCGCCCACCACCCACCACCAACCCACCCACCCTTGTTTTGATGCAGGGCATTGGCTCGACTCCCCACCCTCACCCCATCCACCCACCCACCACCCACCTCCCACTAACCCTTGTTTAGTGCAAGACATTGGATCGACTCCCCACCCCACCCCACCCACCCACCCTTGTTTTGATGCAGGGCATTGGCTCGTCTCCCCACCCTCACCCCATCCACCCATCCACCACCCACCACCCACCCACCCTTGTTTTAATGCAGGGCATTGGCTCGACTCCCGAATTTGAAAAGCCTTGACTTCTCCACAATCACTCGCTTGGAACGAGACAAGGTGGACAACTGGTGGCGAGCTTATACCAAAAAGCAAGCAGCAAAATAATAATGTACCAATGGGTGCTGGTATTCCGAGCTTGGGCCGCTCATGCATTGCAGCATTGCAGCATTATGTGTGTTGTTACAGTCCAGGTATAGGCCAAGTAGCAGTGTTTCCTTTTCAGCTATAAGTAGCAGCTTCTAGGCATCTGACTGTCTATTCAGCCAAAGCTAATGCAACCTAGTGTGTCTGGAAGCTGACAGGATCCACTGTCCAGAACTGTCAAAATCTCGGGTCTTCGCTCTAGTGACTGGCTCAGGGAGCTGCCTAGAAGCTGCTGGTCGTAGCTGAAAAGAAAAAGTAAGCCAGATAGGCTAAAGGGGCTTACCCAACCATGAAACCAGGAAGGGCTAAAGCGGAAAACAAAATCGTTAATTGAACCCCAAAAAATCGTTTTACCGACGGGGGCCCTGACTTCCTGATTAAGTGATAATTTGATTATAAAATTTTACGATTCTACGATGCCAAACCGGCATTATGTGATCCTGGTTTGGCAACTTGAAATTTTGTGAGTGGGGTATGTTGTCATCAACTGGAAAATTCAGGGTTTAAGTCTCTAGTTTTGACCTCCCCGTGTTTAGCCCAATTGTCAAATTTTTGACCTACCCTATCTGGCCATGCTTAATGATTCAGGGCATGAGAGGCTGGGTACTACATTATGTCATTTTGGGTTGCGCTTTTGAAGCAACTGCCTCCTTTTGGGATGCGCTTTTGCCTCAACTGAAAATTAAAACCTGCGCTGCGCTGCGGCCATAGGGGGTTACAAAACTTGCGTCAATCACGCAGACAGGCTCCAAAATCTTGCGTGCAGCGATGAGAGCGCAATAGTGTGCGTCATGTTGTACCCTGATGAGCAGCTGCAGGGACATCTATTATTTCAGACATATCTCTGATATACTTGAATAAATATATAAATATTTCAAAATACATATAATATAAATATATATACATAAATATTTCAGATATACTTGAATAGATTAAAGGGCGGGATGGCCACTTGGCCACCATATGGGTTGGCCAGCCCTGGAATTGAATTGAAATGATTTCATGGTATATCAGCCTCCAGGCTGCTCACCGTCTGCAAGTGGAGTAAACCTGTGTAGTACTAACTTGAACTTGAACTGTAGTACAAACACTGTAGTACAAACAATACTGCACCACTCCTGAGCACAGAATGCAATGAAATGTAACAAGTGATCGACCCGTCGGTAAAACGATTGTTTGGGGTTCAGTTCATCAATGATTTTTGTTTTCAAGCCCTTCTTATCACGGTTGGGCAAGTCCATTTAGCGTATTGGGCCTACCCCTGGACTGTATACATACATGTGGTTGACAAGCCCTGGGCACTTGAGTGGGGGCAGCAAGATGGTGGTTCCATACGCCACAGTAGTGGGGAAGTAAGCTGCCACTTCAGTAAACCCTTAACCCACCTAGACCCTGAACCTTAAACTGTAGCGTCTAACTACCCCAGGGCTACCGTGCATTTGGGCCACCCCTTAAAGGAAGCATTATTGGCAAAGCCCCGCCCTCCTGGGAAGCGGGAGCTCCCAGATTCACCCCCATTGTCCGTTTGTCCGTCCGTCAGACTGACCGACCATAAAACGAGCCTGACACGTCAGCCAACTGTCTCATTACTAACTGGCTTCGGGCAGCTTCATCGTTGCCACCTATAGTTCCGTTGCCAACACTCTCCGCCAATTTTCCGCGTCGCAAGAGACGCTTCATAGGACTATGCATGTATGTTACAGTGCAGGGGTAGGTCAAATAGGCTAAAGGAACTTGCCCAACGGTATAGGAAGGGCTTAAAAGTAAAAGCACTGATGGGCTGAACCCCAAACAATCGTTTTACCGACGGGGGGGCTGAGTTCGTGCTACAGTGAACATTTAGACTACCGGGGTTGATCAACCACTGCTTCTTACTTTGGCTGCGTGTAGCAGCTTCTAGGCAACTCCCTTTCCCTGTCTGAAGGCAGAGGTGCTGATATTTAGGTTGGTCGTGGGTTCTGCCGCTCCAAATAATCCCAGCACGCGTCAGTGACAACGCGCGTCAGTGACTACACGCTGGCTTCTCTGAGCAACTCAGTAGCCGGTATATAATCCGGTCTACAACAAATCCCACCGCAGCTGATAATTCCTTCTACATAAAGATTCGCGCTGGCATAATATTTTTAAAATATAACAGTGCATTCGAAGAGCTGGCAAACCAACACGCAACCGCAAGTTCAACAGATAGTTAGCTGTATGTGTGTATGTTACAGTCCAGGGGTAGGCCATACAAGCTAACGGTACTTGCCCAACCGCATAGGAAGGGCTCAAAAAGACAAGTTCGATGCAGCGTCGCCTGCGACGCTAAAAATTGGCGGAGAGTGATCGCGAGGGAGCGACAGGTGGCAACAGAAGCGAGTTAGTTACGAGACCATTGGCTGACGTGTCGGGCTACATCACAGTCAGACGGATGGATGGATGGACGGACAAATGGGTAACACTGTGGGCTCCCGCCCCCCAGAAGGGGGGGCTCCGCCAAAAAATCACTGATGAACTGAACCCCGAACACTCGTTTTACCGAGGGGGGCCCTGAGTTCGTGCTACAGTGATCATTTAATCATACAATATAATTAAATCATCATCTCATCTGGGATGATAATGTAATTGTGCGATTATGATCGCATTTTTTAAAATTGTATTTAGTTAACGTTGATCTTGGAAGGTCCAATGTCAACTGAGAATTGACTCCCCTCTATCCAGATGGATCCCAGCATTCGGCACCAGCAGGTGCCACAATGCATTGCGTGTGGAACGTCAGCTGCAAAGCGCGCGATTATTGTGTGAAAGTGTTAACGTTGATGATCTATGAACGACTCCGAAACCCACTACTGAAACTAGGCGCGAAGCATAGTAGGGTGCGCTGGAGGGTCTCCTGGTGTTCGGCATAGGGGCACGTGTGTCGGCGTGTGTGTGCTCAATCATAGTGTGCTGCATGGGCAATTCATTGTAAACTATTTCGAAAGTGTTGTGTACATGTTATAAAAGTAGAAAGACAGATAAAATATAGGAGGAATACTGTGCCTGTAGTAGGTTGTTATCGTACTTGAACAACCTCACAATCTGCAAATACAAAAAGTAGATTGCACTTTAGTTATTGCATAATGTATTTTGCTTGACTTTGTAACATTTGTGCAAATGGCATTATTATTGACTGGTGCTAATGAGCTGTACACACAGTACGGTACACAAATTCTACATTGGGAAAACAGGCGCCCGCATATATATGTTGTCCCCTTCTCCCCCACTCAGGGATATCAAGTCTGTTGACATATTGTGGTCCAGACAGGGCCAAGGACTCAGGCAGGGGCAAAGGCTGGGGCAATGGCAGTTGGTGTGTTGGTGTGTTGGTGACAAGTTTTGCACGGGCGATGGCAACGTCCAATCGCTATTTCACACGGATGCAATTCCACCCGGGCAGGTGTACCGAGAGTAGCGCTTGGAATTTCTGACTACCTCACTACCTGAAAAAAGCAGAGACTAAGAAGCGGAAAGCAAAAGCGCGCAAGCAAGCAAACCTACTAATACGTCAACTTCAAAGCACACGAGCACGTAAGCACATAACTAGGGTTGGGCCGACATATAAACGTATAATATACGTTTATACGTATAAATACGCCGTATAGTTTTTCTCAAATCGACCTTATATACGTCGTACCAAAACGTGTAGTCTGTACTTCGAGAAGTACAGCACACGTCCCGGCACTTAACTTTCTTGTTTTGCATTGTATTTTTGATTTTGATAGCTCATTGGAAAGCTGTTGACCTCCTCTATCACAATATGCAATAAAATTTACCATTCACATGCACCTTTGTATTAACATTTAGCCTAAAGGTTGATCTAGATAGCCAGGATAGATGGCGCACATATCAGAGCGCCACCTGGCCTTCCATTCCACAAGCTGTGTTCCTACGTGGGCTTGAAGGATTGATGGTGCAAGCCTAGTGCAATGTGAACATGGACAAGATTGCATTACCGTTATGTACTTATATTATTATACACTTATACAGTTATATAATATACCAACTGGCATTTAATGGCTCCCTTAGATTGGCACCGCGCTTCTTCACCGGTCGACGCGCTTTCTGGTCGTGATTTCTTTTCTGAGATTTGGGCTACCTAAACTTGCCAGATTATTTTTCTGAGAGTTGATATGTGATGCCAATGAAATTAGCTATGCGGCAATACCATTAAACCCATGTAAAATAAATTTCTCAAGAAGTGCCTAATCTTTATATACGTTTTTATACGTTTATATGTACGTTTATACGTTTATACGGCTTATACAAATAAAGTTATACGTTTGCTTCCCAACCCTACTCATAACGTCACAGCAAACGCACTATTCAGCTCCTTTACCTGTGGTGTATGAGGAAAACGTGTTGTCCGATTGGGGAATCTTATGGTTATATCCGTATGATACACCACATTACCAGCGACGAAGCTACAGTCCACTTCATAACTTCAATATGAAAGACTGCTTGTTGGAATCAGTTTAATAAGCGAATCGGAAGTAATAATTAGCTTAACGCGGAATAGCTGTATAAGTCCAAGCTCGAGATACCGCGGACGGTAGGAGAGCAGGAAAGCAACAGCGAGAAGTAGAGGTCAATGAGCTTCGTTCATGGCAACTTCGTTTTTTTTGTCAGGCCTATCGAACGCAATCCTTAACACCCATCATGGCATGCAACACATGCTGTTCACAACGTCCACGTGACAGTTCCAAGTGACGACAATCCAGTGATGACAGGTCACGCTGGACTACAAGCGATCAATCACGGCGACAGCTGCTACAAGGACCGCACATTTTCACCAAAATCGCCAGATCGCCAAAATCGCCAAAATCGGCCAGATCACAGTTATCGATCCATAGGTCAGCGCATTCGGGCCGACCAATGCCAATGGGGGGGACACAAGGCCGAACAACCAGCCGAACTGACTTCGGTGTTTATTACAGCGGCCAGCATGTATATTTGCCGGGAGGAGGTGGCTGATCCGCGTGAATGCTCGTGAATGCTCTTACTTTTAGTTCAGTACCAACGTAGCAGGTTTTGAGCTTTGCAGTGCTGAATGAATGTCAGGCCAGCGTCGAACAATATTAGCGTCTACCAGGATGCTTATTGCTAAGGCAAAATATTGAATTATACCGTCCGATTAATAGTTGAAGCTATTCTGGCGTTGGCCAACATCTCGAACAGAGGGCCCTCTGATCTGCTAGCCGGCGCAATGACGTAAGCTGGTAGTAATAGGAGGGGAAGGTCATATAGGAACCAAAGGAACCCGAATTGAACAGCCTGGAGGGATGATGGGTCGATGTCTACCAAGCAGCAGTACATCCTTCCAGGTACAGATTTACCATCGGCGGAGACATCTGGAGAGCGAGGACCGACCAATCCCTTCAACATTCCGAACAGTCCAAGCAGATGATGATGCAGCATCCAGGTGGTGGTGGCGGTGGAGGAGGAGGGGGAGGTTATCACAAAGCCGATCCAGTTTGCAGTGAGCCCAAAGTATTCGTTGGCCAGATCCCCCCTGCGGCCACACAGGCGCAGGTTCAGGCTCTTTTCTCGCAGTATGGAACAATTAAGAACTGTATTCTGATCACGGGACCGGACGGCCGAAGCAAGGGATGCGCAATGGTACGAAACCACTGCCTTGCTAATCTCCGGCTGGCTAGATTGAGACCAGACTGCCACTTAACGTCTCTACTTTTTTCGAAGGTTCTGTTCGAGAAGTGGGGACCCGCCGAGGTCGCTGTCGAATCCGAAAATGGGACCAATAATCTAGGCGGAGATGGATCGAAAGGTGCGTTGTCCTCCCCGATCTTCCTCGATCTGCAGATCCACTGGGCGATAACTGCTGTGAACCTTGGTCTTTTCAGTCAGCTAACGCGGGTTCTTACTTCCCCTCGTTAGCCATCAGGAACGAACGAGTGGCGGTTTCCACAGATATGGTGCCCTTGTGCTTGCACCCCTTGTTGTTGTTTGATTGGAAGTAACTAGGGCCCGATCTGATGGCACCTCGTCTTTCCACTATATCTACTCTTTCTCGGGGCCTTGGGGATGGACCATGGTATGTGCTGCCCCCCCTAGCCTCAAGCTGTCCTGTCTGTCCACTATCCCCTCACCGCTTGTGCCTCCTGCTTGAACTTGTGTTTATGGCTCCAGCTTCTTCAGGCTGCTCGCTGTCTCCGGAAGAAACATCAAAATGTACAGCATACCTCAGCCTCCCTTTGCTTACATGTAGTTAGCAGAAGCATCAACATGTAAAGCATGCCTCCTACCTTCCTCGTTTGTAGGCTTGTGTGTCAAGTTCGCAGACCCTCCTAAGAGAAGCGACGGCCCTATGACTGGTATCACTCCTAAGAAGTTGTTTGTTGGCCAGGTGCGTTCTTTTAGTACCTGTGGGATAGCATGATGGTATTTGAATGCCTCATATTTCAGACTCTAGTGTACGATGCATAATTCTTTCTAGGTTTGGATTGGATTGTTACATATTTTTCAGCCAACTCTGGACTGCTCACGGCATTCCAATTCCAAGTCCCCCTGAGCGAGGCCCAGGGAAACCAAGGAGCACACTAAGCGGATTAGAACCTTCCTAGATGGCTAGTATTTCAGACCCTAGTGTAGTGAGTGTGACTTTAGAAGACCTAACTTACCCAAGGCAGCCTAGCTAGCGATGACTCACAGTGCTGTCAAGTAAGTTGGCTGAACTGCAAAGCTCCGCAGTATAATGCACCATGGTGGCCTGCATCACCACTTATGTTATGACCACGCAACTTGTCCTCCTGTGTTGGTGCGCAACGTTTGCCTAACTGTGCACATAGAAGAGCATGTGTTACAAGTACCATGTTGCTTTTAACACATGCAAGGATCTATCAAGGGTTCTGGGTGTGGCCTGGGAAGCCAGGGTGGTGGGGATTAGGATGCATTGGTTAAGGTTCATCTAACAATGATGGTTGCATGTGCTCATGCCTTCCTTGCTTCTGCTCTGCAGATTCCTAGCACCATTACAGAGCAGGAGCTCAGGGACCTGTTGGCTCCAATATATCTGGTTTACCGATGGTGTTTCCTCGCAGCTTACATCTTCCATTTCTGATTAAATACCTGAAAAATTTATAGACTGAGTTCAGAATTGTCCACAGAAGCGAGGAAGCGAAGAACGGAGCATCCGTCATATGGGTCCGATATATCTCCTTATGGAAATATTGTTTAGGTACAGCCTTACCTACGTATCATGTCGATATCTCTCACCAATGCTATTTTGTAGGAGTGGCAACACTGTTCAAACTGAATCCTCGGTGTCTCTGGTTTGTGTCGGGAGACCCACCTCCTGGGGTGAAATACCTTTCATAACTTCAAAAAAAATGTTGCATGTACTAATGCCTTTCTTGCTTCCGCCCTGCAGATTCCTGGCACCATTACAGAGCAGGAACTCAGGGACCTCTATTCTCCATACAGATCATTGTGGAGGTACAGCCTTTGCTGCATATCACGTTGCATATACTCATGCCTTTCTTGCCTCCGCCCTGCAGATTCCTGGCACCATAACAGATCAGGAGCTTAGGGACCTGTTTTCTCCCTATGGAAACATTGTGGAGGTACACATTGTGAAGAAGACTCAAGGAGCAGGGTGCGCGTTTGTGACCTTCAATAGATGGACAGAGTGTGAGGCTGCGATCGAGGCCATAAACGGACAGCATCACTTGGAAGGAGCCAAGGCACCTATGGTACGTGATCTTTGGTGGTTGGCCCCAGTGAAAGTAAATGGGCTGGCCCCCTCAACCTCACGCCTCGCAATAAGGCGTACTATTTATTTATGTGCATGTGATCTGCGGGAACTACCCCCCCCCCCCCCCCACACACACACCACCCCACACACCACCCCACACACACCCCACCCCACCCCACCTACTATACCACCACCCACCCTTACACCCACCCACCCACAGACCTAACGTGTCCACCCACTCGTCCATGTCATCCGTTCCCTTCAGGACGTTCACAGATGCCAATATTGAGGGTGAAGAAGGCATGACCTCAAACCCACCCTATCATCCCACCCATCTACGTACCCACTGACCTATCCATCCACTGTTGACTGCAGGTAGTGAAGTTCGCAGATGCCAAGATTGATGGCGGAGGAGGAGGGGGCATGATGATGGGGGGCATGATGGGCATGCCACAACACATGATGGGTGGGATGATGGGCATGGGTGGAGCAAATAGCAAGCGCTCCTTCAGCCGCAGCCCTGATGGCTTCGGAGGTAACAGCAATAAGAAGCAGTTTGGAGGTGGAGGAATGCCTGGAGCCTATGGAATTGGGTATGACATGGTGAGACAACTGGATGTGTTTTTACAACAGGGTTTAATAGTACCTAGAGGAATGAGGAGGTAAATTAGGATGTTCTGGATGTAGTATGTAGGAAAATGAGTAGGTAAACTAGAAACAGGTTGGATGTGGTGGAATGCCTGGAGCCTATGGAATGGGGTATGACATGGTGAGGCAACTGTATGTGTTTTTACGGCCGGGTTGAATAGTATCTAGAGTAATAAGAAGGTAAATTAGGATGTTATGGATGTTGTATGTAAATAAATGAGAAGGTGAACTAGTAGCAGTTGGGAGGTGGAGGAATGGTGGGAGCCTATGGAATGGGGTATGACATGGTGAGGCAACTGTATGTGTTTTACAACTGGTTTTAATAGAAGGTAGAGAAATTAGTAGGTAAACTAGAAGCAGTTTGGAGGTGGTGGAATGGTGGGATCATATGGCATGGTGTAGTACGTGTTGGTACGACCGAATGTAATAGGACGCAGAGAAATTAGTAGGTAAACTAGAAGCAATTCGGGAGGTGGTGGAATGGCGGGAGCCTATGGCATGGGATATGGCTAGGGGTCGGCTATCTTGTATAATATTAGTGAATAAATAATATTATATAATAATATATAATATTAGTCGGACGAGCCGTCTCACCAGAAATTCGAATTTATTTGAAAAACTAATATTATTGTGACACTCTAATAATATTAGATAATATCAGTTTTTTAAACACTAAAAGAAGTTGCCGATCCCTAGATATGGCATGGTGAGAAATCTGGATGTGTTTGTAGGACTGGTGTTAGTAGGACTGGATGTAATAGGACGCAGAGAAATGAGTGGTTAAATATGAAGCAGTTTGGAGGTGGTAGAGTGTCGCGGGAGCCTATGGCATGGTGAGAGAAGGGGATGTTTTTGTACAACTGGATGTGCTAGTGCTGGATTTGTTAGTACAGCTGATTGCCGTAGTGCGAAGAGAGATGAGTAGATAAACAAGAAGCAGTACGGCTGGATGTGTTAGTGCTGGATTTGTTATTATGACTGGTTTTCGTAGTGCGTAGAGAGATGAGTAGATAAACAAGAAGCAGTCCGGCTGGATTTGTTAGTGCTGGATTTGTTAGTACGACTGGTTTTCGTAGTACGTAGAGCGATGAGTAGATAAACAAGAAGCAGTACGGCTTAATGTGTTAATAGGACTGGATGCCCTTGACCCTTGCCATAAGGCCCCAGAACTTGCCACCACCTCTACCCCTGCCCTTACCCATGCCCCTACCTACACCCCTACGCCTGACTTGATATTGGTATTAAGAGAAATGAGAACCGTAAATCTACCTTGCTTCACACGACCTCGCCTCACACCACCTCTCCTCATCTTGTGCAGGGAATGGGCGTTCCCTATGGAGGCATGGGCATGGTGAGTGTTTCAAGTATGACTGTTACATATAATGAATACAAGTATATGGGCGCGCTCATATAAAAGACCCACTACATGCAGTTGACTGCCAGTGTTGGCAATTAAAGGATAGGCAGTTGACTGCCTAACTTAGCAGTTGAGATGCTTTGATGCTTTCTGTGCATATGTGTACCGTCCCTCTATCTATGACACACCTTAGTACAACAGGGGGCTGCGCTGGAGGAGGATGAGGGCGACCGACGAACTGGGGGTTTGACGACCACCAGGTCTGCGAGCCCACGCCAGTACCTGGTACCGGCAAGCGCCATTTAGTGGACCACACCAACCGCTGTTGCTGTTGCACGACAGTTGTTGCCTAGTGGACGGGGACATTCTGAGAGATGGGTTGGAAGGTTGGGGTGTGTTGAACGACACGGAATGCGAGTGTGTTCTTATCATCTTGCAAGATGTTCAGAAGCACTCGCAGCATGTATAGTTCAACAGGGTGGGTGAGCGTTGGGAAGGGGCTGGTTGTACATCTCTTGAATTAGTGCCTTTTTTTTCTTTCCTGTATATCTCAAGTATCTCATCTTGTTCTGAAAGCAGCACAGGACGGCCTTCTAGGAAGATGTCTGCCACACCTCTCCCCCCCCCCCCCCCCCCCCCCCCCCCCCCCCACACACACACATCCCAGAAGGAGTGAGCATCTTTCTTTGGATAGGCTATTGATAGTTTGGGAGAGTGTTATTTGGGGATAGTGTTGTTACCGCCCTGAAGGATTTACCAACTACAGTACTCCGGCCATACCGCTGGACGCGGAAATCGACAGCGAAGGTGGAGGCGGAGGGGTTGCCATTTGGACCCGAGGGTCCGGCCTCCAACGCAGCCTGCGGCCCACGCAAACTGGGAGGTGACAATCAAGTATGGCGGCATGGTATAGCTTGCCCCCCCCCCCCCCCCCCCCCCCCCCCCCCCCCCCCCCCGGGGTTGGTTCAATGTCGAAGCAATATTGTTTCTTAATTGTCGTCCCATTTGCCTGTGCATCGCAGGGCGGCATGATGGGCCAAGTGGTTGTCAAACTGTCCCCCCCTCCCAACCCCAGCCCACCCCTCAGGGGTTAGTTCAGTGTCAAATCAATATTGTTTTGTAATTGTCGTCCCATGTGCCATTCGTAATTGTTGCCCATCTGCCATTCGTAATTGTCGTCCCATTAGCCATTCGTAATTGTTGCCAGTGTACCATTCGTAATTGTTGCCAGTGTACCATTCGTAATTGTTGCCAGTGTACCATTCGTAATTGTTGCCCATGTGCCATTCGTAACTGTCGTCCCATTAGCCATTCGTAATTGTTGCCAGTGTACCATTCGTAATTGTTGCCAGTGTACCATTCGTAATTGTTGCCAGTGTACCATTCGTAATTGTCGTCCCATGTGCCATATGTAATTGTTGCCCATTTGCCGTTTGTAATTGTTGCCCATTTGCCGCAATTGTTGCCCATGTGCATCGCAGGGCGGCATGATGGGCCAAGGCAACATGATGGGCCAAGTGTTTGTCAGACTGTATCCCCCCCCCTCTCAACCCCCCCAACCCCACCCCACCCCTCAGGGGTTGGTTCATTGTCAATGCAATACTGTTTCGTAAGTGTCGTCCCATTTTCCTGTGCGTCGCAGGGCGGCATGATGGGCCAAGGTGGTATGATGGGCCAAGGCGGTATGATGGGCCAAGGCAACATGATGGGCCAAGGCAACATGATGGGCCAAGGCAACATGATGGGTGGAGGCAACATGATGATGCAGAACAGCCGATTGGGAACAGGTAAGCTTGCAAAGTAATTTAAATGTGTGCTAGCTTTACTAATTTAAACGTGTGCTAGCTAAACTAATTTATACGTGTGCTAGCTAAACTAATTTAAGCGTGTGCTAGCTAAACTAATTTAAGCGTGTGCTAGCTTAACTAATTTAAGCGTGTGCTAGCTTTACTACTTTAAGCGTGTGCTAGCTAAACTAATTTAAACGTGTGCTAGCTAAACTTTGGCAAGCCCCCACTCAGTTAAGCAGCACAATCTAATCATGTAAATGCGTTTTTATGATGTATGTTTTGGGGGGGGAGCCCCACCTTCTGGGGGACGGAATCCCCCAGGGTTACCCATTTGTCCGTCTGACCAAAAAATGTAAGCCTGACACGTCAGCCTACTGTCTCTAACTAACTGGCTTCGGGCAGCTCCATTTCCGCTGCCACCTGTCGTTCTGTTGCCAAAACACTCCGCCGATTTTCTGCGTTGCTTGCGACGCTGCATGACTTGTTCTTTATAAGCGATCATGGATAAGCGAGCAAATTGGTCTGCAGCACTTTTTTTGTGAAAGTGAATTATAATCTTTTAATTTTATTATATAACCGGTGTTGCTGATGAGGGCACCAGAGATTGAACTTGTAATCTTATCGTATTAATATACTACAGGTGTTGCTGATAAGGGCGCCGGAGAGTGAACTTGAATATTTGTATATTATTATATAACCGGTGTTGCTGATGAGGGCACCAGAGATTGAACTTATAATCTTTTGTATTATTATACTACATGTGTTACTGATGAGGGCGCCGGAGAGTTAACTTTTAATCTTTTCGTATTATTATATAACTGGTGTTGCTGACAAGGGCGCCGGAGAGTGAGCTTTTAATCTTTTTGTATGATTTTATTACAGGTGTTGCTGATGAGGGCGCCAAGCAATGGAAGCTGTTTGTTGGCCAGGTACCATTCGAGGCGAACGAGGGAGACTTGTGGCCCATCTTCTCCGAGATTGGCAACATCCTTGAGCTCGTAGTGCTGCGCAACCCTGCTGGCCGCAGCAGGGGCTGTGCCTTTGTCACCTTCGAGACTCGAGTGTTAGCTGAGAAGGCCATCCGCCAAATAGATGGCAAGGTGAGCCCTGCCACATGTAAAGTAGACAGATGTATAGTAAACAGATGTTCAGAAGACACATGTACAGTAGACAGATGTATATGACAGACAGATCTTCAAGACAGACATATGTACAGAAATGTAGACACAGATGTAGAGTAGACAGATGTACATGACAGACAGATCTTCATGACAGACACATGTTCATGACACTAGTAATGTTCATGATAGCCCTGCCATATGTAAAGTAGACAGATGTACAGTAGTAAGATGTTCATGTTCACGACTCTAATAATGTCCGGAAGTCCCCCTTGACTCAGTCAGGCCGCTGGCACAGTTGGGGTCCAGTAGGGCACCAGGACAATGTGATCATCATTATCACCATCATCATTGTCGTCGTCGTCGTCGTCGTCACCATTGCCGTCGTCATTACATAGTGAGCAGCATATGAGGAAGGCGGGTGAGCATCTTTGTTTGGTGTTCATACTCATTGTTGTTCATACATGGAATCTGTGCTTCACACGAAACAATCAAACACCAACGCATAAGGGAGTCCTTCACCTATAAATGTCGCAACAAAACAAACACTTTCTGGTTGGCACCCAATAAAAACGAATAATAAAATGTTAAGCCTTACGAGGAGGTGTGAGATTGAGGGGACCTGCCTGCCTGCTTGCTTGCTTGCACTGGGGCCAACCTCCTTCCGAGGAGGTGTGAGATTGAGGGGACCTGCCTGCTTGCTTGCACTGGGGCCAACCTCCTTCCGAGGAGGTGTGAGATTGAGGGGACCTGCCTGTCTGCTTGCTTGCACTGGGGCCAACCTCCTTCCGAGGAGGTGTGAGCTTGAGGGGACCTGCCTGCCTGCTTGCTTGCACTGGGGCCAACCTCCTTACAAGGAGGTGTGAGATTGAGGGGACCTGCCTGCTTGCTTGCTTGCACTGGGGCCATCCTCCTTCCGAGGAGGTGTGAGATTGAGGGGACCTGCCTGCTTGCTTGCTTGCTTGCACTGGGGCCAACCTCCTTCCGAGGAGGTGTGGGATTGGGGGGACCTGCCTGCTTGCTTGCACTGGGGCCAGCCTCCTTCCGAGGAGGTGTGAGATTGAGGGGACCTGCCTGCTTGCTTGCACTGGGGCCAACCTCCTTCCCATGATTCAAACTATAACTACGAGTTAAACAATCCAACATGAAATTTGGATAGTAGTTTTTCCCGTTGGTGTAGTAATAAGTAAGATAATTTACTAATATCTAGTTTGGATCCTAATAAAGGTCGACACCCAATATTACATAGGGGTCGGCAATATGATATCATATGATATCATGTCATCATATGATATCATATGATGCCGGCGGTCTGACTAGGTAACTTTGGCCTGGGGCATCATATCATATGATATTAAATCATTTGATTTGTGTATGATATCATATGATATCATACTCGTCTTTGGTCAACATCATATGATTTGCCGTTCCCTTATCATACATACATTTTGTTGTCAGGCTGCAAGTAAGATAAGGCAGTGCAACAAGGTGAATAAACAAAGCAGGTATGCGCCCAAGGTGCTCATATCAATGAGGCCTGGATGTGTTGTTTGCAGACTAAGGATACCGGTTCACCAGCAGACTAAGGATACCGGTTCACCAGCAGACTAAGGATACCGGTTCACCAGCAGACTAAGGGCACCGGTTCACCAGCAGACTAAGGATACCGGTTCACCAGCAGACTAAGGGCACCGGTTCACCAGCAGACTAAGGATACCGGTTCACCAGCAGACTAAGGATACCGGTTCACCAGCAGACAACAACCTTATACTTACACCCAATACATATGTACACACGTACCCACACAACAAGGCGCGTCTTCAGAGCACGACACAACAAGCACATGGGGGAAATGTTTATAGCGTGATGATTGTCGTCATCACCACCACCACCACGATCCTCCTCGTCGTCATCCTAGCGCGCCTACTCTTTTGTATGAGTGGCCACACCATTCCAACTGAATCCTCGGTGCCGCTGGTAAGTGTCGGGAGACCCACCTCCTAGGGCAAAATTCGTTTCACAACATCAACAAAAAATATTTTAGTACATCCCAACACCAGCTTCATCCCACTTAAACCTGAACTTGGTTAGCTTCAGCCAGCCCGCCATCTGCGGCACTACAAATAATTTTACCAGGAAAATCTCCATCCCTCTGTCCATGCAGATGAGCCTCCCCAACGACCCCCGACAACGTTTGCTTCTGGTCAAGTATGCCAACGCCAGCGGCGGCGGTGGTGGTGGTGGTGGAGGCATGGGTGGCGGCGCAGGCACTGCTGGAATGTCCCCCATGCAGGAAGGCAACGGCAACAATCCTGCTGCCTCTGGCATGAGCCCCATGGGAGGAGGACAGATGGGCCAGATGGGCGGCATGAATCAAATGAGTGGGCAGATGGGTGGTATGGGCGCTGGAATGGGTCAGATGGGTGGCATGGGTGCTGGTATGGGCCAGATGGGTGGTATGGGTCAGATGGGATCACCCAACCTCATGGGTATGGGGCAGATGGGATCTGGGGGGCAGATGGGCTCCATGCAAGGGCAGTTACCATCCAACTACGGACACTCGCAGGGCTATGGGTTTGGTGAATACCAGGGGTACTAAAACATAGCTGTGTGTGCTAGCCACAAGGACAGGCTATGGGTTTGGTGGATACCTAGGGTATTAATACATAGCTGTGTGTGCTAGACCCAAGGGCAGGCTTGGATCAGTGGATACCAAGGGTATTTAAACATAGCTGTTTGTGATAGACCCAAGGGTAGGCTATGGGTTTGGTGGATACCAAGGGTATTTAAGCATAGCTGTGTGTGATAGACCCATGTGTAGGCTTGGTTCAGTGTATTTCAATGGGATAGCAGCATAGCTTGTGGGCCATACTTGCACTTTCTTTGGAACTTGTCTGTACTCGCACTTGCATAGCTTCCCACACTTCCACTTGTCTTGGAACACTTACGTACTCGGACCAGTCACTGCCCGCTTGCATTTTGCCCACAGGGCTACCCCCTACTGAGGTTGTACGTATGTACGGGCCCCTGAGCTACCTCAGCTACCCTTTTTATTACAATCCCCTCACCTTCGCAGCTATTCTATTGAACAGTATGTAGTGCGATGAAATACTTAAAACTACTGTCTGCATGTCACGTTGGATCTTGTAACTTTGAGTCACGTAGTCAGCTAGACTAATGAGAAGTATGTTGAGTTGGATCGTGTAACTTGAACATGGTTACATGGCTCCTGCCTTATAAGGCTGCTCGCCCTCTTCTTGAACTTACATAGCTTCAGCCAGCGATATGGCTGATCGCAGTCTTCAACAGTAAAACTTGAACTTGGTTACATAGCTTAAGCCAGCAATATGGCTGATCGCCGTCTTCAGCAGTAAAACTTGAACTTGGTTACATAGCTTTAGCCAGCAATATGGCTGATCGCCGTCTTCAACAGTAAAACTTGGACTTGCATTTGGTTACATAGCTTCAGCCAGCAATATGGCTGATCGCCGCCTTCAACAGTAAAACTTGAACTTGGTTACATAGCTTCAGCCGGCAATGTGGCTGCCCGCCGTCTTCGGCAGTAAAACAATATTAGTGAAAATGCAAACGCGAACAAATCATTGTTTTCTGCATTTTATTTTTATTTTTTTAATCTTCAAATTTTTGTTTGCTTCTTCTTCTGAACGATACAAAAATCACAAGAAAATCAATACGAAAAACGAATCATTCCTACAAATAAAACTTGATCCAATATTGTCAGACATCCATGGATAAGCAGAGAAAGATTCGCTCGACCTGCCACTTCTGGATTGCACACTAGATAATTTAGCGGAATCATTTTACTCTCAGATTGGGAAAACAGGCTCTGGCACTTTCTTCTAGCATACATTATGCTTCGTCAGTACGATCAAAGACCACTAGCCAATGGTGTTCATCTGGAACAGTTCCAGAATCACCTAGGTGACACACTCGATCCTCCGAAGGAACAATTGGACGTTTCCATGTTTCCACCTTCAGGTTGTGGGAGGAAGTTATAAATCTATACATATTACGCACCACCTTGTGAGGCAGGTCACTGATGAGATAATTAGTCATCTCAGTTTTCCCACTATAGTTCCATGAAGAGGACATCCAAGTATAGTACACAGCATTCTTCCACCCTTGTGATCCAGAGTTTTCATCACTAGGGCGCGTATCTTAAGACTTGGTGCTATTGTAAAATAAAATATGATTTGAGAATTGGACCTCCTCCACTGTGTTCCACTAAACTGGTTTAAGTTGCAAAGGTCCTACACCTTCCTGTAAATTTGTGATCAGAGATTCATCCTGGGAATCTTCCGAGGAGTGCAGCATCGCAAGGGCATCAGATACATCCTTGCACCAACAGTCTTGACGTTCCCTATCCAGTTTGAGCTCAGCAAAGGCAACACCCCTGACAGAGTTCAGGGGACGTGAGGAGACCAGGAACGAAGTGTTTAAACAACTGGACAAGTTACATAGGCCGAGGGACGCTTCAAGAGAGAAGCTTCCTGGCGGCAAACCCGAAACCCTTAGGTTACGGGAAAGGACAGATGTGATAGATAGCGGAGTCAATAGGACAGGTAGAACCAACGAACAGCTAAAGCTGACAACCCCTCATCATACCAGGGTTACTCTATCACTGTATTTGACAATGGAATTCCAAAATGTAAACACTGATTTCAACCAGCAATAGTGAATTGGGAATTGAAATTGAAATTGTTACATCTGCGTAATGCAGCCACTCACAGGACGTGGAATTAAGGACACCACTGCGTAGGCCGAACTTGGCAGTAGTCACCGTTGTTTAGTGAATTGGGAATTTACCTGTTTCTTTCAAAGCAGTTTGGTGGGAAACAGATCGCTTCACTCCTAGGACACGCTTCATAAATCCAGCATGCCTCACATGAATATCTGTGGATGCTACTTGGTATCTGCTGGTAGCCCCAAGAAGATCTTGGATGAGACCCGTGCTGAAGATTTGAGAGCCATACATTCCAGCAGATAGGGCAAAGGACTGGAACAGCCAAAGCATGGCTTGTGGACTTGTGGTCTATCCTAAACTGCGTACTCTTCACCCATATCTGTAACACGTTTGATCCCGGCCAACAAGGCCGAGCTGCGTATTCAGAAGCATGTTTCATGCACCCCTTCTCATTGAATACCACACCAATGTATTTGAACTCAGAAACCCTCTCCATACTTCGGTCGTTCAGACGAAAGTCATAAGAATGTTCCTCATAGAGGTTAGGTCTCTTGTATCCAGGTTTTTATTTCGAGTCAGTCTCTTACATTAAATTACTTACATTTCATGGTAAGGTCTACTTGACACCGCGAGGGTGTATGAGACTCTGTGCTCTTGTATCCTGGTTTTTATTTCGAGTCTGTCTCTTACATTACATTACATTTCATGTTAAAGTCTACTTGACAACGTGAGGGTGTATTACATTACATTACATTACATTACATTACATTACATTACATAACATTACATTACATTACATTACATTACATTACATTACATTACATGTTAAAGTCTACTTGACACCGCGAGGGTGTATGAGACTCTGTGCTTTAAACAAAAAGAAAAAGCACCCACAAAGCAAAAAAAACCATTACATCAGGGGTGTGTCGAGGACAAACAAACCAAGCTCCCGCGAGGGTGTATGAGACTCTGTGCTCTTGTATCCAGGTTTTTATTCCGAGTCGGTCTCTTGTATCCTGGTTTTTATTTCGGTGGTTGGGAGTTTGGTTTGTTTGTCCTCGACACACCCCTGATGTAATGGTTTTTTTTGCTTTGTGGGTGCTTTTTCTTTTTGTTTAAAGCACAGAGTCTCATACACCCTCGCGGTGTCAAGTAGACTTTAACATGAAATCTAATGTAATGTAATTTCGAGCGCAATCAAATGGGAAAATCAAATTCGACATCGGTTCAAGCCTTATCGCTAGGTGAGCTATCTATCCTATTCAGAGAACATCTCCCTACAATTCACATCGTAAAAAAGCTTGTATTTAGTTTGCAGCTGCAGCCTGGGGGAAGGCGCAGGTGGGCCCACAGCTTGAGGACCGCAGGTCACGCCCAGCCATCATGGTAGTGCCTGCAGCTTTAGCCCCAAAGGCAGCTTGTCCCTTAGGAGGAAGCTTGAGGGCCGAGGCCCTTCCCTTGGCGCTTTTGAAGCGCTTCACCAAGGCGTCCACCATCTCCTCAGCCTCATCATACTCCGCACACAGGGACTCCACCTCAGCAGGAGACAAAAGCTCATCAACGAAATCTGCAGACATGCGTGCCTCCAACTTGGGATCCATGGGCTTGCCATCACTGAAGTAGTGGCGCATGAGGTCCTTGGCCTGAGGAAGGCAGATACGACCCATGTAGATCTTCTTGTTGATACGGCCAGGGCGGATCAGAGCTGGGTCCAGCTTCTCAGGGTGGTTGGTGGTCATGATGACAATGAGGTTGGGCCTGCAGTTAGAGTCAGAGGGTATGTGTCAGCATGGGGGGGGGGGGGGGGGGGGGGGGGGGGGGGATCTTCCAACCATTATTTAGCTGAAAAGCAGAGGTATAATAAGCATATAGCTCTAACTAGAACCTCCTCAGTGGCTATCTTCAATAAGCACCACGCTAGTCGATAAGCACATTGCCCGTAATATCTTATTCTGTGAGTTGCACAACCCTACTACGTCCGATGATTTTTTTAGAGTTGCTATGGACTGCAAATAAAAATAGCAGCGCAGCAATAACTGTAAAACCATGTACAAGGTTTTCCTCCATAAGTGCAATTAATTACCATAAGATTCTATATGTTTCATACGTTTACGGCATATACATATTACATGTACATATATGACTTATATGAACACAAACTATGCGTTTGCTTCCCAATCCTACAAATACGTTAAAGCACTCGCGTCTCAACAACTCCATCCAAGCAGTTGAGCAAGCCCTCACGCACTCAGACACTACATGCACTACATGCACTAACGTGTCAACAACTCCATCCAAGCAGTTGAGCAGGCACTCATGGACTGCAGGCACTACAGGCACTACAGGCACTCACGTGTCAACAACTCCATCCAAGCAGTTGAGCAGGCACTCATGCACTGCAGGCACTACAGGCACTCACGTGTCAACAACTCCATCCAAGCAGTTGAGCAGGCCGGAGAGGTTCAACGTATCCTCCTGAGCCAGGAAGTCCTTCAGACTCCATGCAGTGCTGGGGCCGCCTGCCTTGGTGGTGGAAGTTGCAGATAGATCAGCAGAGCCAGTAGAAGCACCCTTGTCGATGGTGATTTTATCCTCACTGCCGCTCTTGCTGGTAGTACTACCAGCCTGGCCGGTTTTTCTAGACTCAGTCTTGGTCGCTGCCCTCAAAGCAGCAATGATATGCTTGCGCTCAGCATCTGCATCAACAGTGGAGTCCCTGCGCTGCACCACAGTACTGGCTGCATCCACGTCTTCCATCACAAAGTTGACACGCTCAAAGGCAAGGGCAGAAGAGCTGGCGCTATCCTCACTGCCTGCAATTTGTAGCCTCAGGTCCATCATGAGGTCAAACAACTCCTGGTTGGTCTTGATCTTGGCCAGAGGGATGTTAATGATGTGGCGCTTGGTGTGGTGGGCCAAAGCCTTGATGAAGGATGTCTTGCCAGTGCCAGGGGGTCCATGCAGCAAGAAGCCCAACTTCTGGGGGTAGCCAGGGATAGCAAACTTGCCACGCTTCTCCTGAAAGGCACTCACCAGGTTGAGGATAGCCTCCTTCTCGGGGATGAAGAGAGATGCGAAGGTGCGCTCCTCACCCAGCCTGCAGGGAGGAGGAGGAGTTTAGATATAGTGTGTTGATATGATGATATGTTACTTTGGTATGATATATTGGTATGATGATATGGTGTCATGATGATGTGATGATATGATATATTGGTATGATGATATGGTGTCATGATGTATTGATATATTGGTATGATGATATGATGTCATGATGTATTGATATATTGGTATGATGATATGATGTCATGATGTATTGGTATATTGGTATGATGATATGATGTCATGATGTATTGATATATTGGTATGATGATATGATGTCATGATCATACGATGATATGATACATTGGTATGATGATATGATTATATGATGTATTGGTATACTTTTTATGGTATGTCTTTTAATGTATCCCTTTTAATGATTCATTCATGCCATTTGGACAGGTACTTGTGTATGCAAACATGATAAGACCAGGGGTAGCCAAATACTATTAAGACACGTACTTGCATCTCTTGTAGAGGGCGGGAGGAGCAGCCCCCTTGCCAATATAAATATACATGATGTAGATATGAAACCCCCTGTAATGATTCATTCATGCCATGTAGTCAAGTACTTGTATCTCGCGTACACGGCGGGAGGGGCAGCCCTCTTGCCAATATTAATATACATGATGTAGATATGATACCCCCTGTAATGATTAATTCATGCCATGCAGTCACGTACTTGTACCTCGCTAACAGGGCGGGAGGGGCAGCCCTCTTGCCAATATTAATATACATGATGTAGATATGATAGCCCTTTAATGATTCATTCATGCCATGTAGTCACGTACTTGTATCTCTTGTAGAGGGCAGGAGGAGCAGACCCCTTGCCATCTGCTCCAGCTGCACTAGCCTTGTCTGCCATTGTCATGGTGGGGACGTACAAGTACCTGTATGAGTGGAACAAGGAGCATTTAGGACTACACGAACGTATACATTTATTTACTAAGCTTTTGTAACACTAGAGCACCAACGAGAGCTACACTTAATACAAGGCTACTTACAATTTTAAAAAAATCAGCAAAACGAATGTAAATGCATGAACAACGGAATAAATGGGTACCTTGCATGGTCCACCTTGGAATACAGCTCCTTGTTCCACTCATCCAGGGCCTTCTCCAGGAAGGTGTTGATCTTGGCGCTAGTGCTGGCCCTCAGGTGGAAGCTGGTGGTGACCTCCTTCACCTTCTCGCCCTCATTCTTCACAGTTCTATGAAAAAAGAGGGTTGGAACATGCCAGTTGGTCGTTGGTCGTGAGTTGGTGGGTGGATGAGTGGGTGGGGTGGTAACAATTTGCAAAATGGTTTTTGACTCAACTTCAACCAAACAAATCATCCACTACACAGCTGGCACAGCAGAAGGTGTTTAGTGGTGTTGCAGGGATATTGTCTCTCTACTGAATCTGAATCTTTAGTTCTTTACCGCACAGTGATTGATCAGAGCTTGAGGTGCTGACCCACTTCAAGTTTGAACTTTATTTCATGCAAGAGGGTGCACCATCCACTGCACCTACTATGCCAGCATAAGGGGACATGGATATATGGTTATGATACAGGGATGGTGTCACTTAGTTGAATCTGAATCTGAACTTGCAGATCTATACTGTACTATGACTAAGCAGAGCAGGAGGCACTCTCCCACTTCAAGTTTGAACTTTATTTCATGTGAGAGGGTCCACCATCCACTGCACCTGCTATGCCATCAGAAGGGCTTCTTGGATATGGATGGATATGGACCTGCTATGCCACCAGAAGGGCTTCATGGATATGGATGGATATGGATATGGATATGAAGTTAAATCATCTGCATAGCAAAAATTCCGGGGCCCCATCATTTACAATTTGTCAGGCTTCAGTTCAACAGTGCTATTTTTTATACAGCCCTTCCCAATATTGAGGTTCGGCAAGTCTATTTAGCCTATTTGGCTAAGCCTTAACTGGCTAGACTGTAAAAGCACACACACGTAGGGACCAGCATATGATATGCCGCATATCATGTTATGTAGACCAAAGGTGAGTATGATATCATATGATATCATACAAACTCCATCATATAAAATTGTATATAAATGGTCACTTTAGCCTAGTCAGGCTGCCGGCATCATATGATGGCATGATATGTTATGATATCGTATTGCTATTCCCTACATAAATGTGGTGATGATACAGGGAAAGTGCCACTTTGTTGAACCTGAATCTGCGCTTGTAGTTCTGTACTGCACAATGACTAAGCAGAGCATGAGGTTCTTTCCCACTTCAACTTTGGAACTATGTTTCAGGTAAAAGGGTGCTCTGAGAATTTAGATGATGGACAATTAATGCACGATTGTACCCTTGAAAAAGGACTCACAAACACACATGCTACAAAAGTACCAGCCAATCACACAAGCAGACACACACATGCACACACATACACACTGGCAAGGAAGCAATACACAAAGACACATGTAACATGGCAGTTGAGACATTGAAGCTTGAGCTTGCCGCCTTACCTCATGAGCTCCACTCCGTGACCCAGGCTGACATAATCCCCCTCAGGGGGGCTGCACATGTATCCAAACTCCTCAATCTTGGCACCGTTGTCGCAGCCCTCATCATCGCTCTCGCTGTTCCTGTCCCTGCAGCTGTTGTTAGATGCAGATACGCTTGATCCATTGGTAGGGATGTACTTCTTCTTAGCCTGGACATCCGCCTGCTTCCATGACAAGGCCTTGTCAGGCAGGTACCTGGTTGGAGCAGACGCCATAGGTAGGTAAGTGGGTAGGGAAGGAGGGGTAGGGAAGGAGGAGTAGGGAAGAAGGGGTAGGAAAGGAGCAGTAGGGAAGGAGGGTCAGGGAAGGAGGGGTAGGGAAGGAGGAATAGGGAAGGAGGGGTAGGGAAGGAGGAGTAGGGAAGGAGGGGTAGGGAAGGAGGGGTAGGGAAGGAGGGGTAGGTAAGGAGGGGTAGAGAAGTGGGTCGGGAATAAGTGGCAGGGAAGGAAAGGTAGGGAAGGGAGGGGTAGGGAAGGAGGGGTAGGGAAGGAGGGGTAAGGAAGGAGGGGTAAGGAAGGAGGGGTAGGGAAGGAGGGGTAAGGAAGGAAAGGTAGGGAAGGAGGGGTAGGATAGGAGGGGCAGGGTAGGAGGGGCAGGGAAGGAGGGGTAGGGGACGAGGGGTAGGGGAGGAGGGGTAGGGAATGAGGAGTTGGGAATGAGGGGTAGGTAAGGAGGGGGTAGTGGAGGAGGGGGTAGTGAAGGAGGGGCAGGTAAGGAGGGGTAGGTAAGGAGGGGCAAGGAAAGAGTGGTAGGGGGAGGAGGGGTAGGGGAGGAGGGGCAGGGAAGGAGGGGCAGGGAAGGAGGGGTAAGGAAGGAAGGTGGGAAGGAGGGGTAGGGAAGGAGGAGGAGGGAAGGAGGGGTACGGAAATAGTGGTAAGGGAGGAGGGGTAGGGAAGTGGGTAGGGATAAGTCGCAGGAAAGGAGGGGCAGGGAAGAAAGGGGTAGGTAAGGAGGGGTAGGGGGGGAGGGGTAGGGAAGGAGGGGCAGGGAAGGAGGGGTAGGGAAGGAAAGGTAGGGAAGGAGGGGTAAGGAAGGAGGGTATGGGAAGGAGGGGTAAGGAAGGAGGGGTAGGGAAGGAGGGGTAGGGAAGGAGGGGTAGGGAAGGAGGGGTAGGGGAGGAGGGGCAGGGAAGGAGGGGCAGGGAAGGAGGGGCAGGGGACGAGAGGTAGGGGAGGAGGGTCAGGGAAGGAGGGGTAGGGAAGGAGGGGTAGGGAAGGAGGGGTAAGGAAGGAGGGCATGGGAAGGAGGGGTAAGGAAGGAGGGGTAGGGAAGGAGGGGTAGGGAAGGAGGAATAGGGAAGTGAGTGGGGCAGGTAAAGGAGGGGGCAGTGAAGGCGGGGCAGGGGACGAGAGGTAGGGGGAGAGGGCAGGAAGGAGGGGTGGGGGAGGGAGGGGTTAGGGAAGGAGGGTAGTGAAGGAGGGGTGGAAGGAGGGGTATATAAAGGATGGTGGGGGCAAGGAGGGGTAATGAAGGATGGTAAGGAAAGGAGGGGTAGGGCAAGGAGGGGTAAGGAAAGTAAAGGTAGGGGAAGGAGGGTTAAAGGAAGGAGTGGGCCGGGTATGAGGGGCAAGGAAGGAGGGGTACTGACGAGGGGTATGGGATGAGGGTAGGGAATGAGGAGTCGGGAATCAGGGGTCGGTAAGGAGGGGTAGTGAGGAGGGCTAGTGAAGGATGGGCAGGTAAGGAGGGGTAGGAAGGAGGGTAGGGAAGGAGGGTAGGGTAGAAATGGGTAGTAAGGGAGGAGTAGGGAAGAGAGGGGTAGGGAAGGAGGGGCATGGAGGAGGGGTAGGGAAGGAGGTAGGGCGGAGGGGTAGGGAAGGAGGGTAGGGAAGGCGGCGTCTGGCCGCGGGCGGGGTCCGGCACGAGTGGTCCGGGCGGCGGGGCGCGGCCTTGTGTCCGGCCGGCGTTCCCGGGCCGCCTGGTCGGGCCGTCGGGTCGGGCGGGCGGGGTTCGGGCCGGCGGGCCTGGCCGGCGGGGTCGGGCCGGCCCGGTCTGGCCGGCGGTTTCCGGCCGGCGGGTCTGGGCCGGCGGGGTCGCGCCGGCGTGTTTGCCGGCGTGTCTGGCGAGCGGTGCCGGGCCCGGCGGGTCCGGGGCGGCGGGGCCGTCCCGGCGGGGCCTGGCAGGCGGGGCGGGCCGGCGGGGGCCGGTCCGGCGGGTTCGGGGCCGGCGGGTCGGGGACCGCGGTTTACGGGCGGCGGTTCCGGGCCTGCTTGGGTCCGTTCCTTCTTGTTCGGAAGGAGGGGTTAGGGAAGGAGGGGTAGGGAAGGAGGGGTAGGGAAGGAGGGGTAGGGGAAAGGAGTGGTAGTGAAAGGAGGGGCATGGATGAGGGTGGGGGAAGGAGGGTCGGGAAGGAGGGGTAGGAAAGGAGGGTAGGGAATGAGGGGTAAGGGGAAGGAGGGTGTAGGGGGAGGGGCAGTAAGGAGGGGCAGGGGGAGGAGGGGCATGGAAGGAGGTGTAGGGAGGAGGGGCACGGGTAAGAGGGGTAGGGAGGGAGGGTCATGGATGGAGGGTAGGGAATGATGGGTATGGAAAATAAGGGTAGGGAAGGAAGGGTAGGAAGGATGGGTTAATGGCATGAGGGGAATGATTGAGTGTAGGGACGGAGGGGTTCGGGAAGGAGGGGTGTGGGAGGAGGGCAGGGAAGAGGGTAGGGCAGGAGGGGTGGAATGAGGGGTAGGGGAGAGGGGCGGGAAAATGCAGGGGTAGGGAATCAGGGGGTAAGGTAAGGAGGGGTAAGGAAGGAGGGTATGGGAAGGAGGGGTAGAGAATGAGGGGCATGGAATGAGGGGTAGGGAAGGAGGGGCAGGGAAGGAGGGGTAGGGAAGTAGGGTATGGGAGGGACAGACAGGTGCAAAGGGTGGGCATGATTAACGAAGGAGGGGAAGGGTCAGATGGGTGATTGGATGCAGTTCTGTGAGTGGAATGAGGGAATGGGAGAGAGGACTGAAGCGCTTCCATTGTGCAGTGCTGTGAGCCGGTATGAGGGAATGTGCGAGAGGACTGCATACATGCTTGTGTGAATTGTATTATGCTTACAGGCTCATGTGCGTTGCAGTATGCATCCATGCTTATGAGCATTGTATTATGCTTACAGGCTCATGTGCATTGCAGTATGCATCCATGCTTATGTGCATTGTATTATGCTTACAGGCTCATGTGCATTGCAGTATGCATCCATGCTTATGAGCATTGTATTATGCTTACAGGCTCATGTGCATTGCAGTATGCATCCATGCTTATGTGCATTGTATTATGCATACATGCTAATGTGCAGGTGACACATATCACTAGGGACCGGCATATCAGACGATGTTGACCAAAGGCGAGTACGATATCATATGATAGCATGCACATTGCATCATAGGATATTGTATATGAATGGGAACTAGTCAGACTGCCGGCATCATATCATATCATATTGGCGATCCCTAAATATCACACACCAGCATATTCTGGTTCCGGTGTTCATTGTGTGGGATTGAGATCAGCCCGTTCCATAAACAAGCTCATGCATTGTTTCCCCCCCGTGTATCATGATTACAGGAGCAAGTGCATTGTTTTATGATCACTGGGTCATGTGCAGATGATAAATATCATGATCCAGTTTATTCTGGTACCGGTGTTCATCGCCTTAGACTGTGCATACCTGTTTTTGTGATGCCGGTGTTCATCGCCCTAGAATGTGCACACAAACGCACACCTGTTTTTTGTATGTGTCCTGCACGAAACTTATTCCTGCTTTGAGAGCTTTACTCGCATAAATATGCGCGTATGTGTTTATTATTCATGAACATATTTTCTGAGCGCATTTCACTTATAATTACCTTGCACGTGAATGACATGAAAAGGATCATGCCATAGTAGCCTTCATTCCCTAGAGCAACTACACGGGATGGTTCCCTTAAGTCCACGCCCCAGTGCAAGGCGAACGTGTGTTCAATTTTCAAATTTGAAAAAGAGAATGAAAAAAGCTCTCACATGTTGGTGAAGTGGAGGTCGGCCTTAATATATTATATATATATATATTTGCATATACTTAGGGGTCGGCTATGTTATATAATATTAGTGAATAAATAATACAATATAATATAATATAATATAATATAATATAATATAATATAATATAATATAATATAATATAATATAATATAATATAATATAAGTATAATATAATATAATATAATATAATATAATAGTAATATATATAATATAATATAATATAATATAATATAATATAATATAATATAGTATAATAATATAATATAATATAATATAATATAATATAATATAATATAATATAATATAATATAATATAATATAATATAATATAATATAATATTAGTCAGACGAGCCGTCTCACCAGAATTTTAAATTTATTTGAAACACTAATATTAGTTGCCCTTCCCTTCATATACTTGTATGTGTTTATTCTCTTCTCATGTTTTCTGAGCGCCACTTATCACGTATAATAACCTTGCACAATTTGAAAGAGAATTAAATTGATAATAGAAAAACGACAACCAAAAAATGAGAATAGAAACATGAGAAGAGAAAAAGGTCTCACTTGTTGATGTAGTGGAGGATGGCCTTCTGGATGGGAAGGTTCACCTTCAGCTCGTCAGAATCCATCCACCAGGAGGAGGTGCGGGTGATGCTGATGGTACGAAGCACTTTGTTCGAGGTGAACCCAAACTTCTTCCATGCATCCTTCAGCGCGGGATGGGACCAGAGCGTCTTGAACAGGCTCATCAGCAGAGGCATGAGGGACAACAGCACAATCTCGATGGATAGGCCGGACCCCCCGTTGTTGTTGCGGGAGAGCAGGAGCATAGGGGAGATGACGCTGAACATGTCGATGGAAGCGCCGGGCTGGTTGGACTGGTCGCTCATGGCGGTGGTTGCTTAAGTGAAGGTAGGGGGGTTAGGAGTGAAGGGAAACGCGCTCCGCCTGAGCGGAGGACTCGAGACTCCTGGGAGTTTAATTCGACAGGCGTGACTCACGCCGCGTCGCAGTTGTGTATCTGCAGGCGTTCGATAAGCGTGTCGGTAACTGTGCAGAGAGCAAGTTGTGTGTGCTTCGACTGCGGTACGGTCTTATGTACGCTTCCTGGACCTGGGCGGCAGTTGCTGCCAACCTTCCTTCGGCGAGGACCACCCGCGCCCGCGGCACCTGGGACGGCTAGCTGAAGACCGGAGGACCCTGCTGAAGACCGCCCCGGCCCCGGCGCAATTAGCTCCCTTGCCGTCCCGTCCCAAGAACTGGCCAGGCCCCACATCGATCCAAGGGTTTGTTGGTTCTGATAGAACTTTACTCGCCGCACCCCCAGCTCTCCAACACACCCCGCCTCCGTAGTTCCCGAGGTGCTATCGTCGGCGTACCCCTGAGAAATGGGTAGGCCTGGTAGGCCAAACATGTCGTCAAAACATTTAGTTCGCCGAATCCGCGCAATGGTTCCGAAGGTACTCCTGTCCCTCAGCTCCTGTCGGCGTATCCCCTTACATTACATTACATTACATTACATTACATTACATTACATTACATTACATTACATTACATTACATTACATTACATTACATGTCATTACATGTTAAAGTCTACTTGACACCGCGAGGGTGTATGAGACTCTGTGCTTAAAACAAAAAGAAAAAGCACCCACAAAGCAAAAAACCCCATTACATCAGGTGTGTGTCGAGGACAAACAAACCAAGCTCCCAACCACCATTTTGGTGGCGTAGGTATTAAACCCCCTAGAGCCGGACCCAGATCTCAACCACTTGCAGTGGCGGAGGTAAGAAGCTAACAAATGAGAAGTCACAAGAAGAAAAGAAAAAAAGGGATAATAAATTACGGTGCCACTAAGCAGTCCAGGGCTTCCTGTCTTGCTCTTCTACAAGTAGACAGATAGTCGGCTAGGTTGCTCCAGAAAGTCTTAGTGCCATTTCCATTCATAAAGGTTCTGAATGTGGAATCGCAGAATTCCACATTCCATACGGTTAAGTCGGTATCCTCATGGACATGCCTATAAATATCTGTAAACAGCTTCTGGTAGCGGAGGCGAATATCATTATAAAAAGGGCACTCAAACATATGCATTTCATCCTCAGGTTTTTGGAACCCACACATTTGACAGTGTCTCATTGAACGAGGGATGTGTGCTCTATCCACCACCCTCATTCTTTCTGTGTTCAGCCAATGGGAACCCATTCTAAACTGTGCTATAGAACGAATCTGATCCTGCTTATGTAAGGCAGATGTAAAGGGAATCAAGCCATTCTCATCATTGCTGTTGGCTGCGAACCATTTCTGGTATCGGAGGCGTTTAAAGCCAACCCTTCTCTCATCAGGGATGTCTCTGACTACATTGGTGGTACTTAAACCTCCACGACTCAAAAACTTCAGACATAATACCTTCGACATCGACAGCCTCCAAAATGTTGAGGTTTTTACTGGATCCTAGCTTGTGGAGAGCACAACGTAAGTCATGAACCCAGCCAGCGTTGGAATCAAAATATTCCTCAAGAGCTATTCTAATGAGATCCTCAGGTTCTTTATCTATGGTCTTGTTCCAGAAGCGCAAAGCTTGTTTAAGCCGAGCAAAACACAACGGGGTTCTACCCAGCTCTTCCATGATAATATTAGATGTAGTAGATTGGCAAACACCCAACAATTGTTTAAGTATACCTCTATGCCATTTCTCACAAGCATGGTCATTTGAGATAAGTGTGTTGTTCAGAATAGAAGGAGCCCACACCTCACATCCAAAATTCAGGATAGGTTGTACAAGAGAATCAAACAAGTGGGTGAGAATATCAATATTGTATATCTCCATAGTATGGCATCGCCTACGGAGCATGTGGTGAGCCTTTTGGGCCTTAGCGAGCATCCTAGAAAAAGCAGCTTTTGCACGATTGCTTGAGTCACCATCCACAAAGAGGGATCCCAGGTAGATAAAAGATAACTTTGTAGAAAGCTGTGCTCCATCATAGACAAATTAGTAATCAGGATCCATACGGGCCTCATCACATAATTGCTTGTTGAAAACGACAATCTGAGTTTTCTTTATATTCACAGCCATCTTAGTAGCCTCGCAGAAATCTCTCAGGCAGTCAAGCATCGCTTGCATATCTGTCGGGGATTCTGCCATTATAGCTAGGTCATCAGCATAAAGTAACAATTGCAGAATCTTTCCCCTAAGCTCAGCCCCTACATTTGGGAGCTTGGATTGGAGGAACGATTCAATTCTATCAATGAACAGACCGAATAGGAGTGGGGATAGGGGGTCTCCTTGTTTAACTCCTACAAGGGATGGAAAGGAGGATCCAATGTCCCCATGTAGGCGAACTTGGAAAACGACATGATTATACATGGACTTCAGAATACTAAGATAGGGGTCTTTTACTCCTAGCCTTGCTAAGCAATCCCATAGCAAGTCTCTGTTGACCCAATCATAAGCCTTCTTGAAATCGACAAAAGCCACAAAGAGTGTTTTTTTCTTCTCTCTATATTTATCTACAATATGGTTAAGAATGAATGATGCATCCGCAGTACCCCTACCACTTCTAAATCCATATTGGCCAGCGGCTCTGAGGTTGAATTCTTCTGACCAATCATCTAGTCTACGTAGCATGCAAAGGGAGAAGATCTTTCCTATGGAGTTGCTCACCGCAAGACCTCGATAGTTGTCCTTGTCATAAACACTGCCTTTGGATTTGGGTACGGGTACCAAGGCAGCTGCAGCCCATTGGCTAGGGTAAGAGGTCTTCCAGATGAGATTAAACAGGTTAGTCATAGCTTGTACAAATCGGGAGTTGGCCTCATGGGAAGCAAATCTGTACCATTCTGCCCTAAGGCACGGGGAGGCCAAACCGAAGTCCCCCCCCCCCCCCCCCCCCCCAAACCCCTAAACCCCTAACCCTAAACCCTAAACCATACCCCCCCCCCCCCCCCCCCCCAACACACACACGCACACACACCACCACCCCAACCCCCAACTCCCAACCCCACCCAGCCCATCCAGCCCTTGCTGCAAGTCAGGGGCCTAGCCCACTAGCTGATGTTACACCGTCCTCTGGCAAAGGGAAAGCCCTGGGAGCTTCCACCCTGCCCATCCCTATTCCCCTATACCCCATTCCCTTGTACCAGTGTGGGCATGAGGATGAAGTGGAACAGGAAAAGGAGTGCGAAAGGCCTTTGCCATTACGGTGTTGATGCTAATAGAGCACACGGTGTATTGTTTCATGGAAGCCTGTGCATCCCTTGACAGTTCAGATTGCTTCTCCACAGCTATTTCTGCATTTGAAACAAATCACATTTCAATTCCCCCAAAACATGCTTATGGGCCGACTCTTTGGGTACTCAACTACCCACACCCCACATTATCTTGCGCAAGACAACCTGGTGTGTGTGAATCCAAAGAGTCGCCCCATAATTATGTTGATTAGGATAGGATAGTTGGAAGACCCCCCGGGAGTTGGAGCGTGGGCTTGTCTTGGGCCAACACTGGCCTGCCTATGACACTGTAATGCACGGAACAATAAATTGCCTCGTGTATTAAGACAGCGCACACTACGCAGAACCTGGGGAAATCAACTGTTGAACTGTTTCGTACCGTAGGCGCATGATTTGTTGGCGTAAAATAGAGATGGCGGATGGCACCCAAAAGGGGCTAAAATCATGGCGGATTTAAAGGTTGGCGGATGTTACAGATTTGGAGTGCTCCATAAATTGGCTCAGGGGACCAATGGCGGAATCTTTTTTTACATTTTTCCAATTGAAACCAGATTCAAGTGTGACTAAAATGAGTTATTCTGGGCATAACAGGAGTATACAAATATTGGACCTCAGAATTAAAAAAAAACTCAGTGAAAAAATATTGGACCTCTGTTTACAAATAACTATGTCACCCTGTGCAAAAAACTTGGGGAGGGCTGACCCCCCCCCCCCCCCCCCCCCCCCCCCCCCCCCCAAATATAAATAAGAAGCGTGACTAATATAATTGGCTTGAAATCGCCTTGCAGATAGTGCAAGGCAATGTTCACTTCAGACTGTATTTTTACAGTCCAGCGGTAGCCAAATAGGCTATAGAGACCTGCCCTACTGTGCGACAAGAGGGGACTTGCACTGGGCTAAGCCCCAAGATTCTGACAATTCTGGGCACTGGATTCTGTCAGCTGGGCTAGAACGAAATTGAAAAGAAAAGAAATGAGCAGCCGTCAAGAATGAAGGGAGTTGTCTACAGGGAGTTACTACCCCTCCAACTGTGTGTACTGCACTGACCGTATTGGCCTGGCGAAGTGTTGGCGGATGGCCCAATCCGCCAGCACTCCCCACCTGGAAAAATGATTGATGGCGGACAGGTGTCCGCCATCTCATCCGCCATCATATCATGCGCCTACGGTATGAAGCAACCAACGTATAGTAATTAAACATGGCAGGAGCATCCTGCTGGGAAGACTAATGCTTTGTTAATCAATTGATATAATACATTGTTGACTATACTCATAGAAACGATTGCATGATTCATATATATACATGTATCAATACTCAGTTGATTATGTGGAGAAGGTTTGAAGACCCCCCCCCCCCCCCACCCCCACCCCACCCGGAGGTTGGGAAGTGGGCTTGTCTTGGATCATCACTAGCCTGCCTATGATAATGACACGCCATGCAGTAGTTTAAAGAGCAAAACATGCATCGGCAGGCTCTGATTAAGAGCCACCATCTTGAGTATTACATTGCATTGCCATAGACAGGCCATAGTTGATTCTTAAGTCTTCAAACCATCCTCAAAATCCGTGGGGACAAGCAATTAAGTAATGAGGCAGACAAGTAAGTCTGCATGATGGCATGAGTAGTAACTGTCCACATAATGGCATGAGTAGACAGGCATTTAATTTAAAATCTCAAGTGATTGTGAGTCGACAATGTCGTACTTGCTCTGCAGAAGCGCTAGGATAACTCAGATGTGTATGTATGTATGTATGTTGTTACAGTCCAGGAGTAGGCCAAATAGGGTAATATGACTTGCCCAACAGTGGCAGGAGGGGCTTAAAACGAACCCCAAACAATCGCTTTACTGATGCGGGGCCCTGAGTTCGTGCTATAGTGAACATGTAATCCTAGGATTAGAATTTAATCATCATACTGAGTGGAATGATAATTTACTTGTTCGATTCTTATCACCTTTTAGTACATTTTATAAGATTTCCCGATCCTTCAAAGGAATCAGGATTCATAACCAGTCCCATGCTGGAGTCTTCATCGACCAACTCAGGTTCAATTGTCAGTTTCACAAAAACACTGGGTTCTCGTGCAGTGCCAGGCAAAAACTGTTGGGGCTCTTATAGCCTTGTTTGCCTTCAGCCTTCTCGAGTGCGTTTCCAGCGGGCGAAACTGCCAGCCGAGCACAAATACATCACAAGCACTACAAGTACCATTTTCACAAGTCAGGGAAGCCTGCCTAGCTCGCGCGCAAATATCATCGATCCCGCTACCAGGTGCTGATGATGGCGAAGATGAAATAACCCTGCTTGTCCTCATCTATAAATGCCGTTCTCTTCTGAAGTCGCGGTTCGAGTTCGCCCCTCCCTTCTCAATTCTAGCCCTCGAGTGACCACTGTTCCTCTGCGGGGTCAATATGGCCATTTCACAGTCGATGCAGTGCACGATGAAGCGGCCAGCCAGGAAGCTATTTATAGCTCTAACGTCGCACCGCTTGTCAGCAGCTTTTTGAAGGCAAGATTTATGTCTTGATGGATCGAAATTGACGATGGCTTCGAAACTTTGACTGCGTTGACCTCTAGCGGGGTGGTACAAGTCGCATCACGATGGCCGTTTGTCGCGCCATGCTTGACGCGCTCTCTCCCTGCCATTCTCGCAGCCTCACAACGTTTGTGAATGCCTTCTTTATTTTACGCTCTTGCCACGTGTGTCGTGCAGGGCGCAGATGGCGTGGTCCTGCTGTATGGAGCAGCTGGGAGTGGGAAAACTTACAGCCAAGAAGTAAGTACAGTCTTCCCTCCATGGGTGCATGCATATTAAAAGCATCACTTGTGCATTTGCCTGTGCCTGTGCCTGGGCAGGGCATGGCATGGGGATTTCATGGGTGCAGGAGCTGGCGAGTCACTCAGGTGCTGATATAGTAGAAGTAGGTATTTGATTGTGCATGTGCTTTGCAGCGTGTGTGAGCACCTCTGTGCTGCTCTTTGACATAACATCCTTGGAAGATGCATACACTAGAAAAATTATACCTGGACAAGTCTTTAATCTGTCTAATCTGCTTCGTATGCTCCCTGGTTTCCGTGGGTATCGCACGTGGTGACTTATAATTGGAAGATGGTGAGCAGCCCGGAGTTGGCTGAAAAACCATGTATCGATCGTATCCAATCTAGACATATTGGATTCAGGGTTTTCTTCAAGGTGCTACTTGTAGCGCAGGTGCTAAATTATACACCTTAATGTATTGAGGGAGCTATGTAAGCCTTTTGTTTTTTGTGTGTGTGGGATAAACAGCTGCTAGTAGCAAACCGAAGGCTGCTTGGAGCACCATGGTACTACGTAAAGACACTGGTTCATTTCCTTTGAAAAAAACATGATTGGATTACAACAAAGCAGCACTCGCTCCAGGAGGTGGGTCTCCCGACGCAAACCAGCAGCACCAAGGATACAGCTCAATTGTTGTTGCCACTCCTACAGATGTGATAAGTTGATATGCATATTTGTTACATCGCAAGCCTGGGGACTCACTCTTGTAGTGCCCAGTATTAGCTGGCCTGGTTCTACTGGAGACTGCCAGGTTAAGCCGGCAGCTAGCACTAGCTGGCACGCGCCTAGTGGCTTGGCCTGGTAGTCACCCAGGCCGGCCACGCAGCGCTTACGCGTTATACTACAGCCATATGCAGTAGCATAACAACAAAAGAGCCGGCACACATTGAGCCAGGTCCAAGCGGAGTAGGATGGTTTGCCGCAGACTGATTTTAACTAACTTTCTTCAACTGTCCTGCAGTTTCAACTAACTTGCTTCAACTGTCCTGCAGTTTCAACTAACTTGCTTCAACTGTCCTGCAGTTTCAAATCACAACTCCTCCTCTTACAGGGTCCAGGTTCCGGACAACTTGCGAAGGATGGGATGGTGCAGCGAGCTGTGCTCTCCTTGCTAAAGAATTTAATCACCGTCCCAAGGCACAAGTACAAGCTGTCTGTCAACTACAGTGGTACGTTCCAGACAAGAGTTGATACAACTGGGCAGACCCCTTTTTGTTTCAGAAAGGGGGTCTTCTGGTAGTGATCAGGGGGCTGGTGTCTTTTAAGGCTACGCTCCTGGTAGCGATTTAATAGCGTAAGAATTTAATCACCGTCCCAAGCCACAAGTACAGGCGGCCACTGTAGCCTGTCAGTGCCACTGTAGCCTGTCAGCTACAGTGGTACATTTCAGACAACAGTTGATACAACGGGGTTCAGTTCATCAGTGCCTTTTCTTTTTAAGCCCTTCCTCTAACGGTTGGGCAAGTCCCTTTAGCCTATTTGGCCTACCCCTGGACTGTAACATACGTACAACGGGGCAGACCCCCTGTTTATTTCAGAAAGGGGGTCTTCTGGTAGTGATCAGGGATTTGGTGTCTTTCAAGGTTAGGCTCCTGGTAGCAATTTGGGTAGGTCGCCCGAAGGGCCGCCCTGCCGGGCAGGCCCAGGGGGGAAGGGGGGCTGGACGGGGGAGTCTCGGGGTAGCAGAAGGTTTGGCCAAAACGGGTGTCCCAGGTAGTGATTGCCACTGGCAGTAGAAACAAAGCTCTGCAATGGGGAACAAGTAGGGTTGTCAATATCGTTCTGGTTTCAAGATTATCGGGCGATACATCATAAGAGATCGTACAATATATTGAACGCTATGTTGATATATTGTGCAGTTTTGTGTGGTGTATCATACCATATTTGTCTTTACATCCACGATATCGTGCTTGACAACCCTTGGAATACGAGAACTCAACACAAGCCCTGTCGCTCCCTTGGCTGCCGGCATACATCAGTAGGGAACGGCAATATATTATCATATAATATCGTGTCATCATATGATATCATTTGATGCCAGCATTCGGACTAGGCCAAAGTTCCAATTTATATACGATATTATATGATGCAATTTGTATCGCTTTTGGTCAAAATCATATGATATGCCGGTCCCAGATACATCAGCATGTCGCCCACACAAGAGGAATATCTATAACAACCCCTATTGCTCCCTCGGCTGTCGGCATACACCAGCTTGAAAAAGGTGGCTTATGAAAGGTAGGAAGAGGTCAGATTAGGTGGGGTAGGGGGCTGGGGTAGGGGTTGGGATGGGGGTAGGGGACGCCCACTCGTAGTAATATCTATAATATCTATAACTGTTTATGTTTTGGGCTTCGCTTTGCAGCTTCCAGTCAGCTTCATTAGCCGGCCACTGGGCCAAGCCCAAAGCTTTCTGTTGCATTGTAATGCTCGACATTTCAGCTTTCAGACACACTAGCTAGCTTCAGGTTAGGCCCAAAGACAGGGAAAGGAAGATGCCTGGAAGCTGCTATGCGTAGCTAAAAAAATACACAGTGAGAACTGGACACAGCAACTGTTATTTTTCTGTGCGGCGCGTCGTAAATTGGGTGACTCTGTACGACCCCAGTGCAACGCGATGCCCCCCCGAACCTCGCGAAGCGCTAAGGGCAAAGCCCGGGGGGTCAGGGGGGACAGTTCTGACTAGTTGAGCCAGACCCATGCGTCGCCATGCAGCGACGGAAGGGCGATGTGCCGTCGAAAACAAAAACACTGGACACTACAATGTAGGCAGCTAATATGAGCAAACGCCAGTTACATGAACACAGTGGTGTTGCTGAATCTGGACTGACACTGGTAGCTGGTAGGGGCAAGCAGAAGCAGAACACCAAATACATGCAACGAACAATTTGAAGATTAAATTACTGCCCTCCCCACCCCACCCACTCGCCCACCCAGTCCAGCCCACCCACCCTCTACCATTCACCCACCCATAGACGACATTCTTTTCAATACACCCCCTTTTAAAAGTTGTCCCCCAATCCCTTTACGGGCACAGCCCGTAAGGATTTAAAATGGGCAAATATCTGCATCTAAGAAAAAAAGTTAAAGTTTATTAAAAATAAAAAAGGGACAACTGTTAAAATTTAAAGTTCTCTCACTTTCACCCTATGGGATTTGAATACCTGGCCTATCTGCTGGGCAAACAGAAGCAGACGCATGCACGCATCAAGTAAATTACTGCCCTCCCCACCCCACCCACTCGCCCACCCATCCCAGCCCACCCACCTGCTCGCCTGCCAGCCCGCCCACCCTCTACCCTTCACCCACCCATGATTTGATCACCAGGCCTATCTGCTGGGATGGATGGTACCCTGGTGGATCTGCTGGCTGGTGGTAGCGTCCTCGGCTCTCTAAAGGACTCCTCAGGGGCCTTGGCTGTGAGCAAGCTCGTCAACAGGGAGCTAGTGCAGGCGGAGGACATCAACCTGGTGAGCACTCAAGAGATGTCAGTGATAGCTGTATTCTTGCCTACCTATCCCTTTCTCTCTGGTCTCTACCAAACCCTATACCCTATAATTGATTCAGAGTTGACGCCTCTTGGCCGTGGTTTGGGTTGCTGGGTTGGGTTCTTGGTTGTTTTTACTCTTTGCTACTTGGCTGAGGTTTGTGTTGTTGTGTTGTTGGGTTGATGTTTTTACTCTTTGCTACTTGGCTGAGGTTTGTGTTGTTGGGTTGTTGGGTTGATGTTTTTACTCTTTGCTGCTTTGCTGTGGTTTGGGTTGTTGGGTTGTTGGGTTGTTGTAACCCTCGGCTACTTTGCTGTGGTTTAGGTTGTTGGGTTGTTGTAACCCTTTGCTACTTGGCTGTGGTTTGGGTTGTTGGGTTGTTTTTACTCTTTGCTACTTGGCTGTGGCTTGGGTTGTTGGGTTGTTGTAACCCTTTGCTACTTGGCTGTGCTTTGGGTTGTTGGGTTATTGGGTTGTTTTTACTCTTTGCTACTTGGCTGTGGCTTGGGTTGTTGGGTTGTTTTTACTCTTTGCTACTTGGATGTGGCTTGGGTTGTTGGGTTGTTGTAACCCTTTGCTACTTGGATGTGGCTTGGGTTGTTGGGTTGTTTTTACTCTTAGCTACTTGGCTGTGGCTTGGGTTGTTGGGTTGTTGTAACCATTTGCTACTTGGATGTGGTTTGGGTTATTAGGTTGTTTTTACTCATTGCTACTTGGCTGTGGCTTGGGTTGTTGGGTTGTTGTAACCCTTTGCTACTTGGCTGTGAGCAAGCTTGTAAACGGGGAACTATTGCAGGCATAGGTCTTCGGCCTGGTGAGCATGGGTTTCTTCTCGGGCCCTAAAAAAACTCGGGCTTTTAGCTTTATGTGCTAAGTTATGTACCATGGTGTTTTGGGGGTGCTACGTAAGAGCCTCTTGGGGTTCCTTATTGGGGCCAAACAAGCTGCTAGCAGCACCCCAAAGCCTACCAGGAGCACTATGGTGCTACATAGAGACACTGGTTCCTTTCCTTCAAAAACCCTGCTGGTGAGCACTGCAGGGGATCGATGTACTATGTCCTATTCTGTACTACTTTGCGCTCTTTATGCTTAGTGCAGCATCATACAGCATACACCATACATCATACATCATCACCCTCACCACCACCACCGTCATCACCATCATCATCATCATCATCATCATCATCAACACCCACCTCCTCTTCCTCCTCTTCCTCCTCCTCCTCCTCTTTGTCCTCCTCATCTTCCTCCCCCTCCTCATCTTCCTCACCTCCTCCTCCTCCACCCCATCACCACAACCATATGTGAATCCATCTGACCACCACTGCTTGTGTTAAGCCAAGGCCGCGCTGCCCTGTCGTCTATATCATTCCCTCTTGACCCGGCAAGCCGCAGGCACATTTGAAGTCCAATAGGTCTACATGATCATGTAACCAACATCATCATAACTGAATCCATCTGACCACAACTGCAGGTGGTAAGCCAAGGCCGCGCTGCCCGCTCCTCCGTACGAAGAAGTGGGCGCATGGGAGGTGGAGGGAGCAGCAGCACCAGCTCTAGCAGTTCAGGGAGCATGCACACCATGCTCACCATCATGCTGTCAGGGACAGAGGCAAACAATGGGCTCCTGAGGACGAAGCTAAGCTTTATTGAACTCGCCTCCCCTGAACCAAAGGTGACTACCAGCTCAGTTGTTCAATCAGGTCTCTGCTATTGTGTCTTACCTGGTTCTTAGGCCACACTAGACAAAGCCAAGCTTTACTGAACTGGCCTCCCCAGAACCAAAGGTGCTTACCAGTTCAGTTGTTCAATCAGATCTATGCTATTGTGCCTAACTTGGTTCTTAGGCCACGTCAGGCATAGCCAAGCTTTACTGAACTGGCCTCCCCACGACCAAAGGTGACTACCAGTTCAGTTGCTCAATCAGGTCTCTGCTATTGTGTCTTAGTTGGTTCCATGGCCACATCAGACACAGCCAAGCTTTACTGAATCAGCCTCCCCACGACCAAAGGTGCTTACCAGTTCAGTTGTTCAATCAGATCTATGCTATTGTGCCTAACTTGGTTCTTAGGCCACGTCAGGCATAGCCAAGCTTTACTGAATCAGCCTCCCCAGAACCAAAGGTGCTTACCAGTTCAGTTGTTCAATCAGATCTATGCTATTGTGCCTAACTTGGTTCTTAGGCCACGTCAGGCACAGCCAAGCTTTACTGAACTGGCCTCCCCAGGACCAAAGGCGCTTACCAGTTCAGTTGCTCAATCAGGTCTCTGCTATTGTGTCCTACTTGGTTCTGAGGCCACATCAGTCGAAGCCTAGCTTGATTGAACTGGCCCCCCCAGGACCAAGGGTGCTTCCCAGCTCAGTTGTTCAATCAGGTCTCTGCTATTGTGCCTTACTTCATTCTGAGAAACACCAAATGAAGTGATCGACATGGAATCATCCATTGATGAACGGCGAATCGCTTTTTTAGTATTCAATGCAGGACATGAGTCTGTGGTAATGTTTCCCGACACAACGTCCCTTCTCACCACCATCCGTTGCCTTCTCCGCCACCATCTTCATCTACATCTCCACCACGACCACCACCACCACCGTCTTCTTCATATTTTCAGCAAGGTCCTTTCTCAGCAAGGTCCCATCTTACATGTTGCGGGTCTTCTTGGGTCACCCCATCCTCCACCACCACCTCTACCACCACCACCACCACCACTACCACTACCACATGTCGCGGGACAAACTGGGTCACCCCATCCCCACCACTGTTTCTCGACATAATGCCCTCTCTCACCACCACCACCACCACCATCTTCATACTCAGTAAATTCCCTTCTGACATGTCGTGGGACGCACTGGGCCACCCCACCCCCCTCACTATTTCTTGACACAATGTCCTTTCTCACCACCATCCTCAACCACCACCACCACCAGCATCTTCTTCATTTTCTCAGCAAGGTCCTTTCTGACATGTTGTAGGATGCTTGGGGCCACCCCATCCCCATCACTGATCCTCGACACAATGTCCTTTCTCAGCACCATCCTTCACCACCACCACCACCAGCATCTTATTCTTATTCTCAGCAAGGTTCTTTCCTACATGTCGCAGGATGCCCTGGGCCACCCCATCCCGGGCACTGATCCCGCGCTTTCCCGCTCCCTGTCTCTCGCGTTTGGCAGCTTAACGTCCGTCATGGCGGCGCTTGTCAAGGTACAGGGGGAGGGCGTAACTGTGGAGGAGGGCCCTCCGCATGTGCCTTGGCGGGACAGCCTACTGACCAGATGGCTGCAGGTGAGCCAGGTGTCGCTGTCCTGATCACACAAAGTTGTTTCCTGTATCATCCCACATGCATAACTGGGACAATACATTTTTTATTCGTCTTTCCGTGAATGAATTAACAACCAATACATTTTCACATAGACATAACAAATATAGTTTAACGTAGACATAACAAATATAGTTTAACGTAGACATACCAGAGGTTTGAGTATACGAAACGTTCAGTCTTCGGGAAGACCCGGTCGCATTTCAGTAACGGTTACCGGGACAATACATTTTTCATTTGCCTTCCCATGAAAGAATGAACAGTCATTACTTTAACATAGACATAGCACATACGAGTATGTGAAACATTCAGCCTTATGGATGGCTGTAAATGGCCAGCAGGATGTGGCGTTGGGTTGGAAGTCGGTTGTTTACATTATATTCTTGTAAGAGCTTATCAGTGCCACACATGAGCTGTTACAATAATACAATCTAAACTAATTAGCCCTAAACCACCACACCCTACCCCGTCCTACCCAACCCAACCTTACCCCACTCAACCCAAACCAACCCAATCCAACCCGAACCAACCCAACCAACCCATATCATATCATATCAAACCAAACCAAACCAAACTCGCTTTTCTTACAGGATGTCTTATCTTCGATGGAGCGCATGTTAGTCATGGCCTGCGTTGCACCTGGACCTGAGGTATGTAGGGTGAAGGGGTGAGTGCATGCAGGACTGGGGCACCCAAGTGTACCAAGACTCCAAACTCCTAGGTTCAAAGAGCAAAGGAACTAAGCCAGAAAGATATGGGCTGCAGGATGGAATACTTGCAGGGGCCGGCATATCATATGATGTAGACCAGAGGTGAGTATGGTATCATATGAAATCATACAAATTGCATCATACGATATTGCATGTAAATGGTAACTTAAGCCTGGTCAGTCTGCCGACATCATATGATATCAGATGATATCATGTGATGACATGATATCATATTGCCGTTCCCTAAAGATTTCCTGTTGTTGTTGATATTGCTTTTTGGCGGAGCCCCCCCTACTGGGGGACAGGAGCCCCCAGGGTCACTGCGTTGTCCGTCTGGCAGACCACAAGAAACAAGTAACCCTGCCCCTAACTGTCTTGTAAACCCTGGCTTCGGTCCGCTGCACTTGATTCCGTTGCCACCTATTGCTCCGATAGCCAATACTCTCCGCCAATTTCCGTGTCGCTTGCGATGCTGCGAGGACTTGTTTGTTCTTATTATTGCTTTACATTTTGTATCCTGTGATTTTGTGGATGGTTGGAAGATCTCCCCGGATGCTGTGAAGCAGGCTTGTCTTTGGTCAGCTATGGCCTGTCTGACAAAATCGTATAACCATATGGTCATGCTGATGTCTGGCATTGCCTCAAATATGGCCTGTCTATGACAAAATCATGTAAACATATGTTCATCATGTAACAACCTGACCTGAATAAACACATATCCATCATGTAACAACCTGAACTGAATAAACACATGTTCATCATGTTAACATATGCTCATGCTTATGTTTGGCAGTGCCTCAAGTATGGCCTGTCTGTGACTAAATCATGTACACATATGTTCATCATGTTAACATATGTTCATCATGTTAACACATGTTCATCATGTAAATATATGTTCATCATGTAAACATATGCTCATGCCCCGCTCATACTGATGTTTAATAGCGCCTCAAGTATGGCCTGTATGTGATTAAATCATGTACACATATGTTTATGCTGATGTTTGGTAGTGCCTCAAAGCTTGACTTGAACTTGAACTTTGTTACATAGCTTCAGCCAGCAATTTGGCGGCTCGCTGTCTTCGGCATTAAACAAAACATTATCAGGAAAAAAGCTTGACACTATCATTATTATTGTTGCTATCGGTATAACCAGGAACAAAGCTTGACACTATCGTTGCTTCCCCCAGGCTGCTTCTGACACGCTCGCTACATTGGGCTATTCCTCCCGCTTCCGTTGCCCAGCAGTGGTGGATGGCGTGAGTAGCAGAGGTGTCTCTGTTGCAGCAACATGGGATGAGGGATCCAGGGCAGGTCAGTTTGTCAGGGCAAGGCAAGCAGTTCAATCAATCAATCAATCAATCAATCAATCAATCAATCAATCAACCAATCAATCAATCAACCAATCAATCAATCAATCAATCAATCAATCAATCAATCAATCAATCAATCATTCGGCCAATGAGCAACATGGGATGAGGGCTCCAGGGCAGGTCAGAGTGTCGGGGCAAGCTATGCAGTCCAATTAATGAATCAATCAATCAATCAACCAATCAATCAATCAATCATTCGGCCAATGAGCAACATGGGATGAGGGCTCCAGGGCAGGTCAGAGTGTCGGGGCAAGTTATGCAGTCCAATTAATGAATCAATCAATCAACCAATCAATCAATCAACCAATCAATCATTCGGCCAATGAGCAACATGGGATGAGGGCTCCAGGGCAGGTCAGAGTGTCGGGGCAAGACATGCATTCCAATTAATTAATGAATGAATGAATGAATGAATCAATCATTCATTCGGCCAATCGTTCAATCAATCAGCAACATGGGATGAGGGCTCCAGGGCAGATCAGTTTGTCAGGGCAAGACACACATTTCGATCAATCATCCAATCAATCAATGAACCAATCATTCAGCCAATCAGCAACATGGGATGAGGGCTCCAGGGCAGGTCAGAGTGTCGGGGCAAGACACGCATTTCAATTAATGAATCAATGAATCAATGAATCATTAAACCAATCATTCAATCAATCAACAACATGGGATGAGGGCTCAAGGGCAGGGCAGTTTGCAATACAATCTGAATCCTATTCTTCAGGATGTGCATCTTTAGCATGCAAGACACGCATTTCAGTCAATCAATCAATCAATCAATCAATCAATCAATCAATCAATCAATCAATCAATCTATCTGTCAATCTATTAATCAATCAATCTATCAATCAATCAACCAATCATTCCATCGATCTATCAGTCAATCAATCAACCAATTGACTGACCATTCGATCAATCAACCAACCAGCAAATCATGACATAACATTGCAATAACAGGCCAGTGGTGACCATAACATTGCCTTCACATGCCAGTGGTGACAATAACATTGCATTGACAGGCCAGTGTAGATCCACGACCAGCCCATGCCACAACTCCCGTGGGAGATGCTAGAATTAAATAGTTTTCTTGGGCGGCTCGCCATAGTGTAGGTTCATACTGTCATTCTTTGGTGGTTGGCACCCTCAACTTCATGCCTCCTAATCGGGCGTACTATTTCTTTATTTACTGTCATACTTGAACTTGAACTTGAAATTGGTTACAGCCAGCAATTTGGCTGCTCGCCGTCTTCGGCAGTAGCACACACAATTCAAAAACGGCCACACACCCAATTCCGCCCTTGGCGTCCTCGCCTGTTTCCCCACGCAGGCCTAACCATGAGCACTCTCTTCTTCGAACTGCTGCCTCCCCCCAACGCCTCACACCCTTACCAGGATGCATGCGGGCTGGACCCATGGGTCTTTGGTAGTAACATAACAATTCAAATACTGTCCCACACCTAATTCCCTCCTAGACGTCCTTGACTGTTGCCCCACACATGTCTATCCCCCCTCCCCCCCCTAATGCCTCACACCCTCCCCAGGACGCACGTGGGCTGGACTCATCGGTCTTCAGCAGAAGCACAAACATTTCAAATACTATCACACACCTAATTCCCCTCTTGACATCCTCGCCTGTTGCCCCACGCAGGTCTACCTCCCCCCCCCCCCCCCCCCCCTCCCCCTCTCCAACGCCTCACACCCTCCCAAGGACGCGGGCTGGCCTCATGGGTCTTCGGCAGTAGCACAAGCGATTCAAAAACTGTCACACACCCATACCCCCATGACATCTTCGCCTGTGTCCCCACGCAGGTCTTACCATGAGCACTCCTCTTCGTCGAAATGCTGCCTCCCCCCAACGCCTCACACCCTCCCCAGGACGCACGCGGGCTGGGCCCGTGGGTCAAGTGCTGTCACCATACTTAACTTTGGCCAACGAAGAATTCGAATTCCAGTCGACCAGTGGATCTGCCAACACAGAGAGGCAGGATCCAACCCTGGAGCTCTCGTTGAGGCCCATGACCCTCAACCCCTCAGCCTCCATAGACAGGAGAGAGGATCCCCCTCCCCCCATGACTTCCAAACCCTCAGTGTCCATGGGCAGGGGGGAGGAGCACCCTCCCCCCATGATGCTGAACGCATCGACATCGATGGGAGGGCGCAGTATAGACTTGCCCCCTAGGAGATTGAACGCCTCATCTTTTATGGGCCTAGGCCAGGGTGAGGTAGGTCAGGTGAGAACCTCTCACTGTCGATTTACTAGCGCCGTGCATGTATGTGTGGGTGCGGAGGTGAGGGAGGGAGAGGGGGGGGGGAGGAGCATCCCTTCCCCCCCATGATGCCGACCGCATCTACATCGATGGGAGGACGCAGTATAGTCTTGCACCCTAGGAGGTTGAACACCTCATTCTTTATGGGCATAGGCCAGGTGAGAACCTCTTACTGTCGATTCACCAGTGCCGCGCATGTATGTGTGTGAGCGGAGGTGAGGGAGGGAGAGGGGGGGGGAGGGAGGAGCATCCCTTCCCCCCCATGATGCCGACCGCATCTACATCGATGGGAGGACGCAGTATAGTCTTGCACCCTAGGAGGTTGAACGCCTCATTCTTTATGGGCATAGGCCAGGTGACAACCTCTTACTGTCGATTCACCAGTGCCGCGCATGTATGTGTGTGAGCGGAGGTGAGGAGGGAGAGGGGGGGGGTAGGGAGGAGCATCCCTTCCCCCCCATGATGCCGACCGCATCTACATCGATGGGAGGACGCAGTATAGTCTTGCACCCTAGGAGGTTGAACGCCTCATTCTTTATGGGCATAGGCCAGGTGACAACCTCTTACTGTTGATTCACCAGTGCCGCGCATGTATGTGTTTGAGAGCGGAGGTGAGGGAGGGAGAGGGGGGGGGGGGGGGGGGGGGGAGGAGCATCCCTTCCCCCCCCATGATGCTGAATGCATCCACCTCAATGGGAGGGCGTGGTATAGACTTTCCCCCAATGATGCTGAATGCATCCACCTCGATGGGAGGGCGTGGTATAGACTTGCCCCCCATGATGCTGAATGCATCCACCTCAATGGGGGGGCGTGGTATAGACTTGCCCCCTAGGAGATTGAACGCCTCATCTTTTATGGGCCTAGGCTAGGGTGGGGTAGGTCTGGTGAGAACCTCTTACTGTCGATTTACTAGCGCCGTGCATGTATGTGTGGGTGCGGAGGTGAGGGAGGGAGAGGGGGGGGGGGGGGGGGGGGATGGGAGGGAGGAGCATCCCTTCCCCCCCTTGATGCTGAACGCATCTACATGGATGGGAGGGCGCATTATAGACTTGCCCCCTAGGAGGTTGAACGCCTCATCTTTTATGGGACTAGGCCAGGGTGAGCTAGGCCAGGTGGGAACCTCTTACTGTTGATTTACTAGTGCCGCGCATGTGTGTGTGGGAGTGGAGGTGAGGGAGGGCGAGGGGGTGGGTAGTTGGGAAGGAGGAGGGGAAGGAAGCGGGAGCAGGGGAGGTATGGGGGGGACTGACTGTTGATTTACTCCTCTTACTGTCGATTTACTATCGCCGTGCATGTGGGTGCGGAAGTGATGGAGGGAGAGGGTGGGGGGTGGATGGGAGGGAGGAGGGGAGGGAAGCGGGGGCAGGGGAGGTATGGGGGGGGACTAGCTTTTAATATACTCCTCGTACTGTTGATCTACTTCTCTTACTGTTGATTTACTTCTCTTACTGTTGATTTCTCTTTTCAAAAATTTCAACTTTGATCCCTAGTACTCACTGCCCGGAAAGAAGCCTTTGTTTCTCCCCCCCCCCCCCCCCCCCCCCCCCCCCCCCCCCCCCCCCCCCCCCCCCCCCCCTCCCCCCCACCTACACACATATCTCATCCCCATGCGCAGTTTCATGCTATGGAGTCTGCATCTCAGCCACAGCCACCGTCGCACTTCCCCCCCCCTCTCTCGTCGTCCGGGCCCTCCTCTGCTAGTGGGGCAGGGGGGCAATCCATGCCGCATCTTGACCACCCACTCGCCCCAACCTACGAGCTGCCTCCCCACCCTTCAACCCTGGACAACCGCTTCCTGGGCTCCCACCCCTCCTACAGCTCAGGCCGCGGCAGCCGCCCTCACTCCCATCCCTCAGACCACACCGCGGGCTCCTCCCAACCTAATGCTGTCCCCTCTGTCACGGGGGGGCTGGCTTCCAATGCAGCCCACCCATCTGAAGCCAGGACAAGGGATCGGCCCCCACAGCCGCCGCCACAGTCACAGCCGCCGCCCAGACAGCCTGGCAATGGCCAGGGGTCATCGTTACCCTCCTCGCACTCATATGGTGGGAATCAGGCAACGCAGCAGGTAAGAGAGGGTTCAGGGGGGTTAGGGTTTAGGGGGGTTCAGTGGTTAAGTGTTGGGGAGGGGGGCGTCTGCTGTGTTGGTATGGGGAAGTTAGCTTCCACTTCAGTAAACCTTAAACCCCTAGACCCTGAACCCTAAACCCTACCCCCCCCCTAAACGCTAAACCTTTGTATCAAAACCCTAACCCATAAAACCTTAAACCCTAAACTTAAATGGAGGCTAACTTCCCCCCACCAGCTCAGCAGGCCCCCCCCCTCCTCAACGCCAAACCACTGAACCCCATAAACTCTATACTCCCAGCTCTATAAACTCTATCCCCCCTCTATACCCCATAAACTCTATACCCCCTTAAGTGGAGGCTAACTTACCCCCACCAACTCAGTAGGCGCCCCCCCCTCCTCAACGCTAAACCAGCGAACCCCCTACAACCCTAAACCCTACCCTCCTAAATTCAAGTGGAGGCTAACTTCCCCCCCACCAACTCAGTAGGCGCTCCCCCCTCCTCAACGCTAAACCAGCGAACCCCCTACAACCCTAAACCCTAAACCCTACCCTCCTAAATTCAAGTGGAGGCTAACTTCTCCCCACCAACTCAGCAGACGCCCCCCTCCTAAACGCTGAACCACTGAACCCCCTAAACCCTAAACCCCTAAATTTAAGTCGAGGCTAACTTCTCCCCACCAACTCAGCAGACGCCCCCCTCCTAAACGCTAAACCACTGAACCCCCTAAACCCTAAACCCTAACCCCCCCCCCCCCCCCTCCCCTAGATTCAAGTGAAAGCTAACTTCTCCCCACCAACTCAGCAGGCGCCCTTGCACATGGACGACTGGCCCTCTCGCCCCTCCTGGACTACCGAACAGACCAAGGGTACCAATGCCCCGCTGCCGCCCCCCTCTTCAACGGGAAGTGGTGTCCGTTACTCCTCTCCTTCCGTGGACTTCTCCAATCCACGTTTAACGTACGCTGATTTGGGGGGTGCTGCTGGTCAGTGTGGGTTGTGGTCGGTTGGGTGGATGTATGGGTGCGGTTGGGGCGGGTGGAAATGTGGGTGGGGTGTTTGGGTGGGCGTGTGGGTGGGGGGGGATGACGAGGCCAGGAAAAAGGAAGCTTGGTTTGAGGTGGAATGAGAATTGGTAACTCAGCTAGTTTGTTTTACGCACCCTGTTTGAGTGCTGATGGGAGTAATGATAAAATGTATAATGCATATTTAACCCAGATTATGTGCTTCAGATTCGAAAGGTTGTGACTGCAGCACCGGCGGTGCATTGGAGAGTCAGTTGCGGAGTATCACTTTTTTTGCGTGCGACGCGTCGCAAATTGAGCGACTCAGTGCAACTCCGCGCTTCGTGCTCTGCAGGGTCGGGGGAGGGGCATTTCTGACTAGCTTAGCCGGACCCATGCAGTGCCATGCAGCGACGAAATGGCGACGCGACGCAAATAAAAAGATGCTGCCTATCATGATGACGTGTACTATATCCTAATGACCTCATGACCTTTAACCCTAAACCACCCACAGTCAAGGGGGACTTGCGGATATCACCTGTTTGTGTGCCCAGGGGAGGTGTGTGTGGTGTGGGGTAGGGGGGAGGTGTGTGTGTGTCCAGGGTAAAAAAAGCCAGTCTCCCATGTGTCAGTGAATGTTTTGCCTGGGACAGTCCTGGAACTGACAAGTCCTAGGCGCGTGGAAAATTGGCGGAGAATGTTGGCTATCAGAGAGCGATAGGTGGCACTGGAATCGAGTGCAGCAGATCGAAGCCAGGGTTTACGACAGGGCCAGGGGCCAGTAAGGCCCAGGGTTGGAACGTGCGGACAAACAGACAATCGGACAACAGGATGACACTGGGGGCTCCCGCCCCCCAGAAGGGGGGGCTCCGCCGAAAATAAAACAGAATGTGAAGGATACCTCACAGAACCAAGTAACAAAAACGAAACAGAACAGCAATGCTGCCTCTGGATATGTCTAACCCACACCCCATGCTCTCCATTGCGCCCGACCCTGAACTCAAACTTGGTTGCATGGCTCCAGCCTATAAGGCTGCTTGTCATCTCCGGCAGTAACATAATCACAACAGGTTAAAACAAAGCTTTCTTATCAATATATATATATATATATATGATCCAATCTCTTCATATAATCGTTGATAAACAATCAAATGGCAACTTCTCACGACCTCAGGGACTCCCCTGTGGCAACTCTCATGCAGAGGAGTTACCAAGCCACGCCAACTACCGCCGCATCAATCCCCTCCCATGGTGCCAGCTACTTGCCAACTTCTGGTGGCAGTGCCCCTCCGACCGGACCACGAGCCAGCCACTGCCTGCCCACCCCTGCCAGCGTGACTGGGAGCAGTACCAGAGCCACTGTACTCCCTGATCCACACAGCGTGGCAGCGAGTGGGCAAGGGGCAAGCAGCGGCCACCTGAGTGGGGGGCCTGGCAGGATGCCATCCAGCTACCACCAACATCAGCCCTCTTCAGGCTACCAGCAACAACAGCAGCAGTCTTCATCCCCCTACCACCAGCGACAGCCTTCCCCCAACTACCAACAGCACCAACATCAAGACCCATCCCTCAACAACCAGCAGCACCAACAGCAAGAGCCTTCCCCCAACTACCAACAGCAGCAGCAGCAGCAGCAACCTCCACACAACTACCAGCAGCAGCAGCAACCTACGCAAGACTACCAGCAACAGCAGCAGCAACAACCTCCACACAACTACCAGCAGCAACAGCAGCAGCAGCAACCTACGCAAGACTACCAGCACCAACGACTACCACCCCCATCCGATCACCACCGGCAGCAGCTGCAGCAACAGCAGCAGCAAGAACGTCTGCTGGTGCCACCTCCATCCGATACCCAGTGGCAGCAGCAGCAGCAGCAAGAACCACAGCATGCAGTTCATCGAGGGGCAGGCTGCGCTGCACAGGAGCAGCCCTGGCAATCGTCCCCATCCCTGGCCAAGGCCCCGCCGCCGCACCAGCAGGACAGCCGCTACCAACATGGGGGAGGCCACAACCAGCAGGGCGCTCCGTACGCTCGCTCCATGTCAGTCTTCAACCCCAAACTATACGGGTCAGCTGCGCAGGAGTCACATCCTGACAATTGGGTACATGGTTCCAGCCAGGTAGGGTGTGTGGGGGGAAGGGGAGGTTGGGTTGGGTGATGTGTGTGTGTGTGTGTGTGTGGGGGGGGGGGGGGGGGGGGGGGGGGGTCAGCTGCACAGGTGTCACATCCTGACAATTGGGTACATGGCAAAGCGTGGGGCAATGGCCTTGCGCACATCCTTCCTGTGGGTGTGGAGGTAGGGAGGGTGGGTTGTGTGTGGTGGGGGTGGGTGGGTGGGGGTGGGTGGGGGGTCAGCTGCGCAGGAGTCACATCCTGTCAATTGGACTCATGGTTCCAGCCAGGTAGGGTGTGTGGGGTGGGTGGGGTGGGTGATGGGGAGGGTGTGATGGGGATTGGGTACATGGTTGCAGCCTGGTAGGGTTTGTGGGGGAGTGTGGGTTGGGTGATGTGTGTGGGGTGGGTGTGTGTGAGTGTGTGTGGGGGGGGGTCAGATGTGCAGGGGTCACATCCTGTCAATTGGGTTCATGGCTCCAGCCAGGTAGGTTGTGTGGGGGGATGGTGGGTTGGGTGATGTGTGTGTGTGGTGGTGGTGGTGTGTGTGTGGGGTGGTGGTGGTGGTGGTGGGGGGGGGGGTCAGCTGCGCAGGAGTCGCATCCTGTCAATTGGGTTCATGGTTCCAGCCAGGTAGGGTGTGTGGGGGGAGTGTGGGTTGGGTGATGTGTGGGTGGGGTGGGTGATGGGGAGGGTGTGTAGGGTGTGATGGGGATTGGGTACATGGTTCCAGCCAGGTAGGGTTTGTGGGGAAGTGTGGGTTGGGTGATGTGTGTGGGGTGGGTGGGTGGGGCGGGTGATGGGGAGGGTGGGTTAGGTGTGTAGGGTGTGATGGGGATTGGGTACATGGTTGCATCCAGGTGGGGTTTGTGGGGGAGGGTGGGTTGGGTGATGTGTGTGTGTAGTGTGTGTGTGTGTGTGTGTGTGTGTGGGGGGGGGGGGGGGGTCAGATGCGTAGGGGTCACATCCTGTCAATTGGGTGCATGGTTCCAGCCAGGTAGGGTGTGAGGGGGAATGGGGAGGGTGGGTTGGGTGATGTGATATATATAGATAGATAGATAGATAGATAGATAGATAGATAGATAGATAGATAGATACGTGTGTGGCCATGTGCACTCATCCTTGAGTCTAGGGCTAGCGCACAGAGACCCACCTTTTGAGTTACACATCCTCTTGAAAACGAAATGACATACAAAGTCCACTAACACTGTTCTATGGCTTGCATGCTCCTCGCAGGTGAATAGCCCCATGAAGGTTCTAGATCCGGGAATGGATGCATACCTTGAGGTTCTGAGGGGGCTCCGAGACCAATTTGAAGATGGCGTTCCCCACGCAGCACCAGACCTGGGGGGAGGACAGCCAGCAGAGAGTGCTCTCAAGAGATTGTTGCAGTCACTCACAGACGCACGATCTGAGCTGGATGCAGAGAAGGGAGTGAGCCAGGCATTGAAGGTGGGTCTGGACTTGGTTACTGTTACTTGGGTTACTTCAACTCGAACTTGGTTACATGACCGGGGGAGGACAGCCAGCAGAGAGTGCTCTCAAGAGATTGTTGCAGTCACTCACAGACGCACAATCTGAGCTGGATGCAGAGAAGGGAGTGAGCCAGGCATTGAAGGTGGGTCTGGACTTGGTTACTGTTACTTGGGTTACTTCAACTCGAACTTGGTTACATGACCGGGGGAGGACAGCCAGCAGAGAGTGCTCTCAAGAGATTGTTGCAGTCACTCACAGACGCACGATCTGAGCTGGATGCAGAGAAGGGAGTGAGCCAGGCATTGAAGGTGGGTCTGGACTGAGTAAGACTAGTGCTGCAGGTGTGTGTCTGCATGTGTTGTGGGTGTGTGTGTTTGTGTGTATGTATGTGTGTGTGTGTGATGCAGGTGTGTGTGTATGGGGTGCATGTGTTGCAGGCTTGCAGGGGAGCTAGCTGCTAATAATTTGAAGTCTGAGCAGAGAGTGCCCTCAAGAGATTGCTGCAGTCACAAACAGACGTGCGATCAGAGCTTGATGCGGAGAAGGGAGTGGGCCAGGCATTGAAGGTGGGTCTGGACTGAGTAAGTAGTGCTGCAGGTGTGTGTGCATGCGTTGCAGGTGTGTGCGTAGGTGTGTGTGTGTGATGCAGGTGTGTTTATGTGTGTGTAGGGGGGGCATGTGTTGCAGGCTTGCACGGGGGCTAGCTGCTTATAATTTGAAGTTTGAGCAGAGAGTGCACTCAAGAGATTGTTGCAGTCACTTACAGACGAGTGAGCCAGGCATTGAAGGTGGGTCTGGACTTGAACTTGGTTACTTGAGCGTGCCCTTGTTTGCATGGCCCCAGCTGTTAAGGCTGCTCGCCATCTTTGGCAGTAGCATCAAAACTCAGACTTAATCCTATCTCAAACCAAAAAACGCCTTGAGGGGTGGTGTTAAGGAGACCCTCCCGTAAGTCGCAGCTGGGGAAAGTCACCAAGGCAGATATAGTTAGTGTCACCCTCCAGGGGGTGAGGACTCCTTGATGCGACTATCCAATCTCTTACTCGGTTACACGGCTATGCCGCTTGTCTCAAGCCAGAGGTATTAAGAACGCCTGGTCGTTTAAGCGATTTGGTGTACCACTAGACCAATCGTATCACTGAACCGGGTCAGTCGGAGGTAAGTATCTCAGTGACATGGTTATGCTGTTTGTTTCAAGCCCGATGCATGTATCTCAGTACCAGTGCATTCTCTGCCAGCAAGCCCCCCTAAAGCCTGCATCACATCTGCCCTCCCGACCCCACCCACACTTAACCATCCACCCACCCACCCACCCACACCCACCCACACTTAACCATCCACGCACACACACCTGTAGCGCTCATCTCACACAGTCCATACCCACCTTCAATGCCTGGCTGACGACCCAAACACGCCTTTACACAACCCAAACACGCCTTCCTTACATCTCACCCACCTGCAGTCAGAACTTCAAGCTGCACAGCAATCTGCAAGGGCCACCTCCTCAGAGCAGCAACGCCAGGTGCACTCCCTCCAGCGCCAGGTAGAGGCAGGCCATCGGGAGCGGGACAGTATCCTGACTCAGCTGCAGCAGCTTGGAGAGTCCTCAATCAGTGAAACAAAGGTAGGTGACAAACAGCATCACCACAATCATGGTGGTTAAGGATCTACTACTACCACCACCACCACACAAACACATGGTCTCTCCAGCGCCAGGTAGAGGCAGGCCACTGTGAGTGGGACGGTATCCTGAATCAGCTGCAGCAGCTTGGAGAGTCCTCCATCAATCAAACCAAGGTAGGTGTCGAACAACACCAGCACAGGCACCACCACAAACATGGTGGTTAAGGTTCTACTACCACCACCACCACCACGAACACAAACACATGGTCCCTCCAGCGCCAGGTAGAGGTAGACCATTATAAGCAGGACAGTATCCTGAATCAGCTGCAGCAGCTGGGAGAGTCCTCCATCAGCAAGACCAAGGTAGGTGACGAAGAACAACCGCCAGAGACACCACCACAAATATCTCTACCACCACCACCACCACTTCTACTACCCCACTGGGAGCGAGACAGTATCCTGAATCAGCTGCAGCAGCTTAGAGAGTCCTCCATCAGCAAGACCAAGGTTAGTGACGAAGAAGAACCGCCAGAAGCACCACCACAAATATCTCTACCACCACCACCACCACCACTACTACCCCATTGGGAGTGGGACAGTATCCTGAATCAGCTGCAGCAGCTGGGAGAGTCCTCCATCAGCAAGACCAAGGTTGGTGACGAAGAACAACCGCCAGAGACACCACCACAAATATCTCTACCACCACCACCACCACTACTACTACTACTACTACCCCATTGGGAGTGGGACAGTATCCTGAATCATCTGCAGCAGCTGGGAGAGTCCTCCATCAGTGAACCTAAGGTAGATGACGAAGAACAAACGCCAGAGGCACCACCACAAATATCTCTACCACCACTACCACTTCCCCATTGAGAGCGTGACAGTATCCTGAATCAGTTACAGAAGCTGGGAAAGTCCTCCATCAGTGAAACTAAGGTATGTATCAAACTACAACAGCCAGAGGCACCCCCACAAACACGGTGGTTGTGATTCCACCACCACCACCACACAAACACATGGACCCTCCAGCGCCAGGTAGAGGCAGGCCATTTGGAACGGGACAGTATCCTGAATCAGCTGTAGCAGCTGAGAGAGTTCCCATCAGTGAAACGAATGTAGGTGTCAAACAGCAACAGCCAGAGGCACCACCACACACATGGTGGTGGTGGTTCTACCGCCACCACCACCACCACCACCACCACACAAACACATGGTCTCTCCAGCGCCAGGTAGAGGCAGGCCATTGTGAGCGGGACAATACCCTGACTCAGCTGCAGCAGCTTCCCATCAGCGGGTCCAAGGTATCCGACAAACAACAATTGCAACAACAACAACAACAACAACAACAACAGCAACAACAATGAAAGCAATGAAAGCAACTACAACAATAACAACAGCAGCAACACCAATTGCAACAACAACAACAACAATGAAAGCAACAACAACAATAACAACAGCAGCAACAACAATTGCGACAACAACAACAACAACAACAACAGCAATGAAAGCAACAACAACAATAACAACAGCAGCAACAACAGCAGCAACAACAGCAGCAACAACAGCAGCAACAACAACAACAACAACAACAACAATGAAAGCAATGAACGCAACAACAACAATAACAACAGCGGCAACAACAATTGCAACAATGCAAGCAATGAAAGCAACAATGCAAGCAATGAAAGCAACAACAACAACAACAACAATAACAACAGCAACAACAGCAGCAACAACAACAACAACAACAACAATGAAAGCAATGAAAGCAACAACAACAATAACAACAGCAGCAACAACAATTGCAACAACAATAACAACAACAATGAAAGCAATAAAAGCAACAACAACAATAACAACAGCGGCAACAACAATTGCAACAACAACAACAATGAAAGCAATGGAAGCAACAACAGCTATAACAACAGCAGCAACAACAACAAGAACAACAACAACAACAACAACAATGAAAGCAATGAAAGCAACGAAAGCAATGAAAGCAACAACAACAACAACAGCAACAACAACAATTGCAACAACAACAACAACAACAACAACAACAACAAAAATGAAAGCAATGAAAGCAACAACAACAATAACAACAGCAGCAACAACAACAACAACAACAATGAAAGCAATGAAAGGAACAACAACAACAACAACAACAACAACAGCAGCAGCAACAACAATTGCAACAACAACAACAACAACAACAACAACAACAACAATGAAAGCAATGAAAGCAACAACAACAATAACAACAGCAGCAACAACAACAACAACAACAACAATGAAAGCAATGAAAGGAACAACAACAATAACAACAGCAGCAACAACAACAATGAAAGCAATAAAAGCATTGAAAGCAACAACAACAATAACAACAGCAGCAACAACAACGACAACAACAATGAAAGCAATGAATGCAACAACAACAATAACAACAGCAGCAACAACAATTGCAACAACAACAAGGTAGGTGGCAAACAGCACCACAAGACGGTGCACCACAAATATATTTACCACCACCAGCACCACTACCACCACAAAACAACAACAACGGCAACAGGAACAATAGCAAAACAAGCAACAACAACAGAACCACAACAACGGAAGCAGCATCAATATAATCAACAAAACAGCATAAATGATAAAAACAACAGAAACAACCTCAACACAAATTACACAAACATTGACAACGACAACATCTACTACTATTACTACTTCTACTACAACAACAACAACAACAACAACAGCTCATCTGTTGTGCTGTCTCCTGCCCAACATCTTTACAAGCTGGTGTCTTCACAATTACAAAGCATCTTCACAAGCCAGTATCTTCACAATTACAAAGCATCTTCACAAGCCAGTATCTTCACAATTACAAAGCATCTTCACAAGCCAGTATCTTCACAATTACAAAGCATCTTCACAAGCCAGTGTCTTCACAATTACAAAAAACAAGACCACAAGAGCCAGGGCTATTTTCCCGCTATATATAGTGATCGCTACTTTTGACCCAGTTTTATTTTTTTACTAACAGCACCAACAATTGCATCTATATGCAAAAAAGAAGACCACAAGAGCTGGTATGAAGTCGCTGTAATGTAAAATTTCTGAAGACTGCAGCTCTCTGACACTCTGACACTCGGACACTTTCCTCACTGTTTTTTTGTACTACGCAACGCAAATTGAGCGACTTGGTGCGACCCCTGTGCGATTCGCTGCCCCCCTGGGGCTCCGCCCTGTGCCGTGCTATGCCACAATCCTGAAATCAGGCTTGCAACCAACTTTTGCCGCATAACACAACTGGCTTTTTTTTCTTTCAAAATCCTTGAGGCCATGTTGGTAGCCACAAGTGGCGACCCAACCCTCATTTTATTTCAACTGAACCAACAGAAAGCTTAAAGCAAACTGACCCTCCTGCAGGAGCTTGAGTGGCAAGCCCGCCAAGCCCAGTATGAAAGGGATGCCCACGGCATGTCTAAGCAGCTTGCCGGTTGTCAGGGGGCTTTGGATAAGTCGGTTTGCCCTATACCGTGCTCTACCACAATCCTGAACTCAGGCTTGCGTTCCAACTTTTGCTTTACAACTGGTCCAACAGAAAGCTGAAAATAAACTGACCCTCCTGCAGGAGCTGGAGTGGCAAGCCCGTCAATCCTAGTATGAAAGGGATGCCCACGGCATGTCTAAGCAGCTTGCAGCTTGTCAGGGGGCTTTGGATAAGTCGGTTTTGCCCTATACCGTGCTCTGCCACAATCCTGAACTCAGGCTTGCGTTCCAACTTTTGCTTTACAACCGGTCCAACAGAAAGGTGAAAATAAACTGACCCTCCTGCAGGAGCTTGAGTGGCAAGCCCGCCAAGGCCAGTATGAAAGAGATGCCCACGGCATGTTTAACGAGCTTGCAGCTCGGCAGGGGGCTTTGGATAAGTTGGCTTTACAGTGCTCAGAGCAGAAGCGGGCGCTGGATTCTCTTAGCTCTGAGAAGGAGCGATTGCAACGCCACTTCAATGAGCTGACTGATAAGATGCAGACGCAGGTTGGTACAGGGGAAGGCGATTTACTCCCTTGTGTGCTGCAAATAACATCCAACAACAAGTTGGACTGTTCTCTGAGCTCTGAGAAGAAGCAATTGCAACATCCAGTTTTTTTTGTGTGCGACCGGTCGCCAAATTTGTGACCCAGGTGCGACCACCGTGCAACCCTCTTCCCCAAATCAGGCTTTGATCGCCACTTGTGGCTACCAAACTGGCCTCAAGATTCCGGAATAAAAGACACTGCCAACATCACTTCAATGAGCTGACTGACAAGATGCAAACACAGGTTGGTATAGGGAAAGGTTGGAAAGAGGTAGCCCAGTGGGAAATGTTAGGTTAAGTTGTGATGGGCCCTTGTGTGCTGCAAATAGCATACTGCAACAAGTTGGATGGATTCTCTTAGCTCTGAGAAAGAGCGGTTGCAATGCCACTTTAATGAGCTGACTGATAAGATGCAGACTCAGGTTGGTGTAGGGGATGGTGGTTTACTGCCTTGTGCGCTGCAAATAACATCCCACAACAATGGATTCTCATCATCATTCTCATCATCATCATCGTCATCATCATTGGATGGATTCTCTTGTTCCAAGAAGGGGCGATTGCAACGTCACTTCAATGAGCTAAATTACAAGATGCAGAAGCTGGTGTATAAAGGGGATGATTAATTAGTGCCTTGTTTGCTGCAAATATCCTGCATCCTGCAACAAGTTGAATTTTTCTCTTAGCTCCGAGAAGAAGGGATTGCTACCACACTTTAATGAGCTGACAGATAAGATGCAGACTCAGGTCGGTGTAAGGAAAGGTTGTAAAGAAGTAGCCAAGTGGGTAAGGGAAACGTTAGGTCATGTTGGGACGGGGCCTTGTGTGCTGCAAATAATATCCTGCAACAAGTTGGATGGATTCTCTTAGCTCCTAGAAAGAACGATTGCAACGCCACCCCGTGCTACTTCCTCATTCCTTGGCAAAGCCACCCAACGCAGGCCGTACATTTACCACACTCAATACTACTTCCTCGTTTCCAGGTGCGCTCCCTAGGTGAGGAGACTAGCAAGTTGAAAAGCCGTGCTCTGGAAACTGCACAAAAGGCTGAGAGGGAGGAGGCTTCACGATACTACTTTGTCATTCCTAGTCAAAGCAACCCACAGCAGGCTGTACATTTACCACACAATACTACTTCCTCGATCCCAGGTGCGCTCCCTAGGTGAGGAGACTAGCAAGTTGAAATGCCGTGCTCTGGAAACTGCACAAAAGGCTGAGAGGGAGGAGGCTTCACACAATACTACTTCCTCATTCCTAGTCAAAGCAACCCACAGCAGGCTGTACATTTACCACACAATACTACTTCCTCGGTCCCAGGTGCGCTCCCTAGGTGAGGAGACTAGCAAGTTGAAAAGCCGTGCTCTGGAAGCTGCACAAAAAGCCGAGAGGGAAGAGGCTGCACGCAAGAAGGCAGAAAATGAGCTATCAGCAAATCGGATTGCGTCCGATGGCTCCAGGGCATTGGCTGTAGCGGCGCAGCATCAAGCAACTCAGCTGCAGCAGCAGCTGAATGAGGCCACTGGTGTGATTGATGCAGCAAGGGCTGAACGGAACAAGATGCAGGTGAGATGGTTCTGATGTATCAGATATGATGTAGGTGGTGGTGCGGTGTGTGTGTGTGGGGGGGGGTGAAGTAGAGTGGGTTGGGGGGAGTTGTAAAACGGGTTGGGTTGGTGCGAAGTGGGGGTGGGGTGGGGGATCTGGGGTGGGGTTAGTTGTATAGTGTATGTGTGTGCGGGGGGGGGGGAAGAACCAGATGGTACAGTTGGACACTATCTTGTCATATGCTGCATACCCTACTCCTCTTGTGATGGTGTGTGGTTGCAGGGTTGGGTTGGGTCAGGTCACTGGTGTGTGTGTGTGTGCCCGGGGGGGGGGGGGGGGGGGGGGCTTGCAGCAGCTCAGATTGTGTCCGATGGATCAAAGTTAGTTCGCTGGTTTAATAACAACAAAACCCAGCACCACAACAACAGCAAAAAACACCACCACAACAACAACAAAACACCACCACAGCAACAACAACAACACAACCAACAACAGCAGCCACCCATCTGTATTCCCATCTCTGGCCTATGGCTTTTAGGAGCTAAAGTGGCGAGCTGATGAGCGTGCGACCCAACTAAGCATGGAGCTTGAGTCCTCTGAAATTGCTCGAAAGAAGGCACAGATGGAATCCAAGGTGGGGAGCTCTCATGTCTCTAGATGTGTACATGCATGACTAAATGTATGTCTGTACATCAAATGTATATCTGTACATCTCGCCTCGCACCATCGCTTTGATTTGGGGCCCAGAAGCCTATCTTCTCGTCAAGATTGGTTTCTTTTGATTTTGCTTTCATCGACCGTACCAAACCATCCACCACCCAGCACCCCCCTTCAAACAGGAAAATTGAAATGTGCATTGTCACGCCATGCCACAGGACGTGAGGTTGAAGGGACCTTCCTGTTCGCTTGCACTGGGGAATGGTTACTGTGGGGCTTTGCTTATGTAGACCACTACTGTGTCTGAGGTCGAACCGTCTACCACCACCACAGACACTACCGAACCACCCACCACCACATACCACGACCACCACCACCTAGACCACCACCACCCACCACCACCATTACCCTCTACCACCACCACCACCCACGACCACCACCGCCCTTCACACTAGCTCCTCTTGTGCAACCTCACATACCCCGGGTTAGGGTTTAATTTTGATGTCCCATGTCTATGTCTCTCTTCACATTCAATCGTTTTTTAGTAATACGCTCGTCACCGTAAAATTGTACCGCAAAGCTGGTGTCATATCAAGCTAAGTCATCCGGCAGTTACATGTCACCCAACACCATTCAAACTGAATCTTTGGCGCTGCTGGTTTGTGTCAGGAGACCCACCTACTGGCGTGAAATTACTTTTTAAAAAAGTGGGCGCAGAATCCCGCTACGCCATGTCGTATGCTTTCTCTTTATTCAAATGCTTGTCACCGTGAAACTGTACCGCAAAGCTAGTGTTATAATAAGCTATGTCGTCCTGCAGGCTCGTGTCACCCAACACCATTCAAACTGATTCCTTGGTGCTGCTGGTTTGTGTTGGGAGACCCACCTCCTGGGTTGAAATCCCTTAAGTACAAAAAGTGGATGCAGAATCCCGCTCCGCCATGTCTAACACTTTCCTTTTAGTAACATGCTTGTCACTGTGAAACTGTACCGCAAAGCTGGTGTTGCATCAAGCTATGTTATCCTTCAGGTCCATGTCTCCTGAGTAGATGCAGAGCAGGGTAATTCAAAGCGCGCGCTTTTGCGCTTTTGAGCGCTGACTTTTTGACCCCCTCTGCGCTTGAAGCGCAGTTTTTTGCAACCCACTGTGGGCGCAGCAAGCAATTTTTGCGCTTTTTGCACTACAAAGCGCAGTTTTTTTGTTTTCAAGTGCGCTAAAGCGCTGGCCAATTAGGCCATTAGAACTACCCTAATGCAGAGTCCCACACTGCCCTAGTCACTTGTTTTGACGTGCAGGGTATCGTCACTGCCAGATGTGTCTAACTGTCGGCCCCTTCCTCCACAAGGAAGAAGAAGAAGCTGGCACCTGTCCAACTCATACACAGATGCTGGACCCATGTCACTTGCTTGCAGGTACATGTTACCCGAGTAGATGCAGAATCTCGCACCGCCATGTCTAATGCAGAGAGCGCCAGGGCAGAGCTCTCTTCTTATAAATCTCAGGTAGGATGTCGAGTGTTCACATCAATGCCGGCCAGGACCTCGTAAGGGAGGAACGCCACTTTTTTGCACCGCGTTGCTATTCCGTCGCTGCATTGCTATTCCGTCGCTGCATTGCTATTCCGTCGCTGCATTGCTATTCCATCGCTGCATTGCTTTGCACCGCGTTGCTATTCCGTCGCTGCATGGCGATGCATGTATCCAGCTAGTCAGAAATGCCGGACCAAAAACCCCGGGACTTGCGCTCCGCACTGCATCATATGATATTGCACATAAATGGTAATTTTGGTCAGACTGCTGGCATCTTATGATGACATGATATCATATTGGTGTTCCCTACCAGTAAGGCACCAGCATTATGTATGTTCCGTCATCATCATCATCATCATCATCATCATCATCATCACCAGTAAGGCACCAGCATTATTTATGTTAAATCATCATCATCACCATCACCATTATGATGATCATCATCATCATCATCACCAGAAAGGCACCAGCATTATGTATGTTACATCATCATTATCATCATCATCATCATCATCATCATCATCACAATTATGAAGATGATGATCATCATCATCATCATTATGATTATCATCATCATCATCATCATCATCATCATCATCATCATCATCATCATCATCATCATCATCATCATCATAATGATGATGATCATCATTATCATCATCATCTTCATCATCATCATCATCATCTTCGTCATCATCATTATAACTGCCAGGTGGACTTGCTCAAGAGCCCCCTCACAAAGATAGAGGTGTATGTAAATATCAGTGTATTAGTGTATGGATCAGTGTATTAGTGTAGTGTATGTATTAGTATAGTGCAGTGTGTGTATTAGTGTAGTGTATGTAAAAGTGTAGTGTATGTATGTTTCCCATTGTGCCCGCTTTACTTATTCTTGTGCCCAAAGTGAGCAAGTAACTTTTTTTGAACAAGTCCTATGCAGCGTCGCAAGCGACGCGGAAAATTGGCGGAGTGTGTTGGCAACGGAACAAAAGGTGGCAACGATGGAGCTGACCGAAGCGAGTTAGTCATACGACCATTTCAATTTCAATTTTTTATTTGGTCGGAGAAACGGACAAAGGGGTAAACATGGGGGCTCCCGCCCCCTTGAAGAGGGGGCTCCGCCAAAAACTTCCATAAAGAAGAGCCAAAGCTTCACATATTCTGATATCTGACTTGGGTATACTCTTCCTTTTGCATCCTACCAGGTGGACCAACTAAAGAGCCCCCTCACAGAGATAGAGGTGTATGAATATATCAGTGTATTAGTGTATGTATTAGTGGAGTGTATGTAACATCATCCCCATAGCCTCTTTCAGTGATATACATTGGTCTAGTGGTAGACTAAATCACTTAGAGAATGAAGAGTCGGGGGTTCGACTCCCCCCTCGGTCGCTCTTGGCGTTGCAGGTCATCGTCAACTGCGATGGTAGCTTGTCCAGTTGAGGTAGGAGACCGCTCCCCACCCGTGTACGACGGGCTCCCTTAACACCACGCCCCACCTGGCGTTATCATTATCTTTTTCATCCTCATAATACCTGCCAGGTGGAACTGCTGAAGAGCCGCCTCACAGAGATAGAGTCATCTCTCGAAGAGTCTAAGCGTGTGGAGGGTGCTGCAAGCAAGGAGGTGAAGGAGGTGGAAGCCATGCTGCGGGGTAAGTGGAGGAGGTGGAACTCAAGGAGGGGGTGGAGGGCAAGGAGGTGGAAGCCATGCTGCGGGGTAAGTGGAGGAGGTGGAAGTCAAGGTGGGGGTGGAGGGCAGGGAGGTGGAAGCCATGCTGCGGGGTAAGTGGAGGATGTGGAAGTCAAGGTGGGGTGGAGGGCAAGGAGGTGGAAGCCATGCTGCGGGGTAAGTGGAGGATGTGGAAGTCAAGGTGGGGGTGGAGGGCAGGGAGGTGGAAGCCATGCTGCGGGGTAAGTGGAGGATGTGGAAGTCAAGGTGGGGGTGGAGGGCAAGGAGGTGGAAGCCATGCTGCGGGGTAAGTGGAGGATGTGGAAGTCAAGGTGGGGGGCAGGGAGGTGGAAGCATGCTGCGGGTAGTGGAGGAGGTGGAAGTCAAGGTGGGGGTGGAGGGCAGGGAGGTGGAAGCCATGCTGCGGGGTAAGTGGAGGAGGTGGAAGTCAAGGTGGGGGTGGAGGTCAAGGAGGTGGAAGCCATGCTGCGGGGTACGTGGAGGATGTGGAAGTCAAGGTGGGGTTGGAGGTCAAGGAGGTAGAAGGGGTGGTTATGGAGAGCCGCACAGCGTTTACGTGGACCTGCAGGTCGCTCTCAAAGTCTGGTGGGCTGTGGTAGTTTGGTTTGCCTTGCGTGTTTGCAGTTTGCGCTTTAATTCTTTAGGGGTTGGTGTGGGTGAAGGTGGTGTGTTGTTTGTGTGGTGTGTGTATGGTGTGTGGTGGTGGTTGAGATCCACCCGACCTGACCCCACCAGAGCTTTGGCATGACCTGGAAGTCCACGTTAACGCTTTGCGGCTCTACCACAAACACCACAAACACCTCACCCACCCGACCTGACCCCACCGGAGTTTGAGCGTGACCTGGCACTCCACGTCAATGCTGAGTGACTCTACCACAAACACCAAAAACACCCAAACCCCACCCCACCCCACCCCACCCCACTAGAGTTTGAGCATGACCTGGAAGTCCATGTTAACGCGTTGCGGCTCTACCACAAACACCACAAACAAACCACAAATAAACCTCACCCACCCGACCTGACCCCACCAGAGTTACAGTATGACCTGGAAGTCCACGTCAACGCGTTGCGGCTCTACCACAAACACCACAAACACCACAAACAAACCTCACCCACCCAACCCGACCCCACCAGAGTTATAGCATGACCTGGAAGTCCATGTCAATGCCTTTTGGCTCTACCACAAACACCACAGACACACCTCACCCACCCCACCCGACCCCGCCTGACCACACCCGATCCCACCAGAGTTTGAGCGTGACCTGGAAGTGCACGTCAACGCTGTGTGGCTCTCTATGAGGGCGGAGCGCTCAGATGCCTTGCTGCTTAACCCCGAGGGGCAGGCCCTCTCCATAGCTGGTCGCTGGCGCCCAACCATGCGAACCCTGCTGGCTGTGATGAAGCGCCAGGCTGGCGAGGTACTCAGTGGGGAGGAGAACACTGCCAGGCTGGCGGCTAGGAACACATCGCTGGAGACTCAGCTGAAGAAGATGGATGAGCTGTCAGCCAGCCTGGCGGCGGACCAGGAGCAGGTGATGCAGAGGAGCGCTGAGCTGGAGGAAGAGCGACAGCGTGGCAGGCAGCTCGAGGGGGCTGTGCAGGTAGGGATACTTTTTGGACATGTTTAGAGTCTGTATGTATTTTTGCAGTCCAGGGGTAGCCTAATAGGCTGATGGGACTTGCCCAACCTTAAAGATCAAAAAAGCTCCAACTGGCCCATCTTGTCTTCCCCCTAAAAAATAAGGGTGTCTTGTTTATGGGGGGCATATTAAGTGTTTTAAAAGTGACTCTTTTATTGTAAAGGGGCCTTTATAAGAGGAAAGGCCGTTTAAAAAATCATTTTATACATGTTTGGAGTATGTTAGTACTTACACAGTCAAGGGGTAGTCAAATAGGCTGAAGTGACTAGCTCAACCTTATTATAGGAAAGACCGTTTAAAACAAGTTCTATGCAGCGTCACATGTGATGCTGGAAATTGGGGAAGAGTGTTCGCGACGGAGCGACAGATGGCAACGGAAGCGAGTTAGCTGATGTGTCAGGCTTCAATTGTTTTTTTGGTTGGACGGGCAACAAGGTAACACTGGGGGCTCCCGCCCCCTAGAAGAGGGGGCTCCGCCAAAAAACATTATATACCTGTTTGGAGTATGTATGTACTTTCACAGTCCAGGGGTAACCAAATAGGCTGAAAGGACTTGCCCAACCTTGTAAGCGGAAACCCACCTCCCCACCCCCTCTACCCAGGCTGCTGAATCAGAATGCGCCAAGCTGCGTTCCCAGATGGAGCATGAGTGCAGGAAACTACGTGCCCAAATGAATGACGAGTGTGGGCAGCTGCGTGGCCACATGGACGATGAGTGTGCACGACTGCGCTGCTTACTGGATGAGTCGCACCAGGGTGCACGGGTGGCGCAGACAGAGGCCAGGATGAGGGAGGAAATGCTCCAAGCGGCTATTGTAGAGAGAGACAGGTTGCAGGTTGGTGTGGCTGGTGTGCAGCATGGATGTTCGAAACGTGATGTTCTACGTCGCAATGATGAGTGTACGTGACTGTGCTGTTTGCTGTGTGAGTCGCACTAGGGTGGTGCAGGCGGTGCCAGGATGGAGGAGGAAATGCTCCAAGTAGCTCTTGGGGAGAGGGACAGGTTGCAGGTTTGGGTGGCTGGTGTGCAGCAGGGATGTTCAAAACGTGATGTTATATGTGTCAATGATGAGTGTACGCGACTGCGCTGTTGGTTGGATGAGTCGAACCAGAGTGCACGGGTGGGGCAGGCAGAGGCCAGGATGAAGGAGGAAGTGCTCCAAGTGGCTCTTGGGGAGAGGGATAGGTTGCAGGTCGGTGTGGCTGGTATGCAGCACTGCAGGGATGTTCAAAACGTGATGTTCTATGTTTCAATGATGAGTGTACGTGACTGCGCTGTTGGTTGGGTAAGTCGCACCAGGGTGCACGGGTGGCGCAGGCAGACGCCAGGATTAAGGAAGAAATGCTCCAAGGGGCTCTTGGCTAGAGGGATAGGTTACAGGTTTGGGTGGCTGGTGTGCAGCAGGGATGCTCAAAACGTGATGTTGTACGTATCAATGTTGAGTGTACACGACTGCACTGTTTGTTGGATGAGTCACACCAGGGTGCACGGGTGGCGCAGGCATAGGACAGGATGGAGGAGGAAGTGCTTCAAGTAGCTCTTGGGGAGAAGGATAGGTTGCAGGCTGTTGTGGCTGGTGTGCAGCAGGGATGTTCAAAACCCTAGACTCTAATACCGACAGAAGCGCATGTAAAGGCGAACGCATACAACCGTCTAATTTCTCAAGCAGTGCAGATTTTGACAAGTTGTGTAGCTTTTGAGGTTGCCTCTGAACCGCCCAGGCCTGGTATGCAGACAGACAGACCTGCTGACCTTGTGTTTATTCTTAGCCCTGAGGTGTCTCAGCAAAGGAAGCAGCCCACACAATGGCATTTGTTGACAAACTGTTGCATCCCCATGTTTCAAGGAGTAATAGTGCTTACCCTGCCCCCCATCCCCCTGCCCTGCCGTGCCTTACCCTACCTTGCCGTACCCTGCCCCTGCCCTACCCTACTCCTTTCCTCTACGATCACCTAACACAGACCCCCTAGGCCAACTAAACCCTAAACCCTAAACCCTAACACAGACCCCTAGGCCAACTAAACCCTTCACAATGATCCAGCTTCCTAACACATTACGAACTACCCAGCCTTCTAACCCCTTGACAAACATACACCCTAGCCCCTTATCCAAGACCTGGCTTATTAACACCGGATCAAAGACCTAGCTTCCCAATCCCTTGACAACCCAACACCCTTGCCCAAGACCTGGCTACCTCACACATTACCAAAGACCCAGCCTCCAAGCCCCTTACAAAACCCAATAACCTAGCCCCTTGCAAAAGACCCGGCTTCCTAACACCCAACCAAAGACCCAGTCTCCTAACCCCTTGAAAACTTAACACCCTAGCCCATAGCAAAAGACCTAGCTTCCGAACACCTGACCAAAGACCCAGCCTAATAACCCCTTGAAAACCCAACACCCTAGCCCCTTGCAACCGACCTGGCTTCCGAATACCTGACCAAAGACCCAGCCTCCAACCCCCTTGACAACCTAACATCCTAGCCCCCAACCAACCCAACCGTCTTTCCTTGTATGACAGGGCCAAGCGTCTGAATCACAGCAGAAGGAGCTATGTAGTAGCCAGGATTTGGATGTTTGCAAGGAGGATCTGAGATCACGGGAGAAGGTTCTAGATCAGATCTGGTCTGAGGTGCGTGGCGCTGCCCTGTCTGTCGCTTCTTTGACAAGCCAAGCCACAGTCGGGGCCAAGCCAGCTTTGGCCACATTGCTGGGTCTAGAGGGTGGGGCTTACAGCCCAGGTTTCAAAGCGGAGCTCACACAGCCAGGCGCAGACAGCCTGGCATCGGCAGTTGAGGTGGTGAGTTGCTGGTCAGTCTGAGTTGGTAGTGCTCACGGTGTGTTGGTGAATTGGTATTGGGGGGGTGGGGTGGGTGGGTGGGGGGGGGGGCTGGTGGTGCTTGGCAGTCTGAGTTGGTAGTGCTCATGGTGTGTTGGTGACTTGCTTGTGGTGACCTGGTGCGTAGCTGTAAGATGTTGTTGGTGTGTGAAATGGTGGTGGAGTTGGTAATGTTTGTGGTGATGGTGAGTTGGTAATGATGGTGGTGGTGTGTGACATGGTGTTGGCCAGTTGGAGGTGCTAGTGTTCGTGGTGGTGAGTCGGTAATGTGTGTGTGTGTGTGTGTGTGGGGGGGGGGGGGTGGGGGGGGGGGGGGGGGGGGGGGGAGTTGGTGATTTGCTGATGGTGACTTGGTGAGATTTCGGTCGTGAGGTTGTTGCTATCGTTGTTGTGTGGCATGGTGTTGGTGATTTGGGGCAAAAACAGCAGCAACAACAACAAATAACGCAATCCTCCTACAGCACCTGCGCCACCTATAGCACCCAACAAATCTCATCAAGCGAAAATGTGTGGTTTTAGGGATAAAGACCATCACCACCACCACTACCACCACCACCACACACTCACCTGGCTTCATGGTGCATTACACAAGGACCACCACACTACCACCAATCCACCTACAGCACCTGCACCACCTGCAGCACCCAACAACCCTTATCAAGCGGAAATGTGTGGTTTCAGGGATAAATACCACCACCACCACCACCATCCTACAAGGACCACCAAACTACCTCCAATCCACCTACAGCACCTGCGCCACTTATAGCACCCAACAAATCTCATCAAGGAAAAATGTGTGATTCTAGGGATAAAGATCATCACCACCACCACTACTTCCACCACCATACACTCACCTGGATGCATGGTGCATCCCACAACGACCACCACCATCCTACAAGGACCACCACACTACCACCAATCCACCTACAGCACCCAACAAATCTCATCAAGCGGAAATGTGTGGTTTTAGGGATAAATACCATCACCACCACCACCATCCTACAAGGACCACAACACTACCACCAATCCACCTACAGCACCCAACAAATGTCATCAAGCGGAAATGTGTGGTTTTAGGGATAAATACCATCACCACCACCACCATCCTACAAGGACCACCACACTACCACCAATCCACCTACAGCACCCAACAAATGTCATCAAGCGGAAATGTGTGGTTTTAGGGATAAAGGCCATCACCACCACCACCATCCTACAAGGACCACAACACTACCACCAATCCACCTACAGCACCCAACAAATGTCATCAAGCGGAAATGTGTGGTTTTAGGGATAAATACCATCACCACCACCACCATCCTACAAGGTCCACAACACTACCACCAATCCACCTACAGCACCCAACAAATCTCATCAAGCGGAAATGTGTGGTTTTAGGGATAAATACCATCACCACCACCACCATCCTACAAGGACCACAACACTACCACCAATCCACCTACAGCACCCAACAAATCTCATCAAGCGGAAATGTGTGGTTTTAGGGATAAATACCATCACCACCACCACCATCCTACAAGGACCACAACACTACCACCAATCCACCTACAGCACCCAACAAATCTCATCAAGCGGAAATGTGTGGTTTTAGGGATAAAGGCCATCACCACTACCAACATCCTACAGGGACCACCACACTACCACCAATCCACCTACAACACCCAACAAATCTCATCAAGCGAAAATGTGTGGTTTTAGGGATAAAGGCCATCACCACCACCAACATCCTACAGGGACCACTACACTACCACCAATCCGCCTACCCACCAGCCCAGTGATTTTTTCATATATATTTTTTTCAAATATTTTTCAAATCTTTTTTTCAAATCTGTGGTTTTATTCTAGCTTCATGGGTTTAGGCCTCCCACAGAGAAAGCGAATTATTGTTTTTATAGCTTTTTGTGGCTTTCTGGGGCCGTTTAGGGCAAAAAAACTAACTACCAATTTTTGTTTACTTTTTATAACGATACTTTCTTTAGAACGGGGTCAAAACTAGCAATTGCTATATATAGCGGGGAAAGAAATCCCTGCACCCGCCTGTCCTGTATTCTGCAAGGACCGCACTGGAGCACCATCAGAAATTGTATGAATTCACCACCAGAATTTTTGTGTGCAGATGTTGGTGGACTGGTCCTCTATTCACCGCCACCGCCTTCACCGACCACAACCACCACCCAACCACCACCACCACCATAACCACCCATCCACCTGAATTCAACCCCACCACAATCACCACTTCATCCACCCACTTCACCCAACCACTTCAACCACCCACCCAACCACTTAAATGTTGTTTGCAATGGAAATGTCCTCAATTCACCACCAACACCACCACCCAACCACCAACACCCAACCACCATAACCACCCATCCATCCACCCACTCCACCCACCAGCTTGAATTGTTGTTGATGGATTGGTCATCAATTCACCACCACCACCACCACCCACCACCATCACCCAACCACCCCCAGCATAACCAGCCATCTACCTGAATTCACCACCACCACCATCATCCCCACTTCACCCGTCCACCCACTTGAATTTGGTGTGCAGATGATGATGGATTGGCCATCAATTCATCACCACCACCATCACCACTACTCTCCCACCAACTGTAACACCATAACCATCCAACCATCCACCTGAATTCACCACCACCACCATCCCCACTTCACCCGCCCAACCACTTGATTTTTGTGTGCAGATGTTGATGGACAGGCCATCAGCCACATGCCACCACCACCACCATCACCGCCCACACACACAAACACCCACTCGATTTTTATGTGCAGATGTTGATGGACAGGTCATTAGCCACATGCCAACACCACCACCATCACCGCCCACACACCCAAACACCCACTCGATTTTTGTGTGCAGATGTTGATGGACAGGTCATCAGCCACATGCCAACGCCACCACCATCACTGCCCTCACACCCAAACACCCACTTGACTTTTATGTGCAGATGTTGATGGACAGGTCATCAGTCACATGCCATGAGCATCACCCACCCAACCTCCATAACCACCCACCCATCCACCTGAATTCACCACCACCACCATCCCCACTTCACCCGCCCACCCACTTGAATTGTGTGTGCAGATGTTGATGGATTGGGGGGTTGTCATATCATTCACCACACCAGCACCACCCACGCAACCGACTACCATACCAACCTGTAAGTAACCACCCAACATCCACCACCAAAACCACCACCCTACACCACCACCCTTTAAACCATTGCGACCCTACCACCATAACCACCCACCCATCCACCTGAATTCACCACCACCATCACCACCCACCACCACCACCACCATTACCACAACCACCCAACACACATCACAGAAGAAAAATAAGAAACAAAAAAAAAGAAAAAGGGGATTGGAAAAGTGAAAGAAACGAAAATAAAAAAAGAAAACAACAAGACGAAAAAAAAAAGAAACAACAAAAAATAAAAAAAAAAAAGCAAATAAATAGAAACTCAAAGATAAAAAACAAAAAGAAAAATTAGGGAAGGAAAATAAAAAAAACTAAAGAAAAAAAAAAAAGAAAAAAATTAAAAAAAAGCAAAAAAGAAAAATAAAAAAAAAACAAATAGTCGTGAATGTCAATCCACAAACGTAAATATTACAAGACAAAAAAACAACAAGACCAAGAAGGAAAAAAAAACAAGCAAACACATCAACAACAAAAAAAATAAAAACAAAACCCGACAACCATCACACAAACAAAAAACCATAAAAACCACAACATCCAACCATGAATTCGCCCACACAATCACCACCAAACACCAACCACCACCCATACCACCACCACCAAACAACCATCACCTCACCACCAAACACCCACTATCACACCCTGAATTCACCACCACATCACCACCACCCAAAAACAAGAAAACGAAGAACAAAAACAAACAAAAAAGAAACCGGAAGGAACCACCACAAGCAACAAACAAAAAAAAAAACACCAAACAAAAAGGAACACAAAAAGACCCAAACATAAAAAGCACCCGACAACAGAACACAACCAGCCAGCCAACGGAAGGCACCACCACCAGAACCACCACAACAAAAAAAACAAAAAGACCAACCAGAACACAAACAAAAAAGGCAAAAAAAGAACTAAAAAAAAAAAACAAAAAAGAAAAAAAGAAAAAAAAGAAAAAAAACAAAAAGAAAAAGGAATGTAAACAAAAAAAGTCACACAAAAACCACCAAAACACACCAAAAAACATGAACACAACAAACAAACAACCATCACCCTAAAAAACATAACCACCAAACAATACAAACCGAATTCACCACACCATCACCACCCACCACACAACCACACAACAATTACCACCACCACCCAACAACCATCAACCTCTACCAAAAACCACCCACACATCCACCTGAATCACACAAAAAAAGCACCACACTAAACACAGGTAACCAAACAACATCAACACAAAAAACAAAAAACAAACCATGACCACACCACCCAACAACCATCCCCCAACCACCATAACACACACCACACATCAAAATGAGGAACCAAAACCAGCACCACCCCACCACCACCACACACCACCCACCTTACACCACCATACACCACCACCCAACAACCATCACCACGACCATACCCACCACCACCCAAAAACCAATCACCCAACCACATAAACACAAAAAAAAAACACCACGCCCATCCACATAATCACCACACCATCACCACCCACACAACCATACCACACCACCCAACAACCATTCGGCCAACCACAAACCATCCCACCCATCCAACTGAATTAACCAACACCTATCACCACCCCACCCCCCCACCACCACCATACACCACCACCCAAACACCATCACCAGGGACCATACCACCACCACCCAACAAACAACCATACCCAACCACCATAAACCCCCACCCATCCACCTGAATTCACCACCACCATCACCACCCACCACCACCATACCACCACCATACCCCCCAACAACATCACCCTACCACCAATAACCACCCACCCATCCACCCGCTGCATTCACCACACCATCACCACCCACAACCACACCACCAACCCTTACCACCACCCCCAACAAACCAGCACACAACACCTAACCACACACATCCACCTGACTTACACCACAACCTTCACCACCCCACCACACCACCATACCACCACACACCAACAACCATCACCAACCCACCAAAACCACCCACCCATCCACTTGAATTCACCACCAACATCACCACCCACCACCACCATACCACCACCACCCAACAACCATCACCCAACCACCATAACCACCCACACATCCGACTGAATTAACCACCACCACCATCACCACCCACAACCACCACCACCATACCACCACCACCCAACAACCATCACCCAACCACCATAAACCACCCACCCATCACACCTGAATTCACCCACCACCATCACCACCCACAACCACCACCACCACGACCATACCACCCCCACACAACAACCATCACCCTACCACCATAACCACCCACCCATCCACCTGAATTCACCACCACCATCACCACCCACAACCACCACAACCACGACCATACCACCACCACACAACAACCATCACCCTACCACCATAACCACCCACCCATCCACCTGAATTCACCACCACCATCACCACCCACCACCACCACCATACCACCACCACCCAACAACCATCACCCTACCACCATAACCACCCACCCATCCACCTGAATTCACCACCACCATCACCACCCACCACCACCACCACCACCATACCACCACCACCCAACAACCATCACCCTACTACCATAACCACCCACACATCCACCTGAATTCACCACCACCATCACCACCCACCATCACCACCCACCACCACCCCACCATACCACCACCACCCATCAACCATCACCCAACCACCATAACCACCCACCCATCCACCTGAATTAACCACCACCATCACCACCCACCACCACCACCACCACCACCACCATACCACCACCACCCAACAACCATCACCAGGACCATACCACCACCACCCAACAACCATCACCCAACCACCATAACCACCCACCCATCCACCTGAATTCACCACCACCATCACCACCCACCACCACCATACCACCACCACCCAACAACCATCACCCTACCACCATAACCACCCACCCATCCACCTGAATTCACCACCATCACTATCACCACCCAAAAAAAAAACAAAAAGAAAAAAAACAACAAAGAAAAAAATAACACAACAAAAGAAACAAAACAACAAATCAAAACGGAAGGTGACACAACAAAAGAAAAACCAAAAACAAACCACATACAACAAACACACAAAAAAAGAAACAAAAAACAAAAAAAACAACAATAAGATACACGGGGGAATGCAACACAACAAATGCAACACCCACCACAAACCAATACCACAACCACCCAACAACACATAACAATACCACCATAACCACCCACACATCCACCTGAATTTACCACCACCACCATCACCACCCACCACCACCACCACCATACCACCACCACCCAACAACCATCACCCAACCACCATAACCACCCACCCATCCACTTGAATTCACCACCACCATCACCGCCCACCCACCCACCCACCCACTTGGATTTTGTGTGCAGATGTTGATGGATTGGTCATCAGCCTCCTGCCATGAGCGAGCTGTGCGTGCAGTGACTGAGCTTAGGGCAAAGGTAATCATGACCATATGGTTGAGTTTCACAGTTACTTGCATTATGCTTCACACCCTACTCCTCCGGTGGTGGTGTGTGGGTGCAGGGTTGGGTGGGGGGGGGGGGGTAATGAAACAGGCTTACAAGCAGTGATATTTTTAACAAGTCTGAAAGTGGGTTTCTTCTACCTAAATGGTTTCAGGGCTCCTCCAGGGACAGCGTTTTGGTGCTTTCTGTGGCTTTTTGTAGCTTTTTAGGGCCATCTAGGGCCATGTATCTCCTCAGATAGGGCACACAAAAAAACCTTTTTGTTTACTTTTTTTATAGCGATAATTTTGCTTAAACGGGGTCGAAACAAGCGATCGCTATATATAGCGGGGAAAATAAACCCTGTTTACAAGATAGTCCTCAGCCTCTTGCCACAAGCATGCTGTGTGTGCAGTGGCTGATCATAGGGCAAAGGTAATCTTGACCATATGGTGGAGTTTCATAGTGACTTGCAATAAATATTTCCTTGCAAGGTTCAGTTGGGTTGGGCCTGGGGGGTGAGGGTCAAGGTAATCTTGACCATATGGTGGAGTTTCACAGTGACTTGTGTTATATGTTTACTTGCAAGGTCGAGTTGGGTTGGGCCTGGGGGATGAGGGTCAAGGTAATTTTGACCATATGGTGGAGTTTCATGGTGACTTGCAATAAATGTTTCCTTGCAAGGTTGAGTTGGGTTGGGCCTGGGGGGTGAGGGTCAAGGTAATCTTGACCATATGGTGGAGCTCCACAGCGACTTGATATATGCTGCACACCCTACTCCTCTGGTGGTGGTGTTTACTTGTATGGTTGAGTTAGGTTGGGTCGGGAGGGTGATTGCAACAGACTTACAAGATGGTCCTCATCCACATGCCATGGGCATCAGTGATTATTTTTTCAGATCAGAAAGTGGGTTTCTTCTAGCTTAATGGTTTCAGGGCTCCTCCAGGGACAGCGTTTTAGTGTTTTCTGTAGCTTTTTGTAGCTTTTTAGGGCACTTGAGGACAAAAATAAATAAAAACTTTTTTTGTTTGCTTTCTTATACCGATATTTTTGATTGCTTTCTTATACCGATATTTTATTTGCTTTCTTATACTGATATTTTTGTTTGCTTTCTTATACTGATATTTTTGCTAAAACGGGGTCAAAACTAGCGATCGCTATTTATAGCGGAAATAAAAATCCCTGATGGGTATGCTGTGCGTGCAATGACTGAACTTAGGGCCAAGGTAATTCTTGACCATATGGTGGAGTTCCACAGTGACTTGTTATATGCCGTACACCCTACTCCTCTAGTGGTAGTGTTTTCTTGCAGGGTTGGGTTGGGTCCGTGGGATGAGGGTCGGTGTACTCTTGCCCATATGGTGGAGCTCCACAGTGACTTCTTATATGCTTCACACCCTACTCCTCGGTCGGTGGTGTGTGGGTCCAGGGTTGGGTTGGGTCAGATCAGGGGGGGGGGGGGGGGGAGCAACCGGATGGAACAGTTGGACACTTGCTTGTCATATGCCGCATATCCTACTGAACGGGTGGTGGTGTTTGGATGCAGGGTTGGGTCAGGTCCGTGTGTGTGTGTGGGGGGGGGGGGGGGGGGGATACCGGATTGTACAGTTCCACACCTGCTTGTCCTATGCTGCATACCCCACAGATCAGGTGGTTGCGTTTGGATGCAGGGTTGGGATGGGTTGCGTTACGTGTGGAGTTGGGCTGTGGCGGGGTGGGGTAGGGTAATAATTAGGGGACGGCAATATGTTATCATATGATACCAGCAGTTGGACTAGGCTAAAGTTACCATTTATATACGATATCATATGATGAAGTTTGTGTGATATCATACTCCCCTTCGGTCAATATCATATGCGGTCAATGGGACCGGCAGGCAGTGTTTCTTTTTTCGACGACGTTTCGCCATTCCGTCGAATGCGACACCCCCCCGGACGTCCCTATATCGGAATGTGCTGCCCCCCGACCCCCCCAGGCTCCGCGCTTGGCGCTCCGCCATGCGATGGCTACGCGACTATCCCGAGATCAGGGTTGAGTAGCCCAAGTAGCTGCTCAACCTGGACTACAGAAATCTGAAATAAAAAATACGCAATGGTTTGAACCTCAGGGCCGGCAGGGTCTACTACATCACCGACATCGCTGCCCAGGGCATCGGAAAAACATCCTCAGAGCACGGGCCTGCTCCAGGGTACTACATTTTGGCCAGCGCTAAAAGCGCACAAACGTCAAATTGGTCAGCGCTTTCTAGTGCAAAAAGCGCAAAAACTGTGCGCCGCGCCCACAGGGAGTTGAAAAAACTGCGCGAAACGCGCAGTGGGACTCATAAAGCGTGCGCGAAATTGCGCTGCCGCGCGCGCTTTGTAGTACCCTGGCCTGCTCCTGTTCCTCAACACTATCGCGATGCACGACTGCAACACCCTGGCCTTCTTGGGCCTGAAGGGATTCAAGCCCAAGAGGGAGACCCAGCCGTTGTACTTGCTGGTCCCTAGTAACAACTGCAACAGACTTACCAGATATGTCTGAGATTGCAATTGGTTTAACACCCCCCTGGCCTGCCTTCCCAAGTTTTGTTTTTCAAATCTGAAAGTGGTTTTTCTAGCCACCATATATGGTTAATAGGCCTCCTTCTGGGACAGTGTTTTGTCGCTTTTTATAGCTGTTATAGCCTTTTATAGTTTTTTGTCATTTAGGGCACACGCAAAACTTTTTTGTGTTCACATTTGTGCAGCAATAATTTCGCCAAAAACGGGGTAAAAACAAGGGATTGCTACATATAGATTGCTACATATAGCGGAAGTACGAAAAACTGCCTTCCCCTGTCCATGCAGGTTTCCCACATGGTTTCGGAGTTGCCAGTTGTGCGCCGTACTGCTGCCAGCAAAGGAAGCTCTTGCAACCAGCTAGAAGCTGAGCTGTCCAAAACAATGTCCCGCTTGGATTCTCTCTCGAGGGATGCAACAGAGGCCAAGGCAAAGTGCAAGGAGGCGCAGGTGAGCTGCGTGTGTGTGATAATAATAATAATAATAATAATACATAAATAGTATACCTTATTACGGGGTGTGCGGTTGTGAGGACCAGCCTGTTCGCTTGCGCTGGGTCCGACCACCAGCTCTTCCTGTTATTGGCTATGCAAGGCAGCTTCTAGACAGCTCTTATTTCTGGATACCCTCTCGAGGGGTGCCACAGAGGCCAAGGCTAAGTGCAAGGAGGCACAGGTACGCTGTGTGTGTGCGTGTGTGGAGGGGGGGGGGGGGGGGGGGGGATGCCTATGCTCTGGAGGGATACCACAGAGGCCAAGGCTAAGTGCAAGGAGGCACAGGTAAGCTGTGGGTGTGCGTGGGGGGATGGGGGGGATGACCTGTATGCCTATGCTCTCAAGGGATGCAACAGAGGCCAAGGCTAAGTGCAAGGAGGCACAGTAAGCTGTGTGGGTGCGTGTGTGTGTGTGTGTGGGGGGGGGGGGGATGCCTATGCTCTGGAGGGATGCAACAGAGGCCAAGGCTAAATGCAAGGAGGCTCGGGTAAGCTGTGTGGGTGTGGGTGTGTGGGGGGGGGGATGCCTATGCCCTGGAGGGATGCAACGGAGGCCAAGGCTAAGTGCAAGGAGGCACAGGTAAGCTGGAGTAATCTGGGGCATGCTTTTTGTTTATTTGGAGTGGACCTGCTTACCTGTGGAGGGATGGTAGCCCCCACTCAAGTCAGCCCCCACTGACGTAAACCCTAACCCACCTAGACCCTACACCCTGAACTCTAAAAACACCCAGGAAACCCTGAACCCTAGAACCAGCCCCAACCAGAGACCCTAAATCTCTAACCCTAAATTCACTTAGTCCCTCAACCCTCAACCCTAAAAGCACGCAGAAAACCTAGACCCTGCCCCAACCAGAAAACCCCCAAGCCAGCCTCAACCAGAAGACCCTAACCCTAATCCCACCTAGACCCTCAACCCTGAACCCTAAAAACCCACGTAGACCCTAAATCCTAAACCCTGAACCCCATTCCTGCAGGGAAAATCAGGGAGGTCAGAAGCTGGTCGCACAGATGAGGCCGCAACTGCATCAGCACTTCGTTTTCCTACATTTTGCTTTCCTATGACCCCAAACATCAAATACAATATTCAACCGAAGCCCGTCTCTCCCCAACTCAGGAGCAATTGGAGAGGGCAGAAGCCGGTCACAAGGATAAAGCCACAACTGCATCAGCACTTTGTTTTCCTATATTTTGGTTCCTGTGACCCTATACAACCGAAGCCCGTACCTCCCCAATTCAGGAGCAATTGGTCTGAGCAAAAGCACTCCTGGGCAAGCGCATCCTATAACGGCACTAGTGCACGAGCGAAATCCCGAAACCCCATACAACTGGAGCCCACCACTCCCAAATTTCAGGAGCAGTTGGAGAGGGCAGAAGCCGGCTGCAAGGATGAGGCCGCAACTGCCACAGTACTTGGAATTCCTACATGTTGGTGTCCTATGGTCTTTTTCATCATTTTGGTTTCGTACACTTTGGTTTCCTATGACCTTTAACATCAAATATAGTATGCAACCAAAGCCCGTCACTCCCCAATTCAGGAGCAATTGGAGAGGGCAGAAGCCGGTCGCAAGGATGAGGCCGCAACTGCGTCAGCACTTAGGTTTCCTATATTTTGGTTTCTATGACCCTATACAACCGAAGCCCGTACCTCCCCAATTCAGGAGCAATTGGAGAGGGCAGAAGCCGGCCGGAAGGATGAGGCCGCAACTGCGTCAGCTCTCCACACACAGGTGGTGGAACTTGAGCTGGAAATTCAGAAGACACGGGGTGAGGGCGGCTTCCTCACAGAGCAATTATCCTCGCTGGAGAATGAGCTCAGTCTGGCTGTCTCGTCCAGAGACGCATGGAAGGTGAGTGGACAGTAGACATTGCATGAGTTTGTTTTGTAGCCCTGTGGCTGAACACCCTTGGCCTGGCAGAGTCATCCTCGGTCTGGCAGAGGTTGAGCTGAAGTTCGGTAGAGACGAGGTGAGGTCGGCTTCCCCACAGAGCAATTATCCTCGCTAGAGAATGAGCTCAGTTTGGCTGTCTCGTCAAGACACATTTAAGGTGGGTGGAAGGTGGACCCTGCAGAGGCAGGTCAAGGATGGAGATGGATCGCCTAATCCATCAATCACTATTGTTCCATCCAAATTTCCATCCATCCACCCATTCATCCACCCATCCACCTACACATCCATTCATCCATCCATTCATCCAACCATCCACCTACCCACCCACCCAACTATCCATCCACCTAACCACCCATCCATCCACCTACCCAACCATCCATCCACCTATCCACCCACCCAACCATCCATCCACCTAACCACCCATCCACCCACCCACCCACCCACCCACCCAACCATCCATCCACCTATCCACCCACCCAACCATCCATCCACCCAACTAACCATCCACCTGCCGCAGGATACTGCCGAGCAGCATGAAGCTCGGGAGACGGAGCTGTACTGCTCCATCCACCCATACAACCAACCATGCAACCATCCATACAATCATCCATCCACATATCCACCCAACCAACCATCCACCCACCATCATACCAACAATCCACCCACCATCCACCCTCCATCCACCCACCATCCAACCGACCATACAACCACCGCAGGATACTGCTGAGCAGCATGAAGCTCGGGGGGGGGAGCTGTACCGCTCCATCCAGGAGCACCAGAGTGAGGCAGCACATGCAAGGTGTGACGCCCAGGCCACCAAGACTGAGCTGGAGGGGGCAATGGCACGCATGAAGCTGCTTGATTCACAGCTACAGGTAGACTCTTGCAATTTATCTTCCACCACCTCCAAACACACACACACACAAATACACACGAACACCAGGGTGGGGCAGCACAGGCAAGGTGTGTTGCCCATGCCACCAAGACTAAGCTGGAGGGGGCACTAGGGCGCATGAAGCTGCTTGATTAACAGCTTCCGGTAAACTCTTGCACGATTTCTCCCACCACCTCCAAACACACACACACACACACACAAATACACAAACACCAGGGTGGGGCAGCACAGGCAAAGAGTGACGCACATGCCACCGAGAGTGAGCTGGAGGGGGGAACTAGCATGCATGAAGCTGCTTGTCAGCGGGTGAACTACAGGCACACGGATGCTACATCGGCATCTAGATCTGAGGGACATCCTGCCCTGAGTCCCCAAGGCCTCTAAGGAGCGGCGAACGAGTGTCGAACCCCCTACCCCTCCCCGGGCTTGCGTCATTGTCAGCGGGTGAACTACAGGCACACGGATGCTACATGGGCATCTAGATCTAAGGTAAACTTATCCCCAACCAGTAGATCAGTGTTGTACCACCTCCCACGCTCACTGCAGGACTTGAATATCACCCTCCACTCCCCCGCCCCCACACACCCCATACACACACACACATTCATATGCATGAGGTAAATTCTTGCTTGATCAGTTTTTTTTTTCAAATCTGAAAGTGGGTTTCTTCTAGCTTTATGGTTTTAGGCCTCCTCCAGGGACAGCGTTGTAGTGCTTTCTGTAGCTTTTTGTAGCTTTTTAGGGGCATTGAGGGCAAAAAAAAAAACTTTTTTCTTTTCCTTTTTAATAGCAATAATTTCGCTAAAACGGGGTCAAAACTAGCGATCGCTATATATAGCGGAAATAAAAATCCCTTTGCTTGATGTCTGCCCCCAATCCCTAACCCCAACCATGATCTTTACCCCACCCACGGACATGGACACACGCTACAAACACATCTTCCCAACTTGTGTATCACCTTCCATGTCCTCTGCAGGATAGCAAATCCCAGATGAGTCTACTATTTGCTCAGATGGAAGCTAGTGAGAAATTGCTGCAAAACACAAGCAATCCTTAACTCTAACCCCACCCACAGACTTGGATACGCACTACAAACACATTCTAAACTTGTGTATCACCTTCCATGTCCCCTGCAGGATAGCAAATCCCAGATGAGTGTACTGTCTGCTCGAATGGCAGCTACGGAATATTCGCTGCAGGACGCAAACAATCCCTGACCCTGACCCTGGCCCCACGGAGATGGACACTAGACTAAAAACACATATCCTACTTGTTTATCACCTTCCATGTCCTCTGCAGGATAGCAAATCCCAGATGAGTCTACTATTTGCTCAGATGGAAGCTAGTGAGAAATTGCTGCAAAACACAAGCAATCCTTAACTCTAACCCCACCCACAGACTTGGATACGCACTACAAACACATTCCAAACTTGTGTATCACCTTCCATGTCCCCTGCAGGATAGCAAATCCCAGATGAGTGTACTATCTGCTCGAATGGCTGCTACAGAATATTCGCTGCAGGATGCAAACAATCTCTGACCCTGACCCTGGCCCCACGGAGATGGACACTAGACTAAAAACACATATCCTACTTGTTTATCACCTTCCATGTCCTCTGCAGGATAGCAAATCCCAGATGAGTCTACTATTTGCTCAGATGGAAGCTAGTGAGAAATTGCTGCAAAACACAAGCAATCCTTAACTCTAACCCCACCCACAGACTTGGATACGCACTACAAACACATTCCAAACTTGTGTATCACCTTCCATGTCCCCTGCAGGATAGCAAATCCCAGATGAGTGTACTGTCTGCTCGAATGGCAGCTACGGAATATTCGCTGCAGGATGCAAACAATCCCTGACCCTGACCCTGGCCCCACAGAGATGGACACTAGACTAAAAACACATATCCTACTTGTTTATCACCTTCCATGTCCTCTGCAGGATAGCAAATCCCAGATGAGTCTACTATTTGCTCAGATGGAAGCTAGTGAGAAATTGCTGCAAAACACAAGCAATCCTTAACACTAACCCCACCCACAGACTTGGATACGCACTACAAACACATTCCAAACTTGTGTATCACCTTCCATGTCCCCTGCAGGATAGCAAATCCCAGATGAGTGTACTGTCTGCTCGAATGGCAGCTACGGAATATTCGCTGCAGGATGCAAACAATCCCTGGCCCTGACCCTGGCCCCACGGAGATGGGCACTAGCCTAAAAACACATATCCTACTTGTTTATCACCTTCCATGTCCTCTGCAGGATAGCAAATCCCAGATGAGTGTACTGTCAGCTCGGATGGCAGCTACAGAAAAGTCGCTGCAAGACACAAATAATCCCTGACCCTGACCCCACCCACGGATATGGATACACACTACAAACACATTCCCAACTTGTGTATCACCTTCCATGTCCTCTACAGGATAGCGAATCCCAGATGAGTGTACTGTCAGCTCGGATGGCAGCCACAGAGAAGTCGCTGCAAGACGCAAATTCAAAGTCAGTCGACCTGAACAGCCGATTGGCTTTGGCTGAAACTGACTCTCGTCTGAAGGTGCAGGAGCTGTTGGCCAAGGTGAGTCATCCTGGGCAGCTTTCACGATGGAGACCTTGCCTCAAACAAGATTCAACGAAGCCTGGTGGTAGGGTGGGGTTAGGATGGTAAGAGGGTAGGGTTAGGATGCTAGGGTAAGGGTGGTAGGGTTAGGGAGGGTTGTGTAAGGTGCAGGAGCTGTTCTCCAAGGTGAGTCATCCAGGGCAGCTTTCACAATGGAGGCCTTGCCACATACAAGCGTCAACAAAGCCTGGAAGTAGGGTTAGGATAGTACGGTGGTAGAGTAAGGGTGGTAGGGTTAGGGAGGGTTGTGTAAGGTGCAGGAGGTGTTAGCCAAGGTGAGTCATCCAGGGCAGCTTTCACAATGGAGGCCTTGCCACATTCAAGCGTCAACAAAGCCTGGTAGTAGGGTTAGGATAGTACGGTGGTAGGGTAAGGGTGGTAGGGTTAGGGAGGGTTGTGTAAGGTGCCGGGGCTGACTGCCAAGGTGGTTCATCCAGGGCAGCTTTCACAATGGAGGCCTTGCCACATACAAGCGTCAACAAAGCCTGGTAGTAGGGTTAGGATAGTACGGTGGTAGGGTAAGGGTGGTAGGGTTAGGGAGGGTTGTGTAAGGTGCAGGAGCTGACTGCCAAGGTGGTTCATCCAGGGCAGCTCTCACCATGGAGGCCTTGACTCAAACAAGCATCAACGAAGCCTGGTGGTAGGGTAAGGATAGTAGGGTTATGATTGTAAGGTGGTAGTGGTAGGGAGGATTGTGTAAGGTGCAGGAGCTGATAGCCAAGGTGGTTCATCCAGGGCAGCTCTCACCGTGGAGGCCTTGCCTCAAACAAGATTCAACGAAGCCGGGTGGTAGTGTTAGGGAGGGTTGTTTAAGATGCAAGGGCTGATGTCCAAGGTGAGTCCCCTCACCACGCACAACACACCTCATCACACACAGCACACCTAAAATAATACTGCAAGCACGCACTTCCAATGCTCACTGTCATTGTCTGGACACAGGTGTCACCACACCTCAATACACACAACCCAACAAAACAAAACCCTGTAAGCGCGCAGGTCCAATGCCAACTCACATCATCACACACACCACACCAAATAAAACCACATACACCACACCTCACCACACCCACCTCAAAACAAAACTGAAAGCACGCACTTGAAATACTCACTGTCATTGTCTGGACTCAGGTTTCACCACAACTCACCACACACAACACACCTCATCACACACAACCCAACAAAACAAAATTTTGTAAGCACGCACCTTCAATGCTCACTCGCATCGTCTGGACTCATGTGTCACCACACCTCATGGCACACAAGACACCTCATCACACACAACCCAACAAAACAAAACCCTGTAGGCACGCACTTCAAATGCTCACTCACATTGTCTGGACACATGTGTCACCACGACTCACCACACACACGACACCTCATCACACACAACAAAACAAAAACCTGTAAGCACGCACTTTCAATGCTCACTCAACTCACCTCACCAAACCACACCTCACCAAACACACAAAAACCACTCCTCAACACGCACACCTTACCTCATCATCACACACACCACACTTCACCGCACACACACACACCACTCATCACCACATACAACACACCTCACCACACACAACACACCTCATCACACACAACACAGCAAAACAAACCCCTGTAAGCGCACACTTACACTCACACCTTTGATCAGCCGAGGATACCGATACATTTACCACACCACAAACACCACACCTCACCACACACACACACCTCACCACACACACACACCTCACCACACACAAACCACAAACACTACACCACACCTCACCACACACACACCTCACCACACACACACCTCACCACACACACACCTCACCAAAACAAAATAAAACTGCTGTAAACATGCACTTCCACTCTCAGGTGTCATATGCCGAGGATACCGAGCGCGTCAACGTGGCAAGCTTAAAGGAAACCATTGAGCGATTGGAACGTCAGCTTAGAGAAAGCAAGATCGATGGCACAAGATTCCAAACTGAGTGTGACAGGTTGAGGGCAGATCGTTTGGAGGGCGCTGCCAAGGTGTGCTAAAATATTTGAATTTGAATTTGATTCCAAACTGAGTGTGACAGGTTGAGGGCAGATCCTTTGGAGGGCGCTGCCAAGGTTTGCTAAAATATTTGAATTTGAATTTGATTCCAAACTGAGTGTGACAGGTTGAGGGCAGATCGTTTGGAGGGCGATGCCAAGGTGTGCTAAAATATTTGAATTTGAATTTGATTCCAAACTGAGTGTGACAGGTTGAGGGCAGATCGTTTGGAGGGCGCTGCCAAGGTGTGCTAGAATATTTGAATTTTAATTTGTATGGGTGTCACATGCTTATGCATGTTCAGCTGGACTTCTTCGCTCCTTCTTAGCCACCCACTGTTCTGGTTCGCAGGGTAGGACAGTACAAGAGCCCTGCCTGCACACCCGGGGTCCATAGCTAGAGGGGGGGGGGGGGGGGGGGGGGGGAGGGACTTGAACTCCAAGGTGTGCTAGAATACTTTAATTTGTCAGGGGTTGTCCAGGGTTGAATATTTGTAAGGGGTTGCAAGGGGTTGAAATTGTGTGGGGTTCGCCCAGGGCTGGGTAGATGTATAATGATGCAAGGGGGTGAAGTTGTATGGGCTTGCAAGGGGCTGGGGTTGTTCAAGTCACATGTTTGTATACATTTAGATTGGGATAGGCAATATGATACCGTTTGATATCATGACATCATATGATGCCGGCCGCCTGGTTAGGTACAAGTTACCTACAATATCATATGATGCAATTTGTATGATATCATATGATATCATACTCGCCTATGGTCAGTATCATATGATTTGCCGATCCCAACATATAAACAATTGGGAATTGAAAAGCAAATATGAAGAGTAACGATAGCGCCTGGTGGGGCGTGGTATTACGGGAGCCCGGTCTTCCGGCGGTAGAGAATGGGCTGCTACTTTACCTGGACAAATATACCGTGGTGGTTGACAGCGACCACGAACACTAAAGCGCACTCGTAGGGATTCAATCCCCGCATCTTCTTTTTTCAACGTGCTCAACCATTGAAGCAGTCAAAGAAACGGAATTGAAAAGCAAGTATGAAGATAGGTGTGGAAACCCAAGTAAACTGTAAAAACGTAGAATAAACCGTAAATACCATACAAGACATAGTGTTCGGGGGGGGGGGGGGAGGGGGGGGGGGGGGGGGGGGGGGGGGAGCGGTAATAGCACTAGCTAGCGTTAAAAGTGATTCCGTGATATCAGCGCTAGTTAGAGGTGACAAGAAGATGTATATCGCATAAGGACGTGGCTTATTCAGGAAACGAAACGCGACGGTACCAGAAGGGTATGGGTACAGGTACCAGGTGAACAGTACGAGTTAGAGCTTTGGGCCAGGCAGTAAAGGTGACTGGCCCTCTGCGAATCTCTTAGAAGCCTCCAAACATGTTGCTTCTTAATTTTTGCATTTCATCGCTCATTAATTTCCATACGCGAATGGCAGCCGTTTGCAATCCACCCAAGTCTTGGTTGGTGAAAGATGAAAAACACACATTCATGAATTTGCAGCTGGCGCCTGACCAGATTACAGCACGACTGAATAGCGCCAGGGGAGCTTGGAAGGAGCTCTTAAGACCGAGCCGTCTCACCAGAATTTTGAATGTATTTGAAAAATAAAGGGTTCCCTATTGGTCACATCCCGAAAAAACCTTTTTTCCGTTGTATGATTACAACATGGTCTAAGAGTGAAATGTATTAAGCGCTTAATTACTCAAGGGCCTCCTTCAAGGACTCTTTGGTCTAAGAGCGAAATGTAGCAAAAAGCCTAAGTGTCAAGACAAGCGGGGGGGGGGGGACCCCCCCCCCCCCCCCCTAAAGCCCTTGTGCCTTGCTAAAATAACACAATGTTAGTGCCATGGTCAATAGAATGCCCCAAGCAACTCTAATATGTACACAATAGTGAAGTTCTGGGATTCGTAGTGTGAAAAAGTGCGACTTTCAAAAAAAGTATTTTTTGATCCGAGGCAGATTCGAACTGCCGACCCCTAGATTACATGTGTGGCTCTATGGTTTAAGAGCGAAATGTAGCAAAACGCCAGAGTGCCTAAGACACTATTTCACGGATTTGGATGCTTATATGTTTCCAAATGGATCGTTTAAGAACATTTCTATTCACAAACACATGTTTACGCTCATGTTGGTATACTTATCTTTCGCAATGTTAGCTCGTAGCACCCTTAAGTCGAATCCTTACTTGTGAATTGTTACATTTTGGCCCAAAATACCCTAAATTGTGTTGTCGTTTTGACTTGTCATGCTAATGTTTGATCGTATGATAATGTGCTCGAAAGAAATAAGATGGACAATTGCTATATGATATACTCTGTGTCCCCTTGCTTGGAGTAAGAAGAGTGCAACACCGACAAATTAGCGATTTTGTATTATATTTACACCGCAAGCTAAATTACTATGCTTTTATCATGCTCAAACAACTCCATTTAAGTGCTACGGATGATAGAAAGTCCCAAGGAACCCGAATTTCAACATAATAGTGAAGTTCAGGGCTTCGTGGTGTGTAAAAGTGCGACTTTCAGAAAAAGTATGTTTTGGTCCGAGGCAGATTCGAACTGCCGACCTCTAGATTCCATGGTTGGCTCTATAGTCCAAGAGCGAAATGTAGCCAAACGCCTAAGTGCCAAAGACACTATTACAAGGATTTGGATGCTTATATGTTTCCAAATGGATCGTTTAAGAGCATTTCTATTCACAAACACATGTTTACGCTCATGATGGTATACTTATCTTTCGCAATGTTAGCTCGTGGCACCCTTAAGTCGAATCCTTACTTGTGAATTGTTACATTTTGGCCCAAAATACCATAAATTGTGTTGTCTTTTTGACTTGTCATGCTAACGTGTGATCCGATGAAGATGTGCTCGAAATAAATAAGATGCACAAGTGCTATATGATGTACTATGTGTCCCCATGTTTGGAGTAGGATGAGTTCAACAACGACAAATTAGCGATTTTGTGTTATAATTACACCGGAAGCTAAATTACTATGCTTATATGTTGCTCAAACAACTCCATTTAAGTGCTACGGATGATAGAAAGTCCCAAGGAACCCGAATTTCAACATAATAGTGAAGTTCAGGGATTCGTGGTGTGTAAAAGTGCGACTTTCAGAAAAAGTATTTTTTGGTCCGAGGCAGATTCGAACTGCCGCCCTGTAGATTACATGGTTGGCTCTATAGTCCAAGAGCGAAATGTAGCAAAACGCCCAAGTGCCAAAGACACTATTTCAAGGATTTGGATGCTTATATGTTTCCAAATGGATCGTTTAAGAACATTTATATTCGTAGACACATGTCTACGCTCATGATGGTATACTTATCTTTCGCAATGTTAGCTCGTGGCACCCTTAAGTCGAATCCTTACTTGTGAATTGTTACATTTTGGCCCAAAAAATACCATAAATTGTGTTGTCTTTTTGACTTGTCATGCTAACGTGTGATCCGATGAAGATGTGCTCGAAATAAATAAGATGCACAAGCGCTATATGATGTACTATGTGTCCCCTTCTTTGGAGTAAGAAGAGTTCAACAACGACAAATTATCGATTTTGTGCTATAATTACACCGCAAGCTAAATTACTATGCTTATATCTTGCTCAAACAACTCAAATTTAGTGCTAGGGTAAATAGAATTTTGCAAGGAATCCTAATTTGTTATCATTTAGATCAAAAAAATGACGTTAGCAGAAAAGCGTTTTTTTTCACCTAAATTTTGTACTTCGTATCGCAATTTGCTATGCTTATATGTTGGCCAAACAACATGAAATTGGTGCGCAGTTTAATAGAATTCAACAGAGAATTGGAATTTGTACTAAAATTGAGGTTTGGGGAATTTATTTTGCAAAATCAAAGTCCAAGAGCGAAATGTAGCAAAACGCCCAAGTGCCAAAGACACTATTTCAAGGATTTGGATGCTTATATGTTTCCAAATGGATCGTTTAAGAACATTTATATTCGTAGACACATGTCTACGCTCATGATGGTATACTTATCTTTCGCAATGTTAGCTCGTGGCACCCTTAAGTCGAATCCTTACTTGTGAATTGTTACATTTTGGCCCAAAATACCATAAATTGTGTTGTCTTTTTGACTTGTCATGCTAACGTGTGATCCGATGAAGATGTGCTCGAAATAAATAAGATGCACAAGCGCTATATGATGTACTATGTGTCCCCTTCTTTGGAGTAAGAAGAGTTCAACAACGACAAATTATCGATTTTGTGCTATAATTACACCGCAAGCTAAATTACTATGCTTATATCTTGCTCAAACAACTCAAATTTAGTGCTAGGGTAAATAGAATTTCGCAAGGAATCCTAATTTGTTATCATTTAGATCAAAAATGACGTTAGCAGAAAAGCGTTTTTTTCACCTAAATTTTGTACTTCGTATCGCAATTTGCTATGCTTATATGTTGGCCAAACAACATGAAATTGGTGCGCAGTTTAATAGAATTCAACAGAGAATTGGAATTTGTACTAAAATTGAGGTTTGGGGAATTTATTTGCAAAATCAAAGTCCAAGAGCGAAATGTAGCAAAACGCCCCAAGTGCCAAAGACACTATTTCAAGGATTTGGATGCTTATATGTTTCCAAATGGATCGTTTAAGAACATTTATATTCGTAGACACATGTCTACGCTCATGATGGTATACTTATCTTTCGCAATGTTAGCTCGTGGCACCCTTAAGTCGAATCCTTACTTGTGAATTGTTACATTTTGGCCCAAAATACCATAAATTGTGTTGTCTTTTTGACTTGTCATGCTAACGTGTGATCCGATGAAGATGTGCTCGAAATAAATAAGATGCACAAGCGCTATATGATGTACTATGTGTCCCCTTCTTTGGAGTAAGAAGAGTTCAACAACGACAAATTATCGATTTTGTGCTATAATTACACCGCAAGCTAAATTACTATGCTTATATCTTGCTCAAACAACTCAAATTTAGTGCTAGGGTAAATAGAATTTCGCAAGGAATCCTAATTTGTTATCATTTAGATCAAAAAATGACGTTAGCAGAAAAGCGTTTTTTTCACCTAAATTTTGTACTTCGTATCGCAATTTGCTATGCTTATATGTTGGCCAAACAACATGAAATTGGTGCGCAGTTTAATAGAATTCAACAGAGAATTGGAATTTGTACTAAAATTGAGGTTTGGGGAATTTATTTTGCAAAATCAAAGTCCAAGAGCGAAATGTAGCAAAACGCCCAAGTGCCAAAGACACTATTTCAAGGATTTGGATGCTTATATGTTTCCAAATGGATCGTTTAAGAACATTTATATTCGTAGACACATGTCTACGCTCATGATGGTATACTTATCTTTCGCAATGTTAGCTCGTGGCACCCTTAAGTCGAATCCTTACTTGTGAATTGTTACATTTTGGCCCAAAATACCATAAATTGTGTTGTCTTTTTGACTTGTCATGCTAACGTGTGATCCGATGAAGATGTGCTCGAAATAAATAAGATGCACAAGTGCTATATGATGTACTATGTGTCCCCATGTTTGGAGTAGGATGAGTTCAACAACGACAAATTAGCGATTTTGTGTTATAATTACACCGGAAGCTAAATTACTATGCTTATATGTTGCTCAAACAACTCCATTTAAGTGCTACGGATGATAGAAAGTCCCAAGGAACCCGAATTTCAACATAATAGTGAAGTTCAGGGATTCGTGGTGTGTAAAAGTGCGACTTTCAGAAAAAGTATTTTTTGGTCCGAGGCAGATTCGAACTGCCGCCCTGTAGATTACATGGTTGGCTCTATAGTCCAAGAGCGAAATGTAGCAAAACGCCCAAGTGCCAAAGACACTATTTCAAGGATTTGGATGCTTATATGTTTCCAAATGGATCGTTTAAGAACATTTATATTCGTAGACACATGTCTACGCTCATGATGGTATACTTATCTTTCGCAATGTTAGCTCGTGGCACCCTTAAGTCGAATCCTTACTTGTGAATTGTTACATTTTGGCCCAAAATACCATAAATTGTGTTGTCTTTTTGACTTGTCATGCTAACGTGTGATCCGATGAAGATGTGCTCGAAATAAATAAGATGCACAAGCGCTATATGATGTACTATGTGTCCCCTTCTTTGGAGTAAGAAGAGTTCAACAACGACAAATTATCGATTTTGTGCTATAATTACACCGCAAGCTAAATTACTATGCTTATATCTTGCTCAAACAACTCAAATTTAGTGCTAGGGTAAATAGAATTTTGCAAGGAATCCTAATTTGTTATCATTTAGATCAAAAAATGACGTTAGCAGAAAAGCGTTTTTTTCACCTAAATTTTGTACTTCGTATCGCAATTTGCTATGCTTATATGTTGGCCAAACAACATGAAATTGGTGCGCAGTTTAATAGAATTCAACAGAGAATTGGAATTTGTACTAAAATTGAGGTTTGGGGGAATTTATTTTGCAAAATCAAAGTCCAAGAGCGAAATGTAGCAAAACGCCCAAGTGCCAAAGACACTATTTCAAGGATTTGGATGCTTATATGTTTCCAAATGGATCGTTTAAGAACATTTATATTCGTAGACACATGTCTACGCTCATGATGGTATACTTATCTTTCGCAATGTTAGCTCGTGGCACCCTTAAGTCGAATCCTTACTTGTGAATTGTTACATTTTGGCCCAAAATACCATAAATTGTGTTGTCTTTTTGACTTGTCATGCTAACGTGTGATCCGATGAAGATGTGCTCGAAATAAATAAGATGCACAAGCGCTATATGATGTACTATGTGTCCCCTTCTTTGGAGTAAGAAGAGTTCAACAACGACAAATTATCGATTTTGTGCTATAATTACACCGCAAGCTAAATTACTATGCTTATATCTTGCTCAAACAACTCAAATTTAGTGCTAGGGTAAATAGAATTTCGCAAGGAATCCTAATTTGTTATCATTTAGATCAAAAAATGACGTTAGCAGAAAAGCGTTTTTTTCACCTAAATTTTGTACTTCGTATCGCAATTTGCTATGCTTATATGTTGGCCAAACAACATGAAATTGGTGCGCAGTTTAATAGAATTCAACAGAGAATTGGAATTTGTACTAAAATTGAGGTTTGGGGAATTTATTTTGCAAAATCAAAGTCCAAGAGCGAAATGTAGCAAAACGCCCAAGTGCCAAAGACACTATTTCAAGGATTTGGATGCTTATATGTTTCCAAATGGATCGTTTAAGAACATTTATATTCGTAGACACATGTCTACGCTCATGATGGTATACTTATCTTTCGCAATGTTAGCTCGTGGCACCCTTAAGTCGAATCCTTACTTGTGAATTGTTACATTTTGGCCCAAAATACCATAAATTGTGTTGTCCTTTTTGACTTGTCATGCTAACGTGTGATCCGATGAAGATGTGCTCGAAATAAATAAGATGCACAAGCGCTATATGATGTACTATGTGTCCCCTTCTTTGGAGTAAGAAGAGTTCAACAACGACAAATTATCGATTTTGTGCTATAATTACACCGCAAGCTAAATTACTACGCTTATATCTTGCTCAAACAACTCAAATTTAGTGCTAGGGTAAATAGAATTTCGCAAGGAATCCTAATTTGTTATCATTTAGATCAAAAAATGACGTTTGCAGAAAAGCGTTTTTTTCACCTAAATTTTGTACTTCGTATCGCAATTTGCTATGCTTATATGTTGGCCAAACAACATGAAATTGGTGCGCAGTATAATAGAATTCAACAGAGAATTGGAATTTGTACTAAAATTGAGGTTTGGGGAATTTATTTTGCAAAAGTTTGTTTTGCTGTTTTCACACGATTTTGATTTTCTAGTGAATGAGCCAAATTGCCTAAGTGCCAAGGTGCAAAGTTTCGATTTTGCGAATTGCGATGCTTAGATGTGCTCGTGTGAGAATGTGATCTTGGTATATAATATAGATGATTGCTATTCAAAGTGTAATGAATGCTTAAATGTGTTCATAAAGGCTTCATATCGTGACTAATAGCATCAAATGTCCGATTTTGTGAACACATTTTTTGCCAGGTCTTTTTGTACTTTGTACCGCACTTCTCGATACTTATATGTGGCCAAAACATGATTCCTTAGTGCTACATATCATAGAATTTCAAGGCGTTTCCGAATATGCAATAAAATTTACATTTGGAGAATATTGGGGCAAAACCTTATTTTTGTCCTTTTTAGGGTGTGTTTTTGTACTTTGTACCGCCATTTACGATGCTTATATGTTGGCGAAACATGAATAACAAGAAAACGGGGTCATAGAATTTCAAGGAGAGTCCGAATATTAAAAAAAAAATGAGGTTTGGAGAATTTTTTTTGTCGGACACTTTCGTGGGCGGTTTTGGTCGGTAAGCGATAATCCCTTCAAAACAGAAAATGTACCATTTTCGTGTTTTTCCGGGTACTAATATTATAGTAACACTATAATAATATTAGTTAATATCAGTCTTTCAAACACTAATATTAGTTGCTGACTTGCTGTTCCCTAAATATATGTCTTCTCTTCACCTTTACCTGGTGCCATAATCGCTATATTATAATCGTCGGGGGGGGGGGGGGGGGGGGGGGGGGGGGGGGGGGGGGGGGGGGTAGCGCTAATTATAATCGATATATTTTAGCGACAGCAAGCGCTATTAGCGCTAAACCCTAACCCCCCCCTCCTAACCCCCTACATGTTGTGTTGTGTGTGTGTGTTCCCCATCTTTCATTCCATTCCAGTTGGATGTAGGGCTACCTAGGGTTTATACGGACAGACTACGTACAACGACGTCCTATTTCTCTTCTCATCACCTTTAACTAGCGCTATCATTACAGAATCGCTTTTAGCGCTAGAACCCCCCTCCCCCCCCCCCCCCCCCCCCCCCCCCCCCCCCCCCCCCCCCCCCCCCCCCCCCCCCCCCTCAACCCTACATGTGTGTGTGTGTGTTTCCCATTCCAGGTGGATGATGTCAATCGTCAGCTACTGGAGCTGCAGGCCAAGCTACTGGATGCAGAGCATGTCCACCAGCAACTGCACGCCGTCATGGCTGACAGGGATGAGCTGCGTGAAGGACTTCGCCAGGGACGCAACAAGATACTACAGGTATAATTGGTAGCTGTGTATACCAATCTTTTGACAGGATGTGCAAACGTCTGGCTCTGTGAAGGGCATACTGGCGACCTAAGCCTAGTCTGTGCTAGCAGGACAAGAGACGGCAGGAGAAGGAAAGCGCTAGCAGGACAAGATCAGGCCGGAGATCTGAAGCGCCCTGAAGGCGCGAGAGGGCAGGCTTTGAAAACTGGGGGCTAGCCCTAGCCAACAAACAGGAAGGAGAAAACGGAAGCTTAAAAGCGCAAAGAACGAGGGGGAGCTCAGAGGGCAGGCAACTCGATACTCTCACCATCCTGACCCTTGCTCAAGATCTGGACTTCCAGTACCTCATCTTTTGACAGGATGTGCAAGCGTCTGACTCTGTAAATGGCATTTGTCATTTTGTTCATTTGAATACCACGGAAACATTTCACTTGGCTGCAGGCAGAGAGGAGTCCCGCATAAGCATAAACTGACTATTTGACTGATGTTAAATAACAGCATACGATCATAGCATATTTGACCGATGTTAAATAACAGCATACGATCATAGCATATTTGACCGATGTTAAATAACAGCATACGATCATAGCATATTTGACCAATGTTAAATAGCAGCATACAATTATAGCTGCATAGCATCATAGCAAGCGGGCCAGGAGTCCCATGAACATACATACTGGATGTAACGCCTAAAACTATATACTTTATGTGTATATATTTAAACACTGTGAACCTCCCACCTGCAGGCGGAGGAGGAGTCTCACTGGCTGCGACAGCAAGTGGGTATCTTGCAACAGGAGCTAGGTGCCGCCGGTAGTGAGCGGACGCTCTTGAAGGCGCAGATGGAAGCTTCTAGGCTTGATGGCATTGTTACCAGCGCCCTTGCCAAGAGCCGGAATACAGCTAGCGCCCTCATGGGTCAGAGTCAGGCAAGACGTGGGGAGCTGCCAATGCAGGTAGGCAGTGCTGCTGGACAGGGCGGTGGTAGAAGAAGCTAGAAGATCGTAGCTATATACACTCATAGATACACCGGTACCCATGATTATGTATATATAGATATATAGCAGGATATATATCCTAGCTTCCCGCATACCGTACTGCTTCCAAAATTTAACGCTTTAAATTGACAGGAGCAACCGTCAAATCGTGGCGTACGGTATATTGCACAACGAAAAAACTGTCAAATCAGGTTTTTGGCCGATATTAGGTGCATCACTAGAATACACATAAATCACTGCTCAGTGGGCCAAATACTACATTTTTTAGTGATACGAGATCCCTGGGACCGTTCGCATCTGTCTGCATATTCAGATGCCCCATCTGTAAAAATGATGAGTCTAGGAGCACAGACCCTGTGGCCATCTTTAACCACTCTTCCTTGCTCCAATTGTTTTTTAATTAGGGCACACTGGGAATGAGAAAGGTTAGAGGAGGTAAAAGGCTGACAGGTACAAAAAGAACAGAGGCAATAGGGATAGGAAGTCAACATGTATGTGCATTGGAGTGAAGTATACAGAATACGGTATGTGCATATTGTAGCCGTAGCAAAACCTTACCTGGGTCCTTCTAGGTCGCTGAGCAATACAGGAACTTCCGTTATGCTTATGTTTCTGACATTAACTGAGCAAGAGATGATTTCAGGAGTTAATGAAAACGATTGAATGTCTCATTCTAGTTATTAATAGCTGTGGTGTCTCATTCTAGTTATTAGTAGCTGTGGTGGACACTGGCGCAAACATGGGCAGCTATTACTTAAACGACACAAATTTTGATTTCGCACTTCTAGAGATTGGTTATTTGAAAGAGTACCGGTAGTGTTATGCTGAACAAGATGTTGGGATCATTGCAGTATTATATTTATATTATACATTTGTATTATATTTATATTATATTTATATTTATTTATTAGTATTATACGTACACTTCTTGCAGGTCCTAGAACAGTGTACCCTAATATTGTACCATGAACCATGAACCAGTGTAACATGATTAAGTACAAATGTTTAGTTGCATAAATGGATTTTATTAAAATGGAAACCGTCAAATGTGTAACGTCCATTTATATTCCTATTAAAAAAACTGTCATATGTCAACCGTCAATTTATAATAAAACCCCAAAAAATAGCCGTCGAATTTTGCAAGCGTTAAATTTTGCAAGCAGTACGGTATCCACGCTTTATAAATGCACGATATCATACTTGACAAGCCTGTGGATATATTATCCTGGGTTCCTTATGGAGTACAATGTTTGTTTTTAACTCAGGAGCTTGAGTTTGAATGTTTGCATGGACTCAATGTTTGTTTGAACTGAATGATTGGTTGGTTACTCCTGGTTTTGCAAATTTTGCAAATTTTAGTGCCCTCAGTGACTGTGCACTTGATTATAAACCGGGCAGGACAGTACTGCTGAAAACACTGGCGGTGGTAACTCCTGGTTTTGCCCGGGGGTTTACAGGTATTTGAAAAAATGAAGGCATCCTGCGGGATTCTGCGTCGCACGTCTGAATACTCCATTTCTCCCACTACTGTTTTTTTTTTTTTTTTTTTTTTAGTTGTGAAAGGACTTTCTCCCCAGGAGGTGGGTCTCCCGACACAAACCAGCGACACGGAGGATTCAGTTCGAATGGTGGTGCCACTCCTACAATATGCAAAGTAGGCGCACTTAGGGTTGGTGAGAGATACCAACCCACGACCAAACGAACATTCACCACTACCCCTGTTGACCACGGCAGACAAGCTCCCTGCCATGGTCGTTAGAGGCGGAATCAAGGAGACATAACTAGAGAACCACCACAAGGGCAGAAATCCGACAGTACTTCCCTACAAGGTTTGCTTAGGGCCAGGACGCCAAAATACTGAGGAATCGAACCTCACCACCCCCTTCCTACTCTCGCAAGTAGGGTCGATACAGCAAGGGTACTGTAGATCACAAGGGATGTAGAACACACCACATTTGTAACTCAGCCTGCGTGTCCTGCGATCTAACGCCGCCCCCTAACCGCTAAGGTAAACCTCGGCAAGCCAGGAAAAGAGCAATCTCCAGTGGAACTATGGTCTGGGCGATTTTCACGCCCAGACCGGTCTATTGGGGCGAATTTCACGCCCAGACCAGGTGGTTGTGTGTGGGGGGGTGAGGGGTGTGTTGTGAAGGTATGGGTGGGTGGTAAGTTGTAAGAACGTGTGGTGATGGGGGGAGAGTGTGTGGTTATGTGTGATGTGGTGGGGGAGTGAGTGTGGGTTAGGTGGTGAAGAGGGAAGGTGTGAGTGTGTGTGTTTGGAGGGGATTTACTGGCCCAGACCGGTCTAGACGACTCGCACGCCCTGGCCAGGGTTGTGGTGGTGGGGTGGGGGTGAGGGGTGTGATGTGAAGGTTGGTGGTGGTGTGTAGTAAGAACGTGTTGTGATAGGGGGGTGAGTGAGTGGTTATGGGCGGTGTGGTGGGGGAGTGAGATTGTGGGGATGGTGGTCAAGATGGGTGTGTGTGTGGGGGGGGGAGGTGGGAGGAGGGGGGAGTGTTTGGCAGTGTGAGGTTGAAGGGGTGTGATAGAGGGGGACAGTGTGTGTAGGTGGAGCGTTAGGCTGTGGGCAAGGAATGAGGGTGGAGAAAAGAAGAAGTTGAAAAGAAACTTGGACCACAGGAGGAAGCATACCTAAGCATACCTGAGAAAGTCTGAACAGGAGGTGTCTAGAAAAGGAGGTGAATGTGTAGAGCAGAGGAATCAACGGGAGCGAGGTATGAGCTCCACGGCAATCACGTCTTTAGGCGTGATTGCGGAAATTTCGCATTTCCTGAGTAGGTTGTGGGGGGATTGATGAGTGAATAATTGTGTAGACTGACAGCGCCGCGGTACAGTGATGAGGGGTCCAGGCCAGGTCCACTGCGTTCCAGCGTTCACTGCGAGGGGTGTGGAGTAAGGAGTTGCGATAAATGAGGGAGATAAGGTCTGGTGGCCGGCGTTTAATGAGCTTGAAAACCAGTACAGACTGACAGCGCCGCGGTACAGTGATGAGGGGTCCAGGCCAGGTCCACTGCGTTCCAGCGTTCACTGCGAGGGGTGTGGAGTAAGGAGTTGCGATAAATGAGGGAGATAAGGTCTGGTGGCCGGCGTTTAATGAGCCTGAAAACCACCAAACTGTGTGGGAAATGCGGCATTCAGACGGTTGACTCAGATTCCTTTACAGTTGCTTTTCATATTTCCAAATACATATAACTTACCCTTGAGGGTTTAGGAAATAAGCACATGCAGGCTTCATCATTGTCAGTTTACGGGTATTTGAAATTTGAAGGCGTCCTGCGGAAGTCTGCGTCGCGCGTCTAAATACTCCATTTCTCCCACTACTGTGTGGGTAATACGGCTTTTCTTGAACTCATTGTTTGAATGTTTGAATGAACTCGATGTTTGTTTGAACTCATTGTTTGAATGTTTGAATGAACTCAATGTTTGAATGTTTGAACGAACTCAATGTTTGTCTGAACTCAATGTTTGAATGTTTGAATGAACTCGATGTTTGAATGAACTCAATGTTTGTTTGAACTCATTGTTTGAATGTTTGAATGAACTCAATGCTTGTTTGAACTCAATGTTTGAATGAACTCAATGTTTGTTTGAACTCATTGCCAGATTGCTTGAATGAACTCAATGTTTGAATGAACTCCATGTTTGTTTGAACTCATTGTTTGAATGTTTGAATGAACTCAATGTTTGAATGTTTGAATGAACTCAATGTTTGAATGTTTGAACTCAATAACACACAACCCTGGCGGTGCAGGATCCGGGAGGAGTGGGAGCGGTTGGACCTCTTCCTTCCGAGCTGCAGAGGAGGATGGGGGCGGCGTACGCTGTTGCTGGGGGTGGGGGCTCCTTTAGTGGTGCGGAGATCGGAAGTGCTCATGCAACCCCATCGAGCAGCGCCCCTCTTGGGGTCATGCATTCCCCAGTTGGGAGGGGTGGGAGTCAAGGGAATGGGGGTGGAGAGTACGCTTCAAACATGTCTTCGGTCATGAACACCCCTGCCCCAGTGGACGCGGCCACCCTGGTGGCTGCAGCCAGAGCTGGTTATGAGCGGAGCAAGAGACTCTCTGACCCAAGTACGCAGCATCTGCAGTAGAATGGATATATATAGGGACTGGCATATCATATGATGTTGACCAAAGGCGAGTATGATATCATATGATTTTGTATATAAATGGTAGATTTAGCCTAAACCGACTGCCGGCATCGTATGATATCATATGATATCATTTTGCCGTTCCCAAGGTATGTAGCTTAGGCCTTAAGCCTAAGGCTGACTACATAACTCAACTGCACAATACACTACGTTCTCGTAGGCAGGCCATTGTTGACCCAAGACAATTATGCTCCACACATCTTGGGGGGGGGGGGGGGGGGGGGGGGGGGGGGTCTTCCAACCATGCTTTAGCTGAGTAATGGCTGGTAGTGGGCATAATTAAAAGTAATAGAACTGCATACCAACTGCATATAAGACAAAGTACTTATAATACTTGGGGGGAGGGGGGGGGGGGGGGGGGGGGGGGGGGGGGGGGGGGTCTTCCAACCATGCTTTAGCTGAGTAATGGCTGGTAGTGGGCATAATTAAACATAGTAGAACTGCATACCAACTGCATATAAGACAAAGTACTTATAATACAACTATATGAGTAGGTTTTGAAGCACAAAATTGTACAATGTGTGACATACGATGTTTTCAGTCAGTCACCGTACGACAATTCGTTACCGTAAAACAATATCGTACAATAAATCCGGGAAACAGGACGGCGTTGAAACCCCCTATATATAAGACATGGTCATCAGATTCCAACTACATTACACATGGTCTTACTACACTACACACATTCAAGACAAGAGACAGTTGAAGCACACCCGAGTGACAGTTGCAGTTGTCGATGTATTGTGATTCTTCACTTTTTCACATCGCTCATTGAATTTGAAATTGTTACACCCGAGTAATGTGCCACTCTCAGGATGTGAAGTTAAGGACACCACTGCGTAAGCCGGAGCTAGCAGAAGTCACCATAAGAGAGTCTCCTTCTTTTGTTTGCTCATAGAATTATACATAAGGCACTTCCACTATCTAACAGTATCGTGCATTCGAAGCATTGTGATACCTCTGTCTGCTCATTTCCAAACAAACATTTATTATTTCATATACAAAACGATGTGGATCTGCTCATCCATGATTATACCAAACAATTGTAAAGATGGGATACAAAAGAAGGGCGATGTAAACATAATAACTGAAGTGGTGTTTGAGATACTTGAACTTGGTTATATAGTTTCAGCCAGCAATGTGGCTGCTAGCCGCCTGTGGCAGAAACGAACAGGAGATGTAAACGCGAACATTTGCCCCCCGTCTTTTGCTTCTTCGTCTGAATCATAAAATCAGGACAAAAAACGAATAATTATCATAAAATAAGACTCAATCCAATATCTGCATATTGTAAATTCGTGGATAAACAGAGGAAGGTTGGTTCGACCTCCCACTTAGCGTTGCACATCAGATAAAAAAGAGGAATCATTTTACTCTCAGATTGGGAAATCGGGTTCTGATACTTTCTCCTTGAATTCAGTAAGGCCTCGTCATGACATTCAAATACCACATGGTGTATATCTTGAACGGTTCCAGAATCTGGTTCGCGTTTCAAAGATCCCACGCTTCCATGTAAATTGGTAGTCAGAGATTAATCCTGGCTTTTAAAAAATGTTAGATTTTCTTTCTCTGTGCGATTACCATAGTTGGAAATAGACTAATAGAGAAGGTCGATACCGCACATTGTACGTAGTATATATTAGGGTGCCAGGCGTATTATATACTTGAACTTAGTTACATGTAGGGAACGGCAATATGATATCATGTAATATCATGTTATCATATGATACCGGCAATCTCACTAGTCCAAAGTTACCATTTATGTACAATATCATATGATATCATACTCGCCTTGGTCAACATCATATGATTTGCCGGTCCCTACTTACATGGCCTTGTTTGGAATGCTCGCAGTATTCGGATGTAACTTATTCAATTCAAAGCAAAATCAGTATTAGCAAAATATACTTGATCCAATCTCTTCATACAATCATTAATCAACAGGGCAGCCCGTTTGCTTTCCCTGGGGCCTAACACCATTCATATGTTCACATCCGAGACCAAGTCTCTCGGGTGGCGACTAGTTTGCAGGAATAGCATTAATTTAAATTTAAATTTAAATTGTTACATCCGTGTAATACCGTTACTCACAGGACGTGAAGTTAAGGACACCATAGCGTAAGCCGGAGCTAGCTATAGTCACCGTAAGGAATAGCATTATCTTAGTCATCGACAAAGTCCTTCATGGTCTTTTGCTACGGGGGAAACCTAGTCTTTTCGTTGCCAATACTAAGGGCTCACGGAAATACTTCAACTAATCATAAAAAAAAAGATAACGCCTGGAGGGGCGTGGTGTTAAGGGGACCCTCCCGTACGCCGCAGCTGGGGAAAGTCACCAAACTAATCATATATGTATGACTTAGACCCGACTTGAAGTCTTGGAGTGTTACATGGCGCCAGTATGTAGGGTACTCAGCAGGGTCCCCTGGTACTCAGTGCTCACCGTCTCCGTCCGTATCACGAAAGCGAGCGGAGCACTCTTCAATCGGTACACAACAAAAAAATATAAAAAGAAGACAAAAAACGTTTTGTTCATTTTTACATTTTCCCTGGCAAATATTCTAGGAAAGGAAAAAGTGTCTTTGTGTAGCACAACGGTGCTCCTAGACGACTTTCCGGTGCTACAAGCATGTGTCCTTTCTCCCCAAAGCAACCCTAAATGGCTCATACTTGGCACCCTTAAAACACCGAGTAATTGAGCGCTTGTGCCACATGTAGCACCTTCAAGTCAATCCCGGTGCAGTTTGGATATTGGAACAAAAATACCTGCATGCAGGCAAGTTTGGTCAAACATCTCTTGGTGCTGATCGACAGCTCCATGAATGAAACAAGCAACAGACACACACACGTGGTGCGAACATTTACCTATCCTACAACTACAGAAGGACCATCTGTCGTACAAAAGCTAGTCAAACACGCAAAAGCCAGTCACACACCCTGACCAGAACCGCTTGCCTAGGAAACTCTCAAAAGCCAGTCACACACACTAACACACAAAAGCTAGCCACCCACCCACACACACACAGCTAGCTACTCGCGTTTTACACACCTGTTGTAAGGAGATTGCCGAATAGGATAGATAGACCGGCATACATGCATGTCTTGTGAGAACCATTGTTCTACACAGACTCTACATGCCATGCAGACCCCCCCCCCCCCCCCCCCCCCCCCCCCCTAAAGCACACAGACTCTACATGCTTTACCATTCCTGTGACATGAGGGAACCCCCAAGGTTACCCATTTGTCCGTCCGACCGACTGTCTGACCGAGACGAAGCCTGACACGTCAGCCAACAGCCGCATAAATAACTCACTACCGTTGCCACCTGTCGCTCCGTCGCTAACACTCTCTGCCAATTTTTAGCGTCGCATGCGACGCTGCATATAACTTGTCCAAGTAAGTGTGCAAACTTCCCTTCCCAGGTAGAAGCTCTCTTGAAGGTGCCAGCCTTCCAGCTCCTGTGCCTATCCTGCAGACCCTAAGCATCTGGCAAGCCAAATGGCAGGAGGCCTTGACCCCCCAAGTATATGATACGCCCCTCTTGTTCCAGAGCCCCATCTACTCGCCCAGCAAATGGCAGGAGACCTGGAGATCCTCCTAATCGCCCATCAAATGGCAGGAGACCTGGAGATCCTCCTAATCGCCCACCAAATGGTAGGAGACCCAGAGCTCCTCGTTCCTGCCCACCAAATGGCAGGAGGCCTGGAACCCCTAAGTCTATCACATACTCCCTGGTTTCCGTGGGTATTGCACTGGGGGATTAGGAGTTGGAAGACGGTGAGCAGCCCAGATTTGGCTGAAAACCCATGCAACAATCCCATTCTATGACATTCCCCTTCTGTCCCAGAGCCCACACCTGAGCTATGCATATAGCATATCCTAATCTACAGGAAAATTACTTGCTACTATTACGAAATTATTTTAGTGCCACTATTATGAAAGTATTAGAGTGCTACTGTTGTGAAATTATTTTAGTGCTACTATTATGAAATTATTATAGAGCTACTATTATGAAATTATTTGAGTGCTACTATTATGAAATTATTTGAGTGCTTCTATTATGAAATTCATTTAGTGCTTCTATTATGAAAGTATTAGAGTGCTTCTATAATGATAGTGCTGGAGGTGGTGGTGGTGACCGGTTACTGAGTGCGGCGACTGTAAACACTTTTTCGTGTTGGGGTGCACAAAGCAGCTTCCAGGTTGCAATCCCTGTCCAAGACCTACAGTGGAACCTGAAGCTGGCTAGTGCCGCTGAAAGCCAAAACAAAGGGCATTCCAATGCAGCTGAAAGCTTCGGACCTACTCAGTCGCCGGCCAATGAAGCTGGCTGGCAGCTACCTTGCGTAGCCCCCAAACTTGACCTTGGTCACATGACTCCAGCCAGCAATTTGGCTGCCTGCCGTCAACGGCTTAGCCCCACCCGGGGCACTTGTGCACTACGGGTGTATCCTGACCTCCTTTGGGCTAGGGCATAAATGATACTGGGAGGAAGGTGTGGCCTGATGACGCTGTGTAAACACTACGTGGCAGGCGATACACCCTACCTAAGCCATGGTGAGTAATAATATCACAGCCCTAGGTGGCCCTGGCTGTCGCTTCTCCAGCTGGGTATGTGTGTCACAGCCATAGCAGGCCCTGGCTGTCGCTTCTCCAGCTGGGTATGTGTGTCACAGCCATAGCTGACCCTGGCTATCGGCCTGCCAAGACCATGGCAGCCTTTTGTTCATATTGGTGCGAGTGTCACAGGCTTAGCTGGCCGTTGGGCCTTGCCAAGGCCATGACGGCCTCCTCCTCCGCCTTCACTGCCTCCACACTCCCTCGATTGTTGCATGCACCACCCACCACCTTCGCTGGCCATGCCGTTGGGCCCTGAAAGGCCATGACCGCCTCTTCCTCCGCCTTCACTACCTCCACACTCCCTTGCTTGTTGCATGTGCCACTGCATTAGCTGGCCATGCCGTTGGGCCCTGCTAGGGCCATGACCGCCGCTTCCTCTGCCTTCACTACCTCCACACTCCCTTGCTTGTTGCATGTGCCACCGCCTTCGCTGGCCATGCCGTTGGGCCCTGAAAGGCCATGACCGCCGCTTCCTCCGCCTTCACTACCTCCACACTCCCTTTCTTGTTGCATGTGCCACTGCATTAGCTAGCCATCCCGTTGGGCCCTGCCAGGGCCATGACCGCCTCGTCCTCCGCCTTCCTTCGATCCATAGTCTCTTCCAACCATGCTTGGAGCTTCTCCCTGCGCAGTTGGCGCAGTGTCTCTCCGCCTTGCTTCATCACTCGGCGTGGGCGGTAGATCACATCTTCCGTGTCCATGATATAGTTCACCTTATTGGAGCTGCATGCAATCTTGCACTCTAGCCCATTGCAGATGGCGACCTGATTCAATGAGATGGTGGTGGTGATGTTAGCAGTGATTGTGATGATGGTGCTTGGGGTGGTGGTGATGATGGTGGTGCTGTTGGTGGTGATCGTGGTGGTGAGGGTACAGTTCTGGTGCTGAAGTTGTTGTTGTTGTTGTTGTTGTTGCTCTTGTTGGTTTGATATTGTTTGAGCTGCATGCAATCTTGCACTCCAGCCCATTGCAGATGGCAACCTGACTCAATGAGATGGTGGCGGTGATAATGGTGGTGCTGTTGGTGGTGATTGTGGTGTTGAGGGTACAGTTCGGGTGCTGCTGTTGTTTTTGTTGTTGTTGGTTTGATATTGATTGAGCTGCATGCAATCTTGCACTCCAGCCCATGGCAGATGGCAACCTGACTCAATGAGATGGTGGCGGTGATGATGGTGGTGCTGTTGGTGGTGACTGTGGTGATGAGGGTACAGTTCAGGTGCTGTTGTTTTTGTTTTTGTTGTTGTTGTTGTTGTTGTTGTTGTTGGTTTGATATTGATTGAGCTGCATGCAATCTTGCACTCCAGCCCACGGCAGATGGCAACCTGACTCAATGAGATGGTGGTGCTGTTGGCGGTGATCGTGGTGGTGAGGGTACAGTTCGGGTGCTGTTGTTATAGTTTTGATATTATTGGAGCTGCATGCATTTTTGCACTCCAGCCAATTGCAGATGGCAACCTGATTTAATGAGATGGTGATGTTAGCAGTGATTGTGATAGTGATGGTTGGGTTGTGGTCTGGTGGGTGGTACTGTTAGTGGGAGATGTTAGCAAGGTTGGGTTTCAAGGGATGGGGTGCGGTTTAGCATGATTGTGGATAGTGATGGTTGGGGTGGTGGTGCTGGTGGTGGTGCTGGTGTTAGCAGTGATTGTGATAGTGATGGTTGGGGTGGTGGTGCTGGTGGTGGTGCTGGTGTTAGCAGTGATTGTGATAGTGATGGTTGGGGTGGTGGTGCTGGTGGTGGTAATGTTAGTGGAGATGTTAGCAGGTTGGTTTCAAGGAGATGGTGGTGCTGGTGTTAGCAGTGATTGTGATAGTGATGGTTGGGGTGGTGGTGCTGGTGGTGGTGCTGGTGTTAGCAGTGATTGTGATAGTGATGGTTGGGGTGGTGGTGCTGGTGGTGGTGCTGGTGTTAGCATGATTGTTGCTAGTGATGTTGGGGTGGGTGTGGTGGTGTTGGGGGCTGGTGTTGCAGTGATGTGGATACTGATGGTTGGGGTGGTGGTGTGGTGGTGGTGCTGGTGCTGGTTTTAGCATTTTGTGAGGGGAGGGGGGTGGTGTGATTGGAAGTGATGGTTGGGGTGTGGTGCTGGTTGTGGTGCTGGTGTTTAGCATGATTGTGATATGTGGTGGTTGGGTGGTGGTGGCTGGTGGTGTGCGGTGGTGGTGCTGGTGTTTAGCATGGTGTGCTAGTGATGTTGGGTGGTGGTTCTGGTGGTGTGGCGTGTTAGCAGTGATTGTTTTTGATAGTGGATGGTTGGGGTTGTGGGTTGCTGTTGGTGGTAATGTTATGGAGATGTAGCAGTTGGTTTGCAGAAACTGGTGGTGCTGGTTTAGCAGTGATTGTGATAGGGATGGTTGTGGTGGTGTGCTGGTGTGGTGCTGGTGTTACAGTGATCGTGATATGATGTTGGGGTGTGGTGCTGGTGGGTGCTGGTGTTAGCATTGATGTGATAGTGAGGTTGGGTGGTGTGTGTGGTGGATGGTGGTGCTGTTTTTAGCAGATTGCATAGGATGGATTGGGGTGGTGGTGGTGGTGGTGTTTGGTGTGCGGGCGGGTGTTAGCCTGATTGTGAATTGATGGTTGGGTGGTGGTGCTGTGGTGGTGCTGTTTAGAATTGTTGGATAGTGATGGTTTGGGTGGTGTCTGGGGTGTGCTGGTGGTGTGGGTGCTGGTGTTAGCAGTGATTGTGATAGTGATTTTGGTGTGGTGGTGTGGTGGGTGGGGGGGGGGGGTGTGCTGTGTGCCAGGGATTGTGATAGTGATGGTTGGGGGGGGGTGCTGGTGGTGGGTGCTGGATGTTAGCGAGTGATTGTTATAGTGATGGTTGGGGGGTGAGGTGCGTTTTGTGGTAGCTAGGGGTGTTTGCGTGGGGTGGTGGTCTGGGTGTTGGCAGGTGTATTGTGAAAGGATGTGGTTGTGGTGGTGTGCTGTTTGTGGTTGCGATATGGTGTGCTGGTGTTAGAGTGATGTGAGGGATGGTTGGGGTGTGGGGCTGTGTGGTGCGGGTTGGTTACATGTATTTTGAATAGGGTGATTGTTAGGAAGGTGGTGGTGTGTGCAAGTGTGAATTGTATAGTGCTGATGTGATTGGTGTCTAGGTGTGTGGGTGCTGGGTTTTAGTATAGTCAATGATTGTGTATAGGTGTGATGTGGGTTGTGTGGTGGTGGTGGGGTTGGTGAGTGGGGGGGTATGGATGCTGTGGTAGGATATGAGCGTGATTGTGAAGGTGAAGATGGTGGAGAAAAGCATTATAATAAGGTGATTATTGATCTGAGTGGTTACAAATGTGAAGTGTGGGGTATAAACTATTGAAATTGTGTTAGTATGGGGAAGTAATTTTTGAAGTGACATTGAGGAAATGTGAGTGGGTTGTGGCTATGTGGATGAGTGAAGGGAATGGTGGTGTTCTGGTGTTACCGTGATTGTAGGATAGTGATGGTTTTGTGTGTTGTGTTGGATTAATGTGTGGGGGTTGTGTGATGGCTTGGGATGTGAAAAGTAATCAGTAGGTGATTAGAGTTGTATAAGTCGAAGTGAGTGTGAAATTGGGTAGTTGAATGTGGTGGTAGATCGGTTGGGTATGGTGGGTATCTTGGTGGATAATGGGGCTGGATGAGGTTTGGCATGCGGTGTGATAGATTGTACATGGTGATATAAGTGTAGGGGTGCTATGGTGGTCTGTGTGTAGCAGTTGAGATTGTGATAGGGTTTTATTTCTCTGGTTAAAGGGTTGTGGTGTTATGTGAATGTAGATTGAGTGATTGGCTAAGATAGATAGTTGGTGGATGGTGCATCATGATGGCGTCTAGGAACTACGCCCGTGTTGAGGGAGTCATAAAAAGCGACATCACCTATATGATTAGAGGCCCCCATGATACGCATCAATCATTCGGGAATACTTTTCATCAGGTTGAGATTCACAGCTCCAGTGTTGATAGCTGCGTCCTGGCTGTGGTGTTGCGTGAGACTGCTAGGCCTCTGTAAACAACTAACTGGCCAGGTAGGACCTAATGAGAGTTAGCAAAGAGACCTGTCGTGTTTGCGTTGGGACTGCCGTGTGGAGCCATCGGGGCGCTCGCCCTCCAGGAGTTGGATGGTCAAGTTGGTGCTGGTGTCGTGGTACTCGATGCGGAAGACTGTGTCGTGTGATCTTGTGAGAGTTAACGTCAAGTAGGCGGGCAATTGCCAGTGTGAGGCCTTTAGAAGACCTCGGCCAAAGCTGGCTCGTAGAGTTGTGTCACTCCAACAGCTAATAAACGTCTGTCTCTCACGGTGAGATGGGTACAAAGGTTGTTGATTGGGTGAGGCTGTATGTGGTGGGAGTCCACGTAGTGTGGACAAAATTGGGATAGTTGTAGGTAAAACTGTGAAGGAGGGCACTCAAGGTGGGTGTGGGGTGAGGCGCTGTGGATGTGCTCGTGTGGTGCAATAGTTGTCACGTGGGGCATAGTGGGGTAAATGCTGTGGTTGTACCTAATATTCGGCTTCAAGTCACAAGGTCTTTTGATATATATGTAGTGCATGTATTATTATGTATGTATGTACTAGTATTTCGTTGTATGTATGTTGGAGTATTATGTATCATGTAATGTCTGGTATGTATTCTGACATGTGATATATAACATATCTACCTGTGTGGAGATCAGTATGCGAGTAATAAGCTAAAAAAAGCGATGAACAATAAAAGCCTGCACCAGCCTATATCATAGTGCACACGATCAGCTGTTAGGTAGAGCTTGATCGGTGTGGATGAAGTGGGGGTTGGTGTGGGGGAGGCTAATGGTGGGTTGGTGTGGTGTGTGTGTGTGTGGTGGGTGTGTTGGGGGGGGTATGGTGAGTTGTGGGCAGTTGGTGTGGGTAGTGGTATGTGTTGGATGTGTGTGTTGTGTGTGTGTTTTTGGGGGGGGGGGGGGGGGGGGGGGATAGGTGTGGTACCCATGTCTTCACCAATCAAGCACGCATCATGTGCGCCTCGCTCTTATGAAGGAGCTTGTCGTGGTGAAGGTTGGGTGGGGGGTCATGCTACCTGGTGTTGGTTAGATGTGTGTGTGGAAGGTGGTGTTTGGTATGGGAGGGTGTATGGGATAGAGAAGCTGACGGTGTGTGTGCGAAAATGTGTGTGGGGGTTGGGGTATTCTGTGAGGTGGTGATACGACCTGCACCGTAAACATCGCTGCAGTGTGCCCTACATCAGCTTGTGCAAAGGATCTGGGTGATCGCGGGTATGAAGGTGGGTGCTGCGTGTGGGATGGGCTGAAGGGAGGGTTGTTGAGTGAATGCGTTAGGGGGCGTGGTGTGGAAGGCTGTGGTAGGTCGGTATATAGACATTGGGGGTATACGTGTGTAGTGAGTGGGGAGGTAGTGGGGGGGGTTGTGGAAGTGGTGGACCTCTCCGTCTCACTAGCACCGTTAAATGATGCCCGGATCAGGCTTGTGAGGAGGAAAAAAAAAACGGAATGATCATCGAGATGAAGGGGGGGAGTGGGGGGGGCTGGCTAAAAAAGGGTGGTGGGGGTGTGTGTGATGTATCAGGGAGAAGGGGGATACTGGTGGTCATAGGTAGGGTGGTTGTATGGTGTGCAGTGTAGTGGTGTGTGTTTGGGGGGTGGGGGATGGGGGTTGGTGTAGAGTGACTACCCACCTGCCGCGTGTGGCACCAGCGAAAACCATCAATGAGGTGGCCGTCAGCGGGTTAAGTAGCACTTTGTACCACGGTGAAGTGTGTGGGGGGGAGAGCTAATGATGGTGTGGGGGTGTTGTTTGTTATGTATTGGGGGGTGTATGTGTGGTGTGCGGTCGCGTGTGTGTGGTGTGGTGTGGGGGGGGGGGGATTGGGGGTGGCACCCACCTGCACCAGCATCCTCATGTGCCCGATCAGCTTGTGAAGGAGCTTGTCGATGGTGAAGAGCTCATACGAGTTTGTTCCAAGCAGGGCCCGGACCTGGTCCTCATAGAGCACGGTCTCCAGCTCACCAGCCAGCACCTGAGGCAGTAAGGGGCTCAAGGCATTAGGTTTGGCTTGGCTTGGCTTGGTTTGTCTGGGTTTGGGTTGGTTTGTTTGGTTTGAATTGGTTGTCTGGGTTTGGGTTGGTTTGTTTGGTTTGAATTGGTTGTCTGGGTTTGGGTTGGTTTGTTTGGTTTGAATTGGTTTGTCTGGGTTTGGGTTGGTTTGTTTGGTTTGAATTGGTTGTCTGGGTTTGGGTTGGTTTGTTTGGTTTTGGATTGGTTGACTGGGTTTGGGTTGGTTTGTCTGGTTTTTGTTTTGTTTGTCTGGGTTTTGTTTTGTTTGTCCGGATTTGGCTTGGTTTGATTTCACGGTCTATCAGCCATAGTGTTATGTTCTGGTTTTGTTTGCCTGGGTTTGGATTGTTTTGGTTGCATGACCTATCAGCCGTAGTGTTATGTACATCACATTTTCAACTGAGGCCTAACAAGGACAGGCATAGGGAGTGGGTATGGGTGAACCTTGTCAGTCACCCGTGAACAGCACGAGCAGTAAGGGGCTCAAGGAATTAGGTTTGGCTTGGCTTTGTTTGTCTGAGTTTAGTAAGGTTTGGTTTGGTTTGTCTAGGTTTGCATTGGATTGATAACATGATCTATCAGCCACAGTGGAATACTTAGGTTTGACATGGTGAGTCATATGGAGTGGGTGTGGGTGTACCTTGACATGGTGAGTCATATGGAGTGGGTGTGGGTGTACCTTGACATGGTGAGTCATATGGAGTGGGTGTGGGTGTACCTTGACATGGTGAGTCATATGGAGTGGGTGTGGGTGTACCTTGACATGGTGAGTCATATGGAGTGGGTGTGGGTGAACCTTGTCGGTCACCCGTGGGCACCTGAAGCAGTGAGGGGATCGAGGTTTGGCTTGGCTTGTTTGGGTTTGAACTGCGTTGGATTGGTTACATCATCTATCAGCCATATTGTAATGCTCATCACATCTTCAACTTAGGTTTATGAAGGTGAGCCATATGGTGTGGGTGTGGGTGTACCTTGTCCGTATGGTTATGAGTGCATGTTGTGTGATGTTTATCCCGACCTGCTGGGTTATATGTGTGCACCGGATCAGCATGCTCCTTCAGTTGAATTGAGTTGAGTGCGTGTGTGTTCATTTCAGTTCAATATATATTTGTGTGAGTCTAGGTCAGGCTAAGGTGCTTGTGTGTGTCTAGGTCAAGTGAGTATATTAGTGAGATATTTAGCCATACTGGCTGGGTTATATTTATCAAGGAGGTGTGCACCCGATTAACATGCTCCTTGAGTCGAATTGAGCGTGAGTGTGTTTTCATTTCAGTTGAGTGTGTGTTAGCGTGTGTTTGGGGCTGGTGAGTGAGTGTTTAAGTGTGTTAGTGAGATATTTAGCCATACCTGCTGTGTCATACCCATGAAGGAGGTGTGCACCCGATCAGCATGCTCCTTCAGTTGAGTGTGAGTTTGTGTTCATTTCAGTTGAGTGTGTGTTAGTGTGTGTTTGGGGCTGGCGAGTGAGTGTTTGAGTGCATGCAGTGACATATTTAGCCATACCTGCTGTGTCATACCCATGAAGGAGGTGTGGACCCGATCAGCATGCTCCTTTAGTTGAGCCTTGGCCTCGACCTCTGCTGGAGTCAAATCGCCTCCCTCGGCTGTAGGAGCAGTTATTTGCCTCAACTCTTTACCTGCGTGCGTGCGTATTTGAGAGTGTGTGCGCTTGTGTGCGTGTGGATGTGAGTTTGTGTGTGCTCGTGTGCGTGTTTTGTGTACGCGGCTGTAGGAGCAGTTATTTGCCTCAACTCTTTACCTGCGAGTGTGTTAGAGTGTGTGTGCGCTTGTGTGCGTGTGGATGTGAGTATGTGTGTTTGTGTGTGCTTGTGTGTGTGGATGTGCTTGTGTGTGTCCTGTGTACGCGGCTGTAGGAGCAGTTTTTTTGCCTCAGCTCTTTACCTGCGTGTGTGTGAGAGTGTGTGTGTGTGCTTGTGAGTGTGTGTGTTCTTGTGTGCGCTTGTGTTTGTGTGTGCTTGTGCGTCTGGATGTGAGTGTGTCTGTATATGTGTGGCCTCCTCCTCCGCAGGACTCAGATTGCCTCCCTCAGCTTTTGAAGAAGTTATTTACCTCAACTCTTTACCTGCGTGGGTGTGAGAGTGTGTGTGCGCTTGTGTGTGTGTGGATGTGAGTGTGTGTGTTTGTATGTGTGGATGTGCTTGTGTGTGTTCTGTGTACGCGGCTGTGGGAGCAGTTATTTGCCTCAGCTCTTTACCAGCGTTTTACCTGTGTGAGATTCACATATTAACCCCACGTTGAGAATATGGGGACTAGACACCTACCCCACACCCAACGTACACACCCACCCCACACTCAGACCACACCCATCACTTTTTACCTGTGTGAGATCCACATATTAACCACTTCCTGTCCACTTGGTGTGTGTGCGCTAGTGTGTGTGTGATGTGAGTGTGTGTGTTTGTGGGTGCCTGTGGGTGTTTACATGTGCTTGTGGATGTGTGTGTGTGTGACTGTGTGATTTATTGTGTCTACGCGTGTGCTGGTGTGCATGTTTGTGTGTCTACGTGTATTTGATCGTTTGTGTTAGCGTGTGTTTGTTTGCGTGTGTGTGTGTGTGTTTGCTTGATTGTGTTAACTTGTTTGTGGTTGTGTGTGTTAAATGTCGAAGGGTTGAACCCAGCCCAAAAAAAACCTGATACAGTATGAATACACTCCTAAACAAATAAAAACAACCCTGATATTGTATGAAAATAAATAAATAAAAACAACCCCGATATTGTATGAAAATAAATAAATAAAAAACAACAACCCTGATATGGTATGAAAATAAATAAATAAAAAGCAACAACCCTGATATGGTACGAAAATAAATAAAAAACAACAACCCTGATATGGTATGAAAAAAAAAAAAAAAAAAAACTGATATGGTATGAAAATAAATAAATAAAAACAACCCTGATATGGTACGAAAATAAATAAATAAAAAACAACCCTGATATGGTATGAAAATAAATAAATAAAAAACAACAACCCTGATATGGTATGAAAATAAATAAATAAAAACAACCCCGATATCCCGCTGATATGGTATAAAAATAAATAAATAAAAACCCTGACATGGTATGAAAATAAACAAATACAATAAGAGCAACCCTGATACAATACAAATAAATAAAGACAAACAAAATAGAAAACAACCCTGATACGGCTAGAAACACTGCTAAACAACTTTGATAGAAACATAGCAAAAACAAAACTGGTAAGACAAGTCCTAGACAGCGTCGCAAGCCACTGCTGCATAGAGCGTCGTAGAACTGCTTTAAAAGCAGTCAAACACAAAATTGAAGTATATAGAATGCATTCCATCTGTTGCTGTGCCTGCTGCATAAAGGAGCATCGTGCAACTGCTTTAAAAGCAGTCAACCACAAAATTGAAGTATATACATTGCATTCCATCTGTTGCTGTGCCTGCTGCATAGAGCGTCTTAGAACTGCTTAAAAAGCAGTCAAACACAAAATTGAAGTATATACAATGCATTCCATCTGTTGCTGTGCCTGCTGCATAGAGCGTCGTAGAACTGCTTTAAAAGCAGTCAAACACAACATTGAAGTATATACATTGCATTCCATCTGTTGCTGTGCCTGCTGCATAGAGCGTCGTAGAACTGCTTTAAAAGCAGTCAAACACAACATTGAAGTATATACATTGCATTCCATCTGTTGCTGTGCCTGCTGCATAAAGGAGCATCGTGCAACTGCTTTAAAAGCAGTCAACCACAAAATTGAAGTATATACATTGCATTCCATCTGTTGCTGTGCCTGCTGCATAGAGCGTCTTAGAACTGCTTAAAAAGCAGTCAAACACAAAATTGAAGTATATACAATGCATTCCATCTGTTGCTGTGCCTGCTGCATAGAGCGTCGTAGAACTGCTTTAAAAGCACTTCAACACAACATTGAAGTATATACTTAACATTTTATCTGTTGCTGTGCCTGCTGCATAAAGCGTCGTGGAACTGTTTTAAAAGCAGTCAAACACAAAATTGAAGTATATACATTACATGCCATCTGTTGCTGTGCCTGCTGCATAGAGCGTCGTAGAGCTGCTTTAAAAGCAGTCAAACACAATATTGAGGTATATACATTACATGCCATCTGTTGCTGTGCCTACTGCATACAGCATCGTGGAACTGCTTTAAAAGCACTTCAACACAACATGGAAGTATATACATTACATGCCATCTGTTGCTGTGCCTGCTGCATACAGCATCGTGGAACTGCTTTAAAAGCACTTCAACACAACATGGAAGTATATACATTACATGCCATCTGTTGCTGTGCCTGCTGCATACAGCATCGTGGAACTGCTTTAAAAGCACTTCAACACAACATGGAAGTATATACATTACATGCCATCTGTTGCTGTGCCTGCTGCATACAGCATCGTGGAACTGCTTTAAAAGCACTTCAACACAACATGGAAGTATATACATTACATGCCATCTGTTGCTGTGTCTGCTGCATACAGCATCGTGGAACTGCTTTAAAAGCACTTCAACACAACATGGAAGTATATTAATAAACTACCAACAGTTGCTGCGCCTGCTGCATGGAGCGATGCAAAACTATATCAAAAGTCGATGAACACAACACTGAACTCAGCTGACACAAATAGCACGCATATTGTAGTTGCGCCTGCTGAATAAAGCAATGTGGAACTAGTTCACAAACACAAACACAACACTGAATCGCACGAATTACATGCACACAGTTGCTGCGCCTGCATGGAGCTAAGCAGAACTAGTTCAAAAGCTGTCAGACACAAAAGTGAATTCAGCTGAACAACACAAATTGCATACACACTGTTCATGCGCCTGCTGCATGGAGCAACGCAGAACTAGTTTTTCAACAGTCAAACACAACAGTGAATTCAGCCAAATTACACAAATTACATGCACACACCAGGGGGATGACAGCTGCATGGAGCTAAGCAGAACTAGTTCAAAAGCAGATCTAGTTCAAACATGCTTGTGTGCTGCATGGAGCTAAGCAGAACTAGTTCAAAAGCAGAACTAGTTCAAACATGCTTGTGTGCTGCATGGAGCTAAGCAGAACTAGTTCAAACATAACAGTGAATTCAGCTGAATGACACAAATTACATGCACACTGTTGTTGCGCCTGCTGCATGGAGCAACGCAGAACTAGATCAAAAATGGATCAGATGAATGACACATAGTACATGTATACACCAGGAGGATGAGAGCCCCCCCCCCCCCCCCCCCCCCCCCCCCCCCCCCCCCCCCCCCCCCCGCTGCTGTTGGTTGGCCCCAGTGCAAGCAAAAGGGCTGCCCCCCTCAACGCCACACTTCGTAATAAGGCACACTATTTATTTGATTTAATACCCGCACATAGCTGTTGAGTAGTAAGTAGTTTTAAATAGTTATTAGTTATAAGTAGCTATTAGTTATTACCTACACTAATTTGTACTTATAACCTGCACATTGCTGTTGAGTAGTAAGTAGTTATTATTAGTTATCAGTAGTTTTTAGTATTACCTACACTAGTCCATAGTCATTACCTGCACATTGCTGTTGCGCCTGCTGCATAGAGCATCGACGCGCCGTTCGCATGCGCTCATACAAGTGTCTGTGGAATCTGAACAGGATGAAGATAGACTCATTGGCCAACAGCAATCGGCTTGGCTTGCTGGCATGGCTTGGCTTCCCAGCACCACTTCCATCTGCATTTGCCCTGGAGCTGGGAGGGACAAAGTAGGGGGTGACTGGCATGCAGCACCCTAATCCTTCCGTCTTCTCCTCATCATCACTGCCCCCCTCTCCATCGCTGGTGGTGCCCGAGTCCTTTCCCTTGGCCTTCTGAGAGCGCTTCTTCCCGATGCCATCGTCCACGTCCAGGTCTGTGTCGGCTCCAGGCTCGGGCGTTGATTCAGGGGCGCGCTTGCCATCTGAAATGTTGGACGAAGCAGGGGGCAGGGGTGGAGATGAGAGGTAGGGGGGAGGGTAGTGGGGTGGGGAGGGGGCGAGCGGAAAGGAGTGTGACTGTGTGGGTGGGGGGGGGGGGGGAGGGAGGAGAGGAGAGAAGGGGGGGGTGGTAGAGAGCGGGTGGGGAGGCGGGGGGGGGGGGAGAGAAGAGGCGGGGAGGGGTCGGGAAGGAGGGGATGGGGGTGTTGGATAGAGGAGGGGGTGGGGGCGGGAGGAGGAGGAAGAGGAGTCGGGGGGGGGAGGGGGGGAGGGGGTGTGTGTGGGGGGGGGGGGGGGGGGGCGGGGGATTAAGGGGGGGGAGGGGCTGTGTTGTGTGTTGGGGGGGGGGGGGGGGGGGGGTCTATGAGGAACTTCCATGAGTGCTGACTGTTTACATGTTTTTAGTAGTTGGGTTGGATGGGTCCAGGTACACATGAAATAAATGAGCGTATTCGAGATGTGCTCATTGTTTGGTTTCAACCCACGCCCACACCCACGCATCCACCCACCTACCCAACCATCCACCCACCTATCCACCCACTTAACCATCCATCCACCCAACTAACCATCCACCTGCCGCAGGATACTGCCGAGCAGCATGAAGCTCGGGAGACGGAGCTGTACTGCTCCATCCACCCATACAACCAACCATGCAACCATCCATCCACCAATCCACCCACCCAACCATCCATCCACCCAACTAACCATCCACCTGCCGCAGGATACTGCCGAGCAGCATGAAGCTCGGGAGACGGAGCTATACTGCTCCATCCACCCATACAACCAACCATGCAACCATCCATCCACCTATCCACCCACCCAACCATCCATCCACCCAACTAACCATCCACCTGCCGCAGGATACTGCTGAGCAGCATGAAGCTCGGGAGACGGAGATGTGCTCAATGTTTGGTTTCAAAGGTGAGCAAGGGATGGATGGATTTTTTAACCTGCTCTTAGAAAAGTCAGTGTGACACATGTCCGCCAGTCTGCCAGCTAGTCATCAGTAGGGACTGGCATTGCATATGATATTGCCCAAAGGCGAGCATGATATCATATGATATCACACAAATTGCATCATATGAAATTATATACAAATGGTAACTTTAGCCTAGCCAGACTGCCGGCATCATACGATATCATATGACGACATGATATCATATGATATCATACTGCCGTCCCCTAGTCATCAGAAAGTCTTACTCACCCTCATCACTCACTCACTCACTCACCCACCCTCATCACTCACCCTAATCAGTCAGTCTGTCTTACCCTCATCACTCTCACTCACCCACCATCAACACTCACTCACTCACCTTCATCACTCACTCTCATCACCCACCCTCATCAGTCAGTCTGACTTACCCTCATCACTCAACCTCATCAGTCAGTCTGACTTACCCTCATCACTCAACCTCATCAGTCAGTCTGACTTACCCTCATCACTCACCCTCATCAGTCAGTCTGACCAACCCTCATCACTCTACCTCATCAGTCAGTCTGACTTACCCTCATCACTCACTCACTCACCCACCATCATCACTCACTCATCAGTCAGTCTGACTCACCCTCAATCACTCACTCACCCTCACCACTCACCCTCATCAGTCAGTCTCACTCACCCTCATCATGTCCACTGCTATCTCTCGCTGGTGTGTATGGGAGGGGGCATGGTACAAGGCAAGAGTAAAATTGCAGGTGAGGTGAGGTGAGGCCTGCTGGGTTAGGCTAGGCTGGGTTTCACTGGTACGCCCCCCCCCACCCACCCCCCACCCCATCAGTCAGTCTCACTCACCCTCATCATGTCCACTGCTATCTCTCTCAGAATCCTCTCCTGCAACTGCCCGAAGCCTGGCAGCCCGCTTCTCTCGCATCTCATCCTGTTATGTGGTGTTATGTTGCATTTGTGAGATGATGCGTTGTAGTGTTGCAGTGTAATTGTGTGGTGCGTTAGTGTGGTGTGATGTGGTTGTGCTGGTAGCCCGCATCTCTCGCATCTCATCCTGTGATGTGGTGTTATGTTGCATTTGTGTGGTTGTGATGTGTAGCAGTGTTGAAGTGTAATTGTGCGGTTGTGTGGTGTATAAGTGTTGTGGTGTGGTTGTGCTGGCAGCCCACTTCTTTCGCATCTCATCCCGAGCGAACAAATCATCAACGGACATCAAAAACCACCATTGGTATTTCATCGTACAACATATAATTGATCTTGCCTGTCTGAGGTTGGGCTGTCCCACTTGCAAGATGCGCAATCACAGCTTGGCCATGGAATACATCATCAACCCTCATCACCACCACATCACACCACATACCCCCCCCCCCCCATCAAGATCCCCCCCCCCCCCCCCCCCCCCCCCCCCTCCATCACCACTGCCCCAGCACACCACATAACCACCACACATTACCACTCCGCATAAACCAGAAGCCCTATCCCACTTATAAGGTGTGCAATCTCAGCTTGGCCATAGAATACATCATCACCCCACACCACCACATCAAGTCTCATAAGCCTGGTTGGCTACCCCAAACAAAAGCCCATGCAGGGGTATGGCCAGGTGGGTGGGTGGTGGGAGGTGGTGGGTGGGTGGTGGGTGGTGGTAGTAGGACAGAAACATGCATTCGTTTTAGGCTGAACAATGAACGGTGAGCAGTGCAACCCGAGCCTAACAAAGATGATTGGTGCCTAAGGTGCTCCCGTTGATAAGATCTTTCCTAGTCATCTGCTACACATGGTGTACTGACTCACGCAGCAGACAACAGTCTTATCAACTCTGCACCCTGGGTCCTCAGGTTGATAGAACAGCGAGCAGACACAATGCAAAAGCAGGAACAGGGTGAACAAACAACCAAAGACGCCAGGCTCCTGACTCGTGTGGATCTAGCAGCAAAATCATCCAAGCCGTGGGATCATAATAATGAACCATTGGACAGTAACTTACGCACATACATACATACATTTGTGTAGGTGGAACATTACACGGTGATCAGTGCAATGTGAGCCTAACAAAGATGAGATATTGCTGAGGTCCTCCCGTTGATACGACCATACTGTTAAGTTGCAGGCATGATCAGGCAGTGCAACGAGCAGAATGCACAACACACATATACCTTTAAGTAACAAGTTGCAGGCAAGATCAGGCAGTGCAAGAAGCAGAATGCGTACACACAACCATACAAACGCAAGAGAAATTCAGATCAGCAATGTGCCCAACTTGATGCTCTTGACCTCCTCCTTGCGGAAAACCATGTTCCAATTCAATTCAAAAAAGGAATGTCAGAACAGCAGTGTAATGATGATGATGATGATGATGATTACATTGTTCCTGGCGCCCCAATGGACTTAAATGTGCCAGCGGCCTGACAGAGTCGAGGGGGAATTATGAACATCATGAAACATTTGCCCACCTTGACGCTCTTGACCTCCTCCTCACGCACAGGTAGACCGAAGTAGGGCTCCATGGCACGCAGGTACAGCTCCACCACTTGCATTTTTGAGCCGCTGCCTGTCGACTCGAGAATGGCAGCGCGGATCACCGACCAGCAGTCATCGAACACAATCCTGCAAGCAGAAAGGAAAAAGGTTGATCAGTTGATAACATGTGTGACAGGAAACAGGAAAGGCAGTCTGATAAAGCAATGGTGAAATGATCTAACGGCAGCACACATCACCGATCAGCAGTCACCCGACACAATCCTGCATGCAGAAAGGAAGAAGATCAGCCAGTTGATAACATGTGCGGAAGTTCAGTCCATGGGTAGCCGAATAGGCTGAAGTGAATTGCCAACCTTAAACCTTAAAACAGAATAGGCACTCTAAAAGAGCACTGGTGAAATGATATAATGGCAGCACGGATCACCAAACAGCAGTCATCGAACACAATCCTGTGTGCAGAAAGAAAGAAGGTCGATCAGTTGGTTTTAAAATGACAGTGCTCATCAGTACTCACCAACCAGCAGTCATCGAACACAATGCAGTGTGAAGAAGAAAGAAGACTGGTTGGTTGATTTTAAAATGACAGTGCTCATCACTGACCAGCATTCACCAAACACAATGATGTGCGTAGAAAGACAGGAGATGGGCTACTTGATTTTTAAATGGCAGTGCTCATCACCAAGCAGCATTCATCAAACACAATGCTGTGTGTTGAAAGAATGGAGATGGGCTACTTGATTTTCACATGGCATTGCTAGGCCCATATCAGGGAATTTTGTACACCCGAGCGTCGCACCGGCGTCGCACTGAGTCACTCACGTGTGACGCGTTGCACACACAAAAACACTTCCGGCCTCCACCTGCCTTCCTCACCCACGGCCCGTCATGACCTCCACGTACCTCTCACTGTAGTCATAGGACAGGTCAGGGGTGTCAGACGAAGGAGGCTCGAATCTCCGGGCCTGGCACAGCATGCTACGGTAGGTGGCCTCCATGCTAGCGTGGGGCTGTTCTGCTTTCCGTGTCTCAGCTATATCCCGAATCTCAGAAACCATGGCCTTGGCAATCAGACTCTTCTTCTCGGCCTGCAAGAGGTGACATGGACAAGGGAGGGTAAGATTTAGAATTTATCCTGGACACGTGGTGACATGAATAAGGGAGGGTTTAGGGTTTATCATGGACACGTGGTGACATGGACATGGGAGGGTTTAGGGTTTAGAGTTTAGGGTTCATCCTGGACATGTGGTGACATGGATAAGGGAGGTTTTAGGGTTTAGAGTTCATAATTTATCCTGGAATCGTAGTGACATGGATAGGGGAGGGTTTGGGGGTTTGAGTTTAGGGTTCATCCTGGACACGTGGTGAAATGGATAAGGGGGGGTTAGGGCTTTGGATTTATCCTGGACACATGGTGACACGGACATGGGAGGGTTTAGGGTGTAGAGTTTAGGGTTCATCCTGGACTCGTGGTGACATGGATAAGGGAGGGTTTAAGGTTTAGAATTTATCTGGTATCATGTGGTGACAGGGGACATGGGAGGGTTAGGGTTGTAGCAGTTCTTGGTCATTTCCTCGCGGATCTTTCGCCTGCATTCAGGATGTTGGTTGGTTGGTTGGTTACAATTGGTTTGTTGCACAACTGATTTAATTTTTAGTTGGTTATCGGCTTCCTTTTGAGTTGGTGAGTGGTCTCCCACATGCAACACCTCCTTACTCTAGGCGCTGTGTGCCTGGAACCCAATATCACTTGTCTTATGCACGTAGCTGTCCAGACTGGGAGACACAAGGAACTCACGATGAGTAATTATAACCACTCCAGGGTGCCTGCGCAAGTGTTCCACGACATGTGCTCCAGACTCCGCATACAGGTACACCCACCTAGATTGAACTTAGTTGCATGGCTTCAGCCTGAACACTGCCTATCCACCCACCCACCCAGCTCACCACTCTGCATCCTTGGCCTCCATGTGTGCCAACACAATGGGGCCCACCACTCCACGGTGCCTGCGTAGGTGTTCACAACAAGCACTCCAGACTCCGCATACAGGTACACCCACCTAGATTGAACTTAGCTGCATGGCTTCAGCCTGATCACTGCCTATCCACCCACCCACCCAGCTCACCACTCTGCATCCTTGGCCTCCATGTGCGCCAACACAATGGGGCCCACCACTCCACGGTGTCTGCGTAGGTGTTCACAACAAGCACTCCAGACTCCGCATACAGGTACACCCACCTAGATTGAACTTAGTTGCTGGCTTCAGCCTGAACACCGATCACCCACCCACCTGCCCATCCACCCAGCTAACCACTCCAGGGTGCCAGCGCAGGTGTTCCACAGCATGCACTCCAAACTTTGCATACAGCCAGACCTACCCAGCTTGAACTTAGTTGCATGGCTTCAGCCTGAACACTGCCCACCCACCCACCCACCCGTCCGTTCGCCCGTCAAACCATCTCACCACTCTGCATCCTTGGCCTCCATGCGTGCCAACACAATGGGGCCCACCACTCCAGGGTGCCTGCGCATGCTCGTGCTCAACAACATACGCTCCAGACTACAGGCACACCCACCCAGCTTGCACTTAGTTGCATGGTTTCAGCCTGACCACTGCCCACTCACCCACCATCCCGTCCACCCATCTCACCACTCTGCATCCTTGGCCTCCATGCGTGCCAACACAATGGGGCCCACCACTCCAGGGTGCCTGCGCAGGTGTTCCACAACATGCGCTCCAGACTCCGCATACAGGCGGTCAATGGCGTTGGCAGGCACAGGGCCATTCAAGGGGTGTGAGCTCTCAAGTTGGTACGAGTTCCTGTCCTCGGCGTTCATCTTCTGGGTCTCATCGACGAGGGGGCGCAGGAGCTGCAGTGTGGTGTGGTGTGTGTGTGTGGTGTGTGTGTGTGTGGGGGGGGGGGGGGGGCGCAAAAGCCGCAGAGAGCGCAAGGAGCTACTTAGAACATTGTTTAGGTGGTGGTCGGTGTGGGTGGGATGTGAGTGCAGGTGTGGGCCCAGGAGCAGCAGAGAGTGCAAGGAACTACTTAGATCATTGTTTAGGTGGTGGTCGGTGTGTGTGTGTGTGCGCGGGGGGGGGGCTAGGGGGGGGGGAGGGGCAGGAGCTGCAGAGAGAGTAAGGAGCTACTTCGACCATAATTACACCCCACCACAACCACCACCACCATTGGGCGCAGGTGCTGTAGAGAGCACAATGAACTGCTATGGCCATTGTTACACCTTGCCACTACCGCAACCATGGGGGGCACCCTTCACCATGATGTATTGCACAACATATCATACAATATAGATAGATAGATACGATATCATACTTACCTTCAGGGCGGCATAGTTATATACACGATATATCATACAAGATAGATAGATAGATAGATAGATAGATAGATAGATAGATAGGATAGATAGATATTTATAGATAGATAGATACATAGATAGATAGATAGGATAGATAGGATAACGAACTTGAAAATCAATTGAATGGGGAAACGATTGTATATTTAGCTTTCAGTGTGCCTTCAAACCAAGTCAAGAAGTTGGCGCAAACAAAAGGCAATGGTACCCTGACGACCCCAGTCATGCTCATGCCATGCCATGCAGATACATACAATGTCGTACTTGACAAGACAACCCCAGTCATGCTCATGCCATGCCATGCATGTAGATGCATAGATGCATCGATAGATAGAAAGATAGATAGATAGATAGATAGATAGATAGATAGATAGATAGACAGATAGATACGATATGATATCGTAATTGACAAGACGACCCCATTCATGCTCATGCCAAGCCATGCATGTAGATAGATAGATAGATAGATAGATACGATATCGTAATTGGCAAGCACAGTCATGCTCACCTTCAGGGCGGCATAATTAGTTTCAATGCACATCTCAAACTCGTAGCGATCATCTTCACAGCGGAACAGAGCTTCCTCATATCTGCATGTCAGCACATCAGCACATCAGAGCCAGCACAATAGCACAACAGAGCCAACACATGGGCAGCAGCTGGGTCAAAGGAAGGCGCAAAGGAGCACTAACACGAGAGGGAGGAGGGAACAATGGCTCACACACCAGAACGTATATAGTGGGGGTAGACGGCGGGAGTAGACATTACACCAGAGGGAACAGTGGGGGGTAGATAGTGTAGGTAGACAGCGAGAGTAGACATTACACCAGAGGGAACAGTGGGGGGTAGATAGTGTAGGTAGACAGCGAGAGTAGACATTACACCAGAGGGAACAGTGGGGGGTAGATAGTGTAGGTAGACAGCGAGAGAGAGTGCGAGAGTAGACAGTACACCAGAAGGGAGAAACAGGTGGGGGGTAGATAGTGTAGGTAGACAGCGAGAGTAGACATTACACCAGAGGAACAAGTGGGGGCTCCGGGTAGATAGTTTTAGGTAGGGCAGCGGAGAAGGTAGAACATTACACCAGAATTTTTTCTTTAACAGTGGGGGGTAGAGATAGTGTAAGGTAGACAGGCGAGGAGTAGAGATTACACCAGAGGGAACAGTGGGGGTAGTAGAGATGGTAGATTCGTTTGTAGGTAGGACAGCGAGAGTAGACATTACACCAGAGGGAACAGTGGGGGGTAGATAGTGTAGGTAGACAGCGAGAGTAGACATTACACCAGAGGGAAACAGTTGGGGGGGTATAGATGTAGATAGTTAGGTAGACAGCAGAGAGTAGACATAGACATTACACCAGGAGGGAGGGGGAACCAGTGGGGGGTAGATAGTGTAGGTAGACAGCGAGAGTAGAGATTACACCAGAGGGAACAGTGGGGGGTAGATAGTGTAGGTAGACAGCGAGAGTAGACATTACACCAGAGGGAACAGTGGGGGGTAGTAGTGTTAGGCAGGACAGCGGAGAGTAGACATTACACCCAGAGGGAACCAGTGGGGGGTAGTAGATAGTTGTAGGGTAGGGACAGCGAGACGTAGACATTACACCAGAGGAACAGTGGGAGGTAGAGATTAGAATAGTTAGTGTAGGTAGAACAGGAGGAGTAGACATTACACCAGACGGGAAACAAGTGGGGGGTAGATTGAGTGTAACGAGGTAGACAGCGAAGAGTAGACTGACACCAGAAGGATTGGGAACAGTGGGAGGTAGACAGTGTAGGTAGACAGCGGAGAAGTAGACTTTAACCCAGGAGGGGGGGGAACAGTGGGGGGTAGACAGTGGGGAAGAAAAACAGTGGGGGGTAGATAGTGGAGGTAGACAGCGAGAGTAGACATTACACCAGAGGGAACAGTGGGGGGGTAGACCAGTGGGGAAGAAACCCCCGAGTGGGGGTTTAGATTAGGATTAGTGGAGGTAAGACAGCGAGGAGGTAGAACATTACACCAGAAAGGGAAACAAGTGGGGGGAGGAACAGTGGAGGAAGAAACAGGGTGGGGGGGTACGATTAGTGGAGGGGTAGACAGGAGAAAGAGTAGACATTACACAGAAGAGAAACAGAAGGACACGACGCACTGGTTTTCTGTGCGCATCACCTTGACACCCGAATGAAGAAAAGAAAAGAAAAGAATGAGGGATCAGCCCATCAAAAATGTCCATCAGTCTGTTAGTTCAAATAACTTTTCCAGGTTTCATTTCCACATAAAAACAGTACCACATAAACCACTTACAACACATTAAAACGGTACATACACCACATATTCCACATAAAACTGGTACATTCTATACCATATAACAATTATAAGACTAAGATATACCATAAGATACACGCACTGGTTCTTTCGCATCAGCTTGAAGGAGTAGTCCTCAGAGCCAGTGATGACATTCACAAAGCTCTCGTTTAGTACACTATGACCCAAGTCAGTGCGTCCACTTGTTGCCAACTTGGGGAAGCCCTCTGGAATGAGTACATATGAGGGAGTCACACGCTCTTGCTCGTTGGCCACGATCTCTGATAGAGGCTTGGTCATGTACTTGTCCTTTTGGAGTTGCTGCAGCCATGTGTGTGTGTGGGGGGGGGGGGGGGTGGGATGGTGTGGTGGGGTGTGTGTGGTGTATGTGTGTGTGTTGGGGGGGGTGGGTGGGGGGGGGGGCGTGGGTGGGTTGGTGTTGGGGCATGTGTGTGTTGGGGTGGGTGTGTTTGAGTTTGTTTGTGTTGCCAACAGACAGTGTGGTCTGCGTCGAAGTACAAGAAGGAGAGGCCAGTGCCTGTGCATGAAGGGGGATGAGCACATATGGGGGGGTCACGAGCTCTTGCTTGTTGGCCACGATCTCTGAAAGAGGCTTTGTCATGTACTTGTCCATCTGGAGTTCCTGCAGCCATGAGGTTAAGCTTGTGTTCGTGCTTGTGTGCATGGTTTGGTTGTGATTGCTGCAGCCAAGAGGTTGTGCTTGTGTCGTGGCTTGTTGTGAGGAGGTTTTGGTTTGGTTTTGTGATTGCTGGGCAGCCATGCGGTTGGTTGTGTTGTTGTCGTGCTTATGTGTTTTGTTTGTGTGAAAAGGTTTTGGTTGTGGATGGTTTGCTGGCAGGCCATGAGGTTGTGTGTGTTTCGTGCTTTTGTGTCGTTGCTTGTGGAAGGTTTGGTTGTGATTGCTGCAGCCATGAGGTTGTGCTTGTGTTCGTGCTTGTGTTCGTGCTTGTGTGAAAGGTTTGGTTGTGATTGCTGCAGCCATGAGGTTGTGCTTGTGTTAGTGGTTAGTGCTTGTGTTCGTGCTTAGTGTTTGTGCTTGTGCTTGCGTTCGCGCTTAGAGTTAGTGTTTAATGTTAGTGCTTGGTGCTCGTGCTTGTGTTAGTGCTTGTGTTAGTGCTTAGTGTTTATGTTCGTGCTTAGCGTTTGAGTCCGTGCTTGTGTTTGTGCTTAATGTTCGTGCTAAGTGTCCGTGCTTGTGTGAGTGCTTAGGGCTTGTGTTCATGGTTTGATTGTGGTCGTAGAGAGGGCCTGAGTCATAACATTTTGTTTTTGTCATCACGCTTTGTTTTATCATTGTATCACGACATTCAGATACACAGTGTTTTTTGTATTTCAGATATATGTAGGCCAGATTGAGTAGCTACTTGGACTGGCCATCGCTGGGCGGAGCCTTGGAGTTTTTTGCGGAGCCCCCCCTTCTGGGGGGCGGGAGCCCCCAGTGTTACCCATTTGTCCGTTCATCCATCGGTCTGACCGTGATGAAGCCCGACACGTCAGCCAACGGTCTCATAACTAACTCGCTTCCGTTGCCACCTGTCGCTCCCTCGCGATCACTCTCCGCCATTTTTTAGCGTCACAGGCGACGCTGCATAGAACTTGTTTGCGTTGCAATGCTCCGACGGAATGGCAACACATCATTTTAGAAAAACACAGGGAGGAAGGAAGGAAGAAGGGGGGGAAGGGGGGGGGGGGGGGGGGGGGAGTCAAAATGGAAGGGCTTACCTTCTGTCTAATCATCTCTCGCTGCATCACCAACTGGTCGTTTGGCTTGGCTCCGCCCATGAGGTCGATTTCCATTACCTCGACCTTGCCCACAAACTCCAGGAACCCGTTCTGTGGGACGAAAGGGATGGAACTCAGGCTCAATGGCAGTCATGGTGTATGGGTGTTTGTAGTGTTGCACTAGGGTTGGGTTGGGGCTAAGGGCCGAGCTCTGCTGTGCAGTACAGGGTTTGGTTAGGTTTGGTTTGGTTGATTTTTTTTTTTTTGGTAGAGCCCCGTTGCTCTTGGTTTCAGTTGCAACTAAAACGTTGTCCAAGTTTTTCTAGCAGGCCAAGTTTTTTCAAGTTGGCCAAGTTCAGATTATGAGATGCCTCCCCCCTTCTCCCCCAAACCTAACTTTCAGTGTCTGGGGGCCTAGTAATGAAATCTAAGAGTGATTTGGTTGGCTTGGTTGGCTTGGTAATTGGGTAACATCAAGGGCTTGGTTGGGACTGTGTTGGTGGGTGGTCAAAAAAATGAGGCCAAGTAACACTCGCTCGACTAACTGCTGAGCAACAAAAACATAAGCACGATAATAATGTAATTAGTGCCGACAAAAATGCTTGCTTGCTGCATTATTGCATATCTTGTGTTGAGGATTAGTTGGAAGACCCCTCCCAGATGTTGTGGAGTGGGCTTGTCTTGGGTCAACGATGAGTTGTCCATGACCAAGTTTAGGGTTAAACCCTAAACCCTAAAACCCTAAACGATGGGCTGTCGATGACCAAGGAATGGAAGGTAATGTTATTTAATTCTCATTATGAGATCCGGGAACTTCCCAGTCATGTCACTGACAAGGAACATGAGCTCGTGGCGGGACACTATCTCTTGGCTGTACAGGTTGAGGTACAGTTCTACACTCACCATGAGATCCGGGAACTTCCCAATGATGTCACTGACAAGGAACATGAGCTCGTGGCGGGACACAATCTCTTGGCTGTACAGGTTGAGGCACTTGAGCAGATCCGTGTAAGCATCTCTGTTCCTGAGCCTGTGCATGAGAGTGGAATAAATAAATAAATAAATAGTACGCCTTATTACAAGGCGTGAGGTTGAGGGGGGCAGCCTGTTTGCTTGCTTTGGGGTCAACCAACAATGAGAGTGCAATAAATAAACAAATAAATCAATAACAAATAAATAAATAGATAGTACACTTATAACATGGCGTGAGGTTGAGGGGGCCAGCCTGCTTGCTTGCTTTGGGGCCAACCAACAGTGAGAGTGGAATACATAAATAAATAAATAATAAATAAATAGTACGCCTGATTTCAAGATGTGAGGTTGAGGGGGCCAGCCTGTTTGCTTGCTTTGGGGCCAACAACCAATGAGAGTGGAATAAATAAATAAATAAATAAATAAATAAATGAAGGAGTCTAACATGTATGCGAGTTGGTGGGTTGTTTCCAAAAATTCTCAGAATTCTTGATTATAGGGCCAAAATGCCAGATGTCTCCATTATCTCGATTACAGGGCCGAAATATCCGAAGTCTCCATTATCTGGATTATCGGGCCAAATTCTCAAGTTTGATGTACGGACTACAAACTACTAAGTGTTTCGAAAACCCTTATCCAAATTATCCGCAGAATCCTATATATAATAGCGCGTTGTGCAGGGTTTAGCGCGTGCCCGGCGCGTGTTTGGCCCCTTTTGGCCCAGGCAGTGGGGCTTTTGGTTTCATATCTTGCTGACCTGTCGCCCAGGTGGCAGCAAGTCTTGGATCTCGATTTTCCGAGACCTGTCGCTGACGTGGCCACGGGGGTCCTCCCGTCGGTACGACGGGCTCAGATGCTAGCGGGCTCAGATCCGCCGAATGGCTAAAATGATGCAATGCAGACAAGAACCAAGAGACGGACACTAACAAATCCTACGGGTTCAAGGTAAATATATACATCATAACATTATCCAAAATGTATAGGGACCGGCATATAATACAAATATGATACCATACAAATTGCATCATATGATATTGTATGTAAATGGGAACTTTAGCCTAGCCAGACTGCAGGGATCATAAGATGACATGATATCACATTGCTGTTCCCTAGCAATTAAAGAACCCAGGTATCAACTAGGAGCAAGATAGCAACCCAGGTAGCAACTAGGAGCAAGTCACCCAACCATTGAAACTGCAAAGATACATGTGCTGGGCCCGTTCATTTATGTGTGAAGTTTGGATGGTTGCGTGGCGTACACACAGCGTTTACGTCACTACCCCTGTCAATGAGCAAAATAAAGAACTCCTGAGAAGAAGTCAAATGACAAGCACAACAGAGCTAAACTTGACAGATCCTATGCAGTGTCGCAAGCGGAAAATTGGCGGAGAGTGTTGGCAACGGAACGACAGTGGCATCGATGGAGATGACCGAAGCCAGTTACTAATGACACAGTTGGCTGACGTGTCGTACTTCGTCTCGGTCATTGGTTGGACAGTCGTTGGTCGGACGGACAAACGGACAATGGGGTGAATCTAGGGGCTCCCGTCCCCCTAGAGAGGGGGCTCCGGCAAAATTGAAGATGCAGATGCCTTTGAAGATCTCACCTCTGTTTGATGCGATCAAAGAACTGGAGCTCCTTGTTCAATGCAGGTCTGATAGCAGGCTCCTCCTCACGCTCGTAGGCTGGGGTACCATCTACGGAAAACAAAGGAGCAATTTGAATTGAATGCAAATCCTAAATAATTAGATTAATGGATGGATGGATGGATGGATGGATGGATGGATGGATGGATGGATGGATGGATGAATGAATGAATGAATAATTAATTATAATGTAAATCCTGAACTGCACAAATTGATCAAATAAAGAAGTTTACGACTGGTGCAAGGTACCATCGACAGAAACAGAAGCACGATTAAATCCTGAATTGCACGAACTGATACAATAGAGCAGCCTGTGGTACCATGAACAGATAATAATTTAAATCCTGAACAGTTAGATGAATGAATGAACAATTGTAATTTAATTTTAATCCTGAACTGCACGAATTGTTCATATAAAGCAGTATATGACTGGTACATGGTACTATCGACAGAAAACAGAAGCACGATTAAATCCCTCATTGCACAAACTGATACAATAAAGCAGCCTTTGGTACCATATACAGATAAAAAATTAAATCCTGAATCTCACGAATTGATCGGATAAACCAATATATGACTGGAACAAGATGCTATTGACAGAAAACAGAAGCACAACTAAATCCCTAATTGCACGAACTGATATAATAAAGCAGCCTGTGGTACCATGTACAGATAATAATTTAAATCTTGAACAATTAGATGAATGAATGAACGATTATAATTTAATTTAAATCCTGAACTGCACGAGTGGATCAAATGAAGCAGGATATGACTGTTGCATGGTACCATCGACAGAGACAGAAGCACGATTAAATCTCTAATTGCACGAACTGATACAATAAAGCAGGCTTTGGTACCATATAGAGATAAACAATGGCCACCACCACCACCTTCAATCACCACCGCCACCATCACCACCGCCACCAGACCTTCAATACCCCCCCCCCCCCACACACACAAACACACACACACACACCACCACCACCGCCACTACCTTCTACCTCCTCCCCCCCACACACACACTCACACCACCACAGGCTTTGGTACCATATAGAGATATACAAATGAACCATTAGATCCTGAACTGTGTTGATTCATAACTAAATAAATAGTACGCCTTATTACGAGGCGTGAGATTGAGGGGGCCAGCCTGTTTGCTTGCACTAGGGCCAACCACCAAACGAATTGATAAATTGCCAATATATCAACATACTGCCGCCCCTCCCTCCCCACTCAAGCTCTCATCACAATTGAAGGCTCCGGTGCCATCTACAGATAAACAAATGAGCGATAAAATCCTCAACTACATGAAATGAAAAAGAAAAAAAACTGCCCCCCCCCCACCCCACCCCAGCTCCATACCCATTCTCTACAACACACATCTACCCCAACGATAATCATCCAACACCTAAATCTTGTCACATCCCTTTCCAGTTCCCAACCCAAGAGACTCTACTCACAACCCAACCCTTCACCAACCAGCATGACACGTTATGCTCTTTCTGCCCTGCAAAAAATGGCTTCGCCCATAAGGCCACCCCCTTTAAATGGCTAAACTTATAAAGCCACCCCTAAATTTAAATAGCTCAGGCTATTAAGATGGACCAACCCGACCCAACCTGCTAAGCTGAGTTTTTACCAAACGGCTGTCTGATCAAATAGCTGTGTTGTAAAACCACTGCTTAACAAAAACCAACCCATTCCAGCACAAATCAAACTTCCTCCCAGGTAAGATACTGTGGTTGACCCCAGTGCAAGCAAACGGGCAGGCCCACTCAACCTCACACCTCGTAATAAGGCGTCCTACATATTTATTTATACTGCGCCAAAAGGAAGTTGACCCCAGTGCAAGCAAACGGGCAGGCCCCCTCAACCTCACACCTCGTAATAAGGCGTACAATATACTTTTTATACTGTGCCAAAAGGTGGTCTGCCCCAGTGCATGCAAAAGGGCTCGCCTCTTAACCTCACGCCTCGTAATAAGGCATACTGTATGTTTATTTATACTGTGCCCAAAGCTCCTCCTACTGTGCCGAAAACTCCTCCTCCTCTGCCAAAAACTCCTACTGTGCCAAAAAATCCTCCTCCTCTGCCAAAAAGTCCTACTGTGCCAAAAAATCAGGGTACTGCCAATGCTAATGCGAAAAACTCACATCCAGCTTTGAAGCCTTCGTCTGCCCTCTTAGCTGCTTTGCGCTTGTGAACTGATCTAGGGTCTGCGGGAGAGGGTGCCGTTGGTCCCGTGCGCCCTCGGATGACAGTACCCCTGTTAACAGTCGGCACCGGCCGTGGCTGCCTGCCCCGAACTGGTGGCTGAGGCTGGGAGTTGTCCGGCAGGAAGTAAGTGAATTCATCCAGGAGGTCCTGGTGGTGGCTGAAGAGAACTGCGACTTCCTGGTAGACATTGCTGATCGTCTTCTGACCTTTGCGGTACTTGTTGAGGATTTCAAGGAAGGCCTTGTAGATGCGCTCATCTGATGCGAAGCGGATCTGCAGAGGGTGTGTGAAATAGTAAGTGATAGTGAAATAGTAAGGGCTAGTGATCAACCCATGAATGATGATGCCACTGCTGATGATGATGATGGTGGTGGTTGTGGTGGTGGTGGTGGTGGTGGTGGTGATGATGATGATGATGATGATGATGATGATGATGATGATGGTGATGTTGATGATGATCATGTTGATGATGACATTTTTCCTGGTGCCCTACTGGACTCAAAATGTGCCCGCGGCCTGAATAGTGGTAAATGTGTGAAATATAACCAACGACCTCAAGCTCGACAAAAATCTTAAGAGGGATGGATAAGGAGAAGTACCCTGAGGGGCATGCTCCAATTCCTACATCTCACGGAGAAGGAAAAGACTGAATCGCAACTTCTTCTGTTGGGCACTGAAATTCAACCCCCATCAGTTCTGCAGTGCATTAGGAATACTCGGCTTAGGTGCGGTTCTTCGCGCTCTTTAGCAGCACTCTTTGTGACGATGCCAGACTGAATCAATACTTCTGCTGTGGGGTATTAAATTTGAAAACCCCATAGGACCTGAACCACATTTGGATACATGGCTAAGGTGTTGATCTTGGTGTGTTTTAGCAGCAACCTTTGTTACGATGACAGACTGAATCATTACTTTTTCTATGGGGATCTGAATTTGAGAACCCCACAGGACCTGAACGACATTTGGGTGCATGGCTAAGGTGTGGATCTTGGTGTGTTTTAGCAGCACCCTTTGTTTCAATGCCAGACTGAATCATTACTTTTTCTGTGGGGTACTGAATTCGAAACCCCATAGGTTCTGGACCACATTTGGAATTCATGGCTTAGGTGTGGATCTTGGTGTTTTTTAGCAGCACCCTAAGTGACAATGCCCCACTGAATCAAGCAGGAATGAAGTTCCATAAGGAGGGACATGTGTGCAGTACTGCAGTATGCATTCCCTATTATGGGTGCGGACTGGGGCATGACATGAGATTTCTCTTTATCCCTATCACTGTGCGTTTCCTTTGCACGACTTGACTTGAATTAGATAGACTTGAATTGAATTGACTCGAGTTAATTTTACTATAAATCCTTGCTATTTACCTGTGCTACAAGCGTACTACAAGCTTCAACTCCAGTCAAGTCGTTCAAAGGGAATGCACTGCTAGCTGTGGCGCAGATTAAGGGCTTACCTTGATCTTGTTGACGTATGTGATGGCCTGGTCAAATTCCACGGGCTGCTCAGCAACCTGCAGTGAGCGATGAGTACCAAATAGATTAGAATGAAGCACTCAGCCAGAGAGAGACTCAGGGATATGGTATGAGGTACTCAGCTGAGAGTCACAGGTATGCAGTACTCAGCTGTGAGACACGGGTATGAGGTATGAGGTACGAGGTATGAGGGATGAGGGATGAGGTACTCAGCTGGGAGACACAGGTAGGAGGGATGAGGGATGAGGTACAGGGGATGAGGGATGAGGGATGAGGTACTCAGCAGAGAGACACAGGTATGAGGTATTCAGCTGAGAGACACAGGTAGGAGGTAATCAGCAAGAGAGACTCAGGGGTGAGGTACGAGGGATGAGGTACTCAGCTGAGAGACACAGGTATGAGGTATGAGGTACTCAGCCAGAGAGAGACTCAGGGATGAGGTACGAAATATCGACAGAACTTGACAAATATGTTCAGTCGAAATATGACCAAGGAGGAGTCAAATGTTTTGAAAATAGCACTGTCCTGATTCACGCTCACGCGCTGTAAGTGAAATAGCACAACTGTCCTTGGTGATTCTGAACAAACACACCTCTGAAAGACCCCACCAACTAACAATATAAAATTCTACGCGTCTCACCTCTTCCTCTTCATCGTCACTGACTCTTGCCAGCTCAATCTCATAGCCCTGCAATATAGAATAGGTGTCGCAATGAGCAAAGGTCACCGTGGGCACAGGTCACCAATAGCTTTTCTTTTCCGCTACGAGCAGCAGCTTCTGGGCAGCTTTCCTGGCTTGCTACCCAGTTAATCATATTGCATCGCAGTGCAACTGGAAGCTGACATAATCATCGTTCCAGTACTATTGAAATCTTGGGGCTTAGCCCACTGGCTGTTGCACGGAGCTGCCTAGAAGCTGCTGCTTGTAGAGGAATAGAAAAGCTATGCAGGTCACAATGAGCAAAGGTCAAGTACAGGCAGTACAAGTTTTGAATCTATCATATTTTGATTTCACAGCAGCGTTTATTTATATCTAGATGGCTAGCTTCATGGCACCAGCACTCGGGCACTAAGTTATAAAAAATGAATCCCTGGCATATGTACGGGAAATTAGTTGAGATCAACAGGCAAGTTGCATGGCACCAGCACTCGGGCACTAAGTTATAAAAAATGAATCCCTGGCATATACACGGGGAATTAGTTAAGATCAAAAGGCAAGTTGCATGGTATCTGCAGTTGGGCACTTGGTTGAAAAATAAATCCCTGGCATATACAGAGAAACTTAATTGAGATCAAGCAGGCAAGTTGCATAGTACCGGACCTTCGGAAGGAAGGTGTTGAATCCCAGAACAAGCCCCCTGTGCCCCTTGAAAAGCGACTTCACTCGTTGAATCACGCCCGAGGTGTCAATCCTGCGTATGGCAAGCCGTTGCATTTGAGAAGGAAGTTCCAGGTATCGGGGGGGAAATATGATAATGATGATGGTCGTGGTAGTGGTGGTGGTGATGATGATGATGATGATGATGATGATGATGATGATGATGGTAGTGGTAGTGGTGGCGGTGATGATGATGATGATGATGATGATGATGATGATGATGGTGATGATGGTGGTGATGATGATGATGATGATGATGATGATGATGATGATGATGATGATGATGATGATGATGATGGTGATGTGATGGTGATGGTGATGGTGATGATGATGATGATGATGATGATGATGGTGGTGGTGATGATGATGATGATGGTGATGGTGATGGTGATGGTGATGGTGATGGTGGTGGGGATGATGGGGATGATTATTATCCATGGCATTATACCAGCGTCTTACTGAAGTCCGAATGTGCATGCACCTCGAAGAAGTCCACACTGTGACAGGGACACATGAGCATCACAAACTAGACAAGCTCATCATGTATCCCCTCCTCAGCCCTCCTGTAGAAAAAACATAGTTACTATTTCCGTAGCAGCAATTTGAGCACCCCACTAGTGCCACCATGGCCCACCTACCCTCTCTGGCCTTCAACCCCTGCAAGATTCATTTGCCAGATCTAGGGTTAACTCAATTGGAGCAAGCAGGAACTAAAAAGTGTGTGCACAAAACATGGCTTGTACAGGAATATTGAGGGCTTCTGATAGCTCTAAGCTTAATTTCTGAATATTCATGGTTGAATGATCGCATGCCTACCTCTGAGCCTTGAACTCTTTCATGATTTCAAGGAAGGTATCGTACACAGCCTTGTTGTCAGAGAATCTGTTCTTGACCTCGCGGAGATAGGAAAGGGCTGTGGGAGGGGGGAGGCATGGGGGAGTGAGATCAAGGGAAGATGAAAAGGAGAGTCTGGGCGGTTCCGGAGCTGGTGACAAGCCATGGAGGGGCAGGTGGAGGCTGAGATTGGTGGCTGTGATTTGAGTGAGTGTGGCTGGAGATGGTGCTGTGCAGGAGCATGGGAAGTAAGCTAGTGACCCTTAGTTCATTTCTGGAGAAGGCAAGATACAAGACTTCCCCACTGCAAGAGGAATGCAGAAGAGTATGAGCAAGGAAGCCAGGAACCTGAAGCACAACGTTGTAACCCCCCTAAGGGAGATGTACATGCGAGGCAGTCAAGGTGATCAGCAAACATAACACCAGGTAGGCTGCAGCAAGCTGCGGTCGCTCACCGTCATTGGTCGTCAGCTTGTTCGCAGCGTTTGGGGCGCTGACAGGTCGGGCACTACAAAGGGCAGGCCAATGGCATCAGGCGTTTAGTGTGTGTTGCACGCAGAATCAGGACGGGTCAGATGCAATTGCAGACAGCAAATCTGACAGTAGTACGCACAATTCCTAACAGGCTCCCTAGCCAAGGTTCACGGCTCGGAATCAAACCCTGCCAGCTAGTGTATCTAACAGGTACAACAAAATTTGACCCCCAGGGATCTGCTCTCACCCAGAGGACCTCTTGCCAGCAGCCAGGCTAGAAGCTCCATCCTCTCTTCCTCGCTTCATTCTCCCAGGCGCAGCAGGGGCAGCAGACACCCAGGATGGTTACAGCCCAACAGGTAACTGAACCCTCAGACTAGAGGGCAGGTGAAGCTGGTCAAGCTGGCCGGATGAGACAGAGCAAACCAGCAAGCGGATAATAGGGATTGCGCGCTGAATATATGCGCTGCACCATGCTGCAGCATGTCGCTGTATTTTTCAGGGTTGAATTTCCAGGGCTTAGGCGCAAGTCTGCGTCTTCAATCGGATGAGTCGAGCCATGTGACAAACTAAATTTAAGAACTCGCCCTCTTGAGCTAGAGCTTTTTTGTCGTGCGTTCTTGCTTTCAAATTCCACGATGGCCGGCGATGGGAACCGTGAGCTGGCTAATTTGATAGGCACGGCCATCGCCTGCTTAGGTACACACAGCTAAAAACCGCTCTGATGATCCGTTTACGCACCGCGCTCAGATCTGACGGTATACTTTGTTGGCCATCAACTTGCAGTGCTTCTTCAGGCCCCGCTATTGCAATTGGAGGAAGCGGGTGGTGGTCGCAGAACTAAGGGCCTGTCGCCACTTGAGATTACCACCATGGCCACACAGGATATTGCCCCTGCATTTGCACTTCTGCCTAGAGGATTGTTGATTCCTGGAATCTGGATAAAAGAGGTGATTCTATATTTCTGCTTGATTTTATTCCATGCATCATGACACTCCAAGCCCAATTTCGAGCCTATGTAGCCAACTCCATTACAGCAAGAGCACTGAAGAGTCAGAAGTTGAAGTTTGCTCGCACAATCAAGTAACCAACAGATAACTCACTCCTTTAAAGCCTACATACTTGGGAATATAAGCTTCACAAGTAGGACCCTTGGCAACCCCGGGGAAGGGTGAAAACATGACATAGCAAATGAATTATCCATTGACCCATGTCGCCAGGTGTGTTTGACCTTGAACAGAGGTGTGGCGAATTGAGGCCTGATTAATGTGTTAGGTCTGGTTAGGAACCCGTCTTGCTCATACAGTTGTATTGCAGTCTGGTGACAACCCTTCTTTCGTTTGGTGTCAGACCATATCAGACGTGACATCACTGTACCGCACCTTGACTGGCCACACAAGGTGTTCCATATACCAGGTTCCCCTTAATCCACCCAGGTGTGTGAGATCCATATTTTCTCGGAGACCATCATAGATGGGAGCCCTCACCACACTAGTTCACTGTAGGGGACTTCCAAACACTACAAACATCTCTTATACTGTACCGCCTTCTGTGCCTGGCTGCAGTTTGCCTTGGTCACCACTGCATGCTTGGCAGGCAAAGACAAGGGCCCTGCTGTGTGTGATCTGGATCGCTTGGTTGACCTCCCAACCTTTTGGAATGCCTCTGACATGAGTCAGTTGGGTAAGCACTTTCGCGACGCTGTGGGTCAAGAGGGTAACATGATCATGGCTGCAGGCAGTGCAGTCACTGTCATCAGCGGCCTATCTGGCATCAAGAAGCCGTCTGTGATGGTACCGGTGGGGGTGTCCATGCTGGCAGCAGCGTCTTACATAGCTGAGCGCACCAGCCCGTCTGCCAACATGTGGCTGATGCTCGCCCTCAGCATCTTAATGGTGAGTGGGGTTACATTTGTGATCATCCCCTGTCGGTTTGAGAGCAGCCATCCAGATTTCCGCCCGTGCTTAAATATAATCCTGCTAAACACACATATAGACCCTATTGACTTGCATTACTTGGGCTTGATACTCTTCTTCTGGTGTGTTAGTTGTGTTAGACTGTTCAGACCGAAAATAAAAAAATCTGGGCAATGCCACCTCGTCTATTCCCTTCAGTGCTAGCTAAATGACGGCAGTGGGTTAATTTACTAGGGACAAAGTATTACATTGTGACTGTACAGCATAGAGTACAAAAACGTTTACCCCTACCGGACCTCTATCATTTTTTTATGAAGCAAGAGGGTGCAAAAGAAATACCCCTTGATGGGGTAGAAAAATTTGGAATGCTTTTGAAAGGGTGAAAGGGGGGGGGGGGGGGGGGGGGGGGGGGGGCGACCCCATGAAATTAACTGCAAGTTAGCTCATCTTACAGAAAATGATCTCCTCTTACATATTACATCAGTAGAACCCCATAATATTGACTGAAACCAGAGAAAACATAACATTTCAGCTTCCCATAGCCAGCCCATAGCCAGCCAGCCAAGTTGGGTGGTCTCATTAGGGGCTGAAAATCAGTCAAGATCATGACGAGATAGTTCACTGAGCATATTGTTTATCATTAGAGACGGCAACTTTGGATGGCAAGTTGACAACCTTGCCTTCTGAGAGTCGTCGTGAACCCCTCGAACAGCACCCCTCGTCCAGCCTCATACCACATGGTTGCGGCCCCCCTATATGCAATGTATGACGACCGCGACAGTGCAAACGGATTCGCCTCGCTGAAACGCTTCACTCTGTCGTTGTCCGAAGTGAAACGACTCACTCAGTTAACAGTTTAAAATACCTGAAAAGGTCAAAAAGGGTGCACAAGATTTTCAAGGGGGGGGGGGGGGGGGGGGGGGGGGAAGGGTCCACAGATTTTCACCAGATTTTCGGACTTGACCGCTTACACCCTCCTCTAACCGCTACCACTTCCCGTTACCCGCACACCAACCCTGTCAGACTTGTCATGGTGTTTCGCATCCTCCTGATTGAAGACACTCTTTGGCTCACAATTCATCATTTCTGTTTCCTGTGTTTTGCTACCCAGGCGCTGTTCAAGTTTCTTGGAGATGCAGATGCAAGAAAGGCTAAGTTAAAAGCTGCGACACTAAAGGCAGCTGCACGTAACCCGCCGGCACCCCCCAAGAGCTCGCCCAGCCCTGGACAGAAGAAAAGGGGCAAGAAATGATCTTCCTCTTTTTATTTTGCGTAGAGATCTGGTTATGGAACCAATTCAAAGCAGCTAGGTGACACTGCAGAAGCCCCAGATAGCCCCAGATAGCTATAGCCCCAGATGTATCCACTGTTTTCTTTTCTGCTATGAGAGGCAGCTTCTGGCAGCTTTCTAGGCTGGCTGTTTAGCCAAACCTTGAACAATCGAGTGCAACTGGAACATGGCATCATAATTTTTCTGGCACTGCTGTAATATTAGGGCTATGCCCACTAGATGGGTCAGGGAGCGTCCTAGACGCTGCTGCTTGTAACTGAATAGAATAGCAGTGGAAGCATCAGAAGCTGGAGTCCTCAGACCTGACCCAGAGGGCTTTGGCAGTTGCTTGAGTGCACAACTCGTGGATGAGCAAGCAGTGGAGGAACCCAGGCAAGGAGCCCGCATCAAACAGTCTGCCTATTTGAAATTGAGTTGTGTTGCAGACAAGGCACTGAAATGAGTGCATGACAATTGTAAAGCTATTTTTAGACTTTCTCGTATGTTATGAATATAGAATAATGACAACACAGGTAGTAGGGCTACCACTGACCATTGACCTCAAATATACTTATCACATCCGTCCATTCATATGTGTGTTTGCAGGCATGTGTCCGCAAAAACACTATTTTTCATGTATCCTTGAACCAAGATTATGGTGGTGGATAGTGGATCAAAGATTTTTGGTGTGGAAGTCGTCCACTTCCCTGTGTAGTCACTTTTTTAGATTTTCCCCACTGCCTGGGGGGAATCCTTTCAATAAAAATGTGTGCTTATGCCTGGCTACGGTAATGCCTGTAATTTTATTGCGTCCATACAATTTTTGCAAAGACGGTATAGTCAACATGCTTGTCCATGTAGGCCTATTTAAGTTCAATAGTAACTATGCGTTGTCGAAGGCAGATCAGTGCTGGCCCATAGCTAGCCCACAACAGCGTTGGATTAACTTCGAGCTCCTTCAGGCTGCGGATTATTTTTCGTTTGCCGATGGAGTAAGCATGTCATGGGTTAGAGAAACAATAGTCCGCCTCAGTCTTGATTTTTGAATCATTACAATGCGACAAATTTATTTAAACTTCGGCAAGGTACTTTTCCAAACCGTGATACATCCAGACTACCTCTCTGTGGACCTCTGTCGACATGATGGTGATGACATTCTGGATAAACTTTTCAAGCCCAACGGAGCCCAATGATGTTTTATTCTTGCAATGACTCGGTCCTTGACACTGCCAACTGAGTGAACAGGTCGATCCCTCAGTCTGATGTCGACCTGTCTCGATCACATCATTTATGTATTCACGTGTTCAGGTCGTTATCACACACACGATCTTTCTTGTATGAACCCCCCCTGTCGGGCGAACGCCAGTGTCGCTGCCACGTCGATGCATTGGGACAAAAGACGAGTCCCCGCCCAGTCTGTTGATCCACAGGTGCACTCCAGGGGTGCACTCGGGGGTGCACTCCTGGGGTGCACTCTACCCTTCGCTTACTTGCGTGCTTAGTTGTTCTTCCGGAAGTCTGTACAACCGCAAGATATTTTCTTACAGACATACTCATTTAGACAAGCCTCTCACCATTCGAACTCTTTCGCTCGCCAGTGATCGTTACCTCCCTCCATATTACCGAGGTTTAGCGTGACCTGGTGCGGCAAAAAACACGCGCCTCTTAAAGCAGCAACCCAAACTCCTCCGCATTTCCGAGACTCGTACCTAGCTATTGCAGGCAGACTAGTACGCCCGCAGCTGCCTGTTCGCTTTGGCTCGAGTCGATGGCCAGGCCTAAGATTAGGCCTAAGACCCTTCGCCAAGTGTGGCGTGAAGCCCTGCCCCATCAGAGACGTAACGTCTGGCTGAGTGGGATTGTGATGGGATGGGCTGCGGCTCTCTATGTGAGTTCTACATGCATGCACATTTAGCACAACACACTTGCGATTGCATGGGCTGCATCTTTCTTTCAAAGTTCTCTGTGCATCAGCAATGAAGCACACCACGCACGTGATGGCATGGGCTGCCACCCGGCATGTCAGTTCTCCATGCATAAGGTGTGAAGCACAACACACGATCTTGGATGCATAGGCTTTAGATCTCTGCAGGAACCTGAGGCACACTCCACATAATCATACATGCAATGCATGGCTGGCAACACACAACCTACGCTTGGCTGCAATGCATGTCTGGCAACGCACAACTTCCGTATGGCTGGCAACAAACAAATGACGCATGGCTGGCGACACACAACCTACGCATGGCTGCAATGCATGGCTGGAAACACACAACCTAGGCATGGCTGGTAACTTACCCCTTACACATGGCTGCAATGCATGACTGGCAACACACAACCTGCGCATGGCTGGCGACACACTACCTACGCATGGCTGCAATGCATGGCTGGTAACTTACACCTTGCGCATGGCTTCATTGCATGGCTGGCAACACACCACTTACGCATGGCTGCAATGCATGGCTGGCAACACACCACTTACGCATGGCTGGCAACACACCACTTACACATGGCTGGCGACACACAACCTACACATGGCTGCAATGCATGGCTGGCAACACACCACTTACGCATGGCTGGCAACACACCACTTACACATGGCTGGCAACACACAACCTACACATGGCTGCAATGCATGGCTGACAACACACAACCTACGCATGGCTGGTAACTTACCCCTTACACATGGCTGCAATGCATGACTGGCAACACACAACCTGCGCATGGCTGGCGACACACTACCTACGCATGGCTGCAATGCATGGCTGGTAACTTACACCTTGCGCATGGCTTCATTGCATGGCTGGCAACACACCACTTACGCATGGCTGCAATGCATGGCTGGTAACTTACACCTTGCGCATGGCTGGCAACACACCACTTACACATGGCTGGCGACACACAACCTACACATGGCTGCAATGCATGGCTGGCAACACACCACTTACGCATGGCTGGCAACACACCACTTACGTATGGCTGGCGACACACAACCTACACATGGCTGCAATGCATGGCTGGCAACACACCACTTACGCATGGCTGGTGACACGCAACCTACACATGGCTGCAATGCATGGCTGGCAACACACCACTTACGCATGGCTGGCAACACACAACCTACGCATGGCTGCAATGCATGGCTGGTTACTTACACCTTACGCATGGGTGGGATGCATGGCTCGCAGCGCACAACCTACGCTTGGCTGCAATGCATTGGCTGGCAGCACACAACTTACGCATGGCTGCAATGCATGGCTGGCAACATGCAACCTATTTGTTTCTGCAATGCGCAGATAACACCAGGTGCCACACACTGCACAATCTTATTCTTAACACATGGATAGCACACCGCATATGCACGTATTTGTACCGGCCTCAGTAGGAGTTTGAGACGCGAGTGGAATTTGATTGCCAGATTCAGCCTTATTTTGTTAGAAAGTACTTGGTACAGCATCCACCATATGGCCACATATTCAAGGTGCGGCAAAGTTCCGAGGTGAAGCCATGTACGCCTCAGGTAGCCTTGGGCATCACAGGCATCAACTCAGCATGTGCAACCAAGGGTAAATCGTAAAAACATGTACAGCCCATCGGAAGAGCATTTAGCTTCAGAGCTTCACAAGTTGTCACCTTCTAATGGACCAACATTTCCACCTGCCATGTCTGTAGGTTGACATGTCGTACCTGAAGCAAGATCCTGTGATGAGGGAGAAGTTTGGATTGGATGACACGGGCCCTGAAAGGGAGCCTCCCCCAAATCCTGTATATGTCTTTTGGGATAAATACACAAAGTGGCTTAAGCCGAAGGACGCTGAGGACTACTGAGATCTTGATTCTGACATCTGGTTTCTGTGTTGCTCCCCTGGCTTGCTGCCCAGTTAATCCTATTGCAACGTAGTGCAACTAGGAGCTGACAGAATAGTTGATCCAGTACTATTGAAACCTGGGGCTTGGCCCAGTGGCTGTCTCATGGAGCTGCCTAGAAGCTGCTGCGCATAGCGGAAAAGAAAAGCTATTATTTACTGGATTGATCGCTTCAGTTTTGACCTGATGCAGGACTGCAGAGGCGCTGTTTGGACATTCCTACACTTCTAGAAAAGTGCTGTGCGCGCATTGATATGCATAGTCCTTGGAAGGCTGTGAGAAATTTGTTGTCCAAATTCAGTTTCAATACCATGTGAGCTCATCCCCAGATGGAATTCATTCCTGTCTTAAAACTCCTGGTAGAAAAACAGGAAAACGGATGTTGAATGACGCATGGTTAGGTTTTAGAAGGCTGATTGAATTAAGCTAGACTCTTATTAGCCAGTTCGTCTTGCTGAAGACATGAAGTGGGCTGGCCTTGTACATTTTATTGTATTAGACCATGTGTTATTGTTATTGTAACATCTCTTGCCCTCTGTCCTTTTTCCTCGAGTCACCCCGACTTACAACACCGCGTTGGACATTTCCTGCAGAGTTTCATGTACAATTTGTGAGAAAGACTCGTGATAACATTTTTGATGCTCTTGTTCGTTCCTCATGATGTGAGCCCTCCCCAGCTTTTTTTGTTATCTTTTTAATCAGACCCCCAAATGACATTCTGAGACCACCATTGAGATTGTGTTGACAAAGGCAGTTCATTGGCATCACTTAAGACCTAGGGGTGGGGTGGGGTATGGGTGGATAATGTGGGTGGTGGTTGGGTGGTATGTATGGGTATGTATGGGTGGGTTTGGATGGGTGAATGGGTGACAGGGTGAGTTTGGATGGTATGGATGGATGGGTGAATAGATGAGTATTTTGACTATCACACAATCCCTGTTCGGAAATTCTAAACATGCCATTGTGTACGCATGTGTAAGTAAGTACCATATAAAGCAATGTTCTAATTTTGAAGTCGGACTCTTATTTTATATTGGGGGGGGGGGGGGGGGGGGGTGAGTGTATTTGTGTGTGGTGGTGGGGGGGTTTTAGCCACCACAGATTTTTTAAAGGGAAACGGGGATGAAAGTCAATTTTTGTTTACTCCTGATGTGAGCGATGTTTGCACTGATTGGACCAAGCCTCCGATGGTTGCGGGAATGTTGGGGCAAGGACAGGGGGAAGGCCCCTGACTGAGACGTTTTTTTTTTTCTTTTTTGTTGTTTTCATTTTTTTACTTTTTTTTTTTTTTTCTGTTTATCTTTTTTTTTGTTTTTTTTTTTGTGTTTTTTTCTATTTTCCTATTGTTTTTTTTTTTTTTTTTTTTTGTTTTATTTTTTATGTTTTGCTAGTCTTTTTTAGTTTTTTTTTGGTTTTTTGCCTTTTTGGTTCTTTTTTTTCTTTTTTTTTTTTGGTTTTTCTTTGTGTTTTTTTTTTTAGTTCTTTTTTTCTGTTTTTTTGATATTTTCCTTGGTTTTCTTTTTTCCTTCTTTTTTGTGTTCCTTTTTTTTGTTTTTTATTTTTTTTTTTCTTTTTTGTTCTTTTTCTATGTTTTCTTTTTTTTTTATTTTTCTGTTTTGGTTTTCTTCGTTCCTTTTTTTTTTTGTCGTATATTTTTTTTTTTTGTCTTTTTTTTGTTTCCCCCGCTTTGTCCTTGTTTTATTATGGGGGGGGGGGGGGGGGGGAGTGTGTGTGTGGTGTGGGGGGGGTTAGCCCCCCAGATTTGTTTAAAGGTTGACAACGGATGACAAGTCAATTTTTGTTTACTCCTGATGTGAGCGATGTTTGCACTGATTGGACCAAGCCTCCGAGGGGTTGGGGGCATGTTTGGGGCAGGCCCGGGGGCAGGCCCCTGCCTGAGCAGCTGCCTGAGAATTTCCTGGGTTACTAACCTCATGCGCCCCGTCGCTAGCTGGCGGTCGGCAGTACACTGCGGTATTTCACTGCGCCACCCAGAGTTTAAGACTAACTCCGTCGAAGCGCGAGGAAAGCTTAGGAAGCAGACCAATCATCCAGCTCTTTGAATTCTCACCAACCGCCGTTTCCTGCCTCTTGCCCTTGAACTGGCTCTTGTCTTCGACGCACATGTTAACTTGATTCGCGTCTCTTGCGAAGACGAACATTGATCGCCCGGTCGCATCTTAGCTAACCAGTTTTAGGTTAACTCTAGATTTCGGCTCGTCATCATGGCTGATGAGGAACCCGAGAACAAATCCGGAGAGTACCAGCTTCAGTCGGAGCATAAGTTCAAGCTAGTCACCAGTTATATGCCCGAGACGCTCGAACAAGACGCCATCAACATCGCGCTAGTTGCAGTAGACAAATTCAAACAGCTGAAGGACATCGCCTTCCATGTGAAGCATGAATTCGATAAGAAGTACCCCGGGAGTGGGAAGGCTACAGAGGGAGTGTACCACTGTATCGTGGGGAAGAACTTTGCAAGTGAGTTTGTAGGTAGAATGGGAGAGGAATTTTTTTCTTGTGGGCTTATGGGCTGATTTGGGTGATGATAGGACCAATTGCTAGACGAGCGTGTTGTGGGTCAGAGAAAGTGATGAATGAGCAGCAAAAAGGATGAACGGGGAGACCTAGTCCAGAGGGGCTGAGGGGTGCTGGAGAGTAAGGAGTATGCTTATTACGGTAAGGTTGGGATGGGGATAGGGACAAAGGTGGGCCCAATATTTTCATTCCAGGTACAGCCAGCGATGAAAAGTTTGTCACCACCTGCTGCAACAAGTATTTCCATAGTGCCTGGTATCTGTATGCCTGTGTATCTACAGGCAAACACGTGCATCCCGCACACATCAGCCCCCCACCACACTTGAATGAGTGCAACCATGAGCATGCCATCAGCTTACAGCCATAGGTATCCTAGTGCTACTGCTTTCCACATGCTGCATCAATGCATCATGCATCCTACATGTACTGCTTGTTGAAACATGCTTCCACATGCTCAACATATATCAGGTATGCTACGGCTTGCATACCCATCTCATTGTAGTTCAGTAGGAGAGTTCATGAGGGGAGGAAAGGGCCACATTTTAAACTTACCAGTCCATTTCTAACTTACCTTGGTTCACTCATACGTGTCCCAGGTTGTAGTTTGCACATGTACCAGGCGAGTTTTCAAGCATGTACCGGGCTCGCGTTTCACGGCATGTACTCACACATGTACCAGGCTGTCGTGCGTACACAGAACTGCAACCGAGCCTAAATCAGGCTGACAGATACTCACGCAAAATCGCAAATACGATAATGTCGCATATGTTCTCATCTACCAGGCAGTGTTGCACACACCCATGCAGCATCACGCATATATTTAAATAAATAAGTAAATGGCACGCCTTATTACAAGGCGTGAGGTTGAGGGAACCAGCCCGTTTTCTTGCACTGGGGCCAACCACCAATTGCATACAAGTATCTCACTGTATTTCACACTCGCACGCACTAGCATGTAGCATTACGCGCACGTAGAGTGGGCTGTCATTCCAGATGGTCATGTACCTGATGGCATTATGCACCCAGATGTGCTAGACTACAATAGAAACACATATTTTTGAAAGTGCAGCTTACACACATGCGCACTTGACTGTAGTGCAACAAGCATGTGTGGTACTGTAGACCATACTGTCTGACACCCTCCAATGTACAGGTTACTTTTCGTGACTCTGACGATCACTCAACACAATTCTTCAGTCTAGGGCTAGTGCACGGAGACCACCCTTTTGGGGGGAATTCTTCTTGTTAAAAATTCAACTTCTGTGTGCTTTTCTTGCAGGTTCTTGTAATCAATTCTTCTCTCTTTCCTCTAGCCGCTACTTTGGTTGTTACCTCGTCTCGATACAGTTTTCAGCTTAGATCTTAGACCATGGACCCCTCTGCCTGAAAGAAGCTTAACCCCCCCCCCCCCCCCCCCCCCCCCCCCCCCCCCGCAGGTGCTGTGAGCCACGAGACACGGCAGATGATCCACTTGACTGTTGACACGTACAACATCATTTTGTGGAAGAGCAAGGATACCCCTTTCCACGTGGCTGAATAATGCTTCCATGTGGTTGACCCTTCAGCTTCGATAATATGAGAATTGATTGATCAATATATGTTCCAACCACATGAAAACAGTCAGAGTAGAGGTCCAGTTATAGTGTCCTGTTTTGCCGCCCTCAACAGTCGAGGCCTTGTGCCTGTGTTGAGTGGAATAGAACCCCACCACCACTCTTTGACTCTCACTGTGCTAGAAACAGATAGTACTCCCCGTAATTATATGAGCGTATTTCTATAATGTTAAGTACTTCCAGTAGTGCATTGCAGAATGTCAAATTGTCATCTCAGAGCATCGTTTTTGACATCACACTTCTGGTTCAATTTATTTCTGAAGCATGCATCCTCAGGCAGACTTGCATAAATAATGATATAGATGTGTAATCAGATATGCCATCTGTGACCTCTGAGATCCGCTCCTAAGTCCGTAACTCCGTACTCCAGTCACCACATGCCATGAACCCTACCCCCCTGAGTTGAACGGCCTACCACCCTGTACTGAGGCACAGACATATGGTGTACACAGCTGGACAACCCCCCAATTATACTGGCAGACATGAGCAATACCGCTATATACCGATACCTATTGAATACTATTGGTTTTACTGCCATGGACGGTGAGCAGCTCAAATGCTGGCTGGAGCCATGCAACCAAGTTCTTGAACTTAAACTTGGTTACATAGCTTCAGCCAGCATTTTGGTTGCTCGCCGTCTTCGGTAGTTCAAGTTCAATTTAATATCGGCAGACAAGGACAAAAAGCTATGTGCACCACTGACTGCACTTGCGTAAGCTACACGAGGGAAGTCCATTGGAGTACCGGTATTGGACTGTTCATCTTGGCGTCCTTGCATAAGTCAAGTGGGCAGCATGAAGGCCGAGGCCATGTGAGTATGTGACCAAGTTCAAGTTCTTGCCAGAATCTTGCAAGTCGGAGCTTCGCCGAGTGTTTAATATGTATGAAGAGACTGGATCAAGTCTTTTTTTATAGGTTATGAATAGGTCTTTGTATACTGTTTTTATTGTTCAGAAGAAAAGGGAAAAAAGAGAAAAAATCGAAACAAAAAAGAGGAAAAAGTGATTAGTTCGAGTTTACATTTCCTGGTACTTCTATTTTTCCCGCGGAAGACGGCGAGCAGCCAAATTGCTGGCTGAAGCTATGTAACCAAGTTCAAGTTAACATGGTACACCCTAAGCGATTGCATTCTGTACTCGTGAGTGTGGTGTAGTTGCGTTTAAACTACCCATGCTCACATTGCCCGCATACGACGAGCAGCTCAGCAGCCTGGAGGCTGATAGACCATGTATTCAAGCCAAACCAAAGTAAAACGATACGTCCACATTTACACTTTTCATGACGAATGACGGATTTTACACAGGTCGACTGGAGGCATTACTTGCAAGCCGCATTGGAGGCGCAAAAAAAGGAGTCAGAGAGACTACCTTGACAATGACCAGAAACCAATTGAATACCATTATTATTGCTACGCAGGCGCTGTCAATTTCTAGGTGGAGACCCACGTAGCCCATCTGGCTATCCCCAGACTGACTTACATACAAACGTCATCGAGTAAGGGCCCAGGTTGACAGTAAACTAACATTTAAGCTGTGGGACGAAGGACCTTGCTGAGTCTCGGAACAAATTAATCGGTTAGGAGCACCATACTCCAGGGCAAAAACATCTCCCAAGCTGTGCTCTAGAACCCCCCTGGCTACAACGGTTTTCTCCCTTGCTATGAAGGCAGTCTCTCACATATACAGGCACTACCCTTGCTATGAAGGCATTCTCCATGCTATTCTGCCATGTGCATGTACAGTGGGTGTCAGACAGTCTGTCTGGTCCCAATGTTGGGGTGGACACCTGTCCCACCACCTTGTGGGTGGTAGCCTGGTTAGTCTAGCAGCAGCTGCTCTTCTTCGCCGCAGCCTCTCCTCCTTGATTATCCTCCACAATCACGTTCCTGCCAGCTCCAACCTGTGGCCTGTGATCGTCCGTGTCCAAGACCTTCTTGCTCACTATGTGGTAGATGTCAGTGAGAATTTGCTGGAAAGCACGCTCCACGTTCGTCGACTCCAGGGCAGAGGTCTCAATGAAAGAGAGGCCCTCCCTTTCGCAGAATGCTTGAGCCTCCTCCGTTGGAACTCCCCTCAAGTGCCGCAAGTCACTCTTGTTGCCAACCAGCATAATGACAATATTCGCATCCGCATGGTCACGCAGCTCCTTCAGCCATCGCTCTACGTTCTCAAAAGTGACTGCAGGAACGGGACCAAGGCACATGTTATGATGAGATTGGTATAAATGGTATCTGGTAAGATGAATGGGCAAAAAACGGGTACAGAATGGGGTAAGCGTGGCAGGCTTCCAAGCACACTTATTTTATTTCATGTGGGCAAGTTCTTCCTGGCATATCTTGGATACTTACGGATTAGTATGTGGCTACTGCAGCGCAGGAAAACATACGCCATTTCAGGAGCGAAAAAAGCTGCAAACTTCGGGGCTTAAAATTTGAGGGGGGCTGCCCCCCCCCCCCCCCCCCCCCCCCTCAATATAAATACTATTTGTTTCAACTTAGATATGGATTCAAGGGGTTTGCAATATGGCACACACAATGGCGTCCTCGGATTTGTAGTGCAGTGATAGTCAAAACCACTTCTGCCCCCCTCCCCCCCCCCCCCCCCCCCCCCCCCCCAGGTTGTCCAAGTAACTAAGTCACCCTTTTCCCGTCGCTGGAGGTGGCCAGAAATAATAAATACAATTCAGACCCAGCACAGACACTCCAAAACGCAATTAAAAAACAAAAAGGTGTGTGTGTCTCGAGTCTGGGCTGGGTTTTTGGGTGGGCGGGACTGAGAATTCTGGGTGGTCTCATAACTTCATTTGGAGTGGGCTGCGTGTGGGGTGGTGGTAGTGGTTTGGGTTTGGGGGGGGGATACTTATTGCACGAGGTCTGAAGTGGTGCCAATGGACTGCCCTTACCAAGGCCTACTCATGGGTAGTATCAGAATTTCATTTAGAGACCTGAGTAACAAGCTAGCAAAAAAACAAATGAGGGCTGACCCCCCCCCCCCCCCCCCCCTCCCCCTCCCCTAAATGAGGCGCACCAAATAAGAAAATATCCAATAAATCGCAAATATTCGTGTCATATACTTCCTATACTCGGAATTAATTGATGGACTTGAATCAACTTTTGGCACAGGATCCTACCTCCTGGCCATTTTGTATAAAACAGATTTCTGCCTCTTAGAGTGGGTCCGTTTTTTCCTGCTCAAAGGGTGGCTCCGTGCTCCAGCCCTAGATTTAAGGATTTTGTCGATGCGATCGGTGGAGTTAGTCCTACATAAATAAGGTAATGGGCACCATGACCACATGTTCTGGACTGCGTCAGGAAACATGTTGATATAATGGAGAACATTGTAGGGCTAGGAGGTGCCCAGCCCCCCAAATTTCTACTAATCCTGGTCGATTTCTTCTTCGATTGGGGCGATAATGGCATGATTTGTGACCATGTTTTTAGCCATTTCAGGTCATTACGAGCACCTAATTGTTTTGGGGGGGTGGGGGGCTCCTTAGGTTGTTTGCTATCTTTTTACTATGACCTCCAAATGACATTCTGAGACCACCATTGATTTTGTCCTGACAAGGGCAGTTTAATGGCCCCACTTAAGAACCGGGTGGGTGGGTGTCTGGGTATATAATGCGGATGGGTATGGTGGGTGATTATGGGTGGTATGGATGGGTGGGTATGGGTGGGTGGATGAGTGAGTATTTTTACCTCAACAAAATCCCTGTTACTAGAATTTTGAGGATGTCTTTGTGTGCACCTTTGCGCAAATACCCAGAATCCATATATAATTTGAAGTTGTGCCCCTAATTTATATTTAAGGAATGAGGGCGGGGGGGTGGGGTGAGGGGGGGGGTCAGCCCTCCTCACGATTTTTAGAGATGACACAGGAGGATGACAGGAGCCATAGAAAGTCAGGCACGGTCCATGTCAGGGTATCGGGAAGTTGTTTCCGTTAGGGATCACGTGATCTATCAATACCCCCGGGTCCGGTGCCATTCTGAGGACTTCAGGGCAGGGTGCCCCCCCCCCCCCGCCCCATATGAACTTTTTCCTAACTTTTTTCTCACTGCTCCATTTCGCCTCTGGATAAGTGCAACGACTTTGTCTCGATGCAAGCGTGCCGATTCTGTAGCTTGAGACACCTGCTAAGTAATTCAAGTTTGATTTCGATTTCAACTTTGAAAGCTTTTGGGGCTCACGAGGTGGCACACAGGGCAGTTGTGATGAGGAAGATGAAACCTCAACAGCCTCGAGTATAGTTTCTTGAATGGTGTGCATGTTGGGGACCAGAGCAAGTTGAAGGCCTGACAGGGGTCTAACCAACCTTACAATAGCTTTTTGTTGTGTCTTCATAGCATAGCAATTTATGGACCCATAGACCCATACATCGATTCGAGACATAGCTTTTATTGTAGGCTACAGCCGGCTACAGGCAGCAGCTTCTAGGCAGCTCCCCTGGCTGGCAATTCAGCCCAAAATAAAGCGAGCTGGCGCACCTTAAAGCTGAAATAATGATGGTGGGCGCAGGTGGGCGCTACGTTTAGACCTTTTGGTGGGCTTCATGTAGCATGCTCATGCAGTTTCCATGCCAATACTGGGCAAGTTAGTTATAAAGGATCTTGAAAGAAGGAAAGGAACTATAAGGAGGCTCCAGGAAGCTGAAATATTGAGATATCTAGGTTGCAAACTCGAATAATTTGCATTCGTGTTCAGGCCGTGTTTTAAAACATTCCACGAACATTCTCAGGGTTTTAAAAATGCAGGGTACTAAATGCCACAACATAGGCTAGGTTTCATCTCAAATGGCAGGGCCCCCCCTCAAGTGGCATGCCCCCCCCCCCCCCCCCCCCCCCCCCCCCCCTTTTGACTATTCCAACTTTTTAGACGGGGTACCAGATATTTCCCGTTTGTCATCCTCCCGGATGACAGGTCATTTTTTTACTCCTGGCAGGACCCATAATTTAAATCGCACATGAGTGGGAGTGGATGTGACGCAGCAGGGCACAGCAACAGCAGGGCGACGTTGAAATTATCATAAAAAGTTACTATTACTTTGATTATCATAGTTATTATTATTATTTTCATAGTTATTATTATTATCACAGATGAGTGCAAGTGATAGGCCTTGAGTAAAAAGGCATATGGTAAGAAGCCAACTGACAACTGCCTTGTGCCTTTCATTGGTCTCATAAGGTCCGAGTTTGCTAGGTCACTGACTTCAGACAAAGTTCCTGGTCTTCGTACAATGAACATTTTAACATACTGATAGTATCTCCACAAGAGAAAATACAAATTGGTGTGCATATGGCTGGTTCACATTCAACCATTCATCCCGCTGTAGACCTAGGGCTACATGGCATTTACATTGTGTGCCAGATTTTGGGCCATGTTGCTTAGTCTTGAGCTGGCAACCTCTAAGCACCTACAGAACATAATCAATATGAATGTTGCCCAAAACACAATATGAATGTTGCCCAAAAACACGGCAGCTCCACGCACCAGCTTTGGTAATGTCATAAACAAGGAGCGCTCCAACAGCCCCACGGTAGTAGGCACTAGTTATGGCACGATATCGCTCCTGCCCGGCTGTGTCCCAAATCTGGGCTTTGATAGTCTTTCCATCGACCTTCATGATTCAGTGATTGTAGAAAAAAGGAGTCAAAAGAAAGGTGAGATGTAGATGGGGAAATGACATGAGATAATGGGGGTAAGAGAAATGATATGATATGATGGGGTGAGGTGGGTGATGTGTGTGTGTGTGTGTGGTGGGAGGGGGGAGGGGGGGGGGGGGGGGGGGGGGGGGCATACATGACATGATGTGAAGCTAAAAGGGACTGGAGTAGAGGCTGGGGGGAAAGCAATCAGATCAGGAAAGAAAGATGCACAAGAAGAAACAGAGTAATGCTTGCTACCTGCGCCAGCATGGCTGCATATTCGTGGCAAAAATTCATGCAGACTATTCTGGTCTGACCCACAAGATACATGCTGCAGACCCTAGGTAGCTGGGCGTACTCTTCATTACCCTTGAATTCCTCATAGGCTCCTATCCCACCACTCAGAACCATGCAACCCCCATGTGATCTTTCAACAAGCTCTCTCTAATACACTCACACTAAACCCCACACAACATTGGACTTCTACGAGATCTGTGAACTCAGTGAAATTTTTCATGACAAGACGCTTGTCCCTACTGCAGCCAGGCGGAGGAGGAGGTTGAGGGTAAAGTCAAGGAGGTTGACTGCTGTGTTCATTTGCTTCCAGTGGCCTTGAGGCCCCTAGGGAAGGACACATCTATAACATGAGATCTGTGTCTAATAAAGAATGGAGGTAGATGAAGATGTTGCACATGATATGTAAACTGAGCAGTTCGGGAAAAAACATCTCAGCTACCAAGTTATTATTGGGCACCCTAGTACCTGAATGCTCCTTGTGGCGAACTCGACGCCAATGGTTGACTTAGACTCCAGGCAGAACTCATTGCGGGTGAATCGACTCAGAATATTAGACTTTCCAACGCCTGAATCACCGATCAAGACTACCTTGAAGAGGTAGTCGTAACTGCGACCGGGGGGAAAAGGTCACAAGGTTAGTACGCGTTGTCCCCCGAGTCGAAAAATCGTCATAGAGGAGCTATGGAGCAGCAACAGCGACTCACTCGTCATCTGGCTTGTGCGACATACTTCTGTGGTAGGACTTCTGTGGCGACCGGGTCAAGAATATATACAGGCTCTATTCGGATTACACGGCGTAATGAAGGGTAAGTTAATGGTCAGCAAGTTTAAAGCAGGGTCGCACACAGCAAAACTGACAAGCAGCTTCTCACACCGCACCCTCTGTGTACTGCAGTACTGTACCTTTAACCGGTTCTCCCATTCGATTCGAATTCTGCCGAATACCTCGGGCTGGCGTGGTGCGTAGCGTAACACCCCGCGGGGTGTACACCCCAGGGATCAATCAGGAGATATTATCAAACAGGCGTATGAAGTTCCGACGTAAAAGATGTTGGAGGTGGCGACGACAAGCTTGGTCAGTTAGATCGGGACGGGCAAAGGTTACTGCCGAATCATTCCAAAGTTCGAAGACGGATTAACTTGGACTCTTGGACCCGTGTAAGCAGTAATGTAACATGAAATTGTATATCGAATTATTATCAATCTTCGAGCCTTCAGTGAAGACGGTGTCGGTAACTTGTTTCCTTTTGCAAATCAGAAATGTTAAAAATCTACTACTACACTCTTAATCAGAAATGTTGGTGCACTCTAACCTTACTCCATAAATCACCAGTCACATCTCAGACTTCATCTTGATTAACCCTTTTACCCAGCCTTCTGCTCACCATAACTCAAGTGTACCAGTCAGCGACTGTTCAGAACCAAAGCATTTGCTATAACTTCAGCCAAATGAAGTACTGTACGACAGTCATGCACTCTGGGGTTTACAATTACAGACAGGCCGAAAACTCTGTGGAAAACAGCGACATACAAAACATGCAACATAACTCGGCAATGAATGGCTCATCTATCTGACCATGTATGATGTGTTCTACAGTTGAAATGCGAGAACCTCGGAAAATCAGCCTATGCCCTGCAACCGAAGTAAGTCTTAAACGAAAGACAATCCGCAGCTTCAGATAATGGCAGAGTATTCTGCACCGCAATACATTCAGGGTTGTCACTTTGTCAGGTACCCTACACCGTACAATATATCGTACTTGACAAACTCGAGGTTGTACGATAATGCAGGGGACCGGTTCAATATTTAAATCCTAATCACAGAACATTATTACAGATGCCATAGTTGACCCAAGACAAGCCTGCCCCTGAGCATCTGGGGGGAGAGGAGAGGGGGTATTATGACCATTATTTACTAAGGGTATCAGCAAGACTGTCCCATCGTTAATGAACGCACAAGCAAATGATGGTCAGCAGACTTACTATGAAACTAGTTTGATACATGCTAGAGCCACTGATCAGGAATCAAAGCTCAGACCCATGACCAAACAAGTTCTATGCAGCGCCGCATGCGGCGCTAAAAATCGGCGGAGAGTGTTCACAATGGAGCAACAGGTGGCAACGGAAGCGAGTTAGTTACGAGACCATTGCTGACGTGTCAGGCTTCGTCTCGGTCAGACAGATGGTCGGTCGGACGGACAAATGGGTAACCCTGGGGGCTCCCGCCCCCTTGAAGAGGGGGCTCCGCAAAAGGCAGGTCTACATCACATTATTTAGCAATCCCCTTAGTAGAGGGTTGCTGGAAGTTCCAGGAGGATTCCTGGTGACTCAGCATTCATGCATTTTCACCCTTGCAGCAAAACAAGTGTTGGTGCCTTGGTGCAGGGTGGGTGTGACATAAAATCAGGCTGCCATGAATTGTAGATAGACCTTTGGTTCATCGGCGTGGTAGGTCTCCATCACATAACAGGTTATAATCGCAACGACGACGACACACAGGTCCAAAATACTTGAGCTTAGGGTACTGTGGATGAAATATGCTGGACGCCTAGGTGCTGGTATGCTTTAGCCTGGTAGGCTCTACAATAATGCACACCTTCCAGCAGAGTGATGTGCAACGGACTTCTGGTGGTCTATGTAGTACAGTCTATGCACATTGTACACATATCAAGTAGAGGGTCTTCTGTTGTGATCGGTAGAGTACCACCGGACACCTGAATCAGATGTCCGGTGGTACACTACCGATTACAACATCTTCCAACTTCCAGGTTCGCCAGCCTTTCTGTATCGCAGGCCAAGCTGAACAAATGGGAAGACCTTTCACGATTGGTCCCTCAAGATGAGTCTAAGAGACAAAGATAAACATACAGATATGGCCTGGCAAAATATTTTGCGGGAGCTGATCTAGAGACCTTAGGTGGACATGTCTTAGCTACTGTTTTTACTTTTGTAGGCCCATCTGATAATATAATAATATTGACAATGCCAGTTTGAATCCCCATCAGTGACTGAATAGCACTTCCAGTCACTTGAATAGCACTTGGTACATATCCCCGTTTCGACGAATGGCTCAATGGCAGAGCTCCTCGAGCGAAGAAGGTGCCGGGTTCGAATCCCCACGGGTGCGCTTTAATGTTCGCGGTCGCTGTCAACTGCCATGGTAGCTTTGCCCAGAGAACGTAGCAGCCCGTTCCCTACCGCCGGAAGACGGGGCTCCCTTAATACCACGCCCCACCAGGCGTTATAATAAGCACTTGGTTCATGCATTGCTTGCAAGGATAGAGGATACACCACTCCATCTCAGAGCAAGGCAATGCATTGATGCTACACAGGGCTTTTTATTTTCGCCATATATAGCGATCACTGGTTTTGACCCCATGTTGGCGAAATTATTGCCATAAAAATGTACACAAAAAGTTGTTTGTTTGCCCTAAATGGCCCTACAAAGCTATAAAAAGCGCTAAAACGCTGTCCCTGGAGGAGGCCTAAAACCACACAGCTAGAAAAAACCCACTTTTAGATTTCAAAAACAAAGCCCTGATGCTACATACATTTGAACAGGCAGGACAAACACGGTGGACAAATATGGATGTGGTGGACGAACAAACATACGAAAGTGTCATCAAACACGATTGTCCAGCATAACCGAAAGTGCTCTTCGAATGCAGATACACCATGCAGGATAAAATTTACGTTAGCAAAAACACTGTTCTTGCACAAACGGTACAAGGGGGGGGGCACACATTTCATTTCGTGTTGAACTCCTCTTTAAGACAAAAGAAAAAAGAGCGTATGCTGCCCGGGTACTGCCTCCCATCAAGTATTTGACTGCTCGTGGGTGGTTAATACAATATTTTGATAGTTTCAGGTCATCTAAGCCCAATAACGCTCGCTGTCTTCCTTCCTACTCTTGTTGGATGCCCAAGGGCGGCTGTTACAACATCTTCAGGCCATGAAATAAGCTCAGCAACGCTTGCTGTCCTCTTTACTAATGTTACTGGCTGCCCATGGGTGGCTGATTCAAGATCTCCAGAGCATGAGATAACCCAAGCTCAGCAACGCTTGCTGTCCTCCTTACTACTGCTGCGGGCTGCCCATGGGTGGCTCATACAAGATCTTGAGTGAAGCTCGATTCCAGCATGTGGCAGCCAGCCTCATGGGAACGTTAGGTGTCAGAGATTGCTCGAACCGGATTTCCGTAGGACCCCTGCATAGAGGGCACCACAGCTTGGGTTCGGAAGGGTTGGTGGGTGAGTGATTCTGTTTGTGGATGACAAATTCATTTGTTCAGGTGAGTGAGTGGGTAAATGTTGGTGGAATGATGAGTGTGTCTGTTGCCAGGACATTCTGTTCAGTTTTTTTTCTCAAATCTGCAAGTGAGTTTTTCTAGCTTTACGGTTACAGGCCTCCTCCAGGGACAGCGTTTTTATAGCTTTTGAAAGCTTTTATAGCCGTTTAAAGCTTTTGAGGGCCATTTAGAGCAAACAATAACCATTATTAAGAATTTCGTTGTAGCGATATTTTCGCCAAAACGGGGTCAAAAATAGCGATCGCTATATATAGCGGTACAAAAAGCCCTGATTATGTTTTGTGACAGCATTGGGTTGCAGAAGAGGGGCAGATTACATGCATGAAGTCATGCCACAGGGCAGCAAAAGCATAAGTTGAAGTGTAACTACTTCAGCACTAAGTATGCCTGATTTATTTGATCAGGACCACATGCGTTTGAATCGCTTAGTTGATCAGCACATGTTGTGCTTGATTATTTATTTCAGAAACTGAGCACCCAGCCATTTCTCAGTTTCTCCAGGCAGACTCAACGACTCACTTGTACGGTATCGACCTAGTGACTTGATTGGTATGCCACACCGTCTCAAAACCATTGACAGGATTCTCAATGATGAACTCAAGTTTACTAGATGTAGCGACGACCTCTACGATAGAACCTTTCATGACAGGCAGCCTGATCGGCAACGAGCTGCCTATCGTAATGGTCGAGCTGAAACCGCATGCTCCCACGCCATCAGGGCCAGCGAGGCATTTGTGAAGCGCTTTTGGATTGTCCTGATCATTGATAAAACAATGCTTTTGTCAATGAGGTAATAATGGAATAATAGCAAAGAGCCTCATTTGCGGAGGATAGCTCATGAACTGTAGAGAGAGAGTTCGTCATGAAATTGTGTCCAATGTGGACAGATCCCAACCCACTTATCCACACTATCATCTCGCCCCGGGATACTTCGTGTTAGACTTGTGTCAGACTTATATCTTGCTTGTGCCTTTGCCTTGCCTTAAAGAAGGTATGTTGTTACCCTCTAAAGAGGGTTTAAGGCAGAGACACAACTAAGACAACTCTCCTATTAAAGATCCTGCCTGTTTAAAAGACTGTTTATTAATAATAGCAAAGAGCCTTGTTTGCAGAGAATAGCTCATGTACTGTAGAGAGAGTTCTTCGTGAAATTGTGTCCAATGTGGACAGACGCCAACCCACTTCTCCACACGATCATCTCACCCCATGCGATCCTCTCCCAGAGGCTCAACATCCTTGCAGCCCCCCCCCCACCCCACCCACACACCCACCCGCAACACACGCACACCCAGCTTCCACCCACTCATATCACACCGACAAAATCCTTGAGTCTAGGGCTAGCGCACGGACACCAAACCTTTTAGGCAAAAATCCTTGGGGGGAAAAATCTGAGGGATACATCCTATTACCTCCCCATTACCACCTAAACCGACTATTAACCCGGGCATCTCCTGAAACTATCCCCATCCCCATGATAGCAATCTGTACTCTAAGTAGCACCATGGTTGTTTTTAAGGAAAAGAAGCAGTGTCTTTACAAAGCACCGTGGCGCTCTTAGTAGCACTCGGGGTGCTACCAACAGCTTTTTTGCCCCAGAAAGCAACCCCAACAGGCTCTAACGTAGCACTGCCAAATTAGTAAGTTACATGATGTAGCACTACAAGTAGCACCTTTAAAGAAAACCCTGCGGAGTATGGTGTAGTAATGATAAGTACTGATAACGCCTGGTGGGGCGTGGTTTAAGGGAGCCCCGTCTTACGGCGGTGGGGAACGGGCTGCTATTTTACCTGGACAAAGCTACCCTGGCGGTTGACAGTGACCGAAAACACTTAAGCGCACCCGTGGGGATTCGAACCCGGCACCTACGTCGTTCAAGGAGCTCTGCCATTGAGCCATTCGTTGAACGGGGATACAGTGTAGTAGTATATATTCTCTATATCTGTACTCCACTCCCAGATAGTGAGCAGCCTGAAGGCAGATGGACATCATAGGGCTTTGCATCCCTCCCCTTTCCGCTCTCCTTTCCGCCCCTAGTTTTTTTCCTCCTTTGGACTTGACCTAGTTTGTTTTTCAGGTTTGTGGAGGTGCCTTAAAAACCCTCATGCTTCCTGTTATAAAATTGGATGGTCGGCAGGCTGTGCCGCTGTCCTGTCTAGGCAGTGATTTGCTGAGTATATAATGAATCCTCTCTCTCAGATAGACCATGTAATCAAAACAAAATCAAAAACAACATCAACTGCAGCGACTATGAGATAATGGTCTAATCCTTTTTTATTGTTTTATAGAAAGAATGTTAAATTGCAGCGCTTTCTCATGCTCACCCTCTATATCTTGAAGAGTAGTATCCTCCGCAATAGAAATAGACACATCTATATATAATATATTTAGCGATAAGTTTGAGACTAAATTTGAAAATATATTCCATTGATTGATTCATTGATGCGATTTCCCTTGAGCACACCTGAAAGCCGGCAGGGATGACTCCAAACTCCAACGCGCTGTTGCCCAACACTTCAAACCTCCACCGCAGCAGGGGGGTATCGGATGTGTTTTGGTGAGAGACCAGCATCTTGGGACCAACGCCTTCGAGCTTGATGTTGCTAAGGTTGTTATTGCTGTCGTGGGTGAAGGCAAAGCCCTCCTTTGAGCAGGTCTCCATGTTGAATCTAGAGAACACCTCCTCCAGGTGCAACCTCTCGATCCAAGAATAGTGCCTGCAGAAATTGGGAACAAGGAAAATAAAGTTATGGTAATAATCCGGAAAATATGGATCAAACTCAACGTATGGTACAAAAAATCAAAATCATAGTCCTAAACATATCAGCATTTCTGTCATGCGGAAAGCCGTTAGAATTGATGAGCTTAGTGCAAGAGCTGTTACAGCAGCTTATCTCCTTACTGATAAGCTATGCGACCTTTTTGCTACAACCCTCCTGGGGTAGTTTGTAGTAAATCTTCCTTTTTCGATACGAGCAGCAGCTTCTGGGCAGCTCCCTGAGCCAGCCATTCTGCTAAGAACTGGATCAGGAGAAAAACAGACCCCTTATGCCAAAACCTGAGGAGGGCTGCCCCCCCCCCACCCCACCCCACCCCCCCCACACACACACACCCCTTGAATAGAATAAGAGGCAAAACTTGAAATTATACATGGATTCTGGGTCTTTACACTATGGCGCACACAATGGCATCCTCAGAGTTACCAAACAGGAATTCTGTGATAGTCAAAACACTCACCCATTCACCCACCCATACCCATCCATACCACCCATACTCATTCATTGACCCATCCATACGCTCATTGACCCACATTATCCACCTACCCATACACTCCCCCCCCGGGTCTAAAGTGGTGCCAATGAACTGCCCTAGTCAACACAATCTGAAATCTCAATGGTGGTCTCAGACTGTCATTTGGAGGTCTGAGTAAAAAACAAACTGAGGAGGGCTGCCCCCCCCCCCCCCCCCCCCCCCCCCCAGAAAAAGGTGCTCAGAATAACCTGAAATTGGCTCAAAACCTCGCCATGAATCATGCTATGATAGCCCCATTCTCGAAAAAATTGATCAGCATAAGTAATTTTTTAGAGGCTTGGGTACCTCCTGACTGGAAAGATGTTTCTGCCAGCTTCCAGGTGCACTACGTTGATATCTGGTTTGGCTGGGTAGCAAAGGGAGCTGCCTAGAAGGTGCGCTCGTAGTTGAAAATAAATGCTATGGTGTGTAGCTATTACATGCCTGCATCGCAAGTCCAACCTAGCTAGAGAAATGAGTGCATGAGCCATGTGCGAATCCAACTGTGGATTTAAATTGAAGTCTATGTGCATGTACATGTGGTGAAAAAGCCTTGTTGATCGGGTGGCAGCTTGATTCTTAGATGCCTGGTCTCGAAATATGTTGCACTCAAATTTGTGGCATAAACCTCACTTTGGTGGAACCATGCACAAGCCCTGCTCACAAGCAATGTTCAACAAAGACAGGAAGCCAGTCCCGCTAGCCCTATACGCTCACCGCCAACGCACTGCGTGCTTCCTTCCCCCATCAAGCTCCAGAAGCTTCTTCTCAGCCACCTGCTCGTAACGCTTGCGCTCTGTTCTGGAGCCCCAGAGTCGCTGGCTCTTGCTGCAAGCTGCGAGCAACACCAAGGAGCGCGCATCGAGTGATCGCATAATCCCTTGCAGAACATCGTTGGTTAGACTCAAGAGGCTAAGGCTGCCTTGATCGAGGTTGCCAGCTTCCTGTCGCAACTTTTGTCGTTTGGCTGGAGACAGATTTTTGCCGCGCACCAGTTCCTGTTTCGGCGTGTCTACAGACAAGCGAGCTTTAATGAAAGTGGAAGTTGGTGTCATTTTCTCGTCTGATGCTCCATCGCTGTTTCGAAGGTGCTCGGCGTCGAATTCTCCCGGCATTGGCGCACAAAGAAACGTATATTGGCAGATAGACTGAAGACGACAGACGAGAGAAGCTACTTATGAACCAGCTTTGACCGGTCTTCTAAGATTTTGACCTCCCATGTAAGACTTCCGAAAGTTGAAAAGGATAAAAAGGATACAAGCTGTGCTGGATGAACCGCGCACGCCGCATCTCGGCAAAGCAGGGCAAGACGCTTGCTAGGTGCTACAGTACGAACGAAGTCCGAGTCGCTTCAGCAGACAGGCCTCCTGAAAAATCGCAGGGCTGACGTGTACTGGTTGGTGACGGTTACATTTTTGCGGAGCCCCCCGGGGAGCCCCCCCCCCCCCCCCTCCCCCCTCCCCCTCTGGGTGGTGGGAGCCCCCGTGGGAGCCCCCAGGGTCACTTAGTCCAATTGTCAGTCAGTCAGTCTGTCTGTCTGTCTGTCTATCTATCTGTCCGTCACGTTCCAACCCTGCCCTGCCAGGCTGTGCCACGAAAACCCGCGTCAGCCCACTCTCCACCCTTCCAGGCCTCGGACAGCTTGAACCTCGCAAAATTTCGAACCCACTCCCCGCCCTTCCAAACTACGGACAGCCAACACTCCCCGCCATTTTTTGGCGGAGCCCCCCCTTCTGGGGGGCGGGAGCCCCCAGTGTTACCCATTTGTCCGTTCGTCCATCCATCCATCCATCCATCCATCCATCCATCCATCCATCCATCCATCCATCCATCCATCCATCCATCCATCCATCCATCCATCCATCCATCCATCCATCCATCCATCCATCCATCCATCCATCCATCCATCCATCCATCCATCCATCCATCCATCCATCCATCCATCCATCCATCCATCCATCCATCCATCCATCCATCCATCCATCCATCCATCCATCCATCCATCCATCCATCCATCCATCCATCCATCCATCCATCCATCCATCCATCCATCCATCCATCCATCCATCCATCCATCCATCCATCCATCCATCCATCCATCCATCCATCCATCCATCCATCCATCCATCCATCCGTCTGACCGCGATGAAGCCCGACACGTCAGCCAACGGCCTCGTAACTAACTAGCTTCCGTTGCCACCTGTCGCTCCCTCGCGATCACTCTCCGCCAATTGTTAGCGTCGCAGGCGACGCTGCATCGAACTTGTTCGCATCGCTTGCGACGCGCCTACAACTTGTTCCTCGTGCCCTACTGGACTCCAAATGTGCCTGCGGCTTGACGGAGGCAAGGCAGACTTGACAGGTTCTTAGAGGAACATCACTAAACATGTACGTGCCAAGCTGTGCAGTTATAATTTCCGCCAATTTGTCGAGTACGTAAAGCTACTCAGAGTCGTGATCCAAGCACGCAAAAGGGCACGGTGAAGAAAGGTAGCATTATATCATATTTTTGGAACTCCCAATTCCTCAATGTGACTGTAGCCACCAGGGCAGGTGAGGGTAGCCACTTCTGTTTATGTAGCCGCTGCAGCCCAGCTGTTTTTCTTTTTGGCTAATGGCAGCAGCTTCTGGGTGGCTCCCCGACCCAGTAGTTTGAATATATATTTTAGCAGTGCCAGAGCTGACCTGGCCAGCTTCAAGGTGCACTAGGGTACAGTAAGTAGGTTTGGCTGAATCCCCAGCCAGGGGAGTTGCCTAGGAGCTGCTGCTCGTAGCCGGGGGGGAGGAATTGGACCAAAGGCTTTATCTTCTGTAATCCTTTTGTTATATAGCTCAACAGGTGCTCTGTATCGTATTGATATGATTCTCTTGTCTTCCTTGTGGCTTGTACCAATCTAGTATTACTACCCCCGCCCCCGGGAATATATATAACATGGGCATTGTGCAGCTAAAGGTAATGATAACGCCTGGTGGGGCGTGGTATTAAGGGAACCCGTCGTACGCGGGTAGAGAGCGGTCTTCTACCTCAACTGGACAAGCTACCACCGCGGTTGACAACGACCTGCAACGCTCAGGGCGACCGTAGGGGGAATCGAACGCCCGACCGTGCATCCTCAAAGCGATTTGGTGTACCACTAGACCAATTGATTCGCTGAAAGCGGCTATTGTGCAGCTATATCACAGACTCTATCCTAAATCTTGATGTCTTCCTTGCGTTTTGCTTGTGACAGTACATACAAAATAACCTTATATATTAAATAAATTACACCTAGGCGGGTGGCCGGGTGAGGTTGGGAAGCACATTGATGGGTATGGTCCCTGTGGTACCCAATGTAATAACTGATGAGTAGATCACTTTATATCCCTGATCTGTCAGAGCCTGTGATAGGGTCTTCTGCTGATTCCCTTTTTCCACATATTTAACCGAGTGGTTGGTGTAAGAGCAGTAGCCGACTTCCACTATGTAGATGGTGGGACATGAGGTGGGATTGGATCATGTTTGTTGATCTGGGGTCAAGAGGAGGTCTGGTCTGAGTTTGTCCCAGGTGGGTTGGGCCATGTAACACCAGCCACGAAGTCGGCCTGTTCCCCAGTACCCCACTGGAGAGATCCTCCAGTTTTCCAGAGTCCATATACATGAGTTTCCCCCCTTAATACCCTTTTGACACTGCTCTCTGTTTTAAATTTACTGCAAGGTTGTGCCGATTAATATACATGCCATAAAAGGTTGGGTGCTTGCAGCGAGTCAGCATGTGACAAGCCCCATCTTGGCATGTGTGACAAATGGGGCAAGTGTCTAATGAGGGTGGATGGGGGTTACTGCCATATGGCATTTACCATCGATATATATGCCAGCTTCTTGTTCTATAGGCGGCCCCACCTAGCCTTGTGGATTTGTATCTTCTGCCACCAGAGGACAGGTGCCTACTTTCATGAGTATTGGCTAGCATGTGGGAGGTGCTCGGCGATGCTATGGTCCAGAATGAGGCGTATACCGTATGCGCCTTAAGTATTGGCAAATGTAATTTCCCCCCTAAAAGTGGGTCTCAGAAAAGCATGGCAAAACTTACTTGGCAAAAGGGGCTATGGCTTAGACTGTCTAAAGCTCAGACTTGAAATCCAGTTGGCAAGCAAAGGGTCTTAAATTATTGTTACATGTCCTTGTTACATATTCACCAAGTAGTCTGCCCAAGCTTGCTGTAAAACCATGTAACAATTCAAATTGGGAGCATTAAACTTGCGAGGGCTTAGTAGCCATACCGGTACATGGCTCCAGCCAGCCAAGTTTCTGGCTGGAGCCATGTAACCAAGTTCAAGGTCAAGTACATGTTTACAAAGTAGTCTGCCCAAGCTTGCTGAAAATGAAACCATGTAGCAATTCAAATCAGGAACATTTAACTTTCTAGGGCTTAGTAGACAGTAACATGGTAACCGGAACTTGGCAAAGGCCAACCACCTGGAGTGGTCTCAAGCTGGATCCCTAATCCGGTTTGGCAAAGGGTCGTTTGCCAAACCGTTTGCCAATACTTAAGGCGTGTACGGTATGCTATGCATGTTGGTCCTTCCTGTGTGGATTTAGGTGGGGAGGTTAGCCTTGACCCCCCTGGTGAGGTTGGGTGTTGCTATCCTAGGGGGCAGGGTGCTGTCAGCTGCCAACGGGACTGTTCAGATGGCCGGATGTGGTCCATGTGAGCCACCTCTCCTGAATTGCCCGTGACGGAAGTATTTCAAGGGTTGTGGGCTGCTTTCTTGGCCAGCTTATCTTCCTCCTCATTGCCATGGACACCTGCATGGGACCTCACCTTGGCCATAGTGGTGGGGGTGCATCTAAGTACTCTGGCCAATAGGTGTTCTCCAATGGCCTCTAGGAGTTTCTTGTGAGTACATTCCTTGATGGGAGTGGGGGTTATGGATAAGTACCCGAATGAGATGGAGACAAAAAGGGCTATCAGTGTAGATGGTGATGGCCTGGTGGGGGTTGTTGGGGGTGTTCGTGCTAGGGCCTGGTGGATATCGCATAGTTCTGCTCTAATGTTAGTTCTGGTGGTGTCAATACCCCCTGGGTTGATTGTAAAGCTTTGGACGCAGCCCCGAGGAGGGCCGGGCCCTCAGGCTGGGGGATCTAGCTGCCATTGGTGTATAGCTGCTGGCCTGCATGGGCGGTGTTTTGGTAGTTGCAGGGGTAATGTGTTGGGGGAGTGTGTGTGTGGGGGGTGGGGGGGTGGGGTGGTGGTGGTGGGGGGGGGGGGGGGCACTCCAAGGTTCCTGGAGGATGAGTCGGAGAGCCTTGGGTAGTGGGGTGAAAGAGAGTGGGGTAGGACCGATGGCAGGGTTGGGCATGAGTTGGATGTCTTTGTGGGAGGGGTGGAGGTGATGCATAGCTTCATTCCATGCTTGGGTAAAGGGGGTTGCCCAAGGGGTTGGCAATGCGGAGGAGTTGGTGCCCCTTTGTCCTTGCAATGTTGGATGTGATTTCCCCCCCAGCCAAGATGGGAGGTTGGTGGATAAGGGAGGCCCCAGCTGGGATGGTATCCAGGACATGGACCCAGGAGTGGGCGGTGTGTGTTTCGTAGGCTGTGTGATTTGAGAGCACAAGAGGAGGGTGCAATTTGGGAGGGCGTGAGTTTGGGCTACCATGGCACTATTGAGTGCCCATCTGACTGTCTTCTAGGCTTCCTTGGCATCCTACAGGGAGTGTATCACTGATGAGAAAATGGGTATGGGCTTGCCCCGAACAGGTGGTCATGAGGGTGTGGGGGAGAGAGTGGGGGAGAGATGGGTGGCATGAGACTACAAGAGTGGCCCTGTTGACCTGTCTGTTTGGATCCCCAACAACGTGAGGGCTTTAAGGAAGGCCGGGTGGGGAACGGTGGGGGTGTTGTCCTTGGAGTCGGTGGAATAGGCTGGCTAGGTCTCTAGCAAAGGACCCTTGTGAGTGTGAGCGCCCCAGGCTAGGTATGGTTGCTTGGTTGGTGCTGTATTGGTGTTGGGGTCTGTTGGTCGAGGAGGTGGGGAAGTGACCAATGCGATGGCCAGAGGGGGATTAGGGGTATGTGGTGGTGGGTTGGATGGGTGGAGCCCCATTGAGTTGGGCATGGGGGAGGAGACCTATGCGGATATGATAGTGTCTAGGGGCTGGGATGTCCAAGTCAGGGTGCCTGTCCAGGGGGTCTATGTTGATGAGTTGCATAAGTGTGCGGTACCCCTGGTCATTGAATTGGCTTGTCAGGGTCCACTACCCTTAGGATTGTGCCAGTAGTCATATTTACAAAATTTCCGTTGGAGGCGTGAAACATAACTTTTTGAACAACCGAGATGCATACACATACCTCTGTATCTAGTACTTCAGTGTGTATGGTAGGGATAGCATTTACACTACCCATATTAATAGACAAACAGTGGGCAGCTCAAAGTCCATTATCCCAACCACTAAATCTCAACTTTGATATCTTTATCTTGTTAGTCTCATTTATATTCATGTATAATCCCCTCTCTCTCCCTGACGGCTGCGATCCACCTGCCCAGCCCTCATAGCCGAGTGGATGTATGGGAGTGTGGGACTTCTTTATACATTTCTTAGTAATGCATATACATCTATATGCATTTCTCAGTCATTATATTCATGTATTCAATCCCCTCTCCGTCCCTAGCGGCTGCGATCCGCCTGCCCTATAGGGTACTTAGGGAGGATCCCCAGCTCTGCTGCCTGAGACGCATCCAATTGTATAGCCTGGGTCCTAAGATGTAACAGCAGAGATGCCAGACAAGTGGAAACGCCAGGCAGGGATGAACTGCCTATATATGTTTCTTTATATAGCTTTGTTGCTTGTTCCCTGTGATTTTCTACTGGAGGATGGTTGGAAGACGCCCCTAGATGTTGTGTAGTAGGGTTCTATTGGGTAAACTATGGCCTCTCTATGACAATGTTATGTCAACAATGACAACAAAAGCTTCATTCCAGGCAGCGTAAGCACAAGTCAGGCACAAGTAAGCCAGTGCCCAGATGTTTTTGAGGTGAAAGCCCCCACAGTGCGCTAGGGCGCTTGAAGATTGGCTGGACAGCCAGACAAGGGAGCTGCCTAGAAGTTGCTGCTCATAGCTAGAAAAAGAGCAGTATGTCACAGTCTGCCTGCTTGCAACACGTCAAGCTCTGACGAGGTTCTCCTTGCCGTCCCAAACCTTGATATACTTCCAAGCTCTGACGAGGTTCTCCTTGCTGTCCCAAAACTTGATGTACATCATAACATCAAGCCCTGACGAGGTTCTCCTTGCCGTCCCAAACCTTGATATACATCCAAGCTCTGACGAGGTTCTCCGTGCTGTCCCAAAACTTGATGTACATAATATCAAGCCCTGACGAGGTTCTCCTTGCCGTCCCCAAACTTGATGTACATCATAACATCAAGCTCTGACGAGGTTCTCCTTACCGTCCAAAACCTTGATGTACTCAATCTTGTCACCAACCTGCAAAATAAGTGGATAGTCAGAGATCAGAGGGGAACAACTTGACCTGGACTTGACAATTTCCAGCCTACCGTGTATTTTTCATTTTTAACTGAAGTCTGGGGACTAGAGGCACACATGCGCCTTTTCATACTTCACTCCAATGCACATATCAGTCTGCTCCCTGGCCCTATTGCCTCTTAATTTGTTGTACCTGGAAGATCTTGACCCCCTCTACCCTTTTCCCCCTATATGAATTTGAGCTTGGTTAATGGCCCCAGCCAGCAATTTGGCTGCTCGCCGTCATCAGCAGGAACAATAGCAAATCTAAGCAAATGATCAAAATATACTCAATAAGGCTACAGTTTGCTGACCTGCTCGACGCTAATAGATAAGCTGGTCCATTCAATCCCACCTTCCCATGCTAATTTGAAGGTCTACATTGGGTCAATGTCACCTTTTAATTTGACTTATAAGGGTGCATTCTGGGTGGGAAGGGTGCCGTAGGGGTGCAGAAAGGAGTGCCGGAGACCCCCTCAAATCTGCAGCGTTCATGTGCATCTACAGGGAACTTTCAGGGGGATCAGCCATGTAATGTAACCCCATAGTTGCACTCCACCAATCTACGAGGCCAAACCAATAACCGAAGTGGCCATAGTTGCCCTCCACAAATCCTGTTTTGCTCTCCTGTCTACCTCCAGGCAGCAACACAAGTATCAACAACACTCTCCATGCAGCCTAGGGCGTCCTGGCCTTAATTAACCTTCAACCTTAAATGATATATGTTACCCTAAACCCTAAACCCTATTCAACCTTCAACAATATATGTTACACTAAACCCTAAAACCTAAAACCTATTCAACCTTCAACAATGTGTGTTACACTAAACCCTAACCCCTGAACCCTATTCAAACTTCAGCAATATATGTTACATTAAACCCTAAACCCTATTCAAACTTCAACAAGATATGTTACACATCCAACCGCAGTGATACAAAGTATGATCACATTTTGCTGTACTGCCAAGCACTGCCTTAAGTTCCCTTATTCCTTTTCCTTATCGTCTCTCACTGTAACTATTACACGACAAAGTATAATCACCCACCCCCATGTAGCCCAGAGCGTCCTCGCCTTCAACAACGTATCCAAACACAGCGAACCTCCCGTCCAAAAGGTTGGATCCAGCCGGAGTTAGCTCAGACTGCTTTAGCAGAAAGAAGACCTGGGAATGAGTTGGGGAGTGCATACGGATGGGTTGACAAGCAAAAATGGCAAAACTACACAAGGAAACAACATATCCAAACACAGCAAACCTCCCGTCCAAGAGGTTGGATGCAGTCAGAGTCAGCTCAAACTGCTTCAGCAGAGAGATGACCTGGGAATGAGTTGGGGAGTGCATTGGTGGTTCGCCCCAGTGTATGCAAACAGGCTCGCCCCCTCGACCTCACGCCTCGTAATAAAGCACAGCATATATTTATGTATATATTTGGGAGTGCATAAGGATTGGTTGAGAAGCAAATAATTGCAAAACTACACACATCCCAGCGCAGCACAGCACACCCAATCACTCCGCACCCCAGCCCACTTTATTTCACCCCACCCCAAACCCACTCCATTCCAGCCCAGCCCAGCCTACCCTACTCTAGGGTGATGTTGACACTATAATCCACTTGCCTCATGTCCCTTTCTCTAGCTTCCACTCTCCTCCCCCGCACTCCTGCCCAGGCCACCCCATCCCATCACTCCGCACCCCAGCCCACTCCAGCCCAGCCCAGGCCGCTCCATTCCACCCCTTCCCAGCCCCCCCCCAGAGTGGTGATGATACTACCGTATCATCCACTTGCCTCATGTCCCTTTCTCTAGCTTCCACTCTCCTCCCCCGCACTCCTGCCCAGGCCACCCCATCCCATCACTCCGCACCCCAGCCCACTCCAGCCCAGCCCAGGCCGCTCCATTCCACCCCTTCCCAGCCCCCCCCAGAGTGGTAATGATACTACCGTATCATCCACTTGCCTCATGTCCCTTTCTCTAGCTTCCACTCTCCTCCCCCGCACTCCTACCCAGGCCACCCCGTCCCATCACTCCGCACACCAGCCCACTCCAGCCCAGCCCAGGCCGCTCCATTCCACCCCTTCCCAGCCCCCCCCAGAGTGGTGATGATACTACCGTATAATCCACTTGCCTCATGTCCCTTTCTCTAGCTTCCACTCTCCTCCCCCGCACTCCTGCCCAGGCCACCCCATCCCATCACTCCGCACCCCAGCCCACTCCAGCCCACTCCAGCCCAGCCCACTCCAGCCCAGCCCACTCCAGCCCAGCCCAGGCCGCTCCATTCCACCCCTTCCCAGCCCCCCCCAGAGTGGTGATGATACTACCGTATAATCCACTTGCCTCATGTCCATTTCTCTAGCTTCCACTCTCCTCCCCCGCACTCCAGCCCAGGCCACCCCATCCCGTCACTCCGCACCCCAGCCCAGCCCACTCCTGCCCAGCTCGCTCCATTCCACCCCAGCCCAGCCCCCTGCAGAGTGATGATGACACTACCGTATAATCCACTTGCCTCATGCCCCCAGCCCAATACAACAATCAACAGCCCAGTATGAGCCATCGCCAGTTGGCCATATGCATTGACAGCTTGCTTCACACTCTCATTAGAGCTACACCTGGACACTACAACCAAATACGACAATCACCAACCCAGTATGAGCCATTGCCAGTAAGCCATAAGCATTGAAAACAAGCTTCACACTCTCATTAGGGCTACATCTGGACACTACAACCCAATACAACGATCACCAACCCAGTATGAGCCATCGCCAGTTGGCCATATGCATTGACAGCTTGCTTCACACTCTCATTAGAGCTACACCTGGACACTACAACCAAATACGACAATCACCAACCCAGTATGAGCCATTGCCAGTAAGCCATAAGCATTGAAAACAAGCTTCACACTCTCATTAGGGCTACACCTGGACACTACAACCCAATACAACGATCACCAACCCAGTATGAGCCATCGCCAGTTGGCCATATGCATTGACAGCTTGCTTCACACTCTCATTAGGGCCACACCTGGACACTACAACCCAATACAACAATCACCAACCCAGTATGAGCCATCGCCAGTTGGCCATATGCATTGACAGCTTGCTTCACACTCTCATTTGGGCTACACCTGGACCCCTACAAACAACCCAGTACAACAATCACCAACCCATTCGGAAGCCATCCGCCGTTGGCCATAATGCATTGACAGCTTGCTTCACACTCTCATTAGGGCTACACCTGGACACTACAACCCAATACAACGATCACCAACCCAGTATGAGCCATCGCCAGTTGGCCATATGCATTGACAGCTTGCTTCACACTCTCATTACGGCCACACCTGGACCTGACAAACCATACAGACATACACCAGTCCCCAGGTGACCATCACCAGTTGGCCCATATTCATTGACAGCTTGCTTCACACTCTCATTGGGCTACACTGACACTACGACCCAATAAACAATCACCACCCAGATGAGCCATCGCCATAGCATATCTTGAAAACAAGCTCACACTCTTCATTAGGGCTACACCGGACGCTACCAACAACAAAAAAACCAATCAACACTCACCAACCCAGTATGAGCCATCGCCAGTTGGCCATATGCATTGACAGCTTGCTTCACACTCTCATTAGGGCTACACCTGGACACTACAACCCAATACAACAATCACCAACCCAGTATGAGCCATCGCCAGTTGGCCATATGCATTGACAGCTTGCTTCACACTCTCATTAGGGCTACACCTGGACACTACAACCCAGTACAACAATCACCAACCCAGTATGAGCCATCGCCAGTTGGCCATATGCATTGACAGCTTGCTTCACACTCTCATTAGGGCCACACCTGGACTCTACAACCCAGTACAACAATCACCAACCCAGTATGAGCCATCGCCAGTTGGCCATATGCATTGACAGCTTGCTTCACACTCTCATTAGGGCTACACCTGGACTCTACAACCCAATACAACGGTCACCAACCCAGTATGAGCCATCGCCAGTTGGCCATATGCATTGACAGCTTGCTTCACACTCTCATTAGGGCTACACCTGGACACTACAACCCAATACAACAATCACCAACCCAGTATGAGCCATCGCCAGTTGGCCATATGCATTGACAGCTTGCTACACACTCTCATTAGGGCTACACCTGGACACTACAACTCAATACAACAATCACCAACCCAGTATGAGCCATCGTCAGTTGGCCATATGCATTGACAGCTTGCTTCACACTCTCATTCGGGCTACACCTGGACACTACAACCCAATACAACGATCACCAACCCAGTATGAGCCATCGCCAGTCGGCCATATGCATTGACAGCTTGCTTCACACTCTCATTAGAGCTATACCTGGACACTACAACCAAATACGACGATCACCAACCCAGTATGAGCCATCGCCAGTAAGCCATAAGCATTGACAGCTTGCTTCACACTCTCATTATGGCTACACCTGGACACTACAACCCAATACAACGATCACCAACCCAGTATGATTGCCAGTTGGCCATATGCATTGACAGCTTGCTTCACACTCTCATTAGGGCTACACCTGGACACTACAAACCCAATACAACTATCTCCACCCATATGAGCCATCGCCGTTGGCCAATGCTTGAACATCTTGCTTGCTCACTCTCATTAGGCTACACCTGACTCTACACCCAATAACAACATCACCACCCCGTAATGAGCCTCGCCAGTTGGCCATATCATTGACCGCTTGCTTCACCTGGCTTATGGCTACACCGGACACTAACAACCCATTACACAATCACCAACCCATATGAGCCATCGCCAGTTGGCCATATTCATTGACAGCTTGCTTCAGCACTCCTCCTTTCTGGCTACACCCGGACACTACACACCCCACCCCAATTACAAACTGTCACCCATCCCATATGAGTCATCGCCAGTGATCCATATGCATTGACAGACAGCTTGCTCAACACTCTCATTAGGGCTACACCTGGACACTACAACCAAATACGACGATCACCAACCCAGTATGAGCCATCGCTAGTAAGCCATAAGCATTGAAAACAAGCTTCACACTCTCATTAGGGCTACACCTGGACTCTACAACCCAATACAACGATCACCAACCCAGTATGAGCCATCGGCAGTTGGCCATATGCATTGACAGCTTGCTTCACACTCTCATTATGGCTACACCTGGACACTATAACCCAATACAACGATCACCAACCCAGTATGAGCCATCGCCAGTTGGCCATATGCATTGACAGCTTGCTTCACACTCTCATTTGGGCTACACCTGGACTCTACAACCCAATACAACAATCACCAACCCAGTATGAGCCATCGCCAGTAAGCCATATGCATTGACAGCTTGCTTCACACTCTCATTAGGGCTACACCTGGACACTACAACCAAATACGACGATCACCAACCCAGTATGAGCCATCGCTAGTAAGCCATAACTATTGAAAACAAGCTTCACACTCTCATTAGGGCTACACCTGGACACTACAACCCAATACAACGATCACCAACCCAGTATGAGCCATCGGCAGTTGGCCATATGCAGTGACAGCTTGCTTCACACTCTCATTAAGGCTACACCTGGACACTACAACCCAATTCAACGATCACCAACCCAGTATGAGTCATCGCCAGTATGCCATATGCATTGACAGCTTGCTACACTCTCTCATTAGGGCTACACCTGGACACTACAACTCAATACAACAATCACCAACCCAGTATGAGCCATTGCCAGTTGGCCATATGCATTGACAGCTTGCTTCACACTCTCATTCGGGCTACACCAGGACACTACAACCCAATACAACGGTCACCAACCCAGTATGAGCCATCGCCAGTTGGCCATATGCATTGACAGCTTGCTTCACACTCTCATTAGAGCTACACCTGGACACTACAACCAAATACGACGATCACCAACCCAGTATGAGCCATCGCCAGTAAGCCATAAGCATTGACAGCTTGCTTCACACTCTCATTAGGGCTACACCTGGACACTACAACCCAATACAACGATCACCAACCCAGTATGAGCCATCGGCAGTTGGCCATATGCATTGACAGCTTGCTTCACACTCTCATTAGGGCCACACCTGGACACTACAACCCAATACAACAATCACCAACCCAGTATGAGCCATCGCCAGTTGGCCATATGCATTGACAGCTTGCTTCACACTCTCAAAAGGGCTACACCTGGACACTACAACCAAATACGACGATCACCAACCCAGTATGAGCCATCGCCAGTAAGCCATAAGCATTGACAGCTTGCTTCACACTCTCATTAGGGCTACACCTGGACACTACAACCCAATACAACGATCACCAACACAGTATGAGCCATCGCCAGTTGGCCATATGCATTGACAGCTTGCTTCACACTCTCATTAGGGCTACACCTGGACTCTACAACCCAATACAACAATCACCAACCCAGTATGAGCCATCGCCAGTTGGCCATATGCATTGACAGCTTGCTTCACACTCTCATTAGGGCTACACCTGGACACTACAACCCATTACAACAATCACCAACCCAGTATGAGCCATCGCCAGTTGGCCCTATGCATTGACAGCTTGCTTCACACTCTCATTAGGGCTACACCAGGACACTACAACCCAATACAACGATCACCAACCCAGTATGAGCCATCGCCAGTTGGCCATATGCATTGACAGCTTGCTTCACACTCTCATTAGGGCCACCCCTGGACACTACAACCCAATACAACAATCACCAACCCAGTATGAGCCATCGCCAGTTGGCCATATGCATTGACAGCTTGCTTCACACTCTCATTACGGCTACACCTGGAAACTACAACCCAATACAACAATCACCAACCCAGTATGAGCCATTGCCAGTAAGCCATAAGCATTGAAAACAAACTTCACACTCTCATTAGGGCCACACCTGGACACTACAACCAAATACAACAATCACCAACCCAGTATGATATCGCCAGTTGGCCATATACATTGACAGCTTGCTACACACTCTCATTAGGGCTACACCTGGACACTACAACTCAATACAACAATCACCAACCCAGTATGAGCCATTGCCAGTTGGCCATATGCATTGACAGCTTGCTTCACACTCTCACTAGGGCTACACCAGGACACTACAACCCAATACAACAATTACCAACCCAGTATGAGCCATCGCCAGTTGGCCATATGCATTGACAGCTTGCTTCACACTCTCATTAGGGCTACACCTGGACACTACAACCAAATACGATGATCACCAACCCAGTATGAGCCATCGCCAGTAAGCCATAAGCATTGAAAACAAGCTTCACACTCTCATTAGGGCTACACCTGGACACTACAACCCAATACAACGATCACCAACCCAGTATGAGCCATCGGCAGTTGGCCATATGCATTGACAGCTTGCTTCACACTCTCATTAGGGCTACAACTGGGTACAATAACTCAACTTAGCTCAAATATGAGAATCATGAATTACTGAGATGACGCTGAATATGGCTCAAATTCATTTTGAGCCATGGCCAGGGTGCCGGAAGCATTGAAAGGAAGTTTCACACTCTCATAACAGCTAAAACTGGACGCAAAAAACTCAACTCAGCTCAAATATGAGAATCATGAATACCTGAGATGAGGCTGAATATGGCTCAAATTCATTCCAGCCATGGCCAGAGTGCATAAGCATTGAAAAGAAGCTTCACACTCTCATTAGAGCGGCCTAGATCTTCAAGGGAGCTGTTGTAAACAATCTCCTTATCACCAACCACAGCAACCTCCATGGGTACCCTGCAAACAATGGATGTACAGTACTGCTGAAGTACGTATGTGCATGTTTGTCATATTGCTAAGCTCCTTATCACCAACCACTGCAACCTCCATGGGTACCCTGCAAACAATGGATGTACCGTACTGCTGAGGTACGTATGTGCATGAGTGTCACATTGTTAAGCTCCTTATCACCAACCACTGCAACCTCCATGGGTACCCTGCAAACAATGGATGCACCGTACTGCTGAAGTACGTATGTGCATGTATGTCATATTGTTAAGCTCCTTATCACCAACCACTGCAACCTCCATGGGTACCCTACAAACAATGGATGTATAGTAATGCTATAGTACATATCACATATGTGCATGTGTGTCATATTATCACCAACCACTGCAGCATCCATGGGTGCCCTGCAAACAATGGATGTACCGTACTGCTGAGGTACGTATGTGCATACATGTCATATTGCTAAGCTCCTTATCACCAACCACTGCAACCTCCATGGGAACCCTGCAAATAATGGATGTACTGTACTGCTGAGGTACGTATGTGCATGTATGTCACATTGTAAAGCTTAGTTAGGCCCACTTGATAGGCTTGCTTTGTTAGGCTCACTTGCACTGATCACTATGTGTGTTCTGCCTATTGTAAAATTCATGTGACATTTATTAGGGTGGCCTAAGTCTTTGAGGGACTTGTTATACAGGACCCACTTATCACCAACCACTGCCACCTTCAAGGGCACCTTGCAAACGATGGACGTACGGTCCTGCTGAAGTTCTTACTCCCAGGAGGTTATAGTACACACAGCTTGGCCTGACGTATGTTACATCCCAGGGGTAGTCACTTCCAGAGTACTACTTTTTGTCAAATTGGTCAGCACTTTCTAGTGCAACAAGCGCAAAAACTGCGCGCTGCGCCCACAGGGGGTTGAAAAAACTGCGCGAAACGCGCAGTGGGGCTCAAAAAGCGTGCGCGTAAACGCGCTGCCGTGCGCGCTTTGTAGTACCCTGGTCACTTTGGATATAGGGACTTGCCCAAGTTCGATTGAGATTAATTCTGGGGGGCTCCTCGATTTTTAGAAGGGGCTAATCGAATTTAAGGAGGGGCTAATCGCTTATTAGGAGGGGTTAATCGATTTTTAGGAGGGGCAAATCGATTCTTAGGAGGGACTAATCTTATGAAACACTGGGCGAACTGGTCCCCACCAACTGTTAGCATGCCGCCCATGAAGGAAGACCCACACACTGCTTGGCCTGCCTGCAAATTTCATAAGTATCGGTGTCCCTGAATCGACCAATTTCACTGCCGTATAACGATACATTTTATCGTTGTAGGTATAGGAACTACTCTTGGTGCAAATGTATTTTTGGGAAATGTCACCAGCCTTCTGTTTGTTTGTTTGTTTGGGTCTCAGTTCATCAGTGCTTGTTATTTTTAAGCCCTTCCTATACGGTTGGGCAAGTCCCTTTAGCCTATTTGGCCTACCCCTGGACTGTAACATACATACATACATTGTTTATATCGAAAGAATTTGCCGATACGTGGTGCCCTTGGAGCTCAGTGTTTTTTAATTCAGATTTCTGTAGTCCAGGTTGAGTAGGTACTTGGGCTACTCAACCCTGATTTCAGGATAGTTGCGTAGCCAAAGCATGGCGGAGTGCGAAGCGCAGAGCCTGGGGGGGTTGGGGGGCAGCGCGTCCCGATATCGAGGGTTTCGAGGGGTGTGGTATTCTACGGAATGGCGACGGAATAGCAACGCGTCGTCGACCAAGTTCTATGCAGCGTCGCCTGGGACGCTAAAAATTGGCGGAGAGTGATCGCGACGGAGCGACAGGTGGCAACGGAAGCGAGACCGTTGGCTCACGGTCAGGCTTCATCACGGTCAGATGGATGGATGGATGGATGGTCGGACGGACAAATGGGTAACACTGGGGGCTCCCGCCCCCCAGAAGGGGGGGCTCCGCCAAAAATGAAACACTGCCCTTGGAGCTCAATTTGTTTTTTTTCAAATCTGAAAGTGGGTTTATTCTAGCTTTATGGTTCTAGGCCTCCTCCAGGGTCAGCTTTTTAGTGGTTTTTGTAGCTTTTTGTAGCTTTTGGGGGCCATTTGGGGCAAAACAAAAAAAAACTTTTTTATTTTTTACCTTTTTATAGCGATAATTTCTCCAAAACGGGGTCAAAACTAGCGATCGCTATATATAGCAGAAAAACGTATCCCTGCTTGGAGCTCACAAGCGATTGATAAACGATTTGGCGAACAACCGTTTGCCTAACAGGTTTCGATTCGAACCTGAGTCGGTCCCAGCTGGCTCGCTGTTGCCAAGTTTCTCCTAGCGTTTGATGTACTCGGCAGTACAGTGAGGTCACCAATTTTATCAAATTCACTCAGGAGTGTACCGTTCGAAAGTAATTTTTAATGCCTTGTAATTCCATCAGTATCAGTGTCTCTGAATCGACCATTGTCAGTAGTATGATCACCACCATCAAATCACCCCCCACACAAATGAAAAACACACGCACACATAAGCACAAGCACACACACACCACACACACACACCACACAGGTCTCAGCCCACCTGCGGATATCCTTAGTTTTGGGGTCCCTGAATCCGTCGTCATCACCATCAGGATTTCCTGTCTGGACCACAAATCCGTCAGCACGCTGAATCTCCATGCCATCTGCATCAAATCCATTGTATACTCGTTACAGTGAATTTGGGGGATTTGAGGTGAGGAGGTCCATGGATGGTATAGCCCCTTAGTCACCACGCTGAATGTCCATCTGCCATCTGCATCAAGGGGGGGGGGGGGGGGGGGGGAGGTGAGGAGGTACATGGATGGTACAACCTCTTAGTTGGCAAGTTGAATCTTCATGCCACTTGTATTGAAAAAGGGGGGGAAGAGGGAGGGGATTTGAGGTGAGGAGGTACATGGACGGTACAACCTCTTAGTCAGCACGCTGAATGTCCATCTGCCATCTGCATCAAGTGTGTGTGTGTGTGGGGGGGGGGGAGGTGAGGAGGTACATGGATGGTACAACCTCTGAGTCAGCACGCAGACTCTCCATCTGACACCTGCATCAAAGGGGGTGGGTGGGTGGGTGGGTGGGTGCGTGTGGGGGGGGAGAGATTTCAGGTGAGGAAGTACATGGATGGTACAAATGGTACAACCTCTGAGTCTGCACGCTGACTCTCCATCTGACATCTGCATCAAAGGGGTTGGGGGTGGGGTGGGGGGGGGGGAAGATTTGAGGTGAGGAAGTACATGGATGGTACAAATGGTACAACCTCTTAGTCAGCATGCTGAATGTCTATCTGCCATCTGCATCAAAAGGGTTGGGGGGGGGGAGATTTGAGGTGAGGAAGTACATGGATGGTACAAATGGTACAACCTCTTAGTCAGCATGCTGAATGTCTATCTGCCATCTGCATCAAAAGGGTTGGGGGGGGGGGGGGGGGAGATTTGAGGTGAGGAAGTACATGGATGGTACAAATGGTACAACCTCTTAGTCAGCATGCTGAATGTCTATCTGCCATCTGCATCAAAAGGCTTTTGGGGGGGGAGATTTGAGGTGAGGAAGTACATGGATGGTACAAATGGTACAACCTCTTAGTCAGCATGCTGAATGTCTATCTGCCATCTGAATCAAATACATCGTATAATCGTTACAATGTACAAAACTGAGCGAGGATCGAAAAACCAGGATACTGAGGTGGTACTAGGTAGTACATCGGCGAACTGCCCGATAGAGGAGGGGATCATCTACATATAATACATTGTACATGTGCTGGGTTGTTAATATTGTCCTGGTTCCAAAATGATCTTGCTATAGACCAAGAACCACGCCCACACCCACACCCACACCTAGACCCACACCCACACCCACACCTAGACCTACGCCCACACCTAGACCCACACCCACACCCACACCTAGACCCACACCCACATTCATAGCCAGACTGTTGAAGTTGAAGGATGGCTAGGGTTGTCAATCAATATCGTCCTGGTTACAAGATTCTTGTGCAATCCAGCATACAAAATCGTATGATACATTGCATGATATATTCACACATCTTAACATATCATACAATGCCCAGCCTTTCTTTTCTACAACCAGCAGCAGCGTCCAGGCAGCTCCCTTATCTGGCTATTCAGCCAAACCTAACGCAACCTAGGGCACCTTGAAGCTGACACAATCAAGTGTGCAGAACTGCTGAAATATTGGGGTGTAGCACAGTTGCTGGCTCAGGGAGGTGCCTAGAAGCTGCCGAGGACAGCCCCCAAAGTCCTAACAGGGTGCATACTACAGCTGGATAATTAGGGATTCTGAAAAAGGCCAATTTAAATGCTCGAGGTAAGAGGGATTACCAGGAAGCTATTCTTTCCATCAGGAGGTTCAAAAAATGGACTGTAATGCCTAAAATAACTGAGGAGAGCTGCCCCCCCCCCCCCCCCCCCCCCCCCCCCCCCCCCCCCCCCCCCCCCCCTACCACCACCACCACAAAAAATGAGGTGCTCAGAATGACCTGAAAAATGGCTCAAACATTGCCATGAATCATGCTATCACATCCCCATTATCAGAATAAATCGATCGGCATTAGTAAACATTTGGAGGTCTGGGCACCTCCTGATTCCAGGAAGCAAATATGGAAACACTAGGGCTCTAGGGACTACCTTGGGGGGGATACCTAGAGGCTGCTGCCTGCACATGCTGCCAAAAATAGAAACTATGGGACTCTGGGCTCTGGGCTGGGCAGGGCTCTGGACTCTGGACTCACCATAAAACTTGCACGGGGCGAGATCTACAAAAGAACGGGCTGACAGTGGCGCTTTGTGTCCATCCACCACAAAAAGCCATCCACCACCGAAAGAGACATAGCCATTCCACAAAAATGGAAACAGTGGGACTCTGGACTTACCATAAAACTTGCTTAGGGCGAGATCCACAAAAGAAACGGCTGACAGTGGCGCTTTGTATCCATCCACCACAACAATAGAAACATAGCCATCCACCACAAAAATAGAAACAGTGGGACTCTAGGCTCACCATAGACTTTCGCGAACAAGATCCACAGTATAACCCAAGCTGACAGCGCGCGTTGTAGTGGGCCAATCCACCTCAACATAGAACACAGCCATCCCCAAAAAAATTTTAGAAACAGGGGACGCGGCCCAACTAGAACTGTTTCGGGTAGTGGGTAGATGCGCAGGGATCCACACTTCAAACGCTGGTGGAACCGGCCGAAAGTGGCCCACAAATAGATACAGTGGGACTCTGGGCCCAACATAGAACTTGCGCAGGGTGAGATCCACAAAAGAACCGGCCGAAAGTGGCCCACAAATAGATACAGTGGGACTCTGGGCCCAACATAGAACTTGCGCAGGGTGAGATCCACAAAAGAACCGGCCGAAAGTGGCCCACAAATAGATAAAGTGGGACTCTGGGCCCAACATAGAACTTGTCCGCAGGGTGAGACCACAAAAGACGCCGCACGTGGCCCGACAAAAAGACAGTTGTTGGGGGGTAGCTCTGGCGCCAACATAGGAGACTGCACAGGTGTGGTTAATGCCACAAGAACCGTCCGTGAAGTGGCCCACAAAAAGGGGTAAAATGGACTTCTGGGCCCAAATAGAACTGCGCATGGGTTGATCCACAAAAGAACCAAACCGTGGCCGAGAAGGTGGGGCGGGGCTCCCAAAGAGAGGGTCTACAGTGGGACTCTGTCCCAACAGAGAACGGATGCAGGGAGCTCGCAGCAATAGAACCGGTGCGAAAGTGTGCCCCAATAGATACAGTGGACTCTGGGGGCCCACATAGAACTGTGCGGGCAGGTGGAATCCACAAAAGGAAACCGGCCGAGTGTGGGTAAGTGGCCTCGTGACAACTGATTTGTCGGTGGGGACGTCGGTGTTGTGGCCCCGCTTGAGAACTTTCGCAGGGGGAGATCCACAAGACCCCGAAGTGGCCCACAAGAGAGAAAGAGTGGGCCTCTGGCGGGCAATCATTAGAACTTGCTGCGGGGTGAGATCCACAAAGAAAAACCGCCGAGGGTGAGTGGCCCCAAATCGTGGGTGGTGTGGACCTCTGGGCCCAAAATAGAACTTGCCGCAGGTGGAAGCCACAAAAGAACCGGCCAAAGGGGCCCACAAAGAGATACAGGGACGCGTGGTGTCGCCAAGGGTGTTGTGCACTTGCGGGGAGGGTGATCGCACAAAAGAAACCGGCCGAAAGTGACCCAAAGATCGAAACGAGGTGGTGGGACGGGGTGTGGGTTGGTAACGGGCCCAACATAGACCTTGTCTGCAGTGTGAGGATCCAACAGGAATCCGTGTTGCGCAAAGTAGTGACCCACAAATAATAATGGGTGGACTCTGGGCCCAACATGGAACTGTGCGCGGGTGAGATCCCACAAAGAACCGGCCGCAAGGGTGCCGCCCAAGTATGGTATTACATGTGACTGGTCGTGGGCCCAACATAGAACGGGTTGCGCATGTTTGAAGTCGGCATGCAAAAGAAGGCCCGGGGCCGGAAAAGTGGGGCCCACAAATAATACATGTGTGGGACCCAGGCGCACCTTGTTTTGTGGTCTTGGCCAAGGCATGACTCTCCGACAAAAGACGCCGGCTGTGACACGGGCGCGGGTGGTATCGTTCGTTCAGCCAGCCACAATCGTGCGGCGAGGGTGGCAGCGGTGGGACGCAGCGGGGTGAGCGCTGACAGTGTGCACCGGCAGCGTTGTGCCAAGTGCGCGACCCGCAAAGGTCAAGCGAATTGGGGGAATACTATATGGTATGGGAATGCATTTCAATGCAGCAAGTGGGAGGGCATGGGGAAATGTGAAACAGGGTGTGTTGTGCAGCAGCCTATGCTTGTGAGCATTTTGTGTCACGGTCGTTCCACCTGCGCTGTTCGCCCAGCGCAAGGCGCTGAAGTCGAAGGTCGCGGACATGTTTGAGTAGTGAGAAAGAAGTGAGGCAACAAGAAAGAAAGAAGAGCACAGTTTGGTCATGCCCCGAGAACGGCAGGTCCTGCTTGTCAGCAAGAGGAGCAGCACAGGCGAGAGGAACTGGGAGGTCAAAAAAGGAGAGAGGAAGGAAACAGAGTCATTATGAAAATAGATGGGCAGACACGTCGCAACAGCGGCGGGCACAACAGGGGTGACGTGGGAGGAGGACAGGTGGGGGCAAGCGGGAAGCGGCAAAAGGGGAGACGATGGACAAGGGGGGTGGGGGAGAAAGTGGATAGAAAAGGGAGGGCGGCACCATCCAGTAAGGGTCGTAAAAACGGACGGGAGAAGAACGGGTATATGGGGGGGGGGGGGAACAGGGTGGATGGGCCAAGGGAGGTGGCTGGGGGGGGGGGGGGGGCGGGCGGGAGGGGGGGGGCAAAGCGGGAGGGGCGCAGGGGGGGGGAGAATTAAAGCGGGCGGTGTGGAGAGGAGGAGGTGCGACTGGGTATGGGGGAGCAGTAAAGGATTACAGGACTCGGCGTTGAAGAGAGAGAAAAAAAAAGACTGAGGCAAGGGGGGGAGGACAACAGAATCAGGGACAAACACAGAGAGACAAAAACAACACCCCAGTGGGACAACACCGAAAAAAAAAAAAAAAAGGAAAAAAAAAAAAAGGAAGAGGGGAGAGAAAAAAAGAAGAATGGTGGGTACCAAAAAAACAAAAAGGAGATACCCGCACTATTACGGAAAAGCGCCAAAAAAAGCACAATTTGTACGCCACATTACAACACAAACGTGTCAAGGCTCGAAGAAATTAACGGGCACCATGAAACAAAACATCAGCGCATTATACACAGAACCACCCCAAACACGTGCTCGGGGAGTGAAAATGGACAGACAGTAAGGATTTGTGAGGGGTTCAAAAACACATTACCTGTGGATATGGCGTGGAATTGTCGTTTGCCCTAGGCTGTACAGTGAACCTGCCCAACAAGAATTTATCGAATGCGGAAATATGTCTCACGTATCCCTGCGCACTGCGTCGGGGTCCCGACGGTACGGGGGGCCTTAAGGGATTCATAAACACCGGGGGGGTGGGTGTAGCCCCACACAAAACATTGGCATCTTTTCAAGCACGTTTCAGGGGGAAGCGGGACGATCCTACTAGGTAGCACGTGCCAGAATGTCACCTCATACTCCGTCGAGGGAGACCGGGGATCGGGGGGGTCAGGAGTGGAGGGGCTGCTTTCGTGCAAGGATTACCAACGATCGGGGGACTTAGCTATGCTTATTTCTTTTCTGCGTATGGATCATCATTTCTGGCCCACCTTTAGCGCAATATGTGGCAGCTACGCGCACATTATTTCCCGTCCGCAATTCGCAAAAGAGGAATGCTGTGGATGTATCAGCGAGCAGCCATGTCTGAAGGTCCGGTGGCAGTACATCGATGTAGATAAATTGTGGTACCATCCAGATCGCTACCAGACAGAAGTAACACAGCGCGAGCTATGTTGAATCATTTCACCACAAACACCCCGAGGGTGCCAGCAACAGAAGTAGAGAAGTTTACAGCGGTGTGTACGGCGAGGACGAAAGTCTTACTCTAGATCATTAAAGACCCGGTACGCCTGACAAGGTCGGAGGCTGCGCTTATACATGCCTCTCCTGGTGAGCCTCAAGACGGGATAATAGTTATATCATCGTGATATAACAGTAACGAACTCTGGAAAGGATTAACGGGAATTCACTGATCACCCCCCAATCCCACCTCCCAACTTGAGATTTCACCCCACTTTCCCAAATCAAAAACTAACTTCATAAGTGGATGTTTCAAACAAAGTTGAAAACAAAGTTGTCTTTTGAATATATTTTGAAAATACTTTTGAAATTTGAAATTTGAAAATTCAAAAAAGAGAAAAAAGTGAGTCTTCATGCTACGAAGCAAAGCTAAGACGCAAAATGAAACAATTCAGGCTGTGCAGCGTTGTACCGCACTTAGGGCACCCACAATATGTAAAGAATCAGTATTTTTTGGGACCATATTCACCCGTAATGCCCATGTACTGCCATCCAAAACCTGATGTAACATTTATTTACAAGGAAAGATGTGCAAAATAGGGCTACCTACTTTATATTTTATGAAAACTTGTTTTTGATAGCGATAGGCTCCGTTCCACTTCTACATAAAATCCGTACCGACTTAGGGAGCCCCATAGTGAAAACAATCACATGTTTTGCTTTGCCTGCTTCCCACCACCTGAGAGAACCCAACTCTGAGTATTTATATGTTGAACTGATGTGGTTAGGCAACTTATTGGCAAAAAAAAGTTTTCTTTGGACTGGAGGTAATAGGTGAAAACCATCCGTACCACTCAGGGTCGGACTTTAGCAATAGTGGAGATATTTAGGTAAGATTGGCAGGTGGTGCTGTTGCTAGGTCTGGGCTCGTGCTTTGGCTCTGGCTGTGGCTATTTGGCTCAGGCTCTGGTTCTGGGTCTGGGTGTGGAGGTTTGGTTTTAAATTTGGTAATGTTTTTGGCTCAATCTCTGTCTCCGGTTTTTGCTCTGGCTCGGGAGGTTCAGCTTTGGTTTTTAATTTGAGTCTGTTTTTGGCTCTGGCAGATATATCAGCTGAATCTGACAAGTGCACCTTCATCTCTGTGGTGAGACACTGCATTGTTTAATTAACTTTCATATCATTTGATTAATTTTAATTTCTTGTTTAATTTAAGTTTTTGCGGTCGCTGTCAACCACCATGGTAGCTTTGTCCAGGTAAAGTAGCAGTTCGTTCCCTACCGCCGTTAGACAGGGCCCCCTTAATACCACGCCCCACCAGGTTTTATCATTCCGTTTTCATAAGGCAACCTGCTCACCCTGGCTTCTCTAACCTTAGCCACGCAATTGAGAGCCTTGAGACAAAGAAAAGAGGACAGCAAGCCAGGTAAATGTGTATGCTGTCATTACGAAGCACCTTCAAAGCTGGAAGGTGGGCAAACTCCAGGGGTATCTCATAAGGCACCCCGCTCACCATGGCTTCGTCAACCTTGGCCACGTAGCTCAACGCTTCGCGCTGCTTGTCTAATGAAAAAGGACAGAAAACAAAAGCTATAGAAAACAGCAAACCAGGGAGATGTGGAAATGTGTCTCACCTTCAAAGCCGGGAGGTGGGCAAACTCCTGGGGTATCTTGTAAGGCACCCCGCTCACCATGGCTTCGTCAACCTTGGCCACGTAGTTTAAAGCTTCACGCTGCTTGTCTGACACTCCATCCTTCTGGCGCTCCCTCAGAAGAGCGGTGAACTCGTTAAGAGACGTACTCAGCTGTTCCAAACTGCGCTCCCCTTCTTTCTGGGTTTAGGGTGTAGGGTTCAGAGATTAGGGTTTGGGGGTTAGGGTTTGGGGGTTAGGGTAAACCTGGCGCTCCCTTAAAAAGGCGGTTAACTCGTTTAGAGAGGTATTCAGCTATTCTGTTAAGAAGGCGGTTAACTCGTTTAGAGAGGTATGCAGCTATTTTGAACTACGCTCCCCTTCTTTCTGGAAGTTGTACAACGAGAACGGAGGTGAGGGAGGTGAGGGAACGGATGTGAGAGAGCACATTCAGGTCAGGTCCCAACATTAAAAAATGAGAAAGTATGTGCCCAGTAGGAACGCGAATCTCGCTCATCGGAGGGGAAAAGAGTAGGTGTACTTATTTCTAGAGATTGTACAACGAGAAAGGATGTGAGGGAGGTTGCAGAGCACATTCAGGTATGTAGTCAGGTCCCAATAATTCAAATTGAAAATTAAAAATTGGAAATTGAGTTAGGTCCCAATAGTATAAAATTATCTTGAGAATTTGATGCGGGGCAAGTTCTGCATTTTGTCAAATTGGTCAGCGCTTAAAGCGCACAAACGTCAAATTGGTCTGCGCTTTGTAGTGCAAAAAGCGCAAAAACTGCGCGCTGCGCCCACAGGGAGGTAAAAAAACTGTGCGAAACGCAGTGGGGCTCGCGAAACGCAGTGGGGCTCAAAAGGCGTGTGCAGAATCGCGCTGCCGCGCATGCTTTGTAGTACCCTGTAGATGCCGAGCAAGTTCTGCTTGTCTACTTGTCCATCCTTCTTGTCAGATCGTCCACAATTGTCACAAAGGTCAGTAGGATGCATAACAACACTCTCCTAGGCACATGGCCCTTTTTCTGGGTTGTTTGGCTAAGTTTGGCTAAATTAGTTGTGCACTTTTAGGGATAATTTAGCTAACAGCCCCATTAGGGCTAATTTGGTCCGCGATTAGCCCTAAACTCCAAACCCTAATTCTTCCATGTCGGGCAAGTGCTGCTCGTCTGCCAGTCCATCCTCGATACTGCAGAGGGGCGGTGAACTCGTTTAGAGACGTACCCAGTTGTTCCAAACTGCGCACCCCTTCTTTCTGGATCAGGGTTTAGGGTATAAAATGTTGAAGACGACAATTAGGCGATTGAATGAGTTGTCTCATAGCATTCATATTATGGAAACGATAATGATAGCCATTTATTTTTTCACGCAATGACACGGATCCTCCCAAAATTGCTTTTATTTTGATGATGATGATGATGATTACATTTTTGTTGGTGCCCTACTGGACTCCAAATGTGCCCTCGGCTTGATGGAGTCAAGGGGGACTTCCGAACAACATGCACAAAGAAGAACAGTAAAAGAAAAATAAAAATAATTTTATGTGCCATTCTGTTTGATGAATTTTTTCGTTGGTCTTTGGATTGCACAACTTGAATTTCTTTACACCATCCTTCTGGGGCTCCCTTGGGAGGAAGGTAAACTGGTTCACATATGTACTCAGGTGTTCCAAACTACACTCTCCTTTTTCTGGATTTAGGGTTAAGGATTTAGGGTTTAAGGTTCAGGGTTTAGGGTTTAAAGTGGGAAAGGATGTGAGGGAGGTCTCAGAACAAAGGGTGGGTTGGGTTGGGTTGGGTTGGGTTGAGGTCTTAGAACCTGGGTGGGTTGGGTTGAGGTCTCAGAACCTAGGTGGGTTGGGCTGAGGTCTCAGAACCTGGGTGGGTCGGGTTGGGTTGAGGTCTGAGAACCTGGGTGGGTCGGGTTGGGTTGAGGTCTCAGAACCTGGTTGGTTTGGGTTGGGTTGAGGTCTCAGAACCTGGGTCGGTTGGGTTGGGCTGAGGTCTCAGAACCTAGGCGGGTTGGGTTGGGGTCTTAGAGCTTGGGTGGGTTGGGTTGAAGTCTCAGAACACAGTCTGGTATGTATTGAGCTGCTCTATCTAGATATTCTTTAGTTATCTTTGATTATTTGAGGTTGGGGAAGTTCCTAACTACGCTCCCCTTCTTTTTTGAGTTTGTTAAAGCGAGAAAGGGTGAGAGAGAAATCTAGGAACACAATCTGTTTTTTAAGCGAGAAGGGGTTCTTTACTACTCTTCCCTTATTTTTTGAGGTTGTTAAAGCGAGAAAGGGTGAGAGAGAGGTTGAGGAACACATTCCGAGTGCTGCTCATGTGGGGTGCTACACTGCCTCCCTCCTCTTATAAAAGGACTCGGTTGGGTTTGGCTGAGGCTGTGTGATAGTGCCGTACACTGAGTATACGTAGTGCGCCATCGGAATGCCATCACTAACGCAATCGAAACCCTACAAAAGAGACGTTGGGCATGGGTGCTCGAACGCTACTCTGGGTGGTGCACTGCCTTCACCAGCATCATGGTCTTGTACTGTAGGTGAGCTGACGGTCAGTGTAAAATACCATGGGTGGGGTGGGGTGGGGTGGGGTACTAGTTGGGGGTATTAAACGAAAAGTATGCAATACATACACCATTGTTCTTGTAGGATGGTCAAACATATATTGAACACATTTTCCCTGTGCCCTTCTCAGCTGTATTCTCTGTAGCTTGAAAAATTCTGGGCTGAGTAGGATCGCAAATCTCGCTCTTTGAAGGAAAAAAAGAGCACACCTAAAATAGCCTTGAAGACACATTCACGAAATTCAGTCTTGGGGAAATTGTGGGCCCAAAACTGTAGCTTGAGCTCCGAAATAGCCTTGTAGACTTATTCACGAAATTTGGGGTCAAGCCTTGGGAAAATCTGGGCCTAGTAAGAATGCAAATCTCGCTCATCAGTGGGGAAAAGAGTAAACCTAAAATAGCATTGAACACACATTCACGAAATTTTGGGTCAAACCTTGGGGAAAGTTTGGGCCCAGTAGGAATGTAAATCTTGCTCATCGGCTGTCATCGGAGGGAAAAAGAGTAGGTTTACCCTTTTCCCCTCCGATGACCGAGATTTACGTTCCCATCGGGCCCACATCCCCTTCATGATCAATGGCTCAATGGCAGAGCTCCTTTTAAAAGTATATTCCAGATTCGAATCCCAATGGGTGCGCTTTAGTAGTCACCGTTGCTGTCGATCGCCTTGGTAGCTTGTCCAGGTGAAGTAGCAGCCCATTTCCCACCGTCGTAAGACAGAGCTCTCTTAATACCACGCCCCACCAGGCATTATCATTGCTGGGCCCACGATTATCCAATACTGAATTTCGTGAATGTTTCCTGGCTATTTCCGAGATCAAATTACAGAGAAGACAGCTGAGAAGGGCACAGGGAAACAATGTTGAATATATGTTTGACCATCCTCAAAAGAACAATGGTAGCTAGGTGTATATATTACATGCTTTCCGTTTTGTACCCCAAACTAATACCCCACCCACCCACCACATGGTATTTTACACTGACCGACACCTTTTGTTGTACAGGATCCTGATCCTAGTGAAGGTTGTGCACCACCTACCCGAGTACTACATTTGGTCAAGTTGGTCTGCCTCTTTCGCGCAACTGCCACTTTTGTGTTGCCTCTTTTGCGCAACTGCCACTTTTGTGTTGCCTCATAAGCGCAACTGCCACTTTTGTGTTGCCTCTTTTGCGCAACTGCCACTTTTGTGTTGCCTCATAAGCGCAACTGCCACTTTTGTTTTGCCTCATAAGCGCAACTGCCACTTTTGTGTTGCCTCATAAGCGCAACTGCCACTTTTGTGTTGCCTCATTCGCGCAACTGCCACTTTTGTGTTGCCTCATAAGCGCAACTGCCACTTTTGTGTTGCCTCATAAGCGCAACTGCCACTTTTGTGTTGCCTCATAAGCGCAACTGCCACTTTTGTGTTGCCTCATAAGCGCAACTGCCACTTTTGTGTTGCCTCATAAGCACAACTGCCACTTTTGTGTTGCCTCTTTCGCGCAACTGCCACTTTTGTGTTGCCTCATGAGCGCAACTGCGTTCAAAAAAACTGCGCGCTGCCAGAAAAGCGAAACTGCCGTTGAAAAAAATGTCCCTTTCGCCCAATTGGTTTTTGTAGCAATCCAGCAATCCTGCCCAACTAATTAATCCCCTATTGAAGAGATTTAGTTGGGGTTAGTTGAGGCAGTCTGATGGTGCCTCATGTAGTGCTGTTCAAAGAAAAATTGACCGTGGCAGAAAGAATTGCCTCTCTGTCACATGGATGGGGGCTAGAATACAGGAGCCTCAAACTATCTGAAGTTTCGCGCATCGCAGTTTTTGTCGAGTGGGCACAGGTGGAAGTTGGGGCGGTTGCGGTGGTTGGGGCCATCGGCCTGCTTTTCTTTGAAGCAGATTTATAGGAAATACGTTTACAAAATGTTTGGTCACGGCTTGGGGAAATTCTGGTCCCAGTAGGAACGCAAATCTCGCTCATCGGAGGGAAAAGGAGTAGGTGTACCCTTTTCCCCTCCGATGAGCGAGATTTGCTTTCCTACTAGGCCTACATCCACGTTTGAACGAATGGCTCAATGGCAGAGTTTCTCGAACAAAGAGGGTGCCGGGTTCGAATCCCCGCGGGTGCGCTTTAGTGTTTGTGGTCGCTGGCAACCGCCATAGCAGCTTCGTCTAGGTAAATGAGTCGATCTAAAGTTTTGCGCATCCCACTTCGTCTTGAGTTGGCGACGGTGGCCATTGGGACGGTTGGGACAGTTAAGGTAGTTGGGACGGTTGGGGCCAACGGCTTGCTGTTCTTTTGAGCAGATCTACCGAAGAAACAGTTACAGAATTTTGAATGAAGCCTTTGGGAAATTCTGGGCTCGGTAGGAATGCAAATCTCGCTCATCGGAGGGAAAAGGAGTAGGTTTACCCTTTTTCCCTCCGTGAGCGAGATTTGCATTCCTACTAGGCCCACATCCACGTTTTGATGAATGGCTCAATGGCAGAGCTTCTCGAACAAAGAAGGTGCCGAGTACGATCACCAAGGGTGCGTGTTAGTGGTTGTAGTCGCTGGCAACCGCCATAGCAGCTTTGTCTAGGTAAATGAGTCAATCTAAAGCTTTGCGCATCACACTTTGTGTTGAGTTGGTACCGGTGGCAGTTGGGGCGGTTGGGGCAGTTAAGGCAGTTGGGGTGGTGGGGACCATTGGCTTGCTGTTCTTTGAAGCAGAATTACAACTGAAGGAACATTTACAGATTTTGGGGTTATGCCTTGGGGAAATTCTGGGCCCAGTAGGAATTAATATCTCGCTCAACGGAGGGAAAAGGAGTAGGTTTACCCTTTTTCCCTCCGATGAGCGAGATTTGCATTCCTACTAGGCCCACATCCACATTTGACGAATGGCTTAAGGGGCGAGCTTCTTGAGCAAAGAGGGTGCCGGGTACAAATCCCCACGGGTGCGCTTCAGTGTTTGTGGTCGCTGCTGGCAACCGCCATATCAGCTTTGTCTAGGTAAATGAGTCAATCTAAAGTATTGCGCATCGCACTTTGTTTTGAGTTGGAACCGTCGGCAGTTGGCGGTTGGGGCAGTTATGGCAGTTGGGGTGGTTTGGGTACTTAAGGCAGTTGGGGTGGTTGGGGCCATCGGCTTGCTGTTCTTTGAAGCAGATCAAATGTAGAAACATTTTCAGAATGTTGGGTCAAGCCTTGGGGATATCTTGGCCCGGTAGGAACCCAAATCTTGCTCATTGGAGGGAAAAGGAGTAGGTTTACCCTTTTCCCCCCGATGAGCGAGATTTGTGTTCCTACTGGGCCCACATCTACGCATTGACGAATGGCTCAATGGCAGAGTTTCTTGAACAAAGTGAGTGCCGGGTTCGAATCCCCGCGGGTGCGCTTTAGTGTTTGTGGTCCCTGGCAACCGCCATAGCAGCTTCGTATTGGTAAATGTGTCAATCTTAAGTTATGCGCATCGCACTTTGTGTTGAGTTGGCACCGGTGACAGTTGGGGCGGTTGGGGCAGTTAAGGCAGTTGGGGTGGTTTGGGCCATCGGCTTGCTATTCTTTGAAGCAGATCTACTAAAGAAACATTTACAGACTGTTGTTTTGAGCCTTGGGGAAATTCTGGGCCATGTAGGAATGCATATCTCGCTCAACGGAGGGAAAAGGAGTAGGTTTACCCTTTTACCTCCGATGAGCGAGATTTGCATTCCTACTAGGCCCATATCCACGTTTTGACAAATGGCCCATGGCAGAGCTTCTTGAGCAAAGAGGGTGCCGGGTACAAATCCCCGCGGGTTCGCCTTAGTGTTTATGGTCGCTGCTTGCAACCGCCAAAGCAGCTTTGTCTAAGTTAATGAGTCAGTCTTAAGTTTTGCGCATCACACTTAGTGTTGAGTTGGCTGCGGTGGCAGTTGGGGCGGTTGAGGCGGTTAAGGCAGTTGGGGTGGTTTGGGCAGTTAAGGCAGTTGGGGTGGTCGGGGCCATCGGCTTGCTGTTCATTGAGTACTTATACAAAAGAAATCTTGGGTTACAAAATGTTGGGTTAAGCCTTGGGGACATTGTGGGCCCGGTAGGAACGCATATCTCGCTCATCAGAGGGAAAAGGAGTAGGTTTACCCTTTTCGCCTCCGATGAGCGAGACTTGCATTCCTACTTCGCCCACATCCACGTTTTGACGAATGGCGCAATGGTGTGTGTGTGTGTGTGTGTGTGTGTGTGTGTGTGTGTGTGTGTGTGATGGTGGTGGGGGTAGTGGTGGCAGTGGGGGTGTGGGGGGGGGGCTACACAGTGGTGGTCAGTGGTGGTGGGGGGTGGACAGTGGTGGACAGTGGGGGGTGAACAGTGGGACACCATCTGGGCCCAGAAGGAACGCAAATCTCTCTCATCGGTGGGAAAAGGAGTAGGTTTACCCTTTTCCCCTCCGATGAGCGATATGTGCGTTCTTACGAGGCCCACATCCACATTTCGACTAATGGCGCAATGGCAGAGCCCTTTTAACAAAGAAGGTGGCTGTTTCAGAGCCCCACGGGTGCGCTTTAGTGATTGCGGTCGCTGTCAACTGCCCTGGTAGCTTTGTCCAGGTAAAGTAGCAGCCCATTTCCTACCAACGGAAGACGGGTGTAGCAGGATAGCCTGCTAATAGCCTAAAAAGACAGACTCGAGATGTCAAGTTAGGCTTTTAGCAGGCTATCCTGCTAAAACGGGACTCCCTTAAAACCACGCCCCACCACGCGTTATCATTACCGGGCCCACAATTCCCCAAGACTGAATTTTGGAATGTGTTTTGGCTATTTCCGTGATCAAGATACAGAGAAGACAGCTGAGAAGGGCACAGGGGAACAGTGTTCAATATATGTCTGACCATTCTAAAAGAACAATGGTAGCTAGGCGTACATATATTACATACTTTTCATTTAAGACCCCCAACTAATACCTCGACCTCCCACCCTCCCCACCCACCTCATGGTATTTTACACTGACCGACAGCTCACCTGTCATACAAGAGCGTGATCATAGTGAAGGTTGTGCATCACCCATCAGGGTGCTACATTTGGTCAATTGGGTCTGCCTCTTTAGCGCACCTGAAATTTTTGTGATGCCTCAACAGCGTAACTGCCTTGGAAAAACTGTGCGCGCTGTAAAGCGAAATTGCCTTTGAAAACATCGCCCCTTTCGTCCAACTGGTTTTTCTTGTAGCAGGTCGAGCTCTGCTGCCCAACGTTTAATACCCCCAATTAATACCCCACCCCCCACCTCCCCACCCACCACATGGTATTTTACACTGACCGACTGCTCACCTGTTATACAAGACCGTGATTAGTGTGAAGGTTGTGCACCACCCGCAGTGGCAGTCGAGCAGCGCTGCCCAACGTTTCAATCCTCTTTTGCAGGCTTTCGATTGCGTTTAGTCATAGCAGTCCGATGGCGCACTACGTATACTTAGTGTAGGGCACCATCACACAGCCTCAGCCGGACCCAACCGAGTCCCTCCATAAGAGGAGGGAGGCAGTGCACTACCCCACATGAGTGGCACTCGGAATGTGTTCCTCGACCTCTCTCTGCTGCCCAACGTTTCAATCCTCTTTTGAAAGGATTTAGTTGGTTTTAGTTGAGGCAGTCTGATGGTACCCTACAAAGTTGTGTGCAAAACAAAATCGACCTCCACAGAAAGAATTGCCTATCAGCTAGATGGATGGGGACGCGAATACAAGCGCCTCGAATCGATCTGAAGTTTTTCGCAACTCAGTTTTTGTTGAGTTGGCCCTGGTGGCAGTTGGGGCGGATGGGGATGTTGGGGCCATCGGCCTGCTTTACTGTGAAGCAGATCTACTGAAGAAACATTTACACAATTTTGGGTCAGGCCTTGGGGAAATTCTGGGCCCGGTAGGAACGCAAATCTTGCTCTTAGGAAGGAAAGAGCGTAGGTTTACTCTATTTCCCTCCGACAAGCGATATTTGCGTTCCTACTAGGCCCACAATTTCCCCAAGACTGAAGTTCGTGTAATTGTAGGTTGGGGCCATCTGCCTGCTTTTCTTTGAAGCAGATCTACTCGGCTAGGGTGGTTGTGCTGGATGGGAAGGTGCGGGAACGCTCGCTGTGGGCGCGGCGCCCAAATGTTAGGACCAACACCCAGGGAGGTGATACATTAGGCCTTCCTGCAGGTCCTGCCAGCTGCTGTAGACTGGTGGTGACTATCGTCGCCACAACTGTCACACAACACACACAAAATGCCACACACGCCACACACACATGTACAAAACACACACCACTCCACACCACACCACACCACACCACACCAACACCAACACCAACACCAACACCAACACAAACATCACAAACACACATCACAAGAACACAACACACTAACAAAACACAACACGCAAGCAGAACACACAACACACAAACAAAACACACAGCACACACAACACACAATACACTACCCCAACAAACAATACACACAAACACAACACACAACACACAAACAATTTACACAACACAAACAACACACACAACACAAAACACCGACCAACAACACACACAACACACAAACAAACACAAATACAACACAGCACAAACACAGACACAGACACAAAACACAAAGCACAAAACACACAGCACACAACACACAACACACAAACAACACACACAACACACACAACACAAACACAAACAACACACACAACACAACACACACAACACAAACAGCACACGCAACACGTAACACACAAACAAAACCCACAGCACATAGCACACAAACAACACACACAACACGCACAGACACAACACACAAATACAAATACACTAACATAACACACAGACACAAATACACAAACACTACACACAAACGCAAAACACAACACACAACACACAACACACAACACACAACACACAACACACACAACACACAACACACACAACACACATAACACACAACACACAACACACAACACACAACACACACAATATTCAAACACAGCATAACACACATCTCACAAATAAACAGGCAATTGGAATTGAAATTGAAATTGTTACATACGTGTAATACAGTTACTCACAGGACGTGAAGTTAAGGACACCACAGCGTAAGCCGGAGCTAGCTATAGTCACGGTAAATAAACAGGCACAAAAATACAAACATAAACATAAGCACAAAGACAAACATTAACAAATATCCACCTCTTTTCCAGTTACAAAGCTCTCCTTGATAGCATCCTTTTGATTGACCAGGATGCTCTGAGCAGCTCGCACAGACTGGAGCAGAATGAGGCAAGGAATTGCATGAGGTCAGTGTTTGCCCTAGGTGGCCATGTATTACCGGTAATACAAGAAACGTTTAGGTAAAAGTGGAATAAAAAGTTCATATATTTCTCAAGTGTGTATCTTTTACAGTCTAACTGGTAATGGCGTAGCCAAATAGGCTAAAGAGACTTGCCCAACCTCAATATTGGGAAGGGCTGTACAAAAAACAAGCACTGGTGAACTGAACCCCAACAAATCGTTAACTATGGGGGGCCGGAGTTCATGCAATGCTGGTGATTTAACTTGAATTCAGGTTCCATTTAAAAGAAAATGGTGCAGGAGATTTAACTTCAATTTAAAACAGTAAACAAATGGTGCAGGTAATGTAACTTCAATTTAAAAGGATCAACAAATGGTGCAGTCCAGTTATTGGGGTGGGGGGGGGGGTGGGGGGGGGGGTTGAGAAGCGCGGGAGTCGGAGAAAGAGAAGCACATCTCGACAAGCAGGTCTTACCTCAGACAGTTCTGTCGGCTGAAATTGATAACAATGGTGTAGTTTAAGCGGCGAGCGCGCTTTTATAGTAGTCCGATTTTCTTTGGATTTATCGATCTGGTGGGGTTATTCAGGACCAATAACTGACGGGGGCCGTCCATAAGGCGTCATTTGTGCAGGTGTGAGTGCTCCATGTGTGGAATAATTAAGGAGGTTCACTCATAGGCTAGTCTTTGGGGTTGTAATATGTGTGATGCTCCGGGTGTGGAATAATTATGGAGGTTCACTCATAGGCTAGTCTTTGGAAGTGTAATATGTGTGATGATTGTCCTCCGCCTCGTCGTGTCGCTGGCTGTGTCCGTCAAATCCTGCCCGCTCGGTCTGTTATTATTCTTCACTCGCTATTCTTCTTCATCTTATTGAGTTATTCGGGTCCAAATAATCCACATGATACACACACCACACACACCTGGACTGTAACATACATACAGGAGAGTGAACAAACACAAACATGCATGAGATATTAGGCAACGAATCACCCTTGAGACTTCTGCAACCACCAAACACAAGCCACCAACCGCTAGCCACCAACCACCAACCACCAACCACCAACCAACCACTCACCCTTGAGACTTCTGCAACCACCAACCACCAACCACCAACCACCATCCACCAAGTAACAACTAACAACTCACCCTTGAGACTTCTGCAAGAGATTTGGCCGTTGGACTGTTGAGCTCCTCTGTGATGCCCTCCAGATTCTCCTGCTTGTATGTAGGGCAGAGAAAGTGGGATGGAATGGTTAGCATGGTGGAATGGTGGTTGTTGGTTGGTGATTGGTGGTTGGCAGAGAAAGTTGCATGGGACGGTGAGGTTAGTGGTTGGTGGTTGGTGGTTGGTGGTTGACAGTTGCATTGGATGGTGAGCTCGGTGGTTGGTGGTTGGTGATTGGTGGTTGAAAGATGCATGGGATGGTGAGCTTGGCGGTTGGTGATTGTTGGCTGATGGTTGGTGGTTGACAGTTGCATTGGATGGTGAGCTTGGTGGTTGGTGGTTGGTGGTTGAAAGTTGCATTGGATGGTGAGCTTGGTAGTTGGTGGTTGGTGGTTGGCAGATAAAGTTGCATGGGATGGTGAGCTTGTTGGTTGGTGGTTGGTTGCTAGTGGTTGTTGGTTGGTGGTTGAAAGTTGCATTGAATGGCAATCTTGGTGGTTGGTGGTTGGTGGTTGGTGAGCTTGGTGGTTGTTGGTAGGTGGTAGGTGGTAGGTGGTTGGTGGTTGGTGGTTGGTTGTTGGTTTTTGGTAGTTGGTGGTTAGTGGTTGGAAGTTGCATGGGATGGTGAGCATGGTGGTTGGTTGTTGGTGGTGGTTGGTAATTGTTTGTGGTTGGTTGGTGGTAGGAAGTTGAAAGTTGCATGGGATGGTGAGCTTGTTGGTTGTTGGTTGTTGGTGGTGGTTGTTGGTTGTTGGTGGTTGGTTGTTGGTTGTTGGTGGTTGGTTGTTGGTTGTTGGTGGTTGGTGGTTGGTTGTTAGTTGTTGGTTGTTGGTTGTTGGTTGTTGGTTGTTGGTTGTTGGTTGCATGGGATGGTGAGCTTGGTGGTTGTTGACTACAACATAACTTTACCATAACAATAACATAACATAACATAACTTTAACTATCATAACTATAACATAACTATAACCTAACTACACCATAACTGGGTCTAGCCCTGCGTTTCCAAGTGCATTCAAAAACTGCTTGCGTCAATCTAATGGAGACCTCCCTGGCATATGTGACCTGTGACCCCCTATCCTGTTATTTTATGTTAAAGGGTTTATTATGCAACTTGGTGGGTCTCTGTGAGGCCTAGGACCTCCCTAGACTGTGCAACCAGAGACCACCCTAGCCTGATATTTTATGTTAAGGGGATTCTTATGCAAGGTACTGGCTCTCTGTAAGACCTATAACCTCCATAGACTCTTTAACCAAAGACCATCCTAGCCTGTTTTTATTTGGTTAAGGGGATTATTATGCAAGGTGGTAGGTCTCTGTGAGACCTACGACCTCACCAGACTGTGTAACCAGAGACCATCCTAGCCTGTTTTTGTTGTTAAGGGGATTATTATGCAAGGTGGTAGGTCTCTGTGAGACCTACGACCTCACTAGACTGTGTAACCAGAGATCATCCTAGCCTATTTTTGTTGTTAAGGGGATTATTATGAAATGTGGTGGCTCTCTGTGAGACCTACGGCCTTTATTAACTGTTTTAATTTGGTTAAGGGGATTCTTATGTTAGGTGGTGGGTGTTTGTGAGACATATGGTCGCACTAGAATGTGTGACCAGTGACCACCCTAGCCTGTTTTACTTGGTTAAGGGGATTCTTACACAAGGTGGTGGGTCTCTATGAGACATAAGGCCTCCCTAGGCTGTGTAACCAGAGACCACCTGACCACCCTAGCCTGTTATTTTATGTTAAAGGGATTGGTATGCAAGGTGGTGGCTCTCTGTGAGACCTACGGCCTTTATAAACTGTTTTTATTTTGGTTAAGGGATTTATTATACAAGGTGGTGGGTCTCTGTGAGGTCGCTAGGCTGTGCAACCAGAGACCACCCTAGCCTGTTTATTTTTGGTGAAGGGGATTCGTATGCAAGGTGGTGGCTCTCTGAAAGACCTACGGCCTCCATAAACTGTTTAAACAGAGATCAGCCTAGCCTGTGTTTACTTGTTTAAGGAGATTATTACTTAAGGTGGTGCACCTATGGCCTCTCTTGATTGTGTTACACTCCCAGCCTCACCTGGATATCCCTCATGTACTTGTTGTCAATGGGGAGGGCATTAGCCAGGATGGCTGATCCACTGTCTACAGGATGCTTGGAGGTCAATGCCGCTCCTGCTGGATTCATCTGGTGTGTGGTGGTGGTGTTGACGTTGGTGCTGGTGCTGGTGCTGATCTTATGGGGGATTAGCTTGACATGTTATAGTGTTTAAAAGGGTGTGTAGTAGAGGTGTAGACAAGGGTTTGCTCAAGACATGCAGACAGAGCGGCTGTGCAGCATGTTTTAGATCAGGACCGATATTGATTCTGGAAAATACACTATCGACGTGCCCCCCTACCACCCCACCCTCACACACACCCCACACCCCACACCCCCACACACACTCACTGACCCACCTCCCCCCACCACCACACACACGCACACAAACCCTCGCCCCCCCCCTTGCCCCCACAGCCATCAAGCCTCCTCCTACCTTACCTGCAGAGAAAGCGAGATCAATGCTGCTGTGCTGAGTCCGATGCCCACCTGCTTCAGCCAGCCGGCCATTCCGTCCTGCAAAGTGTGGTGGGATGACCTGTATGTATGTATGAATGAACGTATGTATGCATGTGTGTGTGTGTGCGTGTGCGTGTGTGTGTGTGTGTGTGTGTGTGTGTGTGTGTGTGTGTGTGTGTGAATAGATGGTTACAACTGGTGACTAACTAACTGTCAAAAGGATGAGAGACCAGTCTAAGAAGGTAGGCAGCCAAGATTGGGCAAAAAGGTACAGACTAGAGAAAGTCAGAAGCTCGGAAAGAGGCTAGAGGTAGGGACAGCTAGAGAGGAGTAGCAGATTAGGTCATTGCATTGGAGTTGTGGCGTGGCCTCTTGGAGGTAGATAGTTCTGAATCACCAGGTCGAAAATGCTGGTCAGCGGGAGGTGGGGAGGGCTTCCTCTTGGACCTGAAGTTGAAGGTGTAGGTTTGTAGAATTGGGAGAAGCTCAGCGTTGGTCTTGGAATGGAAGATCCGCCGTAGGGGGAGTTCCACTTGAATTTTGTCTTGATCATCAGTCTCAACACCCTCGGCTTTAATGTTTGTCCTGGGTTGCCGGGTATTACCCGTAATACCCAAAAAATGATTAGGGAAAAGTGGAATAAAAGGGACATATGTTTCTCAAATTGGATGGGGATTTTTACAGCGTCAACTTCAAGATTAGTAGAACAAATATTTATTGCGCAATAAGCTGTAGTGGTACATCCACATGTTTGAATTTGAATTTGAAAATGGTATGTTTTCAAAAAAATCAAATTCAAAATTAAAACATCTGTAGATGTCTTGAGACCCCAGCTATAAGCCTCAGACTCTCAGAATCCCTTGCGGACATGGTTAAGAAGTTGTCCACACAATCTGGTCAAGTTCTGACTACTGCCTCCTTTTATTCGAAGGAGAGAGTTCAAAGATCTCTCCCGCGCGCGTGGACATGGTGTCCTTGCAGAAACAGCCCCTCCCACTGTTTGGGGAGCAGATAGCCTCCCCAAAATTACAAGACACCCACCTGCATGGAAACCACCTACATGCATGTGCGCTTACGTGTTTGTGGGTGGTTGGTGTGCATGCGTGGGAAGGTAATGGTGTCAATGTATCATACACCCACCTGCATGGACACCCACCTACATGTATGTGCGTGTTTGTGGGTGGTTGGTGTGTGAGTGAGGAAAGTTGGTGGTGTCAATGTGGCATACACACTCCTGGACACGCACCAACATACATGAATGATTTTTTTACTGCGATAAATATCGCACAATTAAGCTATCATCCCAGATGAGATAATGATTTAATTATAATGTAGAATTAAATTATCACTGTAGCACGAACTCAGAGCCCCCGTCTGTAAAACGATTGTTTGGGGTTCAGTTCATCAATTCGTTTCATTTTTAAGCCTTTCCCATCCTTTCACGGTTGGGCAAGTACCTTTAGCCTATTAGGCCTACCCCTGGACTGTAACATATATAAAAACAGAATGATGTCTGATGAGGGGATGATCCTTCCCTTCCCCGAATCCTCGCTTCCTGCATTGCACCGCCCTGTACAGATAATGCATTTACAGCTTATGACAGCAGTCGTTGTTATGCATTATTTGTGCAGGGCAGTGCAATGCATTGCTCCTACAGGGACCGGATGGTTCTAGAATAGTATGATGGGATATAAGTAGGGATAGGCAATATGATATCATATGATATCATGTCATCATATGACTTCATACGATGCCCGCGGCCTGGCTAGGTTACCATTTACATACAATATCATATGATGCAATTTGACCAAAGGATGATAATAACCAAAGGCGAATATGATATCATATGATATCATATTCGCCTTTGGTCATTATCATATGATTTGCCGATCCCTAGATATAAGCAGCTGGAATAGGCTGCTTCACTCGTGTGACCAGGCTTCTCTCGCCTACCTTGTTCGGACTCGCCCGAGCCACCACGGCCCTTGGAGCAACGCGACACCTCCATTCCCCTGCCTCGTTCTTAACATTCCCAGGAAGTCGCCTGACCGCATTGCGCTGAGAAACAGTCGTCCACATGGATGGTAGTTTTTTTTGTCGTGGGATAGATTCGGTCGAGGATAGTCAGATAGTAAGCAACGTGAAATGCCTGAGGAACAACGTCCCGTTCTTCGTTTCAGGTGCCCTTGTAGTGGGAGAGCAGATTAAATCGGGTCTATGAGGTAAGAAACTGGTCGGAAGCACGTTTGGACGGTCTCGTCGTTTCTTTTATGACGTGATTTGTGTCGGATGCGGATGCGGATGTCGGGGGGAATGAGGCTGACGTTGATCTGCCCGTCTGACTCGTCAGCTGACGTGTGCGTGTGATGCACCCCTGGGCCCTGGCCCTGGTAATCGGCCCTGGCCGCGGTATATCAGGTAAATCCGGGTAGACCCGGGTAGACCTCCCATCTCCCAGTAGATCGCTGAGTAGATCGGGCTAGTAGATCACGTTCAGAGATCTCTGATCACGATCTAGATCGTAGGCGCGTAGGAGTGGAAAGTCGACAGCATCCGGCACAGTCAGTCGCAGTCGTAACCGGCCCCCCTGCTAGGGACGTCCCCTGACATCGTCCGTCCTATGCAGCCAAACCCTATCGGCAAGGGACAGGGATAGTGGGTAAAGCCATATCGCGATCGGAAAACCGACTGGTGAACATATTTTTGCATCTTGGCCATGGTTGAAGACGTAGATGGTAGCACTCAGTTTCCTTTCGGCCCCTGCAGCGGGAAGAGAGAATGTTTCGTCGCGTTATTATTCGATAACTTCTCTACTTGCTAGCCATTAGTAGCTACACCGGACTGTGGCTTGGTGGCGCATACCGTATGCTTCATTGTTGATAAGGAGATAACCCCGCAGTTAAAACATGTACAATGTACTGGTGTCCAAGTTCAAGTTCAAGTTGAAGAACTTGGACAAGTCTATACACTGTCTGATTTGCTTAGTATGCTCCCTAGTTTGTGTTACTAAAGCATGTATACATGGTAGACTAATATGGGGGGGACTTGGAATTGTATAAGAGTGAGCAGCCGAGAGTCGGCTGAAATACCATGTAACAGTCCAATCCAAGTTTAGGAATCTTCCGTTTCGATTTTTTGTATTTACACTGACTGCCGACCCGCAGCTCTCTTTGCATGCACTATGCAGAAGTTAAAACATAATATCTCATGACTGAAATTTGATAAAAGGAACTTAGGAAGGCTCCTAGCAAGCTCTAATCCGCTATTATATTTAGCAAGCTCCCTGGTTTCGGGGGGACTTAAAATTGGCAGACGGTGAGCAGCTCAGTGTTGGCTGAAAAACCATGTAACATACCAATCCATTCCTATAGCATGCCACCAAACGTAAGCTTCTCCTGCTAGAACCCAATCTCCGTGAAACAGACAATTAAATTGTTGAACATCTCAATGATACTCAGTCTCAGGCAGGCTGTAGTTTAGCCATGTACCTCTAGTGGTAGACCAGATCGCTTGAGGATGAAGAGTCGGGGGTTCGACTCCCCCTTCGGTCGCTCTTGGCGTTGCACGTTGTTGTCAACCGGGATGGTAGCTTGTCCAGTTGAGGTAGGAGACCGCTCCCCATCCGTGTACGATGGGCTCCCTTAACACCACGCCCCACCAGGTGTTATCATTACCTTTAACCATGTACCAGGAGATACATCTTATGCGTCCCGATTGTTTGGGGCTCAGTTCATCGATGCCTTTTCTTTTTAAGCCCTTCCTATCACGGTTAGGCAAGTCCCTTTAGCCTATTTAGCCTACCCCTGGACTGTAACACACATACATGCATTATTGGCTCGGGATGAGGTTGATTCACAATCAGTAAATGATTCATGCAAGGTTCCTGTCTTGGGCTGAAAAATCCTAACCGCCCAATTGGCAGCTGGCAGTCAAATTGGCATGAAGCTTAGCAATACTTTTATGTGTGCGGTGTGTCGCCATTCCATCGCTGCATGGCGACACATGGGTCCAGCTTATCTAGTCAGAAGTGCCCCCCCGACCCCCCCGGGCTGCACGCTTCACGCTCTGCGAGGTACGGGGGGCAGCGCTTTGCACTGGGGTCGCACCTAGTCGCTCAATTTGCGACGCGTTGCAGGGGGGAAAACAGTGCATAGCAAAGTTGATCACCCTGAGTCTAGGATACATCCACCTCCTCTCGCGCACTATCAACTCACTCCATCTAAATCATCCCACAGCTCTCCTTTTAACATCTCACAAGGGACTGGGCTAGCATCACCCAAGGCAAAAATACTTGTTGCTGTACCACACCATATGGCACTGTCATACTGTGTGCTGATGCAGACTTGATATCCCTACTTCTCTTACACTTACCCTCACACTCACACACGCAATGCATCAGTCTAGCTACAAATCTTTGAGCTCAGCCCAGGGGCTGGCTCAGGGAGCTGCCAAGAAGCTGCTGCTCGTTGCCAAAAAGAACCGCTATTATGTCCTGTTGTTTCTTTTAACTTCCAGCATGCCTCAGACAGAGAGCAGCGCAAAGGTTGACAATCCATTTCATCAAACAACAGAAGCATAAGCTGCCACACGATCGTAAAAATCACTTCTAGTTTAAAAAGGTGCACCAACATCCTCTGCGAAGTGTAGAGCACCTCGAAAGATCAGATAGGAGGTTCAGCATGGCTAATGTCTTCCTTATGCTGGTTCTGTTTCTACCCGTGGTCCTTCCTGCAGCCCTGTTCTAGGTGCCAAATCTTTTTACCATGCTGCTTTTAATCGCATTTCACAATTGAAGTCTAACGGCAGCCAGAAAACTGTTCCCGTTCTGCTTGCCCTCCTCCATGTACTTGTCAAGCCAGAAAGTCCTGCTGTTTCCAGTTCCCATTGTCCTTCTGCTTGTCAAGCCAGAAAGTCCTGCTCTGTCCATTTGCCACTCTCTTTCTTCTTGTCAAGCCGGAAGTCCAGCTGTTTCAATTTACCACTGTCCTTTTGGCTTGTCAAGACAAAAGTCTTGCTCCTCTACTTGCCCCTTTTCCTGTCCTTGTCAAGCCAGAAACTTCTGCTGTTTCCAGTTGCAACTCTCCTTCTTCTTGTCAAGCCGGGAGTCCTGCTGTGTCCATTTGCAATTCTCCTCCTGCTTGTCAAGCCGGAAGTCCTGCTGTGTCCATCTGCAATTTCCCTTCTGCTTGTCAAGCCAGAACACCTGGCTCTTCTAATTGCCCCTTTTCCTGTCCTTGTCAAGCCAGAAAGTCCTGCTGTTTCCAGTTGCCATTGTCCTTTAGCTTGTCAAGCCGAAAGTCTTGCTCTTCTCCTTGCCCCTTTTCCTGTCCTTGTCAAGCCAGGAAGTCCTGCTGTCCATTTGCCACTCTCCTTCTTCTTGTCAAGCCGGAAGTCCTGCTGTTTTCATTTACCACCGTCCTTTTGCTTGTCAAGACGAAAGTCTTGCTCTTCTACTTGCCACTCTCCTTTTGCTTGTCTAACCAGAAAGTCTTGACACCACAATTTGTTTTTCTCCTTCTGCTCTCACGCCAGGAAGTCTTGCTCTCTACATTTGCTAGTGTCCTTCTGCTTGTCAAATTAGGAAATCTTGCTCTTTCTACTTGCCACTCTCCTTTTGCTTGTCAAGCCAGAAAGTCTCGCTCTTTCCATTTGATATTCTCATTCTGCTTTCAAGCCAGAAAGTCTTGCTCTTTCCATTTGCTAGTGTCCTTCTGCTTGTCAATCCAGGAAATCGTGCTCTTTTTACTTGCCACTCTCCGTCTGCTTGTCGAGCCAATAAGTCTTGCTCTGCACCTGTTGATCTGGATGAGGTACTAGCGTGCCCCTGCAAATATGGGTGTGGACAAGTCAGCCAACTCAGGTGATGCATGCATGTGTGGGCGAAGGAGCAATGCATGGCATAATGGTGAAGTGGCGAGTGCGTGCAGGGTTGGGGCACCCTAGTGTACCTCTGCACCAGTTTCTGTGGATGAGGTACAAGCGTGCGCCTGCATGTATGGGTGTGGACAAGTCAGCCAACTCAGGTGATGCATGCATGGGTGGGCAAAGGAGCAATGCATGGCATAGTGGTGAAGGGGCGAGTGCGTGCAGGGTTGGGGCACCCTAGTGTACCTCTGCACCAGTTTTTGTGGATGAGGTACAAGTGTGCCCCTGTATGTATGGGTTTGGACAGTCAGCCAACTCAGGTGATGCATGCATGTGTGGGCGAAGGAGCAATGCATGGCATACTGGTGAAGGGGCGAGTGCGTGCAGGGTTGGGGCACCCTAGTGTACCTCTGCACTAGTTTCTGTGGATGAGGTACAAGCATGTATGGGTGTGGACAAGTCAGCCAACTCAGGTGATGCATGCATGTGTGGGCAAAGGAGCAATGCATGGCATAGTGGTGAAGGGGCGAGTGCGTGCAGGGTTGGGGCACCCTAGTGTACCTCTGCACTAGTTTCTGTGGATGAGGTACAAGCGTGCCCCTGCATGTTTGAGTATAAAGAAGTCAGAGGACGCTTCAAAAATCAATAGCACGGCAGCTAATAGAGAAGACACTAGCTCCGCGATGCCCTATATTTGAAAAATACAAACGTTTCTGACAATTTAGTGGTTTCAATCGTTTAATTTCCTTAGCAGAACGTGCAATTCAATTCTCCTGAGCACTCAGGAGAATTATATGCAATGAACTAAGCTTTGTCAAGCTAAAGCTCCAGGTTATGCATGCGGGTGTGGGCAAAGGGGCAATTCATGACATAGTGGTGAAGGCAGGGCTTTTCTTTTTGGCTTTTCTGAGCAGCTTCTAGGCAGCTCCTCGAGCCAGCAACTGCTCTCCATCCCCCAAATTTAGCAGTTATGTACAATTGACTGTGTCAGCTTCAAGGTGCCCTAGGTCACGTTAGGCTTGGCTGAATAGACAAACAGGGGAGCTTCCTGAAAGCTGCTGTTGGTACCGGAAAAGAAAAGCTCTGGGTGAAGGGGTGAGTGCATGCAGGACTGGGGACCCCTAGTGTACCAAAACTCCGGACTCCTAGGTTCACAGAGCAAGGGAACTAAGCCAGAAAGATAAGGGCTGAAGGATGGAATGCTTGAAGGGACCGGCATATCATATGATGTTGACCAAAGGCCAGTATGATATTAAATTGTATTTCATTCAAATTGCATTATATGATATTGTGTATGCATGGTAACATTAGCCTAGTCAGACTGCCGGCATCATACATTATCATATTGCCATTCCCTAAATACTTGGCCTGGTTCCAAGGTGAACTCTGGGGTCTGAAACTGGCTAAAACAATATAGATTCAGCAGAGATTCAGTAGCATCTTACTTGTTGAAGGATCTGGCTGGTAAAAGGATTCCACATGTTTCATACTAACAGGCATCAGAGCTTTTATTTCAGATACCACCAGCTGCTTCTAGGCAGCTCCCCAAGACTGCGAATGGGCCAAACCCTGAGATTACAGGAGCACTGGAAAGCTGACAATATCAGCTTCCAGGTGCACTAGGTTGTTTATGGTTAGGATGAAGAGAGAGCCCGGGGATCTGTAGAAGCTGCTGCTCGTAGCTGCAAAGAAAAGCTATGAGGCATGTGTCTTGTGTCAGGCTTCAGCCTTCAGTTAGAAAACCTGCAAGCAGAGTTTTGAATGATCATAGACAGATGGACCATGCACACGCAAAACAGGCTGCATCGGATGCACCTTGACAAGTTGTTAAACTGTCGGTGTAGAGACCTTGGCATGTCTATAATCAGTCTGGGTTCAAACCCTGTCACACTCCCTGGTTTCCGTGGCTATCGCAGTGGGGGAAGAATTATATTCTGCAGATAGTTAGACGCCGAATTGCTGGTGTATAGAACCTTGTTACAATTACTTTTCCTCTATCGAATGCATGTGTATAAAGGAATAAGAGCTGAGAGGGATTTAAAGCTGCCGGTGGCTTCCGCAAGTGCAGTTAGAAAATAAGAGCCATCAGTTAGCAAGTATGACCAATGTATGAACCCATACACACGGTTACACATGCGCATCGAACTTGGTGCTTGTGCGAACGTGCCCCAAAGTCCTAGTTTCGAACTGCTTTTTAGGTTGGTTGGTTGGTTGGTATTTGTGCGCATGTGCCCTAGAGGCCTTGTTTCTAACTGCTGTTTAGGCCTCTTAGTTTGCTTTTGGTGGCTGGATAACCCTTCGCGTGTGCAACCCTTTCATAACTAGCACAAGGGGAAACTATCAGTAATTTCGGCGATCTGTGTTTTGAATGACCCCGCGTGGAAGTCTTCACACTGACCCTGCATGCTTGAAACATAAGAAAATAGACAACCTCTAAGCTTCAGTGAATGCAGCATGCACAGGGATGCTGAGTCCTTGGCTCTGCTTGGCCAGGCTGCACAGTCTCCACAAAAAAACGAACTAAAAGAAAATAAAAAGGGTTCTCACCTCATGGCTGCTTGCCATTGCTTGTCTGCTGCTCCGTTGTCTGCACTATTCACGGCATCCTTGATCATAGTGGACAGCCGCTGCTGCTGACCTATTGCCATGCGCCGGTCATCATGCGACATGCCATCTAGCTGTTTTTTCCGCGCAGCCTCTGACTGAGCAGGGACAGTCATCCCAGAGAATATGGACCCGACAACGTAGGTGCCAGCGGTCATCAGCGAGCCGAAAAGGAACAGCCTCCCGGGGGATTGGCTCGTTTGCGCAACGATGCTCTGCCACAAGGAGCCCATCGTGGTGTAAACAGCAAAACCAGCGATTGCTCGGTTGAAGGGTGGATGGAGGGGATGGAGGTGGTGATGCACGTTTGATACGAATAGCGAGGTCGCGTTTTGTGGTCACACACGATGGAACTGACTGTGTCTCGTGGGGAAGTAACGAAATAAAAGTGAGTGACGTAGTACCAGAAGGAGGGTTGCCTGAGCTAGTGGTTTGTAGCTAGTAGCTGATGGACACAATTCTAGAACTATCCAGCGCCCAGCGGGGAATGATGTAGAAGCTCCAGATTGAATATTTTTTCAGAGTTGTACTTGTTTCTCAAAGGTGCAGAGCATTTTACAATCTACATCTTATCTACCGCACAGTCGAGTTCCGGGGAAATGGCTGACGCACTTAAGGTTAGTTGCGATGGCCGACAGAAGCATTTTGCGATCCAGTGTCTCAGATCTGAACTATTCGCAGGCTCAAGGAAATGCGGCGTTTTCAGCTGGCGAGTACGATTCCGCGATAGATTTCTTCTCCCAGGCCGTTGAGCTCGACCCAACCAACCATGTGCTCTACAGCAACCGCTCTGCTGCTAAGGTAATGCGCATGTCTCTGTCGGGAATTGTAATGTTGCGTGATACCCCCACCCCCCCACACACACCCCACTCACACCCACACCCACACCCCTTCCCTCCATCCCCCAATCGCCCCTTCCATGGTGGTGGCACCTTCCATCGAGGGACCCTCCATACCGACCCAACCCGTTTCGACCTTTCACTCGCAGGCTAGCGTGAAGGATTATGATGGTGCTCTTGAGGATGCCAAGGCGGTAAGATGGATTTCTGGAAGTTTAATGTTGGTGTTCATGCACTGCTGCATGGCACTGTTCCTGCTGATGGACTGTGTACTTTCTAGCCTCCATGGCCAGGCCAAGGGTATCTGTAAACTACGATCCATACCATGTGCAGATGGCTAAACTGCTTTGGATAGGTCCCAACATGGCTGGTGGTGTGGCTGGCAAAAATTATAGCCTATCAATGCATGGGTGATCTGAGTTTGTAGACTCTGAATGGCGATATAAAGCTTTGTGGTGTGACACAATGGGATGAGACTAGAGCTTTTTTTCCGGCTTTTTCCACCAGCTTCTAGGCAGCTCCATGAGCCATGGACTGCTACACCCGAATATGTCTGCAGTTCTGTACAATCGATTGTGTCAGCTTCAAAGTGTCCTAGGTTGTGTTAGGTTTGGCTGAATAGCCAGACAGGTTAGCTGCCTGGAAGCTGCTTCTGGTACCGGAAAAGAAAAACTGTGGTGTAGCACAGATGCATGTATTTTACAGCCCAGGGGTAGCCAAGTAGGCTGAAGGGACCTGACCAACCTTGGATAATCAAGATCTATTATGCTACCTCGAGAAAAGCTCTGATTGAGACGATGCGATCTTGACTTGCCACCCAGTCTGGAGACCGTTTCACTTGGACACATAAAAAGCCTTGTTCCTGGATTCTGAATATTTGTGTCGGGATTGCTTTCTGTGCATAAACTGTACAGTGGGATAGGTGTTGTAGATGACATGGCAGGTAGCGAGAGTATTATGCAATTTTATCTCTGCGTCTTGGTTTCATTTTGGCCGAATGGCAAGCCAGGGGAAACAACTGGAAGGTACTCGTGGCCTAACACAGATTGTAAGTGTGTTCTGCTGATAATTTATGTGTCTGCCCAACAGTTAGTCAAGTTAAACAACACCTTGACTCATGAACAGCTGCCTGTGAAGATTCAGCAGGTGTATTCCTGCTGTGAGCTTGCATAGCACTTCCATTCATACCTGCCTATAAATGTATTCTGAACCTGGTATAGCCTGTGGGGAATCACCAGGCGTACCTATGGTGTAAGATAGCGTAGCACTTCCTTTGTATCCCTGCCTCTAAATTTCTTCTGAACTTGGTATGACAGTGTGTTTCTCTCAAGCCGGAGTGGGCTAAGGGATACTCTCGTCTTGGAGCTGCTCACTTTGGATTGAAAAGCTTTGACTCAGCTATTGAGGCGTATGAGAAGGGTGAGTCAGGGCTGCCCCAGTTTTTCCTAATTTAACTGCTGCAATGTTCAAATATTTAATCCATATATGATTGAAATTTAGAACAATTAATTATGTGGACGGTGTTTTGAATAGATATGTTGGGACTATATATGTATGCATATAGGCTGGATAATAGAGCCGTCTACTTTGTCCATGTGCTTAAAAGCAAACTTGATGCTTGACCTGGCGGCTGACTCGGAAAGCTGGCAAGAATTAACCTCGTAATTAAACAAGAATCAGTAGCTTCCCCAGATGTGTCTGCCCAGCTTCCTGACATGGAAGCCCGTGTAAACTGCAGCGTTGTGAGATGCTTTCTATTGATCCCAGCTGTGTCTGGCTACCCTACATTGAATTCCATGCCACCTCTCATGACAGCTTTTCTTTCCAGCTACGAGTACAGCTTCTAGACAGCTCCCCTGACTGGCTATTCGGCCATACCGAACGCAAACTTGTGCACCTTGAAGCTGACACAATCAGCTGTCCAGAACTGCTGAACTAGTTACATGTAGCCGGGTAGCTGGCTTAGGGTTCTGTCTAGGAGTTACTAAGAAAAGCTGAAAAGAAAAACCGAAGATCCCAGCAATGTCTGGCTACCTCACGTTGAAGTCCATGCCATCTTCCACATTTTGCAGGTCTTCCTATGTATCTCAGTAGTGACTCACTACCCCGCATTGAAATCCATGCCATCTCTCGCATCGTGTAGGTCTTGTTACCAAACTTGGAATGATAGATTACCCCCTCCCCCCCCCCCCCCCCCCTTCCCCCCCCCCCCCCCCCCCACGCACTCCCCACCACCACAACACACACACACAAAAAACAGAAGTCAAATCTTTTGAAACTTTAATTTTCCGTGGCTGTACGTTATTAATCCTAGCAATGTCTGGCTACCCCATATTGAAGTCATTGCCATCTTCTGCACTGTGCAGGTCTTACTATTGATCCCAGCAATGCTCAGCTGAAGGAAGGTCTTGAGGATTCCAAGGATGCACAGGATGGCCCCCCACCCCTGGGTGGTATGGGTGGAGGCCTCTTCAACAGCCCTGATATGATGTCTAAGTTGGCCATGGACCCCAGAACCAGGGGGCTTATCGGAAATCCTGGCTTCATGGCCATGTTCGCTGATGTACAGAAGAACCCAACCAACATGAGCAAGTACATGTCCGACCCTAACTTCCAGCTGGTGAGTGATGGCAGATAGCTAAAATAGCACACACACACACAAACACTTTTTTTCTTCTGCTGGTGAGCGATGGGAGACAGCAAATATAGCAGGCAAAAAAATCATGTTAGCTGATATACAGGAGAACCCGACCAACATGAGCAAGTATATGTCCGACCCTAACTTCCAGCTGGTAAGCGATGGCAGATAGCCAAAAATAGCAAAACACATTTTTTCTTCTTCTATTGTTCTGCTGGTGAGCGCTGTCAGATAGCTGAAATAGCTAAAATAGGACACACAAAAACTCATTTTGTTCTGCTGGTCGGCAATGGCAGATAGCAAAAAACAAAAAAAACTTCTTTTGTTTTGCTGGTGAGCCATGGCAGATAGCTAAAAGAGCAAAAGTTTATTTTATTTTCTTCTTTTTACTGCTGGTGATGTTCATAAGTGTAATGTTCCTATCTGCTTTAGGCCGCGGGCACATTTGGCGTCCATTAAGGCGCCAGGAAAAATATAGTCATCAGCATTATCAACCCCATGTATCGATTGGGGATCAAATTTCAGTAAGCCATAATTTGGCATGACGTATTGGAGGCACAGACCTACCAACGCCCCAAGCCACTAACTGCTTTGATGTTAACTGAAGTGGGGCAGTGTGCATCACTGGCTATGGACTGATCTGTGCCACTACATGTGAGGCAGAGCACACAGACTGAATCTGCCACCTTTATTCTTGCCACCCCCAACCTCGACCACCCCTCACATAAGCCCCCCAGTGCCCCGACCCCCCCCCACCCACCCCCCCACCCTCTCCTCCCCCCCCACAGCTTCTATCCTACTCACCCCCTCAACACACACCCCCCCACGCCCCCCCCCCCCTCCCCCCCCCCCCCCCCCCCCCCACACACACACACACACACATACACCCTATTTGCATTTGATGGCCATGTGTATGTATGTATGTATGTATGTCCAGAGGTAGGCAAATAGGCTAACGGGACCTGCGCAACCTCGTCGCAGGAGGGGCTAATAAAGAACTGATGAACTAGGCCTCAACCTTTCGTCTGACAGACGGAGTCCCTGAGTTTTGTCTACTGAGGTTATTAAACTTAACGTTTATCATCACATTTTTGACGATAGTTATGTCCTTGTGTTGCTTGCAGCTGATGGAGGTTACTTTTGGTCTGAAGATGTCAACGGGAGCTGAATTCGGAGAGGAGTTCGGCAGTAAGGTACGTCTATTTCTTGTTTATGCAGTGTTTGCACAGTGGTGAGCATCTCCCTTTGGCCTAGTTGGATACGCCTGGACTGGAACAGTCATACACACATACATATATGGACTGTGCTCACTGTTCAACTCCTTGGCAATCAACATATATTCGGGAATTATGCGTGAATTCATTAATGTTGATGAATTGTTGTGAATTCATTTATGAGATAGCACACGATACTGCTGGGTAATATGGGGTGGGGAGAAAGGTAGAGGGAGCATGGTTCATGGTATGCAATCTGGGTATATATGCAGGTACACGTATGCGAGCGTGTGTGCCCAGCTCTGTTTCTTTTTTAGGCTGCACGTAGCAGCTTACAGGCAGCTCACTTTCCCTATCCTTGGCCAAACCTGAACTTAGCTAACTGGACTGAAATCTGAAATAAAGGACATTCAAATGCAGCTGAAAGCTTTGGGATTGGCCCAGTGGCTGGCTAATGGAGCTGACTAGAAGCTGCCATGAGTAGCCCCCGAAAGAAAGACTGGTAAGCGTGTACAAGAAAAAAGTGCCGCTCCCACGCTTGTGCCTTTGCCGGCATAGGCAAAGGCAATGACGTGTTTAATATCAGCTTGAAAGAAGAAGAAGAAACTGCCATCAGTGCAGTTATACAACCCACTAAAATGGATCCATAGTACTGTGAGTGTCCAGAATTCATTACTGCGCGCTGAGTGGAGTGGAGGCTCCTAAGCCAGCAGAAGCCGCCCCCAAGCCCCCTTCCCTCCTGAACCAGCCCCACAGCATGCTTGCACTTGCTTTTGTCCACACACTCACTTGCTTTCATTTTCAATACACCAGGATGCCAAGTCATGAGGAGCATCCCCCCCCCCCCCCCCCCCTGAACCAGCCCCACAGCATACTTCAATACTTGCACTTGCTTTCGTCCACATGCTCAGTTGCTTTTCATTTCTAAAATACCCCAGGATGCCAAGCCAGGAGGAGCCGCCCCCAAGCCCTCCTCTCCTGAACCAGCCCCACAATCTGCTCCTGAGGTAAGCTAGGGGAAGGTGTGTTTCATGTCAAGCCATGAACAGTTTATGACAGGGTTGGGACTAGTCATTTGTTTTGCTAATGCTCTCGCAAGTGTTGACCTTGACATGTATCACATTGCATTACATGTTATTGTCGTCCACAGGCCATAGGTATAGGCCAAATTGTCATAGTGTAGTATACGTAGGGATCGGCTATGTTAGTTAATAACTAATATTAGTTAACATTAACTTATTTAAGTTAACATTAAGTAATGTTAGACGGCGGAGCCAAATAATATTATGAGTATTTTGTACTGCCTGTACTTCAGGGCCTTTTCCTCTTTCTTGCGCGCTGCTCTGCGCGTGCGCGGCGTTGCTCTTCCTTTCTTCTCGCATCTTCCAACCTTATCGTACCCTCACAGCTTGCCTAGGCAACGCGCGTTCTCGTATTTTCGTTTCTGTTGGTGCGCAACAGCGATGTCCCCGAAAGCCTCGGCCAAGCGCGGTAGATCGTTGCTCAAGCAACTGAACGACGATGGAATGCAGCAACCCTCGGGCTCACTGTGGAAGCCGGAGTTGCTACTAGCTCACCACAACCTGAGCACGTTCACTTACCATGAACAATTCGACATGGTCATAAGCAAGGACCCAGGCACTCTCGTGGCTGTTGTGAAGGCAGCAAAAATGGTTGGGATCATGGCTCACCATTCATCCAACGTAAAGGATGACTGCCTAATAGCGTTGGACTACTTCGAGGCGGATGATGATGACGAGTTAACCGTAGTTCTCACGTTGCCAACTCCCAGCAGCAGATGTCCACAGAAATGGCAACTACTTCCGAGATGGGGTGCAGCTTCTAGGCAGCTCCCCTGGCTGGCTATTCAGCCCAACCCAAAGCAAGCTAGTGCACCTGAAAGCTAGCATAATTAAATTTCTTTCACCACTAAAATCGTAGGACATGGCCCAGTGGCTGGCTCACAGAGCTTCCTAGAAGCTGCTGCTCGTAGCTTTTCCTAGTGATTCAGACTTAGTGTTACTACACTACCTCTGCTGGCCAAGCCCCCAATGTTTGGGCACAATTTTGATTGGGCATTAGGCCACGGGCCAGTTCCGTGTTTCGCTAGTTCCGCGTTACAAATGCTTTGTTTCATTTTTGTAACCATCCAGATTGGCTCCCATCAAAATCTGGCTCCATTGCAAGCTTAGTTATTCAATGACATATTTGATTCCATTTTTCAATGGTTGATTTGGGCAAAAAAATGAAATCTAACATACTAATTTTAGTTCATATAAGTTAACATAGGGTTTTTTCCAGACTGATATTAGATGCCGATCCCTAAGTATACGCCTTAGTATGGATATATTGTATATTGTCATAGTCTAATATATATATAATATATTGTCATAGTCTGTAGTATAGGCCACAGTATTGATCTGAGGTGTAGAGTCAATGTGGTAGCATGTGTTGATCCAGTTTTGTTTTTTCAAATCAGGTTTTTCTAGCTTACTGTTTTAGGCCTCCTCCTGGGACATTGTTGTAAAGCTTGTATAGCTTTGTATAGCTTTTACATCTCTTAGCCTTTTAGCGAGAATTTTGCCAGAACGGGGTCAAAGCTAGCGATCGCAATATATAGCGGAAAATAAATCCTTGTGTTGATCGTAGGTTGAAATGGATGACGCAGAGAAGATGAAGACTGAGAACAAGAAGTTGGCCGTTAAGGAGAAGGAGCTAGGAAACGCGGCTTACAAGGTTAAGGACTTCCCCACTGCTATTGCGCACTACAACAAGGCTATTGAGCTCGATGACTCAGACATCTCATTCCTCACAAACAAGTAAGTTCTAGAAACCCTGAAACCCCGGGCCCTGCAACATGATAATGATTATGGTCAGTCACATGATACAGGGCTAAGGACATCCCCACTGCTATTCCGCACTACATCAAGGCTATTGAGCTGGATGACTCAGACATCTCATTCCTCACAAACAAGGAAGTTCTAGAAACCCTGAAACACCGGGCCCTGCAACATGATAATGATTATGGTCTGTCGCATGGTACAAGGTGAAAGACTTCCCCAAAGCTATTCCGCACTACACCAAGGCTATTGAGCTTAATGCCACGCACATCACATTCTGCACTCCGTGACCAGTCTGCCAAATCTTGTGGTTTGGACAAGCAGCCCGCCTGCTGATGGTAGGGACATCTCATTCCTCACGAACAAGTCAGGTCAGGTCCTGAAGGCAGGGTTGATTTATGTTATCCTTGCACATCTCATTCCGCACTTCGTGACCAGTCTGCCAAATCTTTTAGTTTGGACAAGCAGTCCGCCTGCTGATGGCAGGGACATCACATTCCTCTCGAACAAGTCAGGTCAGGCCCTGAAGGAACTGTTGATTTATGTTATCCTTGTAGATCTCAGGACTAAGAGACCAGTCTGCAAAATCTTGATTTTGGACAAGCAGCCGGCCTGCTGATGGCAGGGACATCTAATTCCTCACGAACAAGTCAGGTCAGGTCCTGAAGGCAGGGTTGATTCATGTTTTCTTTATAGATCTCAGGACTAAGAGACTAGTCTGCCAACTCTTGCATTCTGGGCAAGCAGTCCGCCAGCTGATGGCAGGGATATCTCATTCCTAATGGACAAGTAAGATACAAAAACCCTGAAACTCCAGAGCAAGGATTGGGTTGTTGCATGGTTTTCCAGCCAACTCCGGCCTCCACAGAGTCTTCCAATTCCAAGCCCCCCATGTGCGATACCCACGGGCCCTGCAATTGGATAATGATTATGGTCAGTTGCATGGTACAAAGATTCAGCTCCAGCTTCTTGGAAGAACCCCCAAGCCCTCATATTAGTCACGATTCACTTGACTGAATGAGTGACTGAATGATGATAATAATGATGATGATAGTTTTGCTGAGATGGTGGTTCATGCCAGCACTGATTTATTGATTTGTGCGCCCATGCAAACGCTTGGTCCACCACCACTTGCGCTCTCTTCTGGCTGCGAATCAGGTTGTCTCGAAGGTGTTATATATAGCGCACATGCTACATTACGAGCCCCAGTGCTTTGGGGTTGCTTGGTTGGAGTCTTTGGGGGGTGCCCCCAGGGCTGAAACGCTGCTAGTAGCACCCCAAAAGCTACTAGTACCACCATTGCTAGACGTATCAGGTCCCCAGCTAACTTTAAGGCCAAGGAGTATGAAGCCTGCATCGCTGTTTGTAACCTGGCTGTTGACCATGGTGCTATGTACAGACACTGGTTCCTTCTGTTACAAACACCTGTTGTGCATCCTTTGTTGACTAATCGTGCCTGCACGTAAGCTGCGATTCATGCCTGCGTCCTTTGTTGACTAATCATGCCTGCACGTAAGCTGCGATTCATGCCTGCGTCCTTTGTTGACTAATCATGCCTGCACGTAAGCTGCGATTCATGCCTGCATCCTTTGTTGACTAATCATGCCTGCACGTAAGCTGCGATTCATGCCTGCGTCCTTAATTGACTAATCATGCCTGCACGTAAGCTGCGATTCATGCCTGCGTCCTTGGTTGACTAATCATGCCTGCACGTAAGCTGCGATTCATGCCTGCGTCCTTGGTTGACTAATCATGCCTGCACGTAAGCTGCGATTCATGCCTGCGTCCTTGGTTGACTAATCATGCCTGCGCGTAAGCTGCGATTCATGCCTGCGTCCTTTGTTGACTAATCATGCCTGCACGTAAGCTGTGATTCATGCCTGCGTCCTTAATTGACTAATCATGCCTGCACGTAAGCTGCGATTCATGCCTGCGTCCTTGGTTGACTAATCATGCCTGCACGTAAGCTGCGATTCATGCCTACGTCCTTGGTTGACTAATCATGCCTGCCCGTAAGCTGCGATTCATGCCTGCGTCCTTTGTTGACTAATCATGCCTGCACGTAAGCTGCGATTCATGCCTGCGTCCTTGGTTGACTAATCATGCCTGCATGTAAGCTGCTATTCATGCCTGCGTCCTTGGTTGACTAATCATGCCTGCACGTAAGCTGCGATTCATGCCTGCGTCCTTGGTTGACTAATCATGCCTGCACGTAAGCTGGATTCATGCCTGCGTCCTTAATTGACTAATCATGCCTGCACGTAAGCTGCGATTCATGCCTGCGTCCTTTGTTGACTAATCATGCCTGCACGTAAGCTGCGATTCATGCCTGCGTCCTTGGTTGACTAATCATGCCTGCACGTAAGCTGCGATTCATGCCTGCGTCCTTGGTTGACTAATCATGCCTGCACGTAAGCTGCGATTCATGCCTGCGTCCTTTGTTGACTAATCATGCCTGCACGTAAGCTGCGATTCATGCCTGCGTCCTTGTTGACTAATCATGCCTGCACGTAAGCTGCGATTCATGCCTGCGTCCTTTGTTGACTAATCATGCCTGCACGTAAGCTGCGATTCATGCCTGCGTCCTTTGTTGACTAATCATGCCTGCACGTAAGCTGCGATTCATGCCTGCGTCCTTTGTAGACTAATCATGCCTGCACGTAAGCTGTGATTCGAGCCTGCATCCTTAATTGACTAATCATGCCTGCACAAAGCTGCGATTCAATGCCTGCTCACTTGTAGACTAATCAGGCCTGCCGTAAGCTGCGATTCATGCCTGCGTCCTTTGTTGACTAATCATGCCTGACGAAGCTGTGATTCAAGCCTGCATCCTTAATTGACTAATCATGCCTGCACGTAAGCTGCGATTCACCCTGCGTCCTTTGTAGAACGAAGCATGCATGCACGTAAGCTTGCGATCATGCCTGCCGTCCTTTGTTGACTAATCATGCCTGCACGTAAGCTGATATCCATGCAGGCGTCCTTAATGACTAATTCATCCCTGCCACGTAAGCGTGCGATTCATGGCCTGCGTACTTTGTTGACTAATTATGCCTGCACGTAAGCTGCATTCAGGCCTGCGTCGCTTGGTTCACTAAATCATGCCGGCACGTAAGCTGCGTTCATGCCTGCGTCCTTTTGTTGACTAATCATGCCTGCACGTAAAGCTGCGATTCATGCCTGCGTTCCTGGTTGGGACAATCATGCCTGAACGTAAGCTGCGATTTCATGCCTGCGCTTTGTTATAATCTGCAGCACGTAAGCTGGATTCTTTGCATGCATCCTTTGTTGACTAATATGCTTGCGTAAGCTGCGATTCATGGCTGCGTCCTTGTGTTGATAATCATGCCTTGCATGTAACGCTGCGATTCATGGCCTGCGTCCTTTGTTGACAATCATGCCTGCACGTAAGCTGCGATTATGCCTGCTTCCTTAATTGACTATCCTGCCTGCACGTAAGCTGTGATTCATGCCGCGTCCTTGGTTGACTAACCTGGCCTCTGCACGTAGCTGCGATTCATGCCTGCGTCCTTTGTAGATAATCATGCCTGCAAGTAAGCTGGATTTCCATGCCCCTGCGTCCTTAATTGACGCGTAAGCTGCGATTCATGCCTGCGTCCTTTGTTGACTAATCATGCCTGCACGTAAGCTGCGATTCATGCCTGCGTCCTTTGTTGACTAATCATGCCTGCACGTAAGCTGCGATTCATGCCTGCGTCCTTGGTTGACTAATCATGCCTGCACGTAAGCTGCGATTCATGCCTGCGTCCTTTGTTGACTAATCTTGCCTGCACGTAAGCTGGATTCATGCCTGCATCCTTGGTTGACTAATCATGCCTGCACGTAAGCTGTGATTCATGCCTGCGTCCTTGGTTGACTAATCATGCCTGCATGTAAGCTGCGATTCATGCCTGCGTCCTTTGTTGACTAATCATGCCTGCACGTAAGCTGCGATTCATGCCTGCGTCCTTAATTGACTAATCATGCCTGCACGTAAGCTGCGATTCATGCCTGCGTCCTTGGTTGACTAACCATGCCTGCACGTAAGCTGCGATTCATGCCTGCGTCCTTGGTTGACTAATCATGCCTGCACGTAAGCTGGATTCATGCGTGCGTCCTTAATTGACTAATCATGCCTGCACGTAAGCTGCGATTCATGCCTGCGTCCTTGGTTGACTAATCATGCCTGCACGTAAGCTGCGATTCATGCCTGCGTCCTTGGTTGACTAATCATGCCTGCATGTAAGCTGCGATTCATGCCTGCGTCCTTGGTTGACTAATCATGCCTGCACGTAAGCTGCGATTCATGCCTGCGTCCTTTGTTGACTAATCATGCCTGCACGTAAGCTGCGATTCATGCCTGCGTCCTTGGTTGACTAATCATGCCTGCACGTAAGCTGCGATTCATGCCTGCGTCCTTTGTTGACTAATCATGCCTGCACGTAAGCTGTGATTCATGCCTGCGTCCTTTGTTGACTAATCATGCCTGCACGTAAGCTGGATTCATGCCTGCGTCCTTGGTTGACTAATCATGCCTGCACGTAAGCTGCGATTCATGCCTGCGTCCTTGGTTGACTAATCATGCCTGCACGTAAGCTGCGATTCATGCCTGCGTCCTTGGTTGACTAATCATGCCTGCCTAGTGCGATTCATGCCTGCGTCCTTGGTTGACTAATAATGCCTGCACGGAAGCTGCGATTCATGCCTCGTCCTTTTGGTGACTAATCTGCTGCGCGTAAGCTGCGATCTGCCGGGTCCCTTTGTTGACTAATCCTGCCTGCTGTAACTGCGATTCATGCTGCGTCCTGGTGATGTTGACTAATCTTGCCTGCACGGAAGTCGATTCATGCTGCTTCCTTTGTTGACTAATCATGCCTGCACGTAAGCGGCGATTTTTTTTTTCATGCCTGCGGCCTTGGGTTGACTATCATGCCGGCATGTAAGCGCGATTCATGCCTACGTCCTTGGTTACATCATGCTGCACGTAAGCTGCGTTCAGGCCTGCGTCCCTTTGTGTGACTAATCATGCCTGCACTAAGCTGACGATTCCATGCCGCGGCGTCCTTGTTGACTAATCATGCCTGCACGTAAGCCTGGCGATTCATGCTGGCGTCCTTTGGTTGACTAATCAGGCCTGCACGAAAGCTGTGGATTCATGCCTGGCGTACTTGGTTGACTAATCATGCCTGCACGTAAGCTGGATTCATGCCTGCGTCCTTGGTTGACTAATCATGCCTGCACGTAAGCTGCGATTCATGCCTGCGTCCTTGGTTGACTAATCATGCCTGCACATAAGCTGCGATTCATGCTTGCGTCCTTTGTTGACTAATCATGCCTGCACGTAAGCTGTGATTCATGCCTGCGTCCTTAATTGACTAATCATGCCTGCGCGTAAGCTGCGATTCATGCCTGCGTCCTTTGTTGACTAATCATGCCTGCACGTAAGCTGCGATTCATGCCTGCGTCCTTGGTTGACTAATCATGCCTGCACGTAAGCTGCGATTCATGCCTGCGTCCTTTGTTGACTAATCATGCCTGCACGTAAGCTGCGATTCATGCCTGCGTCCTTGGTTCACTAATCATGCCTGCACGTAAGCTGCGATTCATGCCTGCGTCCTTTGTTGACTAATCATGCCTGCACGTAAGCTGTGATTCATGCCTGCGTCCTTTGTTGACTAATCATGCCTGCACGTAAGCTGGATTCATGCCTGCGTCCTTAATTGACTAATCATGCCTGCACGTAAGCTGCGATTCATGCCTGCGTCCTTGGTTGACTAATCATGCCTGCACGTAAGCTGCGATTCATGCCTGCGTCCTTTGTTGACTAATCATGCCTGCACGGAAGCTGCGATTCATGCCTGCGTCCTTAATTGACTAATCATGCCTGCGCGTAAGCTGCGATTCATGCCTGCGTCCTTTGTTGACTAATCATGCCTGCATGTAAGCTGCGATTCATGCCTGCGTCCTTTGTTGACTAATCATGCCTGCACGTAAGCTGCGATTCATGCCTGCGTCCTTGGTTGACTAATCATGCCTGCACGTAAGCTGCGATTCATGCCTGCGTCCTTGGTTGACTAATCATGCCTGCACGTAAGCTGCGATTCATGCCTGCGTCCTTTGTTGACTAATCATGCCTGCACGTAAGCTGCAATTCATGCCTGCGTCCTTTGTTGACTAATCATGCCTGCACGTAAGCTGCGATTCATGCCTGCGTCCTTGCTTGACTAATCATGTCTTCACATAAGCTGCGATTCACCTGACCCACACTTGTAAATGGCGCCTTGTCCTATTTGCCAGCTTATGTTTATAACATGTAGACAAATATAATTTGTGTGCATCCTTGCTTGACTGAACAGGTCTGCAGCTCACTTTGAGGCAGAGGAGTATGAGGCCTGTATCGCTGTTTGTAACCTAGCTGTTGACCATGGTGCCATGTACAGACACTGGTTCCTTTTATTACACGAAACCTGGTGTGCATCCTTGCTTGACTAATCATGCCTGCAGTCTTTACATCAGCTGCGATTCACTTGACCTACACTTGCAAATGGGGCCTTGCCCTATTTGCCAGCTTATGTTTATAACATGTAGACAAATATCATTTGTGTGCATCCTTGCTTGACTAATCATGCCTGCAGTCTTTACATCAGCTGCGATTCACTTGACCCACACTTGTAAATGGGGCCTTGCCCCATTTGCCGGCTTATGTAATATGTATACAAATGTAATTTAAAATATGTACAAAAACATGTATAACACGTATAAATATGTATGAACATATGTATGTATAATCATGTAAACATGTATATGAATACAAATATAATTTAAAATATGTATGCATCCTTGGTTGACTTAACAGGTCTGCAGCTCACTTCGAGGCCAAAGAGTTTGAGGATTGCATCACTGTTTGTGACCAGGCAGTTGACCACGGGCGTGAGATCCGAGCAGACTACAAGCTGCTCGCCAAGGCTCTGGCCCGCAAGGGTCAGGCGCTTGTGAAGCTGGAGAGGTACGCAGCCACTTTTGCCTCGTGTGGGTTGTGTTGCGTGTGGGTTGTGCCACTTATGCCTCGTGTGGCAGTGTGTGGGTTGATATAAACCAGACATTTTCAAAACTTCAAACCTTGAAATGATCCAGATTTGGCAACAGAAGCTTAAGGAGGCTTGGGGAGGCTATCGCCATCTTCAACAAAACCTTGATGAAGCACCGCAATGCTGACTTCCTTAAGCCATCAGACACTGTGTATAATTTGGCCCTTTTTTACTTGTCTGCATCAGGCTTGAGGAGGCTATCGCTATCTTCAACAAGTCCTTGATGGAGCACCGCAATGCCGACACCCTGAAGAAGCTGCAGGAGACAGAGAAGCTGTTGAAGGACAAGATAGAGCAGTGAGTTAGGGCTTGGGGTTTTGGGAAAGAACAGTGAATTTCGGCTGCAGGTTTTGGGAAAGAGCAGTGAATCTGGGCTTGGGGTTTTCTGTAAGAGCAGTGAATTTCGGCTGCAGGTTTTGGGAAAGAGCAGTGAATTTGGGCTGCAGGTTTTGGGAAAGAGCAGTGAATCTGGCCTTGGGGTTTTCTGTAAGAGCAGTGAATTTGGGCTTGGGGTTTTGGGAAAGAGCAGTGAATTTGGGCTGCAGGTTTTGGGAAAGAGCAGTGAATCTGGGCTTGGGGGTTTCTGAAAGAGCATTGAATTTAGGCTTGGGGTTTTGGGAAAGAGCAGTGAATTGAGGCTTGGGGTTTGGGAAAGAGCAGTGAGTTTGGGTTTCGGGGTTTGGGGAAAGAGCAGTGAGTTTGGGCTTGGAGGTTTGGGGAAAGAGCAGTGAATTTGGAAAAGAGCAGTGAGTTTAGGTTTCGGGGTTTGGGGAAAGAGCAGTGAGTTTGGGCTTGGAGGTTTGGGAAAAGAGCAGTGAGTTTGGGCTTCAGGGTTTTGGGAAAGAGCAGTGAATTTGGGCTTGGGGTTTCGGGAAAGAGCAGTGAGTTTGGGCTTGGGGGGTTGGGAAAGAGCAGTGAATTTGGGCTATGTTTTTTGGGGAAAAGCATTGATTTGGGTTTAGGGTGTAATGAAACAGCAATGAGTTTGGATCAGGGTTTTTGGTAAGAAAAATAACTAAAGTATTTGCTTAGCACCTTAGTGCTCCTCGTAGTTTTGGGGGTGATACTAGCAGTTGTTTTGCCCCAAAACATAGCTGCCGCAAATAACCAAGGTAAATAATTTAGCTGTAGTGCTATGTATAGCATTTTAAAGACCCCCCTGGTTGGGACAGTTGATTACCTTGGACTGTCTCTCTTGTCTGCATATGGTAAGCCCTCTGTGCAGCCAAGCACTACAATGAGCCCTTCACAAAGGGGCCCTCCCCATAAATATACCTCAACTATATCTCTCCTAACCTAACCTAACCTAACCTAACCTAACCTAACCTAACGCTTCCAGGTCTTGCTTCAACCTGGAGCTAGCTTAGGAGACTTTATGCCCTGTGTGCAGCAATTACCGGAAATGTAGAGTTTCCTTTGTTTCTGTGTAGTGAGTGTCTTTAAAAATGAAAAACGTGATCAACTATACCTCGACCGCTATACCTCTCGTATAACCAAACCTTACCAAACCTAACCGAACCCAACCGAACCCAACCGAACCCAACCGAACCCAACCTAGCCTAACCTAACCTAACCTAGCCTAACCTAACCTAGCCTAGCCTAACACAGTCCTGGTCTTGCATCAACCTGGAGCTGGCTGAGGAGGAGAAGGACAAAAGCAACACTGCCTTCAAGGAGATGCGCTACCCGAAGCTGTGAAGCACTACCAGGATTCCCTTACGAAGGGGCCCTCTCCATAAACTATACCTCAACCGCTATACCTCTCCTAACCTAACACTGCCCACGTCTTGCAACGGCCTGGAGCTGGCTGAGGAGGAGAATGGTAGCACTGCCTTCAAGGAAATGCGCTACCCGAAGCTGTGAAGCACTACCAGGAATCCCTCACGGAGGGGCCCTCTCCATGAACTATACCTAACCGAACCTAACCTAACACTGTCCACGTCTTGCATGTGTGGAGTTGGCTGAGGAAGAGAAGGAGAAAGGCAACACTGCCTTCAAGGAGATGCGCTACCCAGGAGCCGTGAAGCACTACCAGGAGTTTCTCACGAACACAGGTCACGACCATATACCTAACCTAACCTAACCTAATGCTGTCCAGGGCTTACGTTGACTTGGAGCTGGCTGACGAAGAGAAGGAGAAAGGCAACACTGCCTTCAAGGAGATGCGTTACCCCGAAGCTGTGAAGCACTACCAGGAGTCCCTCAAGAGGGGGCCCGGATCTGTGTACCCTGAGGCTTACAAGGTGTGTGTTGACAGTCTAGCCAGCTAAGGCAAAGCCAAATAGGCTAGATAGTCTGGCCCAAATTCAATTTGCGAAGGGCTGTATACAACACTAGCACTGGTGAACTGATCCCCGACAAATTTGAAACGGTGATGGCTTGGAGTTTGTGCTGTGCAGATGACTTCACTGCAATTTAAAAGACAAAATCGTTACTATGAAGAATAAACTTCAATTCAATTCAATTCAATTCACCAGACACAAATCGTTACTATGATGAATATACTTCAATTTCAAAGACACAAATCGTTTCTCTTCTAAATTCCTTGATGTCATATCTTCATCACACCAACTCATCAGGTGTACAGTAACCTGGCCGCAAGCTACACTAAGTTGGGAGCATACCCCGAGGGCGTGAAGGCAGTGGACAAGTGCATCGAGCTGAACCCAACCTTCGTAAGGGGATATAACCGGAAGGGTACTTTGCAGTTCCTGATGAAGGAGCATGACAAGGTGTGTTTGTAGTGTGTGTGTGTTACGAGTGTGTGTATGTAGTGTGTGTGTGTGTGTTACGAGTGTGTGTGTATGTTGAGTGTGTGTGTTGCGAGTGTGTGTGTGTTACGAGCACCTTGGGCGCAAACCCTGAGGGCGTGAAGGCAGTGGACAAGTGCATCGAGCTGAACCCTAGCTTTGTATAGGGATATAGCCGGAAGGGTACCTTGCAGTTCCTGATGAAGGAATATGATAAGGTGTGTACATACATGATACGTACATGATTAGGTGTGAAGCATGATTAGGTGTGTACATGATTGTGTGCGTAGCATGATAAGGTGTGTACATGCATGACACATACATGATAAGGTGTGTACATACATGACACATACACCTGCGGCTTTATTTGGAATGCTGCGTAAAATAGCGTAGGCTCAAAAACATATTATTCAGGAATAATTTGTTGAGGCTTCACATAAGGATTTTCTGGAATGAGAATGTATGTAGTTATGTTGACACACACACACACACACACACATACGCACACACACACTTTAGAGCACCTTGGGTGCATACCTGCTGTGCTCATTCTGCTAGTTGCACTGCCTCATCTTACTTATTCTTGATGAAGGAGCATGAGAAGGTGTGTATGTATTTATGTTATGAGCACCTCGTGCGCATACCTGCTGTGTTCATTCTGCTTGTTGCACTGCCTTATCTTGCTTATTCTGGATGAAGGCACACGCCAAGGTGAATGAATTTTTGCTACCCCTGCATGTGTATGTATGCACGGTCCAGGGGTAGGTCAAATAGGCTAAAGGGACTCTCCCAACTGTGATATTAAGGGCTTCGATAGAAAAAGCATTGATGAACTGAACCACAAGCAATCGTTTTACCGACGAGGGCCCTGAATTCGTACTACAGTGACCCCTATACTGACGCTTCGCCTTTCTAAGCCAAGTTCGGGCTTGCAACCGTTTCCCGACCTTCACTTTCCCCCTCGCGCTGCTTGCCTTGCCCATCCCAATTCTGGTGCACCTTGGGAGCATACCTGCTTTGTTCATTCTGCTTATTTTGTATAGAAGCTGACTGAACCCGCTGTCCAGAACTGTCAAAATCTTGGGGCTTACCCCAGTGGCTGGCTCTGGGAGCTGCCCAGAAGCTGCTGCTTGTAGCTGAAAAGGAAAACTATGCTTCACTCTGCCGGTTTATTCCTTTGCCGGTGCTTCCTCATATTGGTTGGGGTTGGGGATGATGAGCGCATGGCTTAGTCAGTACGATAGGGGAGATAGCACATTGGGTGCCATAACCACCACCACCACCACGAGAGGGAGTGAGACGATGATTAGTCTGAGCCGTGGGAGAGACAGCGCAGTTGGTGCCATAACCACCACCACCACACGAGTGGGTAAGAGGGAATGGATGCGAACACATCAAGCCACCCACATTGTCAATACAAAAAGTAATCATCATAATAATATTAATAATATGATGTCACTTGTGTAACTTGTTACTTGGCTCTGGTGCAAGCAAACGGGCTGCCCCCCTCAACCTCACTCCTTGTAATAAGGCTAACTATTTAATATGTATTGTCAAGTTGTGTACCTTGTTGGTTGGCCCCAGTGCAAGCAAACGGGCTGGCCCCTCAACCTCGCGCCTCGTTATAAGGCGGACTATTGATTTCATTTATTATTTGTAAATGTTACGTCACTGATGTAACCCTCAACTTTGTCTCCCAAACCTTTTTTATGTCACCTCAATGCACCCTTAAATCAGATTGTGAACCGTTAATTGTAGCTTTTTGACCCGTCCTTAGCTCCTTTTTTCAATTGGAATGCTCATATGTGCTCTCGTGGGATGTTGCAGGCGATTGAAACCTTCAAGACTGGTCTGCAGTACGATCCCGAGAATGCCGAGCTTGCGGAGGGCATGAACAAGTGTTATGCGGCTATCTCAAGGTCAGTCATGTACCCCACGTCATGTACCATGCGGTATTTGTCGCTTTTGTATTTGTCGCTAAAGCTATGGGGCCACCCTATAATAAAGGAACTAGTGTTACGAGGCTATCTCAAGATTAGTCATCAATCGTCTGTTCCGGATTTGCAAGACCAGATTGGGTGCACCACTTGGGGACTGCCAATCTATCTCAAGATCTGTCTTCAATCAATTGCTCCAGATTTACAAGACCAGATTGGGTGCAGCACTTTTGGGACTGCCAACCGATACCCATGCCCTGTCTGACATCACTCTCCTCCAGTGAGGCAATCACCGACACCATCACTAGCACACCACCACCACCACCATAACCACCACCACCACCATAACCACCACCATCACCAGCAGCAGCAGCTACCTGCCAGCTCCTGTTGTGCCACTGACATCTCAGACGGGTGCAGCTTTCCCTCCGAGTCAAGCTATCATTCTCCTCCAGTGAGGCGATCACTGACACTATCACTGGCACACGTGTCTTTTTGTTCATGTTTGTCAGACCGTGCTAATACATCTTAAAATGTAAGTTAAAAAGTAAATTTCAAAGTAAGTTTATATAAGTTCAAGTGCGGCTATGGCCGATGCCCATAAGTCCCCCATTTACTCCATCAAGCCGCGGTTACATTTAGAGACCAGTGGGACACCAGGAAATATGTCAATATCATCAGCAGCAGCAGCACCAGCACCACTACCACCATCAGCACCATCACCATCATCCTCATTGCCGTCCTGCTCTCTGTGCCCCCCGATTATTGAGATTGCTTCCGTTACCCAGTTGTACACTTAATTCAGATGGGAAGGTTCATTTTCCCCCTGCATTTGTTGATTTGGCCAATTCCATCTTTGCCTTGCATATGTTGAGGTGGGCCAAGACCACCTTCGCCTTGCATTTCTTGAGGTGGGCGAATCCCTTCCCACCTATCAGCTCATATACTGAGTCAAATCCATCCATCCATAGAAGTCCCCCTGGACTCCGTCAAGCCGCGGACGTATTAGGAGTCCACAAGGAAAATATCATCATCATCATCATCATCATCATCCTGTTCAGGCTTGTAAGCGGACAGGCCTCACAGGAGGAGCATGTGGAGCGCCAGCAAAAGTCTATTGCTGATCCTGAGACCTACCTGCACATCTACTGGCTCAAATCCATCCATCATATAACCCTGTTCAGGTTTGCATGCGGACAGGGCTCAAAGGAGGACCATGTGAAGCGCCAGCAACAGTCTATGGCTGATTCTGATTCATACCTGCACATCTACTGGCTTAAATCCATCCAGGCCTCAAAAAGAGTAGATTGACTGTTTAAAAGTTATGTAAAAGTAATTGTACCAACATATTATATAACATATACAGTTGGATTATTTTTTACAATACTCCATGACTCAAATCCATCCATCCATATCATCCTGCACAGGTCTGCTAGCGGGAAGGCCTCCAAGGAGGATATTTCCTATTTAAAAGTTGCGTAACATTATGTCTGAGTGTGCCGGTGTACAAATGGAATTCCCTTCAACACTCAGTTACTCAAATCCATCCATCATATCATCCTGCACAGGGTTGCTAGCAGACAGGCCTCTAAGGAGGATATTTCCTATTTAAAAGTTGCGTAACATCATGTCTGAGTGTGCCGGTATACAAATGGAATTTCATTCAACACTCAGTTACTCATATCCATCCATCATATCATCCTGCACAGGTCTGCTAGCAGACAGGCCTCCAAGGAGGAGATTGCCTATTTAAAGGTTTTGTAAAAGTTGTGTAAGATACACAGTTGGATTATTTATACCATACTCAATGGCTCAAACCCATCCATCCTATCATCCTGCTCAGATTTGCTAGTGGACAGGTCTCAAAAAGATGAGATTGTCTGTTTCAAAGTTGTGTACAAGTTGTGTATCATCATGCCTGAATGTACCGGTATACAATTGGAATTTGTTACAATACTCAATTACTAAAATCCACCCATCTTTATCATACACAGGTTTGCTAGCGGACAGGCCTCAAAAAGATTAGACTGTCTATCTCAAAGTTGTGTATCATCATGTCTGAATGTACCGGTATACAATTGGAACTTGTAACAATACCCAATTACTTAAATCCACGCATCCATATCATCCTGTACAGGTTTGCTAGCAGACAGGCCTCCAAGGAGGAGATTGCCTACTTAAAAGTCGTGTTTCATCATGTATAACATATACGATTGGAATTTGTGACAATACTCAATTACTTAAATCCACCCATCCATATCATCCTGTACAGGTTTGCTAGCGGACAGGCCTCCAAGGAGGAGATTGCCGAGCGCCAGCAACGTTCTATGTCGGATCCTGAGGTGCAGAGCCTGCTGCAGGACCCTGTCATGCAGAATGTGCTGCGGGACTTCCAGGAGAACCCCAAGGCTGCTCAGGTAGGATTCAGGGTTTTTCTTTTCCGCTTTTCTGAGTAGCTTCTTGGCAGCTCTCTGAGCCAGCGACTGTGCTGCACCCAAATATTTCAGAAGCCCTGTTGCTTCAAGGTGCCCCAGATTGTATTGAACTAGGCTGGGTTGAATTAGATTGTGTTGAACTAGGCTGGGTTGAATTAGATTGTGTTGAACTAGGCTGGGTTGAATTAGGTTGTATTGAACTAGGTTGGGTTGAATTAGATTGTGTTGAACTAGGCTGGGTTGAATTAGGTTGTATTGAACTAGGCTGGGTTGAATTAGATTGTGTTGAACTAGGCTGGGTTGAATTAGATTGTGTTGAACTAGGCTGGGTTGAATTAGGTTGTACTGAACTAGGCTGGGTTGAATTAGATTGTGTTGAACTAGGCTGGGTTGAATTAGATTGTGTTGAACTAGGCTGGGTTGAATTAGATTGTGTTGAACTAAGCTGGGTTGAATTTTCAGACAGGGAAGCTGTCTGAGAGCTGCTGCTGGTGGAACAGAAAAGCTCTCGTAGGATTCATGACTTGTTAGGTCCAGGGTTTCCTTAAGGTGCTACTTGTAGCACAAGTGCAACATTGCGTACCTTGGTGTTTTGGAGCCTTTGGGGGTTGCTTGTTTGCTCCAAGAAAGCTGCTAGTAGCACCCTAAAGGCTACAACGAGCAGGTTAGCTCTCCCTCTACTTGACGTCCACCACACCACACCATGAGGAATAATTTCATTAGACATATGGGGTACATAATTTTTATTTTGTCTATTTTGTCTAAAATGTTCTCCTTGCCTCCATCAAGCTGCGGGCACATGTGGAGTCCACTAGGGCATCAGGAAAAATGTCATCATCATCATAATCATAATCATAATCATCATCATCATCATCATCACAACAAGCATCCCAAAACCTGTGACGTGACAGCCCGAGTTGCACGAGGTTAGGAAAGTCCCTCTATGTATTTATTTATGCTACCCCCGGACTGTAGCAGAAATAAATAGTACGCATAGTGCTGCTTGGGGATACTGAAGGCATCCAAAAAGGGTGATTATGTAGTGTAGCAGGGTAGTCTGCATATCTGATTAAAAGTACCTAGCCTTTGGTAACTGGACATCTCGAGTTGCATTTTCGATGTGTCCAATGTTTAAGTACTCAGTTACATGAAGCACCCCCAAAACACCAAAATCCCTCAGTAGTCATTTTTAATAAAATGACTGCATTTTTAATAAAATGACACCACCTCTGAATCACGCCTCCCTACCGCCCTCATCTTGTCCCAGGTCCATCTGAAGAACCCTGGCATCATGGCCAAGATAAACAAGCTTGTTGCTGCTGGCATCATTCAAGTTAAGTAGATTGGCAATACATGCCAGCCTGGATTTGTCTCACATCCACAGCTACACGTCGACTGTAACGTCATCTGATCTGCGTCGACACCCAAAACCCTCAACCAGGACATGGCATGACACGTATGCATAGCTTTTCTTTAGGGCTACGAGCAGCAGCTTCTAGGCAGTTCGCTGAGCCAGCCACAGGACTATGCCCCAAGATTTCAACAGTCTGGGAAAGATGATTCTATCAGCTTGGAAGTTGCTACAGGTTTGGCTGGGTGCCAAGCCAGGGGAGCTGCCTAGAAGCTGCTGATGGTAGCTGAAAAGAAATGCTATGATTGTATGCCTCGTGTTCATGCCTTCTAGTGCATTTTGGATGAGTTATCCAAGCCATATATGTGAATTGAGATATTTAAAACTTGGGGGACTGGTTGGAAACTGAATCTTAATTCCAATTTAAAACGAACGTAGGTCAGCGGGCATGTTTTAGCGATAAGGCAGTGACCTCTCTCCTGAGCACGGTGACTGGAATGGGAACTGGGCTGGATTGTTACATGGTTTTTAGCCAACCTTGGGCTGCTCACTGTTTTCCGATTCCAATTCTCCCCTTGCAGTACTCATGGATTCCAGGAAGCACATTAGGCGAATTTGAACACATGACTCGGTTGTTGAGACCTTGAGGTGGCTGACACCATAGTCGAAGTTACTGTCCATCTTTAATGGTTGATTCCGCTCTCGCATTGCCACCTTAAACACATAATTGGGTTGGATTCTTACGTGAAGATGAGAAGCTGAGATCATCTTTGCAGTTGCTGTCCATATTTATTTAGAAGGAGAAGAAGAATTGGTACAATATTCTAAACGCCAGCAGTTTGGCGTTTAGCCGGTTGCGAATCCTCTTCGCACGGAAACCATGGAGTGTCACACTCCACGGTTTCCGTGCGAAAGCCACGGACACCATGGAGTGTGACAGGGTTCGAACTTAGACCGACTATAGACATGTTCAGGTCTCCACACCACACACAAGAAGACCAGAACGTGTAATGTAGTGTAAGGTCTCCACGCCGACAGTTAAACGACTTGCCAAGATAACGACTGTAATTGTGCATTCGGCACTGCCATTGCCACCCTAATACGGTATATATTAATTTGATTGTTACGTGTAGATAATGAAAACATGTGTGTTCATGCCAGATGTCGAAAAGTTACAGCAGTTGTCGGGTATATGTAAAAAATGCACTCCACCATGCCATGATGAGATGGGGGCTGCCAAAACAACTTGCTACCGGTTTATTTTCTTGGATTTTAATTGTTACATGGATCTTCAGCCAACACTGTGAGTCCGGGCTGCTCACCGTCTGCCAATTCCAAGCCCCCCCCCCCACCCCCCACCCCCCCACACACACACACGCGAAGAAACTAGGGACTTAGGGAGCTCGCTAAGCGGAACAAACTTGCTAGGCAGATTAGAGGTGTTCCAAGCTATGTGATGGACCATGTGACAGGTGGCCACGTGGGGTTGATTCAAGATAATAGGCTGATATCATCATGACGAACTTCATATTTGCAAGGGTTGTGGTTGCAATGAAAAAACAATATACGATTATTTGGGTACCCATGGATGCAAGCATATACTACCGGTAGTTGTTATTAGGATTCGAATATAAGACTAAATGCATATAACCGGAATGTCGCGCACAACATTCATAAAAGTACCAAATCACTCATTTTATTTTGTTATTGTAAGGATTTTCACCTCAGGAAAAAAGGAAGTGGGATACAACACCCCATACAAGAAACAGCGTCCCCCGGGAATAGAGTAAGAAAGCAGGGGAAATCCTAATATTTAGGCACCCGTTGGGAAGGTGGGGCATGCCAGACCGCTCGCCAATCGTGGCTTTCATAACTTTCTCAGGCTACAATTTGTCTCATACCTGATCACCTGACAGGCAGGGATCCTAGTATCCTACCAAAATACCTTACCCCATCTGCTCCCAGGACGCAACCTACGAAATTGGCTGCGTCCCTGGACGCAACCTACCCATTTGGGTGCGTCCCAGGAAGCAACTCCTGGGGTCCGTTTAGACAACCCTGCTCCCCACCCAAGAGGATGGCATTGCAATGGACCTTCGGTACTAAGGCTAAAAAACCTGGGGTAGTGCGAGGTATTGGTACTTCAGCTACTGGTACTACTTGAACGTTTGGTCTGGAATGGTACCGAGCCTTCCATGCAGTGCAGTACTGCACCCACAGTTAGTCAGAAAACCGACCTGGCTGTTCCGCGACTGACAAGATCTAAGCTTTGTAGGAGTGGCCACACCATTCGAACTGAATCCTGGGTGCCGCTGGTTTGTATCGGGAGACCCAGGTCCTGGGGTAAAATTCCTTTCGTAATATATAAATAAAAGTATAAAAAGGGGCGAACCGCCCCAAAATCAATGATATACGCCAGTCATCTCGACCCAGGCTCCACATGCATCGGAAGGTGCAGCTTCTGCTACGGGCGAAGCTTCCCAACAGCCTGCCACCTTCAAAGTTTTGGCAACCGCCCTCAGTGTAGCCAAGACTCCACTGTTACACCGGTTACACTGGGGAAAGTGGGTGGGGGAGCCATTTATGTAGTGGGTTGGTTCGGCCCCCGGGCGTAGTGGTGCGGGCGTAGGGCCCGGCGTAGGGGCGTAGGCGGTGGGGCGTAGGGCGTGGACCGAGGCCTTCGTCTCACGCCACCTGTAGCCACCTAGAGTGCCATATTACCGTTTCCGACCCGATCAACTGCTATCACCGGTATGGTGCCTGCGAACCTTCCACTTCCAAACATGCAACTTGCTCAGTTGCTAACCTTCCACCTGGGCAATTGATAACCTTTGCACTTCCGACATCCTTATTTTCCAAACTAACTTCCTAGTCATAGCTATCGAATTACCAATCGTCCGTTCTGCGGACCTACGAAGCTGCAAAAGTAACAAACTCTCAACAAAGCGGACAACTCCACCCTGCGCACCTACGTAGCTTCGACCAACGCACGCCTACGCAGCTTTGAGCTTAGTGCTTAGTGCTTCCGCTAGGGACCAGTGGAGGTCTGCAATTGATAGCCGCATATTTCCAGCGCCCGGCTGGCTCCAATCCTACGCCTTCACCAACCCGACAACGCATACATCTCTGGCATGAATCACACAGCCAATCCAATGCCAACAACGGACCCAAGCAACAGGTATCCTACACACCACACCATCTGCATGTATCCTACACACCATCCCAAACCAACTGGTCTTGGATAAGGGCGGTTGGCCTGTTTTCGTCGGAGTTTTTTCGTAACCTGTTTTTTTGGCGGAGCCCCCCCTTCTGGGGGGCGAGAGCCCCTGGTGTCACTGCGTTTGTCCGTTTGACCGAACGACCGATGTGCGACCGAGACGAGGCCTGTCGCTCCGATAATATTTTGGCGGGAGCTCCCAGGCCCTGAGGTTCACCCCGTTGTCCGTTTCTTGTTTTTTTTGTTTGTGCGACCGAGACGAAGCCTGACACGCCAGCCAACGGTTTCGCAACTAACTCGCTTCCGTTGCCACCTTTCGCTCCGTCGCGAACACTCGCCGTCAATTTTTGGCGTCGCTTGCGACACTGCAGAGAACTTGTCCGAGTTCGCAAAGCCTGCCTAGAACTTGTCGTACTAGGTTCCGCCAGATCCGCCGCCAGATCGATCGATCGCCAAATTCCAAGTGAACATGTTCTTTTCAAACATGAAAACCTGAAAGCACCATTGCGTCTACTACTTGTGCCACGCTGGCAGCAAAAACTCAACTGGTCGGTCCACTCAGTGACTGGCCGGCAGCTGCACGAGTTTCAGTGCGCGATCACACTTATTTGAAGGAGCTGGACAGAACCAGTTCTTCGCCCTGCGTCTAGAGGTCATTAAGCTTCTAGCCATCGCCTTTCACTATCCCTATTACCCGAACCGCTAATATCCTACTGTCGTCTTCGGATCCTTCTGAACTTCTCGATTTTAAAGCGTTCAAGACAGATTTCTTGATAAGCAGCTCGGCCATCATGGGAGCTGTTCTTTGGTAAGAGCTATGCATGCATGCGCGTCTTGCGAACTTCCCTTCTGAGTAATTTGAGATCGCCGACACGTCACTCATGTCGTCCGTTCTGCATTTATCTATGCACCCAACAGCTCGGCGGGTGGGCAAGTTGGCTGCACACGCCATGCAGATTACAGATTTATATATTTTACCCAAATAAACGCAGGCTGCGAATCACAGCCAGCTCAATCCTAGTAACAGCGACAACTCCTCCCCAATGCAGTCTTTCTCCACTCACATGCTTTCCCTAGTCCCATCCCCTCTCCCCCCCCCCCCCCCCCCCCCCCCCCCCCCCCCAGCCCCCGCCCCTACTCGCATCCTCATCCCCATCCCCCATCCTCATCTACCCCCCCCTCATCCCAGCCCTCAACCCCCAACCCTCAACCCCCAACCCTCAACCCCCAACCCTCAACCACCCCAACCCCACTCCCAGCCCTCAACCCCCAACCACGACCCTCCACCCCCAACCACGACCCTCCAACCCTCCAACCCCAACCGACTTCCACCGCCAACCCACCTCCACCCCCAACCCACCCCCACTCCTTACTGCCCCTTTCAGTTGCTGTTGTGATCCCTCTAAAGAGGAGAGGCTGCTAGATGACCCTTCCTCAATAGAAGCCGCAGTGTCCTCCATAGTGCCCACCAAGGAGAAGGAGGCCGCCCTCATGGCCTTCACAGAACCCCCAGGCTCCCCTGACTCTGAGACACACCCAGCCCCAGTGGTATCCCGCACCAGTCCGGGGCCGGAAGTCCAGCTGTCTCCTGCACTTCCGCCCTACTTCGCCAGCAGCCAGCCGGAACCACCACAACCCCAGGCCCCCCTTCCGGTGTCTCAACCCCCCCGTGGAAGTGTAGGTGCCCTACAAGACTCCTACATCTCACCTCACCTCCTTCAGGCCTCAGCATCCTTACAGGGAAAGAACTTGGTCAAGGTCCTTCAAGCCTCAGCAACCCAGCAAGATTCTAACATCTCACCTCACCTCCTCCAAGCCTCAGCATCCCCTCAAGGAAACAACTCAGTCCAGATCCTTACCAGTAGCCATCAACCAGGCGACATGCCAGCTCCCAACATGAGCGCTCCGACCCCCAACATGACTGCTCCCGACATGACCGCTCCCACTTCTAGATCCCACCACTTTGAACCATCTCCCTTCTTCCGAGCCGACGACACAGACTCACATGGACCGTACTCAAGCCCTCTTGGGGGAGTGGCAGAGGCACCGGTAACAGACAACACTGCAGGTGTAGGTGGGACCCAGGCAGCACCATCAGAGGCAGGGCCAGGCCCAGCAGCAGAAGCAAGTCCTGCGGCTGCAGGTGTGGAGACCACGTTCAAAACAGATGCCAATGTTGCATTGCTAGAAGATGCGGAAACTGCTGATGAGTCTAGCGCAGAGGTTCCAAGCAGTGGGGCTCGTAGCAAAGGGTCTAAGAAGTCCAGGAAGAAGAAGGGGGGGAAGTGAGGGTAAACAAGGTTTTCTATAAGGTGCTGTGTATAGCATAAGTGCTAAATTACATACCTATGTGTTTTGGGGGTGCTACGTAGGAGTCTTTTGGGGTTGCCTTTAGAATACAAAAAGCTGCTTGTAGCTCCCCAAAATCTCCTAGGAGTACAATGGTCTTACAAAAACACCTGATGGGGAGGATCAGAATCCAGCTGGGGCTGCCAGTTGGAGAGGTGACTTGAGACTCTCTGCCTTCAAGGAGATGCGCCACCCCGAAGCTGTGAAGCACTACCAGGAGTCCCTCGTGAGGGGCCCCGGATCTGTGTACTCTGAGGCCTACATGGTGTGTGTTTTACAGTCTAGCCGGTTAGCAAATAGGCTAAATAGACTTGCCCAAACTCAATTTTCGAAGGGCTGTGTAGAAAGCAAGTACTGGTGAAATGATCCAGGGGGTGCCAGGTGAAGCGGTGACTCGTGTGCCTAGAGAAAATTGCAATTTTGGTTTTGCTTAATGACACAGTCTATCAGCCTTCGGGCTTTGCACTGTCTGCGGACGTAGAAAATATGGGTAGAATACACCAAGAATACATAGCTTTTATTTTCACTTTAGTTACCCTAGGACCCCCCATGGTCCCGGGGCTGAATCTTACAGTTCCACCCGTGTCTGTCTGCGTCTCTGTCGCTGTTTGACCAATTCCAGCCACCTCCGCACCCAAACATTGGGCCCATAGTTGGCGTGCGCATGACTAGAGTTATCAGCATCACAGCAGCTAAGATCCTTCGCAAAAGTTGTCGAATGTATCGTAGCTATTCCGCTACGGAATGCTTAGGTGGTAGCTACCAGCTACTTACTTCCTTCTTCTTCGAATCTCCCAGCCCTCCTTACCCTTTCGCCCCCCGCCCTGCCTGTGACTGCTTAAGTGTTTTCCGTGTCGCCTGCGACACGCGCTTAGGACTTGTCAGCTACCAGCAGCAGCTTCTAGGCAGCTCACCTAGCTTTCTATGCAGCCCAACCAAACGCAATGTAGTCCATCTGGAACCTGGGGGATTCAGCTTTCCAGTACTCTTGAAATCTTGGGGCTTAGCCCAATGGCCGGCTCAGGGAGCTGCCTAGAAGCTGCTGCTCGTAGCTGAAAACAAAATATATTGCAGCATACACAAGGCTTGTTCATAAGTCCCGATAGTGCCAAAACATTAGTTCCCTATCAAGCTTTTCTGTATCTTTCGCATTCGACCCTGGGCTATTTGTAGGGAACGGAAACATGATATCATGTCATCATATGATGCCGGCAGTCTGACTAGGCTAAATGTACCATCTACATACTATATCATATCATGCAGTTTGTGTGATATGATTCTTGCCTTTGGTTGAGGTCATATAATATGCCGGTCCTTGGCTATTTGGGGCGTTCAGGTTCCCTACGTACTGCGCTTTGCATCATCTTTCTCTAATACCCGAGCCAGGTCCAGTAGAAAAGTTTTTATTTATGATCTATACCAGGCAGCATATGCCGTGTTTTGTGTTTCGCCGCTTTCCAGTCCCCATGTGTGTTGCATGCACATGAGACACACGTTCAAATCTGAACTGTCCCTTGGAGTTGGGGGTCCATTCAAGGTGCCAAGTGCTCGTACAGGGTGCTAGAGACTAGGGATTACAGGCATCCAAGTGGGCATGTGTGACCACGGCACACACCAACATCAGAGTAGCACACCATGTTCTGTAGTCTGGACCCCTAGATACATCCATGCATGCAATAGGGAATTTGGGGAGGGGGTGCATTGTGCAGTAGAGGGGACTTGTGGCATGCCCCAAACGCCCATTTTACTTGAGTAGCACAATGGAAAAAAGTCGCCAACTGGTTTGCATCTGCCAATGCTTCTTAAAATATGATGGGCCATGCATAAAACAGAGCATAACATGCACACTCATACTGAATAGTACCTGCGTGGTTAAAGAATGTTACTGGCCTGATGTGATTTTAGAAGAATCCAAAGATTGAGCCAGCCTACACATTACTACACTGACATGCTTAAGTGCATAATACTATCACATTGGTACATACCTGGGTACATACAATTTCAATGCATGAATTTAACTTGAACTTGTTTACTTGGCTCCAGCCATTTAAATGCATGCCTAGGTCTATCAGTATTGAGGCTGCTTATCCTGTTTAGACGATTGGCTCAATGGTAGAGCTCGTTGAAATCAGCAGGTGTGGGGGTCGAATCCCTTTGGGTGCGCTTGTGAGTGTTCGTGCTCGCTTTGTTAGTGCTTGTGTCAACCGCCATGGCAGCACTGTCCAGGTAAAGTAGCAGCCCGTTCGCTACCCCCGTAAGACAGGGCTCCCTTAATACCACGCCCCAACAGGCGTAATCATTACTTTTGCGATCCAAGGGTAGATGATGTGCACAGCTTCATATGCATTTCATCACATCGCTCTGGTCAAGGTAGTTTTAAGGGATTTATTATCAAGTGCCATGTGCATCGCAAAAATATTATATCACTGCAGCACGAACGCAGGGCCTCCGTCGATAAACCGATTGTTTGGGGTTCAGTTCATCAGTGCTTCTTCCTTTTAGCCCCTCCTGATATCCTGGGTGGGCTAGTCCATTTAGCCTATTAGGCTACCCTATGAGGCTGCTCAGTGCTCACCTCGTCGGACGCAGCCAACATGCTTGCATTATTTGCATTGGCGCTACTACACCACACTCTTGGTTACAGGATGCAATTGCGTGTGTTTCCTAATAGTACCACTACTGGTGTTGGCAGCCACCTCGAATGAAAACCCCCTCATCTATGGAAGGGAGCTTGTCTGCCATGGTCAACAGGGGTAGCGGTGAATGTTGGTATGGTCGAGGGCCGGTATCTCCTACCCTAAATGTGCCTACTCTTTTGTGGGAGTGGCAAGGCCATTCGAACTGAATCCTCCGTGTCGCTGGTTTGTATAGGGAGGCCCTCCTCCCATCTTCCATTCCAATCCCTTTTCCTGTTAAATGTATTTTTACTGCCAAAGACGGCGAGCAGCCAAATTGCTGGCTGACGCTATGTAACCAAGTTCAAGTCCAATCCAATTTACTTGTTCAATGGCAGACAAGGTGCAGTTGACAACGGTTTTTACTTGTTTACAGAACATTGGCGACAAGTGCAGCAAAACTAATAAAACTAACTACTGCGACCCTCCCGGTACAGTGCAGGTAGTAGGTCCATGAGCCATCTGTCCAGATTTCCGTGTGCCAAATCCACACTACTGTACAAACCAGCAGTAGTTGCTGCACAGTGCACAGTTGCACACGAACCCATTTTTAAGTTGTGAAAGGATTTCCCCCCAGGAGGTGGGTCTCCCTACACGAAACAGCTACACCAACAATTCAGTTTGAATGCGTTGTCCATGTCATGCGCAAGACGATCCTGTCTCCATGCATCCACATCAGCCGCAACGATGGCACAAATATAAAAGATACTTCTATGTCATCGACTGATCCATTTATCGGGGAGACTTGGACTTGGAATGCAGTGAGCAGCCCAGAGTTGGCTGAAGAACCATGTAACCATGTTACAATCCAATCCAATCAAAACCTCAAGGCTCACATGTTGTACGGGTCACATATATGTATCAAATGCTAATCTTCATATATATGCAATTGAGTAGACCAAAGAATGTACAATTGTACGTATCAAATAGTGTGTTAAACAGGCTTGTTCAAAGCCCTTTGATAATGACAGGATCAAATACGTACGTTATTAACTACCTTGGCGTCTGTTGGAGTTGACCAAATACTGCATGGGTCAAATCATGGTTCTTTAGTATACAATGCACTCTGCATTGGAAACTAGAGAACTGCATGATGTTCATAGGCCCCCCTTGAATCTGTCACGCCACGGGCACACTTGGAGTCCAATAGGGCACCATGAACAGGTCACCGTCATCATCATGATCAATCCCATTTCGACAAATGGGTCAAAGGTTGAGCACGCTGAACCGGTAAAGGTGCTGGGTTCGAATCCCTACAGGTGCGCTATAGTGTTTGCGGTCGCTGTCGACCGCCATGGTAGCCTTTTCCAGGCTAAGTAGCATCATGATCATTTGCCACTGTTAGGATGTACACACTGCACCTGTGCATTAAACAGAAGACTGAGCCACACAAGCTACAGCACCTGGACATGTCTTAAACTGTTCAATCCGCAGATTTGGCTCCCTGTTTCCCGTGGGTATCGCACTGGGGGGCTTGTCATTTTAAGACGGTGAGAAGCCCAGATTTGGATGAAAACCATGTAACAGTCCAATTCAATCCAACAACACAAGCTAGACCACAAGCTACAGCTACAGCTACTTGCATCAAGGCATGGAACAGTGGCTAGGCACATTGCATGGCTTTTCTTTTCCGTTACGAGCAGCAGCTTCTAGGCAGATCCATGAGCCAGCCACTGGGCTAAGCCCCAAGATTTCAATAGTATTGGAACGATGATTCTGCCAGCTTCCAGTTGCACTAAGTTGCAATAGGATTAGCTGGGTAGCAAGCCAGGGGAGCTGCCTAGAAGCTGCTGCTTGTAGCGGAAAATAAAAGGTAGGGCCCATTGGTAAGGCTACTTGCATCCCCCAAAAGCATCAGATTATGATCAGAAGTGGCAGCGGCCGAGGTCAGAACATTTAAGCACACTTAATGCTGACAGATTCAAGCACATTCAGTAAATGATGCTGACAGATTCAAGCAAACGAGCTGCCCCTGTCAACCTCACACCTCGTTATAAGGTGTACTATATATTTATTTAGTGGTAGACTGATTCCACAGAGTGAATCCTTGAGGGATCCTATAATACTTCCGCTCATTCTCCCCCCCGAGCGGTGTGCGGGTAGAATGGTCACCAGAACCCGAGGAGTCCCCGGTTCGAACCTGCACTCCGACATGTGCTCTAGAAATCCCTGGTTTCCGTGGTTCTCGCACGGGGGGTAATTGTTGGCTGCAATTTGCAGACGGTTAGACGCCAAACCTGGGGTATAGAACCTTGTGACAATTATTATTTCTCCCCCCTCATTCAGTCCATACATTCAGCAACTTATCTTACCATTCCCCTTGGTGTTTGGAGGAGTTTTAATGGCGGAGCCCCCCCCCCCAACCTTCAGTTCGCTCCGTCACCACCTGTCGTTCCCAGTGTCGTTCCGATCGCCAGAACTCTCTGCCAATTTTTCCGCGTCGCTTGCGACGCTGCCTAGGATTTCTTTTGAAAGAAAGGGAGCCTGTGTCTTTGTGTAGCACCATGGTGCTGGTAGTAGCTATTGAGGATGCTACTAGCAGCGTTTTCATTCTGAAAGCACCCCCCAAAGACTTTAACCTAGCTTCCCAAAACACTGGGGTACATAATGTAGCTCTTATGCTATACTGCCTATACAGAGCACCTTAAAGGAAACCCTGGTTTGGCAGTGTGCCTTTCTCTCTCAGCCTATCTGGCTGCTACCAGACCAGACTACCGTCTGCTCACTGACCAGACCAGGCTACCACCTGCTCGCAGACCAGACCAGACTACCACCTCCTCCCAGACCAGACCAGACTACCACCTGCTCCCAGACCAGACCAGACTACCACCTGCTCCCAGATCAGACCAGACTACCACCTGCTCCCAGACCAGACCAGACTACCACCTGCTCCCAGACCAGACCAGACTACCACCTGCTCCCAGACCAGACCAGACTACCCCCTGCTCCCAGACCAGACCAGACTACCACCTGCTCCCAGACCAGACCAGACTACCCCCTGCTCCCAGACCAGACCAGACTACCCCCTGCTCCCAGACCAGACCAGACTACCCCCTGCTCCCAGACCAGACCAGACTACCATCTGCTCCCAGACCAGACCAGACTATCCCCTGCTCCCAGACCTGACCAGACTACCCCCTGCTCCCAGACCAGACCAGACTACCCCCTGCTCCCAGACCTGACCAGACTACCACCTGCTCCCAGACCTGACCAGACTACCACCTGCTCCCAGACCAGACCAGACTACCCCCTGCTCCCAGACCAGACCAGACTACCCCCTGCTCCCAGACCAGGCCAGACTATCACCATAGCATGCTCCCTGCTTTCCGTGGGTATCGCACGGGGGGCTGGGAATTGGAAGAAGGCGAGCAGCCCAGAGTTGGCTGAAGAACCATGTAAAAATCCAATCCAGACCATACTACACCCGCTGCAAGTGTCTAACCACCACCATTCAAATTAATCACCTCAAATCTCCCGCTGATTGGCTGCTGCAGTGCTGAGGAATGAGCCCGAAAGCTTGAGGGCCTGGCGCTGAAATAAGGTCACAAATATATAGGGATCGGCAAATCATATGATGCTGACCAAAGGCGAGTATGATATAATTTGATATCATACAAATCGCATAATATGATGTAGTATATACATGGTATGTTCGGCTTAGTCAGGCTGCCGGTATCATATGATATCATGTTATGACATGATATCATATGACATTATACTGCCGATCCCTACAAATATAAAGGCCCGTATTGCTGTATTGCTTGTACCCTGTGATTTTAAGGATAGTTGGAAGACCCCCCCGGATTTTGAGCCTGGCGCATTGACGAATCTGATCAGAAGCAAACCTAGAAGCCTATATGCTTTGATTCTTTGAACCCTAGGCGTCTCACATAGGAGATGGGAATCGATTCAGCAAACCAGTTGATTACTATAAACCTGACGCTTGGCATATCTGATAAGAAACAAACCCAGAACCCTAGACACTTTGTTGTTCAAAACCCAAGACGTCTGACACAGTTGAGTCAGGAATCAGGTCTGGAGTCCAGTTGAAGACTAGAAACCTGACGCATTGACGTATCTGATAAGAAACAGACCCAGAACCCTAGACGCTTTGATGCTCCAAACCCTAGACGTCTGACACAATCGAGTCAGGAACCCAGTTACACGACAACCTCTGGCTTCACTTTGGCTGCAACCAGCCCATTCAAACAAGGGCTGAAACTTTTTCCACTCATGGCAGCTTCCCGCCAGCACCAATAGCCAGCCACTGGGTCAACTGTTTCTTTCCCCTTTCCACTCATGGCAGCTTCCTGCCAGCTCCAATAGCCATCCACTGGGTCAATCCCCATGCTTGAAGCTGCATTGGAATGCTTGTCAAATCAGCTTTCAGACACACTACCTAGATTCAGGTTTTGCTCATGGACAGGGAAAGGGAGCTGTATAGAAGCTGCTACGCATAGCCCAAAAAAGAAACAGTGCCCTGGCCCTTCCATGTCATTAAGCAGTTTGCCACAACCGCGAGTGCACCCCCATGCAGCCCCACTCTCACTCATCCTAGACTTCTCTGTCCTCAGGCTGCTCTTGTGCATCAACACTGCTAGGTTGCTTGCTGCAGCAAACGCTGCCATTTGGAGTCCAGTAGGGCACCCCCATGCAGCCCCACTCACACTCATCCTAGACTTCTCCGTCCTCAGGTTAGATGCACTGCTGCTAGTGTGCATCAACACTGCTATGGTGCTTGCTGTAGCAAACGCTACCATTGGAGTCCAGTAGGGCACCAGGAAAAATGTAATCATCATCATTAACATTAGCTGTAGTCAGGGCTCCCGTCGGTAAAGCGATTGTTTGGGGTTCAGTTAATCAATGCCTTTTCTTTTTAGCCAATTTTGTCACAGTTGGGCAAGTCCCTTTAACTTTTTTGGTCTACCCCTGGACTGTAACAAACACGCATCATCATCATCATACCCCGCATGAGGGCCTCCTTGCTCTGCACAGCCTTCGCACTGACCAAGCTCAATTTGGGTGACAGTACTACTACCCTGCTATCCCATTTCGGCGAATGGCTCAACGGTAGAGCTCGTTGAAATGAGAAGGTCCGGGGTTCGAATCCCTACGGGTGCGCTTTAGTGTTCGCAGTCGCTGTCAACTGTCATGGTAGCACTGTCCAGTTAAAGTAGCAGCCCGTTCTCTACCGCCGTAAGACAGGGCTCCCTTAATACCACGCCCCACCAAGCATTATCATCACAGTTTACTACCCTGCTGACTGGAACTTACACTAGATGCCAGATGCACTGCCCATGCCCAATTCAAGTGACAGTACTACTACCCTGCTGACCGGAACTTACACTAGATGCCAGACACGGAACGGGTGTACCTGTTGTGGCGACTGCCCAATGGCCTGCCACTTCCGGGAGTGCGCCCCTCTGCAGCCCCAGCCCCACTCACACCCGTCTTCGTCCTAGACTTCTCCGACCTAAGGCTGGATGCACTGCTGCTCTTGTGCATCAACACTGCAAGGGTGCTTGCTGCAGCAAACGCTGCCATACCCCGGAAGTTGGCCTCCTTGCTCTGCAAAGGCTTCGCGCTGCTCGAGCTGGAGGTCCTTTCTGAAATGGCGCTGAGGCTCATGGACCGCTTGCGGCCCCGGGAGGAGGAGCTGCGACGAGCAAGGGTGGAGCCGTACGCAGCCGGGTCTATCTCTGAAGGGGAGCAGCGCTGACGGCGGAGGGCCACCCATGCGGGAAGGCATTCTGACATCTTGTTTATAAAGGTCCACATGCCGTGCTTGACTGCGAAGCGGGCCAGGTTCTGCAGCAGGAGGGAATTCTCGTATCAATAAATTGGCACTGTAAAGGAGGGTATTATCATATAATTGAATTAGCACTGCAGCACGAACTTAGGCTGTAGCACTGTACGCTACAGCCGTGCTTGACTGTGAAGCAGGCCAGGTTCTGCAGCAGGAGGGTGTTCTCGTATAATTGAATTAGTACTGTGCAGAAACTCAGGCTGTAGCACTGTACGCTACAGCCAAGCTTGACTGCAAAGTGGGCCAGGTTCTGCGACAGGAGGGTAATATCGTATCATTCAATTAGCACTGTAAAGGAGGGTGTAATTGTATCATTCAATTAGCACTGTAATGGAGGGTGTAATTGTATCATTCAATTAGCACTGTAAAGGAGTGTGTAATTGTATCATTCAATTAGCACTGTAAAGGAGGGTGTTATCGTATCATTAAATAAGCACTGCAGCACGAACTCAGGGCCCCCTCAACCTTACGAATCGTAATAAGGCGTACTATTGATTTATTGTACATATTTATTTACCTTGGGGATTTTGAGTTGCTTATGATAGAGCAGGAGTGTCTTGGTGGCTTCTGACTACCAACCACACCGCAGTTACTAACCACACCACCAACCTTAACTACGCCACAGTTACTAATCACACCACAGTTACTGACGTACCTCAGGCATCTTGAGCTGATTATGATGGAGAAGTAGTGTCTAGGTGGCTTGCCTATGACTACCCGTGGGGCACTCTACAGTATACGGAAACTACAGTTACTGACATACCAATGTATGTTTACAGTCCAGGGGTAGCACTCAACAGTGCGCCCTGGGGGGGGGGGGGGGGGGGGGGGGGGGGGGGGGGGGTCTAGGGCACGGCACGGACAAAACATAGTGTGCCCCCTCCACATGCTGTACAACTGGCCAGTTCTAACCGCACCACAGTTACTGACATACCTCAGGGATCTTGAGCTGCTCATAATGCAGTTAGGTGGCTGGCTTCTGGCTACCCATTGGGCACTCCACAGTATACGGAAACTACAGTTACTGACATACCAATGTATTTTTACAGTCCAGGGGTAGCCAAATAGGCTAAAGAGACTTGCCCAACCTTGAAACCACAGTTACTGAGATACCGCAGGGATTTTGGGCTGTTCATGATGGAGTAGTTAGGTGGCTGGCTTATGACTATTATCCACACCACAGTTACGAATCACATCATCTACACACACCACTTATCCTACCCACAACACAGTAACTAATCACACCAAAGTTACTGACATACATCAGGGATCTTGAGCTGTTCACGATGGAGTAGTAGACACTCGGTAGCTGGCTTCTGACTACCCCAGGGGCACTCTTCAGTGCGCCCTGGGGGGGGGGGGGGGGGGGGGCTAGGGCATGGCACGTTCCGAAAATAGTGTGCTCCCTCCCCATGCTGTAAAACTGGTCAGTTCTAATCGCACCACCACAGTTACTGACATACCTCAGGGATCTTAAGCTGTTCATGATGGAGTAGTAGACACTCGGTAGCTGGCTTCTGGCTACCCCAGGGGCACTCCACAGTTCGCGCCCTCCCCATGCTGTAAAACTTGTCAATCCTAACCACCTTTCCGTCGTGGTCCTTGTTGAAGGCGCTTGAGTTGACAGCCTGCAGGGATCAGTCAAGGATATTTTTTATTATATATCATTTAGTCTGTTTGAATTCAAACAATACTCGTCGAGCTATTTTTATAAACTTTACAGCCTGCATGGATCAGTCAAGGATTTTTTTTTTTTATATCATTTAATATATTTAAATCAAACAATATTCGTCGGAGCTATTTTTATAAACCTTACAGCCTGCATGGATCAGTCAAGGAAGTTTTTTGTATGCAAACAATATTCGTGGAAGCTTTTTTTTAAGTTGACAGCCTGCAGGGATAAGTCAAGGATTATTTTTTAATACAAACGATATTCGTGGAAGCGGTTTTCATAAGTTCACAGCCTGCAGTGATTAGTCAAGGAAGTTTTAAATTATATATCTTGTACAAACAATATTCGGGGAAGCTTTGTTTTTATATAGTTGACAGTCTGCAGGTATCAATCAAGGATGTTTTTAATTATAAATCTTTTATAAAAACAATCTCCGTGTAAACTATTTTTAAAAACAGTTTACAGACTGCAGGTATCAGTCAAGGATGTTTTTAATAAATATCTTTTAATACAAGCAATATTCATGGAGACTACGTTTTTATATAATTGACAGTCTGCAGGTATCAATCAAGGATGTTTTTAATTATATTTCCTTCAATACAAATAATATTTGTGTGAACATTGTTTACATCAAGTCTACAGGTCGCAGGGATCAGTCAAGGAATTTATTTATAATTAGTCCTCTCGCCATCACAAGTGACGCGGACAATTGGCGGAGAGTGTTAGCTATCGCAGCGACAGGTGGCAACGGAATCGAGTGCAGCGGACTGAAGCCAGGGTTTACGAGACAGTTAGGTCCAGGGTAACTTGTAACAGATGGACAACGCGGTGACCCTGGGGGGCTCCAGCCCCCCAGAAGGGGGGCTCCGCCAAAAAGTGAGATTCACAAACACTTTTGGCTCAATCTTGCCCAGAGGATCGAAACATACCATTCTCACACCATACCGTTTCAATTAGCTTTTCTTTCTTTTCCTGGAGCCATCCACTGGGCCATGCCCCAAGATATCAACAGTGCAAGAAAGCTGGCTGTGCTAGCTTCAAGGTGCAATAGGTTGCATCATGTTTGGATGACTAGCCATTCAGGGGAGCTGCCTGGTGTTTTCCCTACTGCTCGTAGTTGAAAATAAACCGTTATGTCCCTCACAGCTCACCCCCCCCCCCCCCCCCCCTCCCCCTTTGCCCTGGGCTCCCCTCTTATTCTCATTCTTAGCTCGCAATTGCTGACAGGAAATTGCAGATCGTTAACACTGGCTGAGAAATTCGAAACACAGGGACAAGGGGTGGGGGGGTGGGGGGGTGGGGGTGAGGGGTGGGGCGGGATCAAAATAGGAAGTCTAAGCAGGTACTTGAGCAGACTCCCCTCAACCCCACCCCACTACCACCCTCCCCTAATCCCCACCCCACTTCTAACACCCTACCCCCATCCCCAGCCCACTTCAAGCACCCTACCTTGGTGATGTCGTACAAGGTATCACTATCACCAGGCTCCTCTCCAGGCACTCGGAAGAGACGACGGGCAATGATATATTCACGTAGTGAGAGGAAGCTGAAGGGGAACTTGCGCATCCAGCGATACACCTGCAGGAGTTGTTAGTTAGGGTTAGTTAGAGTTAGTTAGGGTTAGTCATCCCCGTTCTGACGAATGGCTCGATGGTTGAGCTCCTAGAAAGAACCAAGAAATTACCGGGTTCAAATCCCCATGGGTGCGATTTGGTGTTCGCGGTCGCTGTCAACTGCCATGGTAGCTTTGTCCAGGAAAAGTTGCAGCCCGTTCCCTGCTGCCGTAAGACAGGGCTCCCTTAATACCACGCCCCACCAGGAGTTATCATTACTAGGGTTAGTTAGAGTTAGTAAGGGTCAGTTAGGGTTAGTTAGGGACGGAGTCAGGCCCTTATTGACGGTGCTACTTGTTCTTGCCATACACCTGCATGGGGTGTTAGTTAGGGTCAGTTAGGGTTAGTTAGGGACGGAGTCAGGCCCTTATTGACGATGCTACTTGTTCTTGCCATACACCTGCATGGGGTGTTAGTTAGGGTAAGTAAAGGTTAGTAAGGGTTAGCTAGGGACGGAGTCAGGACTTCATTGACGGTGCTACTTGTTCTTGCAATACACCTGCAGGGGGTGTTAGTAAGGGTTAGTTAGGGTTAGTTAGGGTTATTTAGGAACGGAGACAGGCCTTTATTGATGGTGCTACTTGTACTTGCCATACACCTGCAGGGGGTGTTAGTTAGGGTTGTAGCTAGGGCTAGAGTCTTTTGAGTTTGCCTTAAGAGCAAAAAAGCTGCCAGTGCTACATAAAGACACAGGTTCCTTTCCTTATAAATCCCTGGGCCTCTTTTGGGAATTACGCGCAGCAGCTTCTACCCAGCTCCATTAGCCAGTGACTTAGTCAAGCCCAAAGATAGGCAGCTAAATATTTCATTCAGGTTTGGCCCAAGGGTGGGTGAAAGAAGCTGTCTAGAAGCTTCTAAAAAGAAGACTTTCGTAGCCCAAAAAAGAAACAGTGAAGTTAAAGTTGAAGTGACACAGGCACTAGCTAGCTTCTGGTCTGGCCTAATGGCGGGTGAAAGGAGCTGCCTAGAAGCTGCTACTCATAGCCCAACAAAGAAGCAGTGAAGTTAGAGTTGAAGTGTCACTGGCACTAGCTAGCTTCAGGCTTGGCCCAAGGGTGGGTGAAAGGAGCTGCCTGGAAGCTGCTACTTGTAGCCCCAAAAAGAAGCAGTGAAGTTAAAGTTGAAGTGTAACTGGCACTAGCTAGCTTCAGGTTTGGCCCGAGGTTGGGTGAAAGGAGCTGCCTAGAAGCTACTACTTGTAGCCCAACAAAGAAGCAGTGAAGTTTAAGGTGAAGTGTCACTGGCACTAGCTAGCTTCAGGTTTGGCCCAAGTTTGGGTGAAAGGAGCTGCCTAGAAGCTACTACTTGTAGCCCAACAAAGAAGCAGTGAAGTTGAAGTTGAAGTGACACAGGCAGTAGCTAGATTCAGGTTTGGACCAAGGGTGGATGAAAGGAGCTGTCCAGAAGCTACCACATGTAGCCCAAAAGAGAAACAGTAATGTTACAATTTAATTGGCGTTTAGCGATAGCCAAAATACAATCAAACAAAAGCTACAAGGGATTTTAACTAATGCCGACAAAAGTTGAAGTGACACGAGGTCTTACCATTTCACGATTGGCGAACGATCCCTGATCCACCACCACCAACCACAACCAACCACCACCACCAACCTCCAACCACCACCAACACACATCCCCTTCAATTTGAGATCACCACAATTCATAACTAATTCAGGAATGGGCCAAACATCACCAAACCAGGGGGAACTAACTCAGTTACAGGTCTTACCATCTCACGATTGGTGAACGATCCCTGCTCCAGAATCTTGTTCTCAATGATCATATCGTCCTGCAAGGGTTATACCATATTTGATCAATCATCTCTGTTTTATACAACCATATCGTCCTGCAAGGGTCATACCATATTTTGTCAGTCGTCCAGGTTCAGTACGATCATATCGCCCCGCAAGGGTTATACCATGTGTTGTCAATCATCCATGTTCTCTATGATCATATCGTTACACAAGGGGAACACCAATTTCTCTCTCTCTATCATCATATAGTCCTGCAAGGGTTACGCCATTTTTTGTCAATTGTCAATTTGGTCAAAAACCTAATTCGATTACAGTTACAACTGTTGGCGTCTTTTTTCTCAAAAGAGAGAGAGAGAGAGAGAGAGAGAGAGAGAGAGAGAGAGAGAGAGAGAGACTACTTTGATTTGGGGGTTCTCTCTTGAAGAGTGAGGAGGTGATATGCGGGTTCAACTGTTGGTATCCACTTAGTGTGCTCCCTGGGTTTTTTTATCACACGGGGGGGCTTTGAATTCGAAGACGGAGAAAGAGAAAAACATCATGTGACACATGGGCTCAGGGGCAGGGGCAGTAACTCAAAAGGTTGACTCATGCACAAAGCGCCACACTGACTAATGCACAAGGCGTCACACTGACTCATGCACAAAGCGCCACACTGACTCATGCACAAGGCGTCATTCTGACTCATGCACAAAGCGCCACACAGACTCATGCACAAGGCATTACATTGACTCATGCACAAAGCGCCACACTGACTCATGCACAAAGCGCCACACTGACTCATGCACAAGGCATCACACTGACTCATGCACAAGGCATCACACTGACTCATGCACAAGGCGCCACACTGACTCATGCACAAGGCATCACACTGACTCATGCACAAGGCGTCACACTGACTCATGCACAAGGCGTCACACTGACTCATGCACCAATCATCACACTGACTCATGCACAAAGCGCCACACTGACGCATGCACCAAGCATCACACTGACTCATGGACAAGGCATCACACTGACTCATGCACAAAGCGCCACACTGACGCATGCACCAAGCATCACACTGACTCATGGACAAGGCATCACACTGACTCACCCAAGTAGGGCGTGTCTCATTGTCCAGGTAGAAGTCCATAAACTCATCAGCTGTCACATTAGCCGATAAAGTCAGCGTCTTGTATTCCGTCTTTCCATCCTGCAGAGCGTGCATGTAGAGTTTTGAACTTCAGAAAGTGGGTTTGTGGTAGCTTCGTGGGGTTAGGCCTCCTCTAGGGACAGCGTCCTGTTCGCATTATTTTAAAAACTATATGTATTTATGATTAACTATATTCATTTAAACAACTTTGAATCGCTTTTTTCTATAGGGTCTGAAGGGCGCAGCCCCCTGATTTGATTTGTTTTGTTTTGGGGTGGGGGTGGGGGTGGGGGTCCTCTAGGAAACATGCATTTTGCACGTGGATGACATAACAGGGTTAACATCTTGTACTCTGTTTTCCATCCTGAAGAGCACACATAAATAGGGACAGGCATATCATATGATGCTTACCTAAGACGAGGATGATATCATATATCATACAAATTGCATCATATGATATTGTATATAAATAGTAACTGCAGCCTAGTCAGACTGCCGGCATCATATGATGACATTCCCTACACAGAAAACGATTGTTTTGGGTTCAGTTCATCAATGCTTTTTCTTTTTAGCCCTTCATGTCACGATTGGGCAAGTCCCTTTAGCCTATTTGGCCTACCCCTGGATTGTGGGATACATACATTCACACAAATATGTAAGAGGTTGGTTTGGTTTGGTTTGGTTTGGTTTGGGTTTGATTTGGTTTGGTTTGGGTTGGAAGGGTTTGGTTTGGTTTGGTTTGGGTTTGATCTGGTTTGGTTTGGGTTGCTTTTGGGAGATACAAAGCTGGCAGGAGCACCCCGAAGGATACTAAGAGCAACATGGTGCTGCGTAAAGACAATGTTTCCTTTCCTTAAAATACCTAGAGGCCATCATGACTTGTATGTCATTAAGCTCTATCTCCCCAAACACTGGTCAGATCCAGGTCAACAGATTCCAACCCACCTTCAGCATGCGCTGCCAATCTTTGCATTTGATTATGTTTTGGATTTCCTTGTTCAACATCTGCTTTCAATCACCAGCGGAGGAGTTGGGAGAATCATCGTAGATTTGGCCTTAAAAAGTTGAGGTACGAGGTACGACTGCAAAAACAACTGGCTGCACGCATGGTGGTTCATTCTAACTCACCTTCAGAGTGCCTCGCCAGGCTGAGCATTTAATTATGTTTGGGATTTCCTTATTCAATATCTGCTCCCAACCAAAAGCGAAGGAGTTGGGGAAATTGTAGCAGATTTGACATTAAAAAATCGAGGTACATAGTACGACTGAAAAGAAAACCCAGGTTGCACGCATGGTGGTTCATTCCAACTCACCTTCAGACTGCGTCGCCAGGCTTGGTATTTAATTATGTTTGGGATTTCCTTATTCAATATCTGCTCCCAATCACCAGCGAAGGAGTTGGGGCCCTCCATGTGCTCTTGGAAGAAGTCCAGATCCGCCTGGCCGACGTACCTAAGAGAGGGTATGGGGAGAGTGGAGTGAATATCTTTTGTTTTTAGGGTTAAGAGTTGTCCAGATCCGCCTGGCTCACACACCTAGAGAGGATATGAGGAGAGTGGAGTGAATATCTTTTGAGTTTAGGGTTTAGCGTTAAGGGTTGTCCAGATCCGCCTGGCTCACATATCTAGAGAGGATATGAGGAGAGCGGAGTGAATATCTTTTTGGTTTAGGGTTTAGGGTTGTCCAGATCTGCCTGGCTCACGTACCTAAGAGAGGATATGAGGAGGGCGGAGTGAACATCTTTGGGGTTTAGGGTTAAGGGTTGTATAGATCCACCTGGCTCACGTATCTAAGACAGGATATGAGGAGAGCCGAGTGAATATCTTTTGGGTTAAGGGTAGGAAGCACAAAGCCCGGGGGGGTTGTGGGGGGGCATGTCTGACTAGTTCAGCCATGCGTCGCCATGCATCGACGGAATAGCGTCGTGTCGCACACACACAAAAAACAGTGCTACCAGCAGCAGCTTCTAGGAAGCTCCTGTGGCTTACTACCCAGCCAAACCTGTAGCAGCGCCGAGTATCTGGAAGCTGATAGAATCATCTTTCCAGTACTGTTGAACTCTTGAGGCTCATAGGCTGGCTCAGGGAGCTTCCTAGAAGCTGCTGCTCGCAGCCAAAAAGAATAGCTATGGCAGGGGTGCTGGGAATCCTTGATTAACCTGTGTCCTGTCACCACTCACCAATCTTTCCCTATTGGCTCATCCCCTCCTTCCTTGGGTATCTCAATTGTATCCCCCTCCTGCGCATCAAATTAATTGCATCTTGTGTTGGGGTTTGAACCGGCCAAACTGTTTTGTGAGAGTGCTGGTACAATGTTGAATGGACAATGGGGTCCGAAATCAGCAGGCCTAACTGTTTTGTGAGGGTGCTGGTACAATGCTGAATGGACAAGAGGGTTGGAAATCAACAGACAGTTTTTGTGTGAGGGTGCTGGTACAATGCTGAATGGACAAAAGGGTTGGAAATCAACAGCCCCGACTGTTTTGTGAGGGTGCTGGTACAAGCTTGATAAGACCAAAGGATTCGGAAATAAACAGGTCACTTGGTGTGAGGGTGCTGGTACAAGATTGAATGGACATAAGGGTTGGAAATTAACAGGCCATTTATGAGTGAGAGGGTGATGATACCAGGTTGGGTGGACGAGAGGGTTGAAAACCAACAGGCCCAACTGTTGTGTGAGTGTACTGGTACAAGGTTGGATGGACAGAAGGGTCAGAAACCACTTTCAGCCTGGACCATGGAAGAAGGATAGTGACTGCACCAGTTGAGAAGCAGCATATAATTGTATGGGTATTTTTTCACCCCAATCAACCTGGTACTGCACCAGGTGTGAAGCAGCATGTCCTTTTTACCCCAATCCATCTGGTATTGCACCAGGTGCGCAGCAGCATGTTATCTGTGCCCCCGTTCATCTGGTGATGCACCAGGTGTGCAGCAGCATGTTGCTTGTGCCCCTACCCTTCTGGTGCCACTCCAACTGACCTTAGCTCCCACGACCAGGTCCCTCAACCTGGGCACCAACCGCTGCCACAGCTCCCTGCGCGAATGTGGGTGCCGTGAGTTACGCTCGAATGCATGTGATACTTGCAGTGCAGAGTGATCGCGTCAGGTGGCATCGTGGCATCGTGATGTCTGCTGTTTACGTGTACACACTGTGCAGAATATAGACTGTGCACGCAGAGATTTCACAGAGTTCAGAGCTTCCATGCTGACTCATAGCACAGATAGGTGACGTCGAAGTGACCATATGGTCATAGTTTGCCTTGTTCAGCTGCTTACCAGGCCAGGAGAGAAGCGTTCATGGCGAGCAGAAAATTGAAACCCCATAAGGGTAGCTGCAACAACCGGGAAATAATTAGATCAGGGAAGTACCGGAGTGGGATCGATGTTGAAAAGAAAGGACCCTACATATTGCGAAATTAAGGGTTCTAGTTGCCATAGCACTAGCATTGGCGACGCAACCGCTAGGATGAACGCGCTATCGCCAAAAAAATCGTCCATGCTGGGCCAGGGAAGCCCACGGGGTAAAAGCTAGGCGAAATCAATAAGGACAACGGGAACGTCTGACAGGTTCAGTAATAGGATCAGAGTAGCAAGTCGTAGATTACCTGCCATGTTGGCCTCGCCGAACCTCCACCAAAATCCAATCCAAGTGCCCAACGCCAGCACCAACCCTCCTCGACCCCGTGAAGTCCAGCTAGCGCTTTGAGAAAAGGGGTCCCCGGGAAGGGTCTCCTGGCGTCTCGGCACCTGCCGACCCGGACTTTTCTCTCTCTCCCCTCCTGGCCATCATTGCTTCCCTAATCGAGCGCTACGTAAATTCCTTTGATTGAACTCCATTCTTAATCAATCAGCCATCAATCACCTTTTCCGACTTCGCTCTGCTCCCACCTTTGCTAATTCATCAGCGCCACCGACGGTTTCTGTTCATTGCTATTCTACACCATGGCCTTCAGTCAGGCTGAGCACGACTACTGCGCCCAAGCCATTCAGCAAGGCATCCGCTTGGATGGTAGAGGGCCCAAGGACTTCAGACCCATTGAGTTGGAGCTAGGTTTAATAGCCCAAGCCAGTGGGTCAGCCAGACTTCACTTGGGCTCAACAGATGTCATTGTTGGTGTGAAGGTAAGTTTGGAGGCAGCATGATCAGCACAGACGTTGCCGCTCCGCCTGTAGAATTCAATTTAATTGATTACATGGTCTACCAGCCTTCAGGCCGCCCACCGTCTGCAGAAGTAGTTATCACGGGAAGTATAAACACTACAACTCCACACTCTTGAGTATAGAATGCAACCAGATGGATGTAGACTGTCTGCAGGCAAGCATATCAACTGACATATACATTGCCGTACGGTCTGTGTATGTATGTTTTAGTCCAGGGGTGTGTCAATGAGGCTGAAGGGACTTGCCCAACCTATAACGACCAAGATAATTCTAGACGACAAGGCAAGGCTATAACAATCACTTCATGACCTGGTCCCCCCAAAATCACAAGCAAACAGACATCGCACCAACCATGCACATAAACTTGCAGCCAACAATTGATGATTGTGATTACCACCATCACCTGCCTAAGACGGCAAGCAGCCTTATAGGTTGTAGCCATGTAACCAAGTGTGTGTGTGTGTGTGTGTGTGTGCAGCCTTGAACGTTGGAGCCATGTAACCAATTTCAATTTCAATTTCAAGCTCAAGTTCAAGTTACCCCCATTAGCCACCATAGTGACTTCCCAAGCCTTTCGTGCACCCTCTTGTCTATCTGAATACCTAACATGTGTATCCTCATGCAGTTGCCACCATTCGTCCCCCTGTGCATTCATCCCAATCATCCCTGATATTCCCTTCCAGCCTATCTAGAAAACTAATAATTCGAAGACTCTGTAAGTAGCTTATTCCCTTTCAAACGCTGGACTGTTGCCGTAGTGACTTTCCCGAGCTGCGGCGTACGGGAGGGTCCCCTTAACACCACGTCCCTCCAGGCGGTCTCTTTTTTTCCGTACGCTGGCCAATTATGGCTAAGTCATACCTAGACACTAGCAATTTGTTGTTCTTTTGACAAAGAGGATTTTCGCTTAAAGGGTGGGTCTCCGTGCATTAGCCCTAGACTCAAGGATTTTGTCGATGTCATTGGCAGAGTCACTCCTACATAACGAGGGACTGGGCACCCGTATGTCGACAGGAGATGCCCACCCATGACCAATCACACCTGCACCCCTGGCCCACCAATAATAGCGAAGTGATACCCTAAATTCGGCAACAGGCTTGGTGAAAGAGTAAGAAAAGTTAAAAATTACCAAGGACAGCCGATATCATTACAACATACTGTCAACCTCCCACTCTCCCACAAGTGCCTCAGTGCATCTCTATGCGAACTCCCGCTACATAAAGCGATCGCTATTTGGGACCCTGTTTTGGCCCAAACTTCCGCTACTATGACACCCCCCTAGGGGGGCCTTTGGGCTTACCCAAATCGCTACCTGGACCCTTGGTGTGTATAAAATCACTGAAAGCAACCAGGAGACCCCCTTTCTGAAACAAATAAAATAGCTCTGGCAACTCTTTGGAAACCCACGCAGTCCGAGCTCCGGCGCTGTAGCGGTCTGCAGAAGCAAACCCATAGTAAACATTCCCCAGAGCAAGCGGACGGGAAGGTTCCTGCAACCTCACGCCCCATGGCAAGGCGTAACATTTTTCTTTTAATTTTTGCAAACACCCGCAGGTTGGGGTGGACCAGCCTGAGGCAACCAAGCCTGAGTGTGGGAGGCCACACCCACACAACCTCTACCACCCACCCACACCCGACCCACCCACCCACACCTGAACCACCTACCCACACACCCACACACATCCACACCACTTCCACCCCCATCACTCGCACCACCAGGGGGCAACAGGGTTTGCGAAAGCGGAAGACAAGATTTAATATGACAAAGTGCAGCAAATTTAAGTACTTCATAACGGCATACTGTCAACCTCCCACTCACCCGCAAGTGCCCCAATGCAACCCTCCCCACCTCACCTGCAGCTCACCAGCTCACCTGCAGCTCACTTGCAGCTCACTTGCAGCTCACCAACTGCTCACTAGGTCATCTGCACCATGCAAAGACACGCAGGTTGGGGTGGGCCAGCCCAAGGCAACCAAGCCTGAGTGTGTGAGGCCGCACCCTAACCACCTCCACCACACCATACCCGACCCACCCACACACTCCTGAACCATCTACCCACACATTCACACCACCTCCACCCCCACCACCCACACCACCAGGGGGCGACAGGGATTGCGAAAGCGGAAGGTAAGATACCGTCAACCTCCCACTTACACGCAAGTGCCTCAATGCAACCCGCACCACCTCATCATCTGCTCACCAGCTCATCTGCACCATACAAAGTCACACCACCTCCACCCCCACCACCCGACCCACCCACCCTCACCTGAACCACCTACCCACACGCATCCACACCACCTCCACCCCCACCACCTGTACCACCAGGGGGCAACAGGGTTAGCGAAAGCGGAAGATAAGATACTGTCAACCTTCCACTCACCCGTAAGCGCCCCAATGCAACCACCTGCTTACCACCTCACCATCTGCTCACCACCTCACCACCTCACCACCTCACCACATCTGCGCCATGTAAACCCACGCAGGTTGAGGTGGGCCAGCCCGAGGCAACCAAGCCTGAGTGCGGGAGGCTTCAAGTCACTGTAGAGTGCTCCCCAACCGCTTCACCTGACTATGAAGTAAGTTTCAGTTACGTTACGTCAGTTACAGTTATGAGAAGTCAGTTACAGTTGCATGAAGTCAGTTACAGTTACGTGAAGTCAGTTACAGTCACGTGAAGTCAGTTACAGTCACGTGAAGTCAGTGACAGTTACAGTTACGTGAAGTCAGTTACAGTTACGTGAAGTCAGTCACAGTTACGTGAAGTCAGTTACAGTAACGTGAAGTCAGTTACAGTCACGTGAAGTCAGTGACAGTTACAGTTACGTGAAGTCAGTGACAGTTACAGTTACGTGAAGTCAGTGACAGTTACGTGAAGTCAGTTACAGTTACGCGAAGTCAGTTACAGTAACGTGAAGTCAGTTACAGTTACAGTTACTTGAAGTCAGTGGCAGTTACAGTTACATGAAGTCAGTCACAGTTACAGTTACGTGACGTCAGTCACAGTTACAGTTACGTGAAGTCAGTCACAGTTACGTGAAGTCAGTTGCAGTTACGTGAAGTCAGTCACAGTCACGTGAAGTCAGTGACAGTTACAGTTACGTGAAGTCAGTTACAGTTACGTGAAGTCAGTTACAGTTACGTGAAGTCATTTACAGTTACAGTTACGTGAAGTCAGTGACAGTTACGTGAAGTCAGTAACAGTTACGTGAAGTCAGTGACAGTCACGTGAAGTCAGTTACAGTCACGTGAAGTCAGTGACAGTTACAGTCACGTGAAGTCAGTGACAGTGACAGTTACGTGAAGTCAGTGACAGTTACGTGAAGTCAGTTACAGTTACGTGAAGTCAGTTACAGTCACGTGAAGTCAGTGACAGTCACAGTTACGTGAAGTCAGTTACAGTTACGTGAAGTCAGTTACAGTTACGTGAAGTCAGTTACAGTCACGTGAAGTCAGTTACAGTTACGTGAAGTCAGTGACAGTTACGTGGAGTCAGTTACAGTCATATGTGTGTGTGTGGGTGTGGGTGTGGGGGGGGGGGGCAAATACAAGCTTCTTTACAGGCAGTGAGTACTAGGGATCTAAGTTGAAATTCTGGAAAAGAGAAGTTAACAGTAAGAGGAGACGGGAGATAGGGACGAATGATTACAAGAACCAGCTCGAAAGCTCACACTATCTGTCTGGCTGCTTGGTGGTGCAGGGCCGAGGAGGAGACGCATGGGGCCTACAACTAGCTGCCGCACTTGAGAGCAGTCTATGTCCTCCTGGGGCTCAAAAAGGTAAGAGCTTGGCTGATGAGACAGTGGGGACACATAAACCTTTTTGGCAGAGAAGGGGGGGGGGGGGGGGGGGGGGGGGGGGGGTAAGCCAAAAATATAACCGACACCTGCATAATATCACAGTACAACAAGCACACGCCAGCCCTGCAATTTTTGGCGGAGCCCCCTGTTGAAGGGGGCGGGAGTCCCTATGGTCACCCTGTTGTCTGTCTGTGCGCGTGTCCGTCTGACGGAGACAAAGCCAGACACGTCAGCCAACGATCTCGTAACTAACTCGCTCCGTCGCAACCTGTCGCTCCGTTGCAAACACTCTCCGCCATTTTTTAGCGTCGCTTGCAACGCTGCATAGAACTTGTTTTGTTTGTGATGCTCATAAGTTGGCCATAATCCATCAAGCCGTGGGCATGTTTAAAACTCAGTAGGGCACCATGAACATTAAACTGCCAACGTCGTCATCAGCATCATCAGCACCATCAGCATCACCATCATCACCGTCATCGTCCACCACCACGACCACCACAATCATCACCATCATCAGCATCTGCATCAACACCATCAGCATCATCAGCATCACCGATGTCGTCCACCACCACGACCACCACCAGCATCAGCATCAGCACCATCAGCATCACCATCATAATCAGCACCACCATCAGCAGCAGCACCATCAGCACCATCATCGCCACCATCAGCAGCACAACAATTGAGAACATGGCAGTTATTTTCTTCCACCAGCAGCAGCTTCTAGGCAGCTCCTGTGGCGTGCTACCCAGCCAAAGCTGTACTAAGTCGTGCAACCGGAAGCTGATAGAATCATCTGTCCAATGCTGTTGAAATCTTGGGGCTTAGCCCTGAGGCTGGCGCAGGTAGCTGCCTAGAAGCTGCTGCTTGTAGCCAGGGGAAAAAGCTATGATTGATAAGTAGTGTGAGTACTCACTCCCGAGAGATAGACCAAGACTGAAGGGACCTGAATTTTAGACGAACGCAAACAAAAGGTCGTGCACACACACTGTACTGCACCGTACCGCATCTCGAGTCACCGCGACGCACCAAACAACCCACACCTCTTACCTATCCTACTAGAATATTCAGAGAGGCTTAAACTCGTAGTCTTGTTTGCTGAACCTGCCCCTCCTGCTGCTGCTTCTTAGGCTGCGGAGTTCCACTTGAGTCTCTGAACATCATCAGCGGGAAGACCTGTTGGGTGGTGTATGTGGACGCTCTAGTGCTAAACGATGACGGGAATGTGCTGGGAGCCCTGGGGATGGCATGCTGGGCTGCACTAGCCAATACCCGCATCCCTCACGTTGAGCTGGTGGCCGGGGAGGGGGATGAGGAGCCGGAGCTGGAGCTAGACGACGACATGGACAACGCCATGCAGCTGGACGTGTCTGGCATCCCCGTCATGGTGTCTGTGTCCCAGGTAGGCTGCTGGTGGGCGGATATGGGTGGGGGGGGGGGGGGGGGGGTGAGGCATGGGTGGGCAAGCAGGTAGGGTGACGGTGGACGGATCTGGGTGGGTGGGTGGAGGCGTGGGTGGGCGGATCTGGGCGGGTGGATGAGGCATGGGTGGGCAAGCAGGTAGGGTGACGGTGGACGGATCTGGGTGGGTGGGTGGAGGCGTGGGTGGGCGGATCTGGGCGGGTGGATGAGGCATGGGTGGGCAAGCAGGTAGGGTGACGGTGGACGGATGTGGGTGGGTGGGTGGAGGCGTGGGTGGGCGGATCTGGGTGGGTGGATGAGGCATGGGGGGGCAAGCAGGTAGGGTGACGGTGGACGGATCTGGGTGGGTGGGTGGAGGCGTGGGTGGGCGGATCTGGGTGGGTGGATGAGGCATGGGGGGGCAAGCAGGTAGGGTGACGGTGGACAGATCTGGCAGGGTGGGTGAGGCATGGGTGGCCTAGGTAGGGTGACAGTTTACGGATCTGGGTGGGTAGATGAGGCATGGGTGGCCTAGGTAGGTTGACAGTTTACGGATCTGGGTGGGTGGGTGGAGGCGTGGGTGGGCGGATCTGGGTGGGTGAGTGGAGGCGTGGGTGGGCGGATCTGGGTGGGTGGATGAGGCATGGGTAGGCAAGCAGGTAGGGTGACGGTGGACGGATCTGGCAGGGTGGGTGAGGCATGGGTGGCAGGATTTTCTTGAAGGTAGCTCCTTGTAGCACACGTGTGAAATTATACACCTTTGGTGTTTTGGGGTTGTTATGTTAGAGCCATTTGGGTTTGCTTTGTGTGCATATGTGATGGGCAGCACCTCCTGGAACACCACCCCAACCCCACTGCTAATTTGGGGGGTCTTTGGAACCCTTTCATTTGGCTATACAGGGTGCATTTGGGGTGAGAGGGGTGCCGCAAGGGTACAGAAAAAGGTGCGGACCCCCCCCCCCCCCCCCCCCCCCCCCCCCAAAAAAAAAGCTGCCTGTAGCACCCTACAGGCTACTTGGAGCACCATAATACTGCAACAATAAGCTTTTTCTTTTCCTTCGACATAACCCAGATGGGTGGGCGAGCAGGTGAGTGTCTGGCTTAGGATACTGCCTGTTTTAACAGGCAGGATCTTTTAAGAGAGAGGGTTTGGTTGAAACCCTCTTTAGAGGGTGACCAGAGTTTCTTTTTTCGACGATGCGTCGCCATTCCGTCGAATGCTACACCCCCCCGGACAATATAGGGACGCGCTGCCCCCTGATCCCCCCAGGCTACGCACTTTGCGCTCCACCATGAGATGGCTACTTAACTATCCTGAAATCAGGGTTGAGTAGCCCAAGTAGTGAAGTAGCTACTCAACCTGGACTACAGAAATATGAAAAAAAGACTGAGGGTGACAACATACGGACCAGGGTACTACTTCTTGCCAAATTGGTCAGCGCTTTTTAGTGCAAACAGCGCACAAAACTGCGCGCTGCGCCCACAGAGGGTTGAAAAAACTGCGCGAAACGCGCAGAGGGGCTCAAAAAGGCAGCGCGGCACCACGCTGCCGCGCGCGCTTAGTAGTACCCTGATACGGGCATACCTGAACATAAATTGTTTTTTAAAGTAGCCGGAGGATGTCATCTCACCAGTTGCATCATCTCTTTTCAGGTTAGGGAAGTAGTTAGGTGGATGGGCAATGGGAGCGGTGTAGGCAGCCTTCAACTGTTGTGAGGTGGGGTGGGGTGGGGAAAGAGACCCCCTTAGGGTTCTTAGGCATGGGCAGAGCCCCCGCGCAAATATGAAGAATTAAATGAACTCTATCTACACCCTTTAATTCCTTTTCCGTAAAGGCCCCCCTATAATGCCGGCATCCCTCGCTACTTACGTCGCTTCCCCCTTCCACATTTCCTCCCCTTCTTCTACCCTCCCTCACTGAGAAGGGTACCCAAGGAGGGTTGTTCAGAACGATGCGTCCTGTGTCGCAGACACAATGTCGAAGGGTTCGTAACGTCCTGAGACGCAACGTGGGAAGGGTCTGTTGCGTCGCAGACGCACCTTCAGTGGGTTAGTTGCATCTCAGGGCGCAGGCTATGGGTCGCTTGCGGGTCGCTTGTGTCTCAGGACGCGGGCTATGTGATTGTTTACGTCTCAGGACGCAGGCTGTAAAAAATATTATGTCTCAGGATGCAGGCTGTAAAATTGGTTGCGTCTGAGGACGCAGAGCTGGGGGTCCTCCCTCTTGAGGGTACTCAAGCTGCATGAGTACTGTATCCCTACCTATTTGCAACCCATACCTTCGCATCAAGAACTTTACCTACCCCACACCCACCCCGCACGCACCACCTGTCACACCCATCTCACCACAACCACAACCTCCCCCCCCACACACCAATCACACACACCCTCCTCTACCTCCCCTCCCCACCCACCCACCCCACCCCACACGCCCACTGACTATTGCCCTTCTGTCAGTGTGCAGGTTGGGCATGCCAGCGTGATGGATTTGATACTCCAAGAAGAGGCTTGTGCATCTGCAACAATGCACGTAGCGGTGAGTGACGGAATTTTCTCCTTTGTACACTTATGTAAATATATATTTGTGTTTGTTGTATGTATTTTGAGGATTTTATACTCCAAGAAGAGGCTTGTGCAATTGCAACAATGCACGTAGCGGTGAGCGGCGGATGTGTCTCCTTCATACACTTACATATCTGTGTTTGTTGTATGTCTGTTTCCAAACCATTCACCAATATTGTGTACACCTACGTTACATTACATTGCGCTGGCATCACCAGGCCATTGTTGACCCAAGACCCAAGCCTGCTCCACAACATCCGGGAGGGGTCTTCCAACTAATCCTCAGAAAAAGAAAGGCAATATTGCAGCAAGCAAGCGTTATTATCAGCACTAATTCCATATGCTATATATGTATTGCTTTGTATGAAACAGTTGTTTCACTAGATTATGCGTAGTGTACGCTTTCTCACGGTGGTCAAGTGGTACATCAAGGCTGCAGTGCACTTCGTTTTGTTGCTGGGTGCTACGCCCAACTTACGGTGCATTTCCATTGGACTCGACTTTACCACTCGACTTGGATTAACTTGCGCAAATGCTAAGTCAAGTCCGTTTAAGTCAAGTTTTGTGTGTGTGGGTGTGTGGGGTGTGTGTGTGGGGGGGGGGGGGGGGGGGGGGGGGGGGCTTAGGACAACCCTGCTGAGGTTGCTATACTTTGCTAATTGGTATTTGCTCTGCTGCAGGCGGTGTGTATGTTACATTCCAGGGGTAGCCAAATAGGCTTAAGGGACTGGCCCAAGCTCGATATCATGAGGGGCTCAGACAAAAACAAGCTCTTATCAGGGCCCCCAACAAATCGGTTTACCAATGGAGGCCTTGAGTTTGTGCTACAGAAATAAATTAGTTTTACGATTCTCAGAGGATTCTCATCAGGGTACTACAAAGCGTGCGCGGCAGTGCGATTTCGCGCACGTTTTTAAGCCCCACTGCGCGTTCCCAGTTTTTTCAACCCCCTGTGGGCGCAGCGCGCAATTTTTGCGCTTCTTGCACTAGAAAGGGCTGACCAATTTGACGTTAGTGCGCTTCAAGCGCTGACCAATTTGACAAAAAGTAGTACCCTGATTCTCATCACGTGTTTTCTTGGTGGTTGGCCCCTGTGTATGTTTGTCTGTCACAGTCCAGGGGTATGCCAAATAGGCCGAAGGGACTTGCCCAACCGTGATTGGAAGGGCTTAAAAAAAAAAGCATTGATGAACTGAATCCCAAACAATCGTTTCACCGACGGGCCCTGTGCAAGCAAACGGGCTTGCCCCCTCAACCTCACGCCTCATTATAAGCCGTACTCTTTATTTGTTCATTTATCACATTTGTTCTGCTGCAGGTGGATGCGAAGTCTCGAGTATGTGGGGCCACCAAGGAGGGACTTGCAGGCATCGACCCTAGTATGGCAACAGCAATGCTTGAAGCTGCGCAGACGATGGGGCCTATATTGTTGTCTAAGCTCGATGCTTATATAGCGGCAACTGCGGCGAAGGCTGTAGCATCTTAACTTGTTGTCCGCTTAGTGCGCTCGCTGGTTTCTGTGATAATACCGAGGTGTTAACTTATATATATATATATATATATATATATATATATATATATATGGGATCGGTTTGGCGATGAGTTAACATGCGCTATGGTCGTGCACGCCTACCTACCTGCCTGCCCCGAAAAACCCTCATAACATGCTACATTGCTCACCTCGCACCCTGCGAACTTGCTAATCGCACGGGATCTTGGGAGATCGTGGGCAACCCATAGGTGGCTGAAAAACCATGTGTTTGTGTTTACAGTCTTGTCGGTTAAGGCTTGGCCAGATATTATAACATGTAGCTATTCAATTCAAACTTGAACTTGAACTTGGTTACATAGCTTCAACCAGCCAAGTGGCTGCTTGTCGTCTTCGGCAGTAAAACAAATATTAACAGGAAAATGTGAACTCGAACAAATCCCTTTTTTCATTTTGTTTTTTCGATTTTGTTTTCTCCCCTTCATCTGAACTGGAAAACAGTACAATGAAAACCTATTCATACCTATCAAAAAAAACTTGATACAGTCTCTTCATATATTCATGGATGAACTAAGGAACCTTCTCTCGACATTCAACTTCTGGATTCCACATCAGGTAATGTAGAGGAATCATTTTGCTCTCAGATAGTGAAATCAGGTTCTAATACTTTCTTCTTGAATTCAGCAAGGCTTCGTCAGTACATTCAAATACCACATGGTGTTCATCTGGTCTTTGCTCTGGTCGGCACCGGTGCTGAGGTAGGCCCGGCCGAGGGCAGACCAACAATGTGCGGATGTTGAAGGCTAGTCTTTCACTCCAATCTCGTTCACCCTTTTCAAGGCCTGCTGTTGCACCACATATATTGCAGACCTAGTTTCTGAGATTCTGTAGCAAGGCCCTATTTCCAAAATTCCTGCCCAACGCGTTGTCCAGACCATATTCAAAGCACACGCAAAGCCCCCCGCCCCCCCGCCCCCCCCCCCCCCCCCCCCCCCCCCCCCCCCCCCCCCCCCCCCCCCCCATCCACCCACCCACCCTCACCAGATGTGCCTGAAAACACACACGTCCCTGTCTAAATGTGCGCGCCACTATTTTGGCTACTGTATGGACTTCGAAGTCTTTGCCTCCTTATTTTTCGCACCCCGTGTCCCTATTCCTGCCCATTGCAAGTTGCAAATTGACAACGTCAATTAGTATAGCATTTCAGCGGATTAATTGGATTTTTATATTTCGTAGTTCGTACCGTAGTTCGTACCTCACAATCCTGGCCTGGAAATTCGAAAATTCAGAGATTTCTGGGAGAACTGTCGTAAATTTGGCCTGGAAAGGCAAGGCACGAAGTACGGCCTATGCTTGTCTTATTAGAAATCCTCCGTAACGAATTGCTATAAATCATGAAACAATCAGTTCACCAAATACCGGTAGCATTTTTATATTTAAAGCATTGGCCCAATAGTTCAATCGTTTGAGAAATTAAGGCACACCCGTTTCAAAGGAATACAAGTTTCGTATGGGTATTCTGCATATCATCTTCCGCAGCTATAAAACTCTCTTCCAAGTTCTCCTCGTATATAAACAAGTCCAAGGCGCGTCGCTTGCGACGCGGAAAATTGGCGACGTGTAACGGGAGAGTGATAGAGATAGGAAGGTGGACAGCGGGAAGGTTTGAGCTGTCCAAGATTTGAGCTTACAACTTCGAGATAGGTCGCCCCAAGATTTGAGTGGTCCCAGTCAAGCTAAGCCAACTTAGATAGGGCCTAGTCAACAAGGGGGAGGTGGTATAACAACAAGAGGGGAGAGGGTATGGGCTTGTCAAGCTCCAGTCCCTTAAAGGATGCTGACAAGGCATTCCCTGATAAGCCTTGCCTTGACCCCACGCTTAACAGCACCCCACGCCTAAGCTGCAATAATTCTGTGCATGAAAGTGGCATAAATAAGAGCCTCAGCAACCTCGAACACCCGCACAGTCACTCTATCTTTGGATACTAGTGAAAACAAGGCACAATGTATCGCATCACATGCACTCAAGAATCTGCGTCTGCCTCCCCCTTCTTGCATGGCAGGAAAGGCTGGGATAGAAACATCCAACAGCCACATGCCTCTGTCTCCCATCAAAGAAAACAATGCAACACAGCAAGGTGGTGGTGCTACAGGTGGGCACAACTGTGCTGCTGATGAACTACCCATTGACTTGGTATCTCCTGTTGCACCCCACAGTTCTGTTGACCCACCAGTTCTGGCTGCTGCAGAGTCTCCCACCAAGGATCACGATGCAACACAGCAGTATCTCGTGCTGGGGATCGGCGCTGCATGTGGGCACAGCTGTGTTGCTGACGAGCACCGCCCTTTTGCACAGGTGGGCAGCAATGCTTTGGGTGGGCGTAGCCATGTTGCACAAAGGCAACACCTTGTTACAGATGCATGTAATGACACTGTTTGTGGGCACAGCCAAGGCGTATACAAGCAAGGGCCAACTACTCAGGCGCATACAGATGCTGCATGTGGGCACAGCAAAGCTGTACACATGCAAGGGCCTGCTGCTGAAGCGCGTACATATGCTGTGTGTGGGTACAGCAATGCCGTACATATGCAAGGGCCAGATACTCAGTCGTGCAGTGATGCTGTGTCTTGGCGCAGCAAAGTCACACACAAGGGCAGTCCTGATGTGCAGGGACCCATAGAAGCGCGTGCAGCTGTTGTGTGTGGGTACAGCAATGCCGTGCACATGCAAGGGCCAGATGCTCAGTCGTGCAGTGATGCTGTGTGTGGGCACGGCAAGGTCGCATACAAGGACGGCCCTGAAGTGCAGGGACCTAAACAGGCGGAGTTACGGCCGTCTGGTGTACCCCAATCTTCTATGCAGAAGAAGAGCCCCGACAAACAGCGAAGTAGGTCCCTCACCAGAAGCTCCGCTACTGATGCTGCTGCTGAGGATGATGGTGATTACGTTTTTCCTGGAGCCCTACCTGTCTCCAAATGTGCCCGCGGCCTGACAGAATCAAAGGGGGCTGCTCATCTCAATGCACACTCTGGTGCAGGACAGCCAGCAGCAGCAGCAGCAGCAGCAGCTGCACAAGGCAGCCCAAGAACCTTCTCCATACAATCCCACTTGACTCAGGTGGTTGAGTGTCTCTCACAAGTTCTGAGCACCCCGCCTGTGACGCGATACTCCAATTGTAAAGGTGGCGGTGTTGAAACTGCAGACTGTCAGGTCACCCCAGACTCATCAATTGTGACCAAGGTGGGCACCCCTCTGTCGATTGTGTTTATATTTTGTGAGTTTTTATATTATGTGTGCTTTTATTTTGTGTGTTGTAGTGTTTCATATTGTTTTATGTTCACATATTTTGCGCAGGTGGGGGGCAACTTGTAACCAAAATGACCCCATCGTCCAACTTTGTAGATATCATAAAGAGGATGAAGAATCCGGTTTTATTTCTTAATTTGGCCCAGTGGAAAAAAGTATTGGTCCTCCTAAGTTTTGGGCCGCGGGGGGGAGAGGGGGGGGGGGGGGGGGGGGTCAAGGGAAATTTCTGTCATTTCCATAAAATTAGGTACTTTTCAGGCACTTTTTTCTAGCCCCCAGAATGACATGGGAGTGGAACTAGGGTGTTCCTCTACTAAATTTCAGTCCATATATGCTATTGGGGGAGAGACCCACCACATATTTTGCCCAGGGCAGAGGGGGGGGGGGGGGGGGGGGTCCAGAGTCTCTCTCTCTCTCTCTCTCTCTCTCTCTCTCTCTCTCTCTCTCTCTCTCTCTCTCCCTCTCTCTCTCTCTCTCCTCACTCTCACTCTCTCTCCTCTCTCTCTCTCTCTCTCTCTCTCTCTCTCTCTCTCTCTCTCTCTCTCTCTCTCTCTCTCTCTCTCTCTCTCTCTCTCTCTCTCTCTCTCTCTCTCTCTCTCTCTCTCTCTCTCTCTTCTCTCTCTCTCTCTCTCCTCTCTCTCTCTCTCTCTCTCTCTCTCTCTCTCTCTCTCTCTCTCTCTCTCTCTCTCTCTCTCTCTCTCTCTCTCTCTCTCTCTGGTTAACGGTGTTACACAATTTAATTGCGGTCCAGCCACACAGTAATCAAAAACACCAAAAATATCATTAGGAATAAGTCATCTAGTCAACCCTATTATTGAGAAAGTACAGTAAGCCAATTAACTAAGATCTAGTGGAGGGGGGGTGGGGTGGGGTCCCTCCGTAACACAAAAAACCATTCCATATCAAATGATTGAAACAAATTCCAAAGGCACAGTTCTAGCCCAGAAAAGAATCTAAATATTATAAATATCCAAGCGCACAAAAACCAATCTAGGCAAATTAAGCCAGAAGGTGCTAGTTTCTATAATTGTCATTCTATTTGTCTATGTCTAAGGCGTCTCTGATGTCCGCCCTCCAGCTTGTCCTGTCTTGGGCCACTAGGTACCAATTTGATGACATGTTGGTGGCTTGGAGATGAGATTGATCTCTCTCTCTCTCTCTCTCTCTCTCTCTCTCTCTCTCTCTCTCTCTCTCTCTCTCTCTCTCTCTCTCTCTCTCTCTCTCTCTCTACACACAACGCCCTAACCAACACTTTTACAACAACGTGCAGAGCAAGACCCCATGATAGTTCATTGCTTCTTATTTTTACCTTCCCTTCACTGTGCGTCTGTTTTCGTTCTGGTGCCTAGTTATAGTTGATGTTATTCGATGGACCCACAATCAAAGGGCACTACCTGCGGCAAGTGCGGTAAACAATTGCTTTGTGGCGACCACGGAAACTTAGGGGGCCATCATAATTATTTTGCGTGCTTGGCTGCAGTCGAACAGAAGTCGAGATTCAGCAGCGCAGCAGAGCATTTAAGTACCGGGTTTTTCAGCCTTTGGAGCGCTACAGCAGCTGATGGGGCGGCGGCAACAGTGGCGCTGCGGCAGCTGTTGGGGCGGCGGCGACATGGGGCGGCGGCATCATTGATGATGAAGATGATGACGATTTTCTATGTTTCAAATTTTCCCAATGGTCTCGAGACCAACCTCTGAGGATAGACCTTAAAAAACCCTGTAAAATGAGCTTAATTAGACACCATTACTCTAAGTGGTGGCTGAGATAGTGGCTGTACAGTGGGTTCCGGACCCGGGGGGGGGGGGGGGGGGGGGGGGGGCGGCAGACGGGTGCCTTCACACTCTTGGGGGATGGGATCTTTCACTTTTTTTCCGCTCCCCCCCTTGATTTTGCGAGCCATATTGTGTTCATATTGTGCATATATTTTGTGTGTTATACTGTGTTTATATTTTGTGTATTATATTGTCTTTGTCTTTGTTTATATTTGTGTGTGTTTATATTTGGTGTGTGATTGTATTTTCCCCTGTATGTATCTTCACATGGCTTAGTTGTATGGATGTATATGCGAGTTCTCATTTCATTTATTTCATTTTTTATAATTTTTATTTATTTTATGTTGACGTTTTGGACTGTGCTTTCATTTGCACGAAATCGTCAATTCGTCAATTCGTCAATGGTTCATTATAGCATTGCTTTCCCTTATGTCTGTTGCATGCATATGTGTCCATGCATATTTGCACAAATCGTGTGTATGGAAGGTTGGATGCCATGCCCCTCCTTTTCCATGACCCGCCTTTCCAACGTGAACGTCCTACTTTTGTTTCTCAACCTTCCTTTCTGAATCCTCGGTGGCGCTGGTTTGAGCAAGGGGTCCCACATCCTGTGGTGAAAATTCTTTCAATTAAAACAGAACATAAAAAATGCACTGCCTGTTTGTGAGTTGGGATGAATGAGATGGCCAGACACATAGTTTTTATTTTCAGGCACGAGCAGAAGCTTCTAGGTAGCTCCCCTGGCATGCTTCCCAGCCAAGCCTAAAGCAAGGAAGTGCCTCTGAAAGCTGATATAAACGTCTTTTCAGTTCTGCTGGAATCTTGGGGCTTAGCCCAGTGGCTGGCTCAGGGAGCTGCCTAGAAGTACTGCTCATAGCTAAAAAGAAAAGCTATGCCCCCAGACAAAGCCGGACAAACCTGGATTCTGTGTTACCTGGAAAACTTACAAGCAATTTATCACCAACAAGCATGTCTGACACAGGACATCGTTCAGAGTCCTAAATCCTTCCACTGCCTCCATGCCAACGCAGGGAGCATTTCGAACGTCTGAGCTGGCTCGCTTAGCTGTTGCCAACCCATGCCTTCTGCGCTGGATAGCTGGTTGCAGGCAAACAACATCTTCTGACCAGCTTTCAACATTGAGCTCACTCCATGGGTCGCTACGCCGCCACCTGTCAGCTAGGGCCAGATCGGGAGGATCCATGACGCATGGGCTTGGGCATCATGCAAGGCCAGCCGACAGCGGTAACCAACAGGGACCCTCAGACAAGGTGTCAGCCCTCAACCATGAAGAAACCATCTGTTATGATGCTGTGGCGGGTGCAGATGTGGACAGCTCACCAGCAGTAATGGAGGTTGTAGCAGATGTGGACAGCTCACCAGCAGGTTATGGAGGTTGTAGCAGATGTGGACATCTCACCAGCGGTTATGGAGGTTGTAGCAGATGTGGACAGCTCACCAGCAGTTATGGAGGTTGTAGCGGATGTGGACAGCTCACCAGCAGTTATGGAGGTTGTAGCAGATGGGGACAGCTCACCATCGGTTATGGAGGTTGTAGCAGATGGGGACAGCTCACCAGCGGTTAGGGGGGTTGTAGCAGATGTGGACAGGTCAGCATCGGTTATGGAGGTTGTAGCAGATGGGGACGGCTCACCAAAGAGACTAAGGAAGGCTTGTGGCCGTCGATTGAAGCAGACCCCTCACTGCCTTACCCTTCACCCCCTTAAATCACAAACCTCAACCGCCACCCCCTCAATCCTTACCCTCTCTCTCCCTCATACCCTCACCCGCTCAAACCCTCCCCCCTCAACCCTCCCTCAAACCTCAAACCTCACCTTTCACCGCACCCTCAAACCTGCATCACTGGAAGCATGTAATGAAACTCTTTGTGGGCACAGCAACGCTGTACACATGCAAGGGCCTGCTGCTCAGGCGTGTAGTGACTCTGATGCAGGACAGCCAGCAGCAGCAGTGGCAATAGCAGCATCACAAGGCAGCTCAAGATCCTTCTCCATACAATCCCACGTGACTCAGGTGGTTGAGTGTCTCTCACAAGTTCTTACCTACCCGCCTGTGATGCAAAACTCCTATTGTACAGGTGGCGTTGCTGAAGCTGCAGACTGTCAAGTCACCCCAAACTCAACAGTTGTGACCAAGGTGGGCTTCCCTCTGTTGATTGTGTTTATATTTTGTGAGTGTTTATCTTTGGTGTGCCATTTTTTTCTTCTTCTTTCTTTCTTCCAGTGTGTTACATTTGGTGTGTTATCTTTTGTCTCTATTTTGTGTGAGCTTGTAATTTGGTGTGTTATATTTCTGTTGATATTTGCTGTGTGTTCATATTTTAGCCTCTGTGTACCTTCACATGAATCAGGTGTATGTACGTAAGTATCGATGCTATGTGAGTTCTCATTTCATGTGTTTGTGTTGGTCTGTGCTTTTATTTGCACGAACTCATTATAGCATTGCTTCACTCTAGCATTGGTCACCCTTCTATCTGTTGTGTGCCTTTCTTTGTCCTTGTATATATTTACACAAATCGTGTATATAGAAGTTTTGATGCCATGCTTCCCCTTTTGGCATGACCTGCGTTTCCGACGTGAGATTCCTACTTACGTTTCTCCACCTTTCTGAATCCTCGGTGGCGCTGGATTGTGTAAGGGGTCCTACTTCCTGGAGTGAAATCCTTTCAATAAAAAACAGTTGCACTGCAGTTCTGTGAGTAGAAATGAATGGTGTGCATGAAATAATGAGATGCACGAAATGAAATAAGATGCACAAAATGAATTAACCAAGCCGGACATACTTGGATTCTGTGTAATTGGAAAAACATACATACACTCTATCACCAACAAGCATGTCTGACACAGGACACAGTTCAAAGTTCTAAATCCTTCCACTGCCTCCATGCCAACACAGGGAGCGTTTCGAACGTCTGAGCTGTCTCGCTTAGCTGTGTCCAACCCATGCCTTCTGCGCTGGATAGCTGGTTGCAGGCAAACAACATCTTCTGACCAGCTTCCAACATTGAGCTCACTCCACGGGTCCGTACGCCGCCACCTGTCAGCTAGGGCCAGATCGGGAGGATCCATGACGCATGGACTTGGGCATCATGCAAGGCCGGCTGACAGCCGTGCCCAACAGGGACCCTCAGACAAGGCGTCGGCCCTCAACCATGAAGAAGCCATCTGTTATGATGCTGTGGCAGTTGTGGCAGATGTGGACAGCTCACCATCGGTTAGGGAGGTTGTAGCAGATGTGGACAGCTCACCATCGGTTATGGAGGTTGTAGCAGATGGGGACAACTCACCAGCAGTTATGGAGGTTGTACCAGATGTAGACAGCTCTCCAGCGATTATGGCAGTTGGGGACAGCTCACCATCGGTTATGGAGGTTGTAGCAGATGTGGACAGCTCACAACAGAGACTAATGAAGGCTCGTGGCCGTCAATTAAAGCAGACCCCTCACCGCCTCACCCTTCACGCCCACAGACCTCAAACCTCAACCCCAACCCCCTTAACCCTCACCCGCTCAAACCCTCACCCCCTCACCCACCTAAACCCTCACCCCCCCATTCGCTCACCCCTCACGACCCCCCCCCCTCCCCCCTCGCCCCTCCTCCCTTCCTCTCCCCTCAAACCTCACCTTTCACCGCACCCTCAAACCTGTTTCTCTTAAGGCATGTAATGAAACTTTTTGTGGGCACAGCAACGCCGTACACATGCAAGGGCCTGTTGCTCAGGCGTGTAGTGACTCTGATGCAGGACAGCCAGCAGCAGCAGCAGCAGCAGCTGCACATGGCAGCCCAAGAACCTTCTCTATACAATCCCACATGACTCAGGTGGTTGAGTGTCTCTCACAGCTTCTGATCACCCCGCCTGTGATGCAAAACTCAAATTGTCAAGTTGGCGGTGTTGAAGCCGCAGACTGTCAGGTCACCCCAAACTCAACAATTGTGACCAAGGTGGGCACCCCTCTGCCGATTGTGTTTATATTTTGTTAGTGTTCATATTTTGTGTGTCATATTTGGTGCGTTTATATCTCTATGTGTTCTAGTGTGTTATCTTTTGTGAGTTATCTTGTGTTTCTATTTTGATTGTGTTTGTAATTTGGTGTATTCTATTTTGTGCTCATATTTGCTGTGTGTTTATATTTTGTGTGTTATATTTTGTGTTCATATTTGCTGTGTGTTTCTATTTTGTGTGTTCTTGTTATTTGGTGTGTTATTTTTGTGCTCATATTTTCTGTGTTTTTATATTTGTCCGTGTTATATTTGGTGCTTATATTTGCTGTGTGTTTTTTTTTTTTGCTCCGTGTATCATTACATGAATCAGGTGTGTGAAATGATCGATGCCATCTGTGTTCCCATTTCAAATGTTTGTGTTGGTCTGTGCTTTCAACTGCACGAATTAATTATAGCATTGGTTACCCTTCTGTCTGTTGCGTGTCTTTGTTTGTCCATGTATATTTTTACACAAATCGTTTGTGTACAAGTTATGTAGCAATGCCCCTCTTTTTGCCATACCCCGCCTTTCCAACGTGAACTTCCTACTTGTGTTTCTCCTCCTTTCTTTCTGATTTTGTGGTGGTGCTGGTTTGTGTAAGGGGTCCCACTTCATGGGGTGAAAATCTGTTTTATAAAAACACTACTGCAGGTCTGTGAGTAGGAATGAATGAGATGCCCAGACAAAGCTGTACAAAGTGACTTCTGTGTAACCTGGAAAACATACATACACTCTGTCACCAACAAGCATGACTAAAAGTGGATATCGTTCCGAGACCTAAATCCTTCCACTGCCTCCATGCCAACGCAGGGAGCGTTTCGAATGTCTGAGCTGGCTCGCTTAGCTGTCGCCAACCCTTGCCTTCTGCGCTGGATAGCTGGTTGCAGACAAACAACATCTTCTGACCAGCTTCCAACATTGAGCTCACTCCACGGGTCGCTACGCCGCCACCTGTCAGCTAGGGCCAGATCGGGAGGATCCATGATGCATGGGCTTGGGCATCATGCAAGGCCGGCTGACAGCGGTGCCCAACAGGGTGCCTCAGACAAGGTGTCAGCCCTCAACCATGAAGAAGCCATCTGTTATGTTGGCGTGGCAGGTGTGGCAGATGTGGACAGCTCACCAGCAGTTATGGAGGTTGTAGCAGATGTGGACAGGTCACCAGCGGTTATGGAGGTTGTAGCAGATGGGGACAGCTCACCCATGGCCCTAACCAGCTCTGTAGGCGAGGAGTTGCGCCATTGCTGGGGACTGGGTCACCCTTTCAAGCAACCGAGAATTGGTTCAGCAGGTAGGATAGGAGAGCGTGATAGCAGCACTACTGCAAAGGGGCAGTCCTCACCTAGTGGGAGGGCCTCAGCCTGCTGTGTATGTGAGGAGTCAAGCCATAGCTGGGGACGGGGTCACCCATTCAAGTACCAGAGAACTGATTCAGCCGGTGGGGGTGATCAATCCAAGAAGAGCAGAGCTGCAGGGCATGGGGTGAGTGAGAAGACTGTCTCAGCCCGAGGTTGTCTCAGAGAGCACCAGCTGGTAAGTTCAGAAGGGGTCAATGTGAGATCCAAGGAGAGCAACGCCGCAGGGCATGAGGCGAGTAAGAAGAGCAATCCAGTCCCAGGTCGTCTCCGAAAGCACCAGCTGATAAGATCAGAAGGGGGAAATGTGCAATCCATGTCAGCGTATACTACTAGGACACGAGTGCCTTATTGGCATCTGATTCAGATTCTGGAGGGCGACGCCGCAGGGCGTGAGGCAAATGAGAAGAGCAATCCAGTCCCAGGTCCTCTCCACAAGCATCAGTTAATGAGATCAGAAGGGGGCAATGTGCAATCTATGGAGGGGAACAACGCAGGGCGTGGGGCGAGTGAGAAGAGCATTCATAACCCAGGTCGTCCTTTGAAGAAAAGGTGCAGAGGTTCAGGATGGATTCCGAAGGGTAAAACTTCAAGGTGTCAGGCGAGTGAGGCAAGTACTCTTCGCCCGGGTCATCCTCGGCCGTGCGAGGGGTTATGCACACAACATGCTTTGCCCGGGGTCAAACACACAATATATGTCCATCCACCATGCATGCGTAGGGTACAGCGCTATCGCCCATTGGCTGACTTTTATGAGCCTGGCGAGCTGGGGACCCTCTCTGCCAGGCTGCAAGAACAGCACTACGGCCCGTTGGCTGACTTTTATGAGCCTTGAGAGCTGAGGACCCCCCCTTCCTGGCTGCAGGGCAAACCAGGAAGGAGAGGGAATCTTAAAGCAGGCATGATGGGCACTCCAATGCAGGTCCAAGTTTCGAGCTTGATCCAGTGCCGGGCTAATAGAACTGGCTGGAAGCTGCCATGCACCATTGACCAGTATAGCTGACAGAGGGGGGAAGAAGATGAAGTCTTCCTCCATCTAGGATTTAGGGTTTAGGGTTTTCGGGTTTACACCGAGAGCCAAGTGATAATTTTGGAGTTGGGATTCTAGCAAATGTGGAGTTGGGAACAGCTTCGAGCTTGATCCAGAATCGGGCTAATTTAACTGGTTGGGAGCTGCCATGCATAGCCCAAAAGAGAAGCAGAGGGCATTGGACAAGAAAGTAATGATAACGCCTGGTGGGGCGTGGTATTATGGGAGCCCTGTCTTTCAGCAGTAGGGAACGGGCTACTACTTGACATGGCGATTGACAGTGACCGCGAACACTAAAGCACACCCGTAGGGATTCAAACCGGGCACCTTCTTCGTTCAAGGAACTCTGCCATTACATTACATTACATTACATGTTAAAGTCTACTTGACACCGCGAGGGTGTATGAGACTCTGTGCTTTAAACAAAAAGAAAAAGCACCCACAAAGCAAAAAAACCCATTACACCAGGGGTATGTCGAGGACAAACAAACCAAGCTCCCAACCACCATTTTGGTGGCGTAGGTATTAAACCCCCTAGAGCCGGACCCAGATCTCAACCACTTACAGTGGCGGAGGTAAGAAGCTAACAAATGAGAAGTCACAAGAAGAAAAGAAAAAAGGGATAATAAATTACGGTGCCACTACCGGTAAGCAGTCCAGGGCTTCCTGTCTTGCTCTTCTACAAGTAGATAGATAGTCGGCTAGGTTGCTCCAGAAAGTCTTAGTGCCATTTCCATTCATAAAGGTTCTGTTTAGTGCCATTGAGCCATTCGACGAAAACGGGGATCGGACATGAAGCTTTTACATTTCTTTAGCTTGACCAGAAAAGTGAGAATTCCAGCCGTGTGCTTAATTGGTGTAGCTTCACTAGAAAAGTGAGAAATGTGGGGTTGGGATTCTGGCCTTCTAATCAAGTTGTCTAGTTTAACCAGCAAAGTGAAACATGTCAAAATGCGGGGTTGGGATTCCAGGCATTTAATGAAGGTGTTTGGCTTACCCAGTAAAATGACTATTGTGGGGGTTGAGATTCCAGCTGTCTGTCTGCTTAAAAAATGGTGAATGTTCGTCTGGTCGAGGATCTGTGTCTCCCACGGTGCGCCTGCACTTTCATAGGAGTGGCAACGCCATTCGAACTGAATCCGCGGTGTCGCTGGTTTGTGTTGGGGGACGAACCTCCTGGTTGAAAATCCTTTCACAACTTAAAAAATGGTATTCGGCCTAACTTACACGACTCTGTTTGGTAGCTTCTAGGCAGCTTCTGTTTTCCTAACTTACACGTTTGTATCGCACGAAAGGGGTTGGCAAGAGCATGATAAAGGAATTGAAATTGAAAATGAAAATGAAATTGAAATTGAAATTGAAATGGTTACATCCGTGTAATACCGTGAGTCACAGGACGTGAAGTTAAGGACACCATAGCGTAAGCCGGAGCTAGCTATAGTCACCGTAAAGCCGCCTCAGTAAAAAGAATCACCACATGATGAAGGACAGTATCATCTTCAGCGAACTTTTCCTTCATTGCCTTCACAAGAGACTCAGCTAGATCACTAGCAGCCCCTTGAACAGCTCCTTTGACATACTCCATTCGAACTTAACCCTCGGTGTCGCTGATTTATGTCCCAAGACCCACCTCCTGGGGTGAAAGTCCTTTCACAACTAAAAGCCTCAGTGAATGCAAGAAATAACGGTGTCTTAGCTTTGACAGTTATGAAGTTCTGGGATAAAATGTGAATGCATTCTGCTGCCTTAACCTGTACATGTTATTGTCCGACTTATGTGTCGGCACCTGAGTAGGCAAAGTACACACCGGTCCCTGTTCCCTCCAGGTCCCGTGTTGTCTGCCGCCAGGCGTCCGGGCTAGCTATGGCCCGCACGCTATTGCAGTAATATGAAGTACGCATCAGAGCTTCCTTATATATCGCCCTATTGCGATTAACTCTTATCTTCACTCCATTGAGTCTATCGTGTAAACAACTTCGACTAAAACTACATGCACGGCCAGAAATCCTTGGGTTTGGAATGTGGTGCAGAGTTTTTGGACACGAGATAGCATGTCCCTGATTATCATGAGAAATGCGATAACCCTTGCGTCTGTCAACCTAATCAGAGCATTGTACCACTTGGACCACTCAGACGTCTTCTTCTTGTTCTTCTTCCTGTTTGTTGACACCTTGGGTGCAAGTGTGCAACATCGGGATATGTTATAGTACGGCTTCTTGTGGCCGTACCTTGTGGCACACGTAGGCTCCTTTCCATGTCCACAGCTAATGGCTGAGACCACGCCAGTTGGATTTACCGTCGCTGGCGTGCACCGAGGTTAGGTTCCACTTAACCTCCTTGTGATGCCCTGCTTCTAATAGACTGCGCATCCCTACCCTTCATGCTTAACGAATGTACTTACATTGACTACCGGTATAAAAGGATATCTAGACAAGAACATGATGAGAGTGGGCAGGTTATCACACACGACGCTAATGCTCTCAACTATAGAGAGACACCGAGTCTTATGGAAGATGGGAAATTTGTCCCCTTGAGGCCAGCAAATAACTTCCACTGAGCAAAATATTTAGGGCTCAATGACAGCGGTCGAGTGAGTCAGGCACGTGTAGAATACTGATATACTGTATCTCAGACTATCTGAACGATTCCTATGCCAATTGTGAACAATGGCTCAGTATCGCTGTCACTCTTCTTACACAAAGAGTGCACACGTTTCTAAGTAATATCAATACGTTCGATATCTGCACTCATGGCTACCGCTTCCTGCACTGCCAGAGCTAGTCTATGGGCGGCACAGTGAGTTGTGGTTCAGTAACAACACTTTTTGGCGGAGCCCCCTCCTCAAGGGGGCTTTTTCCCGACCGACCATCTGATCGCGCTGAAGCCTGACACGTCAGCTAACAATCTTGTAACTAACTCGCATCCGTTGCCACCTGTCGCTCCCTCACGGTCACTCTCAACAATTTTTTAGCGTTGCAGGCGATGCTGCATAGAACGTGTTTATTAGTTGGGGCAAATGAAATGATAACGACTCTGTGTTAACTTAGATCAGCGCGCACACACACACAATTGAAACCAGAGGGACACGTTGTCAGGGGTAGCAGAGCAAGTAACGATTGGCGGGCGGTCTCACACGCCCCAAATTTCCAGCGGGTGCCTACCATTCAGGAACTTCTCCGCCTTTCTTTATGAATCCCAGGTGGGAGCTGTCTTGTGTCCGGGGCCTGGCGGGGTGGAACAAAAAACGTGAAGGTGGCATCTATGTGGCTTACATTTTCCATCATACAATGGACTTCACTGTTTCATGTACATTCATATATCAATACAGGCAAAATAGATGAACCTGGACTCCGGTAGCTAGCTAACTGCGGGCAACTGTACAGCAGTACCACTCAAATGGCACAAAAACTCCCCCATCTCAAGAAAGCTCAAACAAAATCAGGAGCCGCGATGTGTGGTACGCATAGAACACACTTTCAGGCTTTCAGCAGCAGCTGTATGAGCCCGTATAGATGTCAGCAGCAGCGCTTGCAAGCAGTTGTAACGACCTATAAAACCTGTTACTTCACAGCATTGCTGGTATCTTCCGATTCCCCCTCAGCATTTAGATGATGGTTCCGGCAGGGATGACGCTGCGGAGGTGAGGGAAAGATGAATATTGAGTCACACCGACCGTGGTGGTTGGCCCTAGTGCAAGCAAACAGGCTGCCCCCCCCCCCCCCCCCCCCCCCAACCTCACGCCTCCCAGTAAGGCAAACTATATATTTATTGAGTCACTCTGATATCCAGTCTCAAACAATCGCAGCAAATACTAAGCCATTACCTCTTCAGACCCTCAGGAGTGTACTTAACTTTTCCAATTTCTCACACAAATTTAAAACACTCATCGCAATCATCATGATCGTAACATTGTCATATGCAGGTCAGTGTTGACCCAAGACAAGCCCACACCACTCAGCAAGACACTTACACATGCATACTCAGCAGAACACAGACACCGTAACACATATACATACCGGTATGCTCACAGGTCACCAGAACCCGCAGCCAAGACACAAACATGCATTGTTTTGACGAATCTCCACAAGTTCTTGATGACAACAATGATACAGTCCTTGATCATGCTTCCAGCAGCCCCATTACAGAACACCCACACGTACATACATTCTTGAAATCTCAGACGAATCTCACCTGCCCTTTATGATAACAATGATGCCGTCCATGATCATGCAACCGACAGCCCCGTTACAGACACCCACATGTACATACATTCTTGAAATCTCAGACGAATCTCACCTATCCTTGATGATAACGATGATGCCATCCTTGATCATATATCCAGCGGCCTCATTGCTAGCCTCCATCAAACCCTCCTTGTTGATGATCTGGCAGTTGGGACCGATGCGGGCGTTCTTATCAATGATAGACTTGCGCACGATGGTGTTCTCGCCCAGACCCATGGGCAGGCAGCCAGGCATGAGTTCGCACTCGTCGGCGGTCTCGTAGTAGTCAGCTCCCATAAGCAAGCTATCCTCGACAAAGCAGTTCCTGCCAACCAGAGATCGCACTCCCAACACAGAGCCAGAGATCTTGGAGCCGGCCTTGAGCACACAGCCGTCACCGATGATGGAGCGAAGGATCGTAGTGTCGTTGATCTTGGAGGGGGGCAGGAAGCGGCTCATGGTGTAGATGGGGGCAGCCTTGTCGTAGAAGCTGTGGAATGGCAAGGGGGAGGTGTGTGTGTGGTGGTGGTGGGGGGGGCAAAAGGGGGATGGTAGGGGGGGTGGGTTGGGGTAAGACAAGCTGGGTGTGAGGCTTCTTGATAGTTCCGTTGATTATATCCCTTATCATTATATAGTCTGCCTTATCAGTAGTTAGTTTTCCTCGCCATACTAATTGTACCTCATCATATTAATTGCACTACATCATAGTCATTGTAGCAGTCAGCTTGGGCGGCATGCAGTGGAGCATCCAGAAGTATTCACATAACCTCAGGACACATTGAGGTAGTGCGGATAATACTGGATGCTCCACAGCATGCTGCCCATGCTGACTACCACATCTTTCCCATTGTGATAGGTCGGTTGACTATACCCCTCATCATAATATAGTGTGCCTCATCAGTAGTTCGCGGAACTCAGTTCTGAACTGATTCAGAAATTGATCAGTCTGATAATTTGACGTTTGTCTTCAGAAGCGACAAGGTTCCCTGGTAAAGTGAATCAGGTACCGACGAATCGGCAGCATTCCTCCCCCCCCTGTCGCACCGATTGACCGGGTTTCATTCTACAGAACCCCCCTGCCGACCCCTTGGCTGCGAAAAAGTTGAATTTTAGTAGTTAGTGCACCACATCATACTCAATGTAGCAGTCAGCATGGGCGGCATGCTGTGGAGCATCCAGAAGTATTCGCATTACCTGAATGTGGACACATTGAGGTAGTGCGGATAATACTGGATGCTCCACAGCATGCTGCCCATGCTGACTACCACATCTTTCCCATTGTGATGGTTCAGTTGATCCTATCCGTCACCATAATTTGCCTCATCAGTAGTTTCTGTAACTCGGAGTTAACTGATACGGAATTTTTTCGCTTTTATAATTTGACGGTTGTCTTCGGGAGCGACAGGATTCCCCCGTAAAGGGAATCCGGGAGCGATGAATCGGCATTTCCTCCCTCTGTCGCATCGACTGGGTCCGATTCAGCGGAACCCCCTGCTGACCCCTTAGCTGTGAAAAAAACAAATTATCGTAGTCAATTTTTAGTGCCAGAACGGTAGATAGTGCACCACATCATACTCATTGTACTACATCATAGTCATTGTAGTTGTCAGCATCGGCACCATGCTGCGGATCATTCAGCAGTATTCGCAGTACCTGAATGTGGACACATTGAGGTAGTGCGGATACTGCTGGATGCTCCACAGCATGCTGCCTATGATGACTACCACACCATTCCCATTGTATACAATACTTCCGTACGTGAGTTAAGACCCCATGTACCTATTTGTAGGGGTCGGCTAAGTTATATATTATTAGTGGATATATAATATTAGAGCCGCCTCACCAGAAATTCGAATTTATTTGAACAACTAATAATATTGTGACACTGTAATGATATTAGTTAATATTAGTTTTTCAAACACTTATATTATTTGATTGATATATATACATCTATCACCTGCCAGGTGGGTTGGTATCACTGTTTCTCTTTTTGGCTTCGAGCAGCAGCTTCTAGGCAGCTCCCTGATCCAGCCCCTGGGCCAAGCCTCAACATTTCAGCAGCGCTAGAAAGCTGATTACACCAGCTTCAAGGTGTACTAGTTGCTTCACGTTCGGCTGATTAGCCAGCCAAGGGAGCTGCCTAGAAGCTGCTGCTTGCAGCCGAATAAGAAAACAGTGGTTGGGATGTGGCACCAACATCGATTTGGGCAAGGGAAAGGCAATTGTATTAGAAGAAGAAACTTGATTGGTGGTTGGCCCGAGTGGAAGTAAACGGGCTGGCTCCCTAAACCTCACGCCTCGTAAAGGCGTACTATTTATTTGAAGAAATAAGACCAAGATATGGCCGGAAACATTGGGGACTGTATACATCCCCTTCATCCCTCCTCCCCTTGATGGGCAGTTTTATAAGAAGAACAAACTTGACATAGATACAGCCGGAAACACTGGGGACTAGCCTGGGGACTGCATACAACCTTTCTGCTAAGCATCCTGCACACTGCAGCCTGAACTGACCTGAACTGGGAGGCCTTGGGGTTAGTGAGGTACATGTCGGCATTGTAGAAGGCACAGACAGATCCTAGAAATATCTACTCACCCTTCTGGAGTTGCATCTTGTGTCTAGGTTTACCAACTAATAAATATTTGTTATGTCTGTATATTTTGGCTTCAGACCCAACTGCAACTGCTGGCAAGACGTAGAATAATTTTCTCTATGGGGACAACAGGGTTTTTCTACTCGTCTTTTCATAGCAGCTTCTAGGCAGCTCCCGTAGCCTGGGCTGCATCAAACTATTTCAGCAGTTCTGGAAAGCTGAATTTGTCAGCTTGAAGGTGCTCCAGGTTGCACCAAGTTAGGCTGAATAGCCAGACAGGGGAGCTTCCTAGAAGCTGCTGCTCGTAGCCGAAAAGAGAAAAGCTGGGCAGGCAGGGGAGCAGCCTAGAAGCTGCTGCTCGTAGCTGAAAAGAAAAAAGCTGGACAGGCAGGGGAGCTGCCTAGAAGATGCTGCTCGTAGCTGAAAAGAAAAACCCCGGACAACAAATAGCACTGACCTGAACTTGGAGGTCGTGGGGTCAGTCAGGGCGATGTTGGCATTGTAGAAGGCACGGACGGTTCCGATGTCCTCCCAGTAGCCCTGGAAGGCGAAGGTTTGCACGTGCATGCCGGCATCCTTGGCGCCAGGGATGATCTCGTTACCGAAGTCATCAGCAGTGGGCATCCTGTTAATCAGCAGGTCCTTCATGGCGGCGGCAGAGATGACGTAGATACCCATGGAGGCGATGTAGGGCTTGGCCTTAGCACTGCAGGTGGTGTTAGTGACAGGGTTTTTGCCTTCGTCTTTGGGGTCCTAATAGCAGCATTTTGCCCCCCAAAGCGACCCCAACAGGCTCTAATGTAGTGCCCCCAAAACACCAAGGTGCATAATTTAGCACTTGCAGAAGACCATGGTTGTCATTCTTTCTGTCTTGTGGTGTTTTTATGATAGTGTTTATAAAAGTGTTTTTCTTAGTGTTTGTTGAAGCACAACACAAACACCGTGTTACGCTTGTGTTTGTATGTGTGTTTGCTTGGTATTGAGTCTGACCTCAAGAGTGTGTGTTTCCACTTGTTTTGTTTGTGTGCTTGGTATTGAGTCTGACCTCAAGAGTGTGTGTTTCCACTTGTTTTGTTTGTGTGTGTGCTTGGTATCGAGTCTGACCTCATGAGTGTGTGTTTCCGTTTTTTTTGTATGTGTGTCTGCTTGGTATTGAGTCTGAGCTTCATCGCTTGTGTCTCCGCTTTTTTTTGTATGTGTGTTTGTAAGGTATTGAGTCTGACCTTTAGAGTGTGTGTTTCCGCTTGATTTATGTGTGTTGACTTGGTATTGAGCCCGGCCTTCAGTGTTTGGTGTTGAACGGTGTAGGGCGGAGCGCTGACGCCGCACTGGGATCACACTGCGTTGCTCAATTTTCGACGCATCTCACAAAAACACAAAACTGTGGACTTTGTTCTAGCACAACAATGCAAGCAGATGTGAACCATTCATTCCTCCCCCCTACCCTCATCTCCCCCCACACCCCCTCCCTCATCTGCCCCTCCCTCTTCTCATACAAATATAAGGCAAGGCTGCAGAGGACCAAATAGGAATATCCTCCAGGTATCATAAGGATATGCATGCGTGTGTACACCAACACAATTTCCCATCCATCTAACCCTTCTTTGCTATTCTCCATCTATATGCTTGTGTTTGCATATATGTGTGTGCAACAACGCAAGGTCCCATCAATCTAACCCTTATTCGCTATTCCCCATCGCTTTCCCGTCCCACCCCCCTCCCTTACCCAACTCTCCCTCTCGAACTACTCAACTCACATGGCCTGGGGGGAAGTTCGCCTCCAGTAATGTTACTCCCTTTCAAACTGTTTTAGGCGGTTCAGAGTTCATCGTGGAGGGTCGAGTTGTAAGGTTACTGGAGGCTAGCTTCTCCATACCAATGCAAACAGGCTCCAACTTAACAACCCCCCCCCCCCCCCACACACACAGCTCCCCCATACTGCACACTCACATGGCAGCGTCAACGCCAAGGACAGTCTTCCCAATACCAATGCAAACAGGCTCCAACTCAACAAGTCCCCTCTCCCCCCCCCCCCCCCCCCACACACACACCCAGCTTCCCCATACTGCGCACTCACGTGGCAGCGTCAACGCCAAGGACAGTGGTGTCCACCTGCATGCTGGTCAGAGCATTGCCCTTGGGCTTCTCAGCGAAGTCAATCACACGGCCGGATGCATCAATCTTCATGATGCCAAAGGCAGATGCGATCTCCTCCTCGCAGGGCAGGGCAGCGATGGTGATGGCGGCGCCAGACTCACGATGCTTGCGCACAAACTCGGCATAGTCCATGCGGTAGAGGTGGTCACCTGGGTGTGGGTGTTGAGGCGTGTTGAGGGGTGTGCGTGTGGATAGGTGTGGATGGGTTAAGGTGTGAAGGTGTGTGGGTGTGGAGGGGCGTGGTCACCTGGCTAGGGGAGACAAGTTGTCGCAGTGTGTGCAGTAGAGGTGGTCTCATGGGTGGTGGTTTGGTGGTGGTGCCCCCCCCCCCCCCCCCCGGGCCAGGGGAGACAAGGTTCTAGGTAGGGCCAAGCTGTTGGAATGTATGAGTTATGAAAGCATGATCAATTAGATTGACAGCCCCGAACAGCTCGCATTTGGTTTATAAGCTTATGTAAGGGCGGTTAGTATATGTTGCAGCATTGCTGCTTCCGAAATAACGAATAAGGGACATTTTGCAGGGTTGTTGTTTTTAAAGCTGTATTGGTCGTGCCTGTACTGTTATGCAGAGCATACATGTAGGTTGGTAAACAACCTGACAGCACTTATCAGGGGTGACCGGCTGAGGTGACCCGCCCATTTCGCGGGTTCATGCGCAGGTATGACCGGCTGGGGTAATTGGCCCATGTACTGGGGTGGTGGGTGGTGGGGGGGTGGATGTATTGGGGTGACCGGCTGAGGTGACCGGCCCATTTCGCGGGTTCATGCGCAGGTGGGGCGATCCGAAGGCCTCGGTCAAACCCGTAGGTATTAGGGCTCCACACCCGGTGTAATCAGTGGAGACTCTGCTACATTGACGGCGGTACTAATTACCATGCTTATGTTCGAAGTTGGCGCAGTCCAACTGGTAGAGTTGGCCACATGGGAAGGGTGCATGGGGTGACCAAGTTCTGGACAAGTCAAACTGCCGCATCCAATTAGTAGGCTCCCTATTTTCCATGCACATCGCACTGGGGGACTTGGAATCGGCAGACAGTCAGCAGCCCAGAGTTGGCTTTAAAAACATGTAACAATCCAATCCCAGGTTCAACTGAAGGCTAGGCTGGTGAGATGTGCGATTTCGGAAATGATGGGTGTAACTTGCAATGCTTCTGCTTAGTAATTCTTTTTGTAGGTTTGCCCCCCCCTCAAAATATGAGCTTTAGCTTTAGCTGTGGGGTGTATGGGCAAAGCCCATACACCCTAGGAAGGTGGGGTTGGGGTACAAATCATATAGATTCCTACATTCTTATGGAAGTTGGAGTAGTTCATGTAGTGCCTTGCTGATCAGTTGTGTTTCTTTGATGGCGCGTCGCCACTGCGTCGCCATTCCGACACATGAACCCCCCAACCCCCCCGGGCTCCGCACTCTGCAATGCCATGGCTATGCAACAATCCTGAAATCAGGTTTGAGTAGGCCAAATAGCTAGTCAACCTGGCCTACACAAATCTGAAATAAAAAACAATGTTGCTGGTTGCGTCGTATGAATGCAGGATGTTTAATTCACATTTTCAGGGGCCCTCATCTGTGCCACATATGAGCAACTAAAAACATGTCACCACGAGACATGGCGTCTTCAGCAGTTCAGGGCCAACTCCTGTCAACAGTCTGTATGTCATTTTTAGGCATCCATTTCCAGCACCAAGTTATTTAAGATGCCCCACAGACTTAAGCGTGCCTGCCTACCCACACACTCGTGTCAGTGGCACAGTGCGTCAGAAGGCAACAAATTCTGCATCGCAGTAGCTGTCTCCGAAAGAGAATACAAATCGTAAGTAAGCATTCCCAAGTGCAAGCGTTCGGGAAGGTTTGCTTGCAACCTCACGCCCCGTTACAAGGCATACCGATTCCCAATGATCACTGCGTGGAAGAGGGTGTTATTTCTAGAAATACGAATTAGCACCGGTTCAGTGTCATAAATAAATAAAGACAGTCTTATTATGAGGGGCGAGGTTGAGGGGGGCCAGCCCGTTTGCTTGCATTGGGACGAAACACCATTGGTGTAGTGACATAGACAACAGGAATGGATAGGACTGAGCAGAACAAAAGAAAGAAAGAAAGGCAGAAATAAAACAAGCTCAGGCACAGGGCAATACATGCCCATAGTGTCATTCATGCAAGCACACAAATGAAGATGGTAGATGTGACTGTCTTGGCGCCCTTGGCACTAGGTGGGCTATGCCAACAGACATGTATGTGAGAATTAACCGCACTTGTAGAGAGGGGGGAAATGTAAAAATAACATATGTTTTGAAGGTAATTAGCTTGGGTAATTCCGAGCTTATTGTATTTTATGAACACATGAAAACAAAAAGTTAGAAGTAACTTCATTCACAGAACATTAGCAAGCCGATATACTTCCTAGCTTATTGCATACCTGACAAGATGAGCATGTCCTCAACACCATCACGGACGGCCTCCTCGAACAGCCACATGTACTGGCGTACTGCATCAGCAGTTCCCTGGAACCAGGTCTTCCTCTCCTTGCTCTGGGATGCGGCCAGCACCTCTACGAAGCCACGGTTCTGGTGGCTGTTGACAGAGGAGTTGTAAGCCTGAGACAGATGCCTGTTCAGAGAGGCTGAGTTGAACTGTGTGAGACAGTAGATCTTGATGATGTTGCTGTTCAGGCAGTTGCTGACGGGGATGTCGATGAGGCGGTAGTTGGCACCCAGAGGCACAGCAGGCTTGGCGCGCTTCTTTGTCAGGGGGTACAGGCGGGAGCCGGCTCCACCACCCAGGATGATGGACAGGACAGTCTGTTGGCAGCAAGGGGGGTAGGGAGAGGTCAGGGGAAGTAGAGGATTAGTGGTCTGTGTGTGTGATACAGGGGTGGGGTGGGTGGGTGGGGAGCAGGGTTGGGAGAGGGAGGTGCACCTGTGTTTTCAGTTGCAATGGGGGAAACATTTTAACTGTGAGTGAAGGGAGAGGGAGTTTGGGGAGGAGGGAGGTAGGGGGGCAGTGTATCAGGGGGCGGGAACAGTGTAGAGGAGACAAAGTGAGCAACACCACAAAGAATGATAGGTAGGACAGACTGATGAAGAGCAGCATGGGGGATGCAGGAGCGGGGGATGAGGGGGCGGTAGCTGAAACATTGTGAGGTCACACACATTCACAAAAACACCAGCTATGTACCCTCCAACCCAGCCTACCAGTCAAACGGTACAACAGCCACATTCATTATTTACATTCCATTTCTCCGCGACACGGAAGACCCTCGTTGTGCACCAGATCACACGATAACCACCGCTCTGTAAGTGTAAGCATTGAGTGAACGAGCAGCATAGTGCAATCCGTTAAAGCCTTGTTCTGTTCTTTTCACACACCAACAGGGCTTGTTTAGGCTCCCGAGATAACCAGGATGGAAATCTTATCTTGATCTCATCTTATTACCACAGAAATGGGAGGGTGTAGCAACCTGTTTCTGGACTTGTCCACTCACTAAGACCCCGCCCTACAGTTCCACCACCTCAGTGCACACCAGGAACAAGGACATGCCCTGCCTGCACTAATGAGGAAGGCAGCAGTGTTAAGCCCTTGAGCCCAAACCAAATATCTTCTGCATCTTCCAATTGCTGGGAGGTCGCAGTGGTGCGGGTGACTTAGCATCAGATAAACCTTAAATAGACTGTTCCACAGTGCAAGCGCCAGCATGCACCTAGTGTAGGGGTGTTTTGTTGATAGTAACTAACTCGGCGTACGTGCGTGAGTTCGTCACACTAGACCGGTCCCATCATGTCAGGGGGTTGCGCACCTTGCTCAAATCGGCAGTTGGGTCACGCTCCTGGATGGGGTTAGCAGAGGCCTTGGCGGGAGCTTGGACAGCCCGGCATGAGAGCTGCGAGTGGGTTAGAATTAGCGGTCAAGACAACAGTTTAGGATCGAACGAGGCAGGTATCCGGTAGAGCTCATGAGAAGCGATTAGAGGGGAAAGCAGCAAATCAGTGCATAAATGCATTTATAGCGTGGTCCAAACGGCAATGAGCAGAGGGACCGGGGGGATGGGAGTGGGGGTAGATAGATAGATGTAGATAGATAGAAACCGGACCCGATGATTTGGTCGTGGGGGTACAGAGCTGTAACTGAGGGAAATGCAAATGCTAGGGATTGGGATTGGGAAGGTGGATGTGAATGGTCATAGCTTTCACGTCTTGAGTCTTGCTCCGTCTTGCACACACGCTATATCTCGGGCCCTAGTGCTAGGCGATCTCTACTTGCAAAGTTGGGTAAGCCAGCATGCACCTGCTGTTCGATCAATCGAATGATCTAAGCCAACGGGGCAATATGGCATGTCTGGGACCGAGCATGGGGCTTCTGGCCTGATGACCGAGACCTTAAGCCCCAAGGAGGGATGGAAAACTATATCGCTGACATCCTCGTTACCTTGGCCCTGCTGCTCCTTACAGCCCTAGACCCAGATCCAACAGCGACGTTCTTGTGAGACAACATGATGGAGAATATGCCTCAGTTGTCGGGTGCGAGCTAAGTTTATCCTAGTACCAACGGCCAGCTCGAACTTGTCCTGGCGCAAATGCTCCGCAAGCTTAAACCCTGAACCAGATAAGGTGCCGGCAGATGAGGTGGGTCTGGGTCGAACCATGGTCGAACGATCGCGACGACAGCCTGGGCGACGACGGGGGCGACGACCCCCTCGCCCTCGCCCAGCCCTCCTCCTCCCTCTCCACCCTGGCACCCCTGCTGGCACCCACTCGCACCCGCGGATGCACACGTCACCTCACGACAGCTCGAGCTGCAGCTCCTCAACCCACTGACGACCCAGCCCATTATGGACCCAGGTGACTTGAAAACAGTGTGCCTGGTTGCAGATATAATGAAAGAGATGTCTGGATATGCAGCTTTATGTTAGGTCACTTGGATTTTCATCGCGGTGTTGTTTGCTTTGCTTGGATTCTCGGAAGATTCCATCTAGGATTCCATCTATCCAAGGGACCCAAGTTTCCACAGCGATCATACTGTCATACAGTGTAGATATTTCCTGTGCGGCCTGATTAAACGCACCGTCCAGTCCGGAAGTAAGTAATGTGCACCTGAGCTATGAAGTCGAAGGCCTTCATGTGGGGTGGGGTGGGGTGGGGGTCCGGGTCCAGGGTCCGGGTGGGGGGGCGCAGTATCTTTCAAAGGAGGGACTTGGGGCTTGGGCCAACCAAACAAACGACCCACAACCCTGAACTAACAACCGCCTCAGTTAGTTAGCCTAAGTCTGCTGCTCATCCCTCTTACAGTCCCTTAGCACTTCGCAGCCGACCCTCTGAATCGTCCCATCCCCTCGCTTCAAAATGCGCATGTCCCAGATGTCCGCCTCAGGTTGGTTTGTAAGAATGCATGAACCGGGTGCCTAACTATCAGATCGACCCCATCGGGAAGACTGAATTGTGTAAATTTCTTACCGCTGATCGATGATTACTCAGGGCGCGTTATGAGGGCTTCCTCTATGGTTGTCCCTCGCTCCGCTGGCCGACAAAGGGTCGTCCGCTGCGAGGCCAAGAAGGTCGCTCTCCTCGGTGCTGGTGGAGGAATCGGCCAGCCTCTTGCTTTGCTCCTCAAGGTGAAGAGATCACGCCTGTAGGGCTTTTAGTCTGCATACAAATGGTGTGCTTTTCGGGCAACAGGAAACGGGGTTTCCACGTTTTAATACCGCAGTAACTACACCGCAGCGATCCCGATCGCGATATCATGGGCGCCAGGCATGTGCTATTTGGCCTCTTGGCTGCTTACTGGTATTCCTCCGGTTCTGAATTAGCATTGTAACTCGGATCATGGGGTACTGGAGTTTTGCCGGCAACTGCATGGTCTTTTCTTGCCATCGTATTACCTTGTTTGAAGTCTCCGTCAGGCGATCTAGCCAGATGCTGGATGCATATACATAGGATCATCTTCCGATAGGAATGAACTGATCGTCAGCTTCTGTTCCACTCTCCGCAGATGAACAAGTTGGTTACTGACCTCAGCATTTACGATGTCGTCAACGTTGCCGGTGTTGCTGCTGACATCTCTCATTGCAACACCCCCACCAAGGTGAGTTTTGACTTTTTCGTATTTCGCGTTCCTTTGGGCATCTTCAACTGACTAGTCGACCTGTGTGGTTGAGAGCCAGCTGCCCAAATTGGTTGCTTTGGCCCTGCTCAATGCGTCAGCAAATGCCCTTGGCCCATGCTCAGCACACTCTGCCTAGACGCCCTGACTGGCTCTTTTCAACATGCCACATACACACTTTACTCTACCCATCAACAGCATTTATTAACACACTGAATCACACTGACCTTTCCTGTGCACTAGCTTGATTGTTTTCTCAAGCCCTCACTGGCAGGATGAGCTATAGTACTCACCATTGCACCTTTCGGTCATATGTTACAGATGACTGATAGGTGCTTTAGTACAGTAGTATGGCTCATCCTGTCACTTAAAAGTCAGAGTCTGCAACTGTCAACATTGATTTGTCTGCTGTTTGCATCCTATAACAAATTGTGTTTCTGCTCGTAGGTTGTTGGTTTTACTGGAGAGGCTGAGCTTGCTGACTGCCTGAAGGGTGCTGACGTTGTGGTAAGTTATATGTCTTAGTACCAGCTGTTATTACTTGCAGTACCCCCTGGTCTGCACCTTTCCGGGCACTCATATTTCAGTGTGAGGGGATATCTATGGGGGGGTAGATATAATGATAACTGCATGGTAAGTGAACTTTTGGTTGCAGTCTGTTGATGGTTAAAGAAAGATTATGATGTGTTGTGCTGCCTTGTCGTCGTTGCATCTGTCGGACATGTTTTGCCTTTTTTTCCTGAGAGCAGCGAGAAGTTAGTCAGTGCATAAGCATCTTAAACAACTGTTATCAAATGTTACAGGTCATCCCTGCCGGAATTCCCCGTAAGCCTGGAATGAGCCGTGACGACTTGTTCAACACCAACGCTGGTGAGCCGGCAGCCCATGCGTCCATAATGTCAAAAAACTGTGTGCATGCTAAAATGACTTCGAGCTATCATTGGTGTTCTGACATATCGCCAGAATTCTGATTGCCACTCTCGGGGGCATTACAAGATAGTACCAACAGGCAAATCAGATGGAAATTGTCAGAAGTCCTCTGTATGCATGTGTCAGCAGCATGACCAGAATTAGGAAGGATTTAATCTAAATGCAGAGTAATGGAAGTGGTCTGTTTGCAGATATATGTAAAACTGCACGAGGCAGGCTACCTAAGACTCTACGAGGAAGTATCTCTCTTGGTCTGCATGCAAATCTGGGTGGCACTACCAGAAATACTGCAAGCTAATTTGGTTGTACACCAGACATGATCTACATGCACGCTTGGTTGGCATCACCATTAGTTGTGTGCATGCACTAGATAGAGTGCACTAGATGGTATGCAATAGATGGCATCACCAAACGTTGTGCGCATGCACTAGATATAGGGCACTGGATTGCAGGCACAAGGTATAATGCGCTATATGGTATGCACTGGATGGCATCACCAAAAGTTGTGCATGCACTAAATGGTCGTGAGATGGCATCACCAAACAATGTGTGAAAGCACTAAATGGCATGCACTAGCTGAAATCACCGTAAAGTGTGTGCATGAACTAGATGGTATCACCAGAAGGTGTGTGCATCCATTACTTAGTATGGTGAAGTCATGTTCGAGCCTAGGTTGCGTCTCTTGCAGTGTTAAGTGTCCCAATGTGGATAAATCTAGATATTGTGAATTCTTGGTCATACTTGGTACTTCTATCGCTTTTTGTATTCAACACTGCCTGTATATAACCATGTTTCAAACTTGCGCTTGCTACTGCAGAACATGTTAATCCATTAAAAAGTAGCATCTCTGCTGCACTCTCAACTGCGCTGCCTATAAACACGAATTCCAATCTCTGTCATCATGCAGGAATCTGCAAGGGTCTGGTTGAGGCTGCTGGCAAGAACTGCCCTGGCGTAAGTGCACTTGGCTTGCTGTGATGCCTACATCATCGTAGTGCACAGTTTAATTCTGGGGTAGACTGAGTAGCCAGACATGCCACCCCATGCTCATCCGCCTCATCCGCGGCGTATAAGGGTTGAACAAAATAATGTGGTGTGGTTGTGCACATCGTAACTTGCTAATTCAGTGAACGATGTGCTTGTGTGCACCTAAAGGTTTCAGAAGACCACCCATCACTCCAAATGTACATTCACAACATTAGGTCACTCTCATTGTCTGGATATACATTTACCTATGAGTTTTCCTGTGAAGTTAAACTCCAAACTAAATGTGTAAGATAATGAGAGTTACCTAATCTTGGCACTTTCTCGCCCTCGTTGGGAATGAATGGAGCCATATAATGCTGTTTCTGTTGTCACAGCATAGGATAGGGCCAATTGGGACGGCACAGCAGGTTGCTGTGTAGTCCATGGCCTCCAAAGGCAGAAAAAGACTTCAAGCATACAAACTGCCATATTGCGCGTCATGGCACAAAACAAAACATGCACATCCCCCTCGAGGGGACAGGTACCCCAGACCTGAAAACACTAAATACTATCCACATCTCCCAAGGATTGCTTTATGGGACTCAATGTTGTGGCCCCATGCACTGCTTTGGCTGAAGCCTATCTGGTTTGCTCGTTTTGTTTTGCTTCCATGCCTTGTGCACCTTGCAGTTTGTGCTCCATCATACCGAGGTTTGGTCTTATCCCCCTTGCAGGCTCTTATCCTCATCCCCCCCCCCCCCCTGCTTGCTTGTTTGTATTATCATCATCACCATTTCCTCCCCCTTGTAAGCTATGTCATCATCATCACCAACCCCTCCCCCTTGCAGGCTCTCATCCTCATCATCACCAACCCCGTCAACTCAACTGTCCCCATCGCTGCTGAGGCCCTGAAGAAGCTGGGTGTCTACAACCCCAAGAAGCTGATGGGTGTCACCTCTTTGGATGTTGTCCGCTCCAACACCTTTGTTGCTGAGGCCAAGGGCCTGGATGTGAAGGACGTTGATGTCCCCGTCATTGGTGGCCATGCTGGCAGCACTATCTTGCCTCTCCTGTCTCAGGTACGCCTGGTGAAAGAAAACCAAGACTGCAGGAGCTATGTTGCAAAGCCAAACTAAAACAGTTCATCAAACCAATGTAATCAAACAAACTATGCAAACAGTTTTTTGCAACTCTAGTTTCTGTATGATGACAAATTGTTGCAAAATATATTTAATATCTAGTAAAGAGATAATTTGTGTACAATCAAAAATAAATGTTGAAAACAAATGTTGACTTTGTTTATGCAGCCTTTGAATAGATACCCCATGGGGGTGACATGCTGTATTGCCATACCTTCCCACAGCCATTCTGATGCACAAGCATGCTTCTTCTCCCTGCCCATATACCCCGTGGGGCCTCCTTGCTGCCTCACATACCCAACGCTGCCTAACCATACCTGCTCTCCCTACTGCCCTTCCACCCATGTGTAGACCACCCCCCCTGTCACTTTCACTGAGGCCGAGAAGAAGATGCTGACCGAGAAGATTTCCACCGCCGGAACTGTCGTCGTTGAGGCTAAGGCTGGAAAGGGATCTGCCACTCTGTCCATGGTAAGTACAGACTAACCAGTTGTGTTTTTCAGATTTTTACAGACCAGGTTGAGTAGCAACTTTGACTCTAGGATAGCCGTATAGCCATCGCATGGCGAAACGCGGAGCCCGGATGGTTCATGCGTTGTCATGCAATGACAGGATGGCGACGCAGTGGCACCACTTCGTCAGGGGAGAAGTCAGAGGCCCAGCGTTATTGAAGGAATCTGTTTGGTGGATTAAACGTTATGTACAAAACCCTGGTCTATGAGTATGATCAGTAACTGCAACACTCACGCCAGGGAAGAAGCACCCTGGAGAGCACTGGTCCTCAGGAACTTGGGACTAATTACAGGTGGAGTAGATAGAAATATGTGAGGGAGGGAGGAGAACTAATTTTGAGGCTGGAGCCTGGCTGGAGACAAGTAAGAATGGGACTGGGGATGAATAACTTCATGATCAGGTACTGCTATAATGTTGTGTGCATGCACTAGATGGTCGTGAGATGGCACGGGAGTATTAAAAAAATGGGAGACTCCTATTCCTAAACAAGTCCTAAGCAGCGTCACAAGCGACGCGGAAAATTGGCGGAGTGTGTTAGCAACGGAACAAAAGGTGGCAACGATGGAGCTGACGGAAGCGAGTTAGTTACGCGACCGTTGGATGACGTGTCAGGCTTCAAAGAAATAATCGGTTGGACGGACAAATGGGTCAATATGGGGGCTCCCGCCCCCTTGAAGAAGGGGCTCCGCCAACAACCTGAGGAGGGCTGACCCCACCCCACCTTTAAAATAGAAATACCCTTTTTTGACAAACTTGATGTGGATTCTAGGGGGTTACAATATGGCGCATACAATGACATCCTCGGAATTCCCACACAGGGCTGGGCCATACCACCCATACTCATCCATTCATCCACCCATTCATCCACCCATTCATCCACCCTCCCAAGGGGTAGATACTCATTGCACGAGTTCCAAAGTGGTGCCAATGGACTGCCCTTGCCAAGGCCTACTCATGGCTGGTCTCAGAATGTCATTTGGAGGAGTAAAAAGTTAGGAAAAAAACTGAGAAGGGCTGCCCCCCCCCCCCCCCCCCCCCCCCCCCCCCCCCCCCCCCCCTAAATGAAGTGCTCAGAATGACCTGAAAAATGTCTCATATGCCCTGAGTGACCTGAAAAATGTCTCACTATATTGCTATGTTACATGCCATTACCGCCACATTATCAGAACAAATCAATCGGAAGAAGTAAAAAATGTGAGGCCTTGAGACCTCCTGGATGGCGTCACCAGAAGTTGTGTGAAGGCACTGTATAGCATGCAAAAGTGAAATCACCATGAAGTGTGTGCTCAGAAGACTACGCAAAGGAGGGCTGAGGACATCTTTGTTGATGGCATCGTACAGATGTATGAAAGGAAACTATAATTCCATACTCCCTCCTGACCCCCTCCCCAAACTCATCACTGTGAACACTGCACTCATCTCCATGAGCACACAACCCCACGAAATCCCCACCACCACCACCCCCTCCCCAAAAATATTATCCCATCCCATCCTAACCTCAAATCTACAACCAATCTACCACCACTCAAACTCCAGATCTTACCCTAATCTAACCCCAAATGTTGTCAATCCAAAGGCCTACGCCGCCGCCAGGATGACCGAGTCTGTCCTCTTGGGTCTCGCTGGCGAGCCCAACATCTACGAGTGCGCTTACGTGGAGTCAGACGTCGTGCCCGGCTGCACCTTCTTTGCTACCAAGGTCCTCCTGGGCCCCGATGGTATTTCCAAGGTGATGGGCTTGGGTGAGATGGACGAGTTTGAGAAGGCCGCTATGGAAGCCATGCTTCCCCAGCTGCAGGGCGAGATCCAGAAGGGTCTTGAGTTTTAAATGGACCGCTGTAGTGATTATGATGATGGATTGGATTGTTACGTGTTGTTCCAGCCAATTCTGGTCTGCTCACCGTATCTTTTCAATTCTAAGTCCCCCCCTTGTGATACCCATGGTAACCAGGGAGCAACTAGGCGGATGATGGCGAGTGCTGCATGACGCCAGGGTGCCTGTAGCTGTTAGGCTACTTATGTGCAGGGGAGAGACTAGTCATCAAGATTTCTGATAAAGGAGCAACAATTATGTTGGCTGGGTCTTATGTTGCCATGTACATAAGCTTCCAACGAAATGTTGGGAGGATTTTGCCCGGAAGTGCATGAAGGAACTCCACTTGAAAGATATTATTAGTTTGCCCCCTCGCCCTTTTAGCAGTGAGGCAGCCAAACTGAAAATCCTGTGCCTCAACTTTGAAGGTTCCATAATGATGTAAACAGTTATTATCCCATCTCGCATCCAAGTCGCTGTTACCAGCCTTGGAGAGTACTCGAACTTGGATTGGTGACCTGGCTTCATTCGGCAATACGACTTAGCGTTGTCTTCTGAGAGTACAGTACGTATTATGTCATTGTCACTTCTGAGTTCCACTATCTCAATGATAATTGCTGTAAAGCTTCGCCGTTTTACCTCACTATCGGAGCTTAGGCTTGGTCGGGACAGTAGTACCAGCTTAAACTGATAGGACGGGCCGTGTCGGGGGTTTATTTTGGTTGTTGAGGCGGGGACTGCAACACTAGTAGGGTCACTCCATGTTAATGGCATCTTGCGACCTAGAAGAGAGATGGCAGTGGCAGTGCAACTAGTACTACAACTATAATGCACGCAACGACAGGCGGCCTCGCTACTGCCGTCAAGCAGTGCCAAGTCCTGTGAGGACTTAGACCGAGGGCGCACTTGGCCACTCTTGGTACGACGTATAACGGTATAAGCCGTACTATAACAGTTCAAACCCGTTGCTACATTCACGATTACCACCATGAAAGGATGGCGTGGGGTCCTCGAATTGACAGAAGTTACATGCTTGGGCAAAAACAAACTTGAGTACCGGTAATAAAAGCAGAGTGAACAACATCAGATCAGATTGTATTCTGGCTCAAGAGTGTGATGAGTACATGTGGAGTGTGTTCTACCCTACCTATGATTGAGTAGGCTGCTTGAAAGGGTGAACTGTCTAAAAGTACGCTTGTTAACATTTATTAGCAACTTTGGAATGTAAACACCATGGTATCTATCTTCTACGTTTGTACGGTATCATAATGGAAGGAATTAAGTGTGGTAGCAAAGGAATAATTAAATGCGAATTAATTTAATTTGAGTACCGTTACAGAGATGCCTTGTATTGCCGTGCACCGGCACAAACGTTGGCAATACGCCCGCCGTACGACCAGCTCCCCGTTTTTGCCCAAACGCACAGAATGAGGCATTTGGCAAAAACCCTTTTGCCAATTGTTTTGCCAACTTCTCGTGCGCATGTGGTATTCATTCCCATCAAAAAAGACTTGGACCAATCTCTCTACTAGAATCTGACATGCACACATCTTTAAAGTATCTGAAACGCTCAGGGAGTGTGCTCCCTGGTTTCCGTGGATACCGCAATGGGGGAGTTCGAATTGGCTGACAGTGAGCAGCCCAAAGTTGGCTGAAGAACCGTGTAACAATTCAAATTCAGAAATGGTCTCAAACTGAGCCATCACTGACCGACGCTTGCATGTCTCAGTCCAGACCTTGAAGGCCACCTCAAAAGGGAGGTCGTCTGGGTGGAACAGGCTGCACATGGTGAATCCACGCATAGCGCAGTTCTGGTGGGCTTCCTCCAGCCTGTTCCTGGTACTGCTGAACACACAACCCCAGTCAATAACAGCACTGGATTTCTCCACCACTACCATTTTAAAGCCAAAAAGCAAGACAAGTCCCACTCTGCAGCCTGCTCGGGCACTCGGCAGCTTGATCATGCTCAAGACGCCTCATACTTGGGCTCAATCACTATCAAGGTTATTCAAGGGTGCTTCAAAATCTACATTCGAACTGAATCCTCCGGGTCGCTGGTTTGTGTCGGGAGACCCACCTCCAAGGGTGAAAGTCCTTTCACAACTAAAAAAAAAACTTTTCGAGACGTAACTGCTAGACAAATCTGTTGTCATGAGCCCAAATCTACGTTTACTACTTTATAGACCCTCCCAAATCTGTGCCTGAGACATGAAACGTAACGTTTTGATGTCTCCAACACCACTGGCCACTGCTCTGTAGACCGTACACTGCCGAACACTGCCGTACATGACACAGTCATCCAACTTTCAGGTCCAACCTCTCCCACCGCCCTGCAGTTGCAACCTAACACTTCGATGTTTTTAACACCACTGGCCACTGCTATGTATACCATACACTGCCAAACAATGCCATACATGATACAGTCATCCAACTGTAAGGTTCAACGTCTCCAACTGCCCTGCGGTTGCAACCGTCTGCATTACAATGTGCTGATCACAACCCGAGGCTTCTTCACCACTTTCCACGTTGAGCCTGAGGAGCGAGTCAGGTCACACACTGCAGCTTCATCTCGCCCAACTCGCCTTCCGTGCACCACAAGATCACCAGGGACTGCGCCATCCTACATTGTGGTAGCAGCGATCATTTCAGCCCAGTGTGATCTCTAAGTGCAATGATGATGATGATGATGGTGGTGGTGGTGGTGATGATGATGATGATGATGGTGATGATGGTAATGATGGTGATGATGGTGATGATGGTGGTGATGGTGGTGGTGGTGATGGTGGTGATGGTGGTGGTGGTTATGATGATGATGATGATGATGGTCATGATGGTAATGATGGTAATGATGGTGGTGATGGTGGTGATGCTGCTGCTGATGATGTAATGATGATGATGCTAATGTACTGATGGCTATGATGGCGATGCTGATGCTGCTGATGGTTACATTATCCTGTTGCCCTGTTGGTCTCCAAATGTGCCCGCAGCTAGACGGTGTCGAGGCGGACTCATGCCATGCACAATTGTCAATTGTAAACTCAAGCTCGACTCCTAACCCTAGTCCAGATCCAACTGCAAATTCAAATCAATGTAATTGTTACTCTCGAAAAATAAGTTGACTTGACTTTATATATTCCGGAGTTGTGTGTCATGTTCAGATTGGCGCTCCTATTCAACTTCTAGGCCAGTCTTAGCGTAAGCTAGGCCAAGATCAAGGTTAAGTACAATTCCATGTTAAAACTGTGCTCCTACCCTTGATAAGTCCACAGCACCAGAGTGGCGTCTCTCAGATTCATTACTATGACTAATGAATTTGAGGCTAAGATACAAGCTAGGCCAAGATCAAGATCAAGGTCAAGGTCAAGGCGTAGTACAACTCCAAGCTGGGGTTGGGGTTGGGGGTTGGAGGTTGGGGGCCCAAGCCAAGCTGTGCTCCTACCCTTGACAAGTCCACAGCACCAGAGTGGCGTCTCTCAGATTTAACCCTCGTCAATGCGAATGCTGAGGTTGATGCTGGTGCAGGTGCTGACGCCCGCCTCCTCTCCCTATCCTTGTACTTGAGACGAGAAGCATTGCGAGCGGAGTCTTCTGGAAGCAAAGAAAGGGCAAGTTACGACAAAGTAGACAGGTAGCTGGCAGGAAGCTGAGTAATGATAACGCCTGGTAGGGCGTGGTATTAAGGGAGCCCCATCTTACGGCGGTAGGGAACGAGTTGCTACTTTACCTGGACAATGGTACCATGGCGGTTGACAGCAACCGAGAACACTTAAGTGCACCCGTAGGGATTCAAACCCCGCACCTTCATCATTTCAACGAGCTCTACCATCATTCGACAAAACGGGATGTTTGGCAGGTAACTTAAGATGAACGAAATAAAGAACCAGCCATGGAAAAGTCTGCATCATGACGCATATACCTGAATGAACAAAGAGCAAGGTATAACCCAGTTGACCAGTAGCTAGAGATACTGTTTCTTTTGGGGGCTACGTTGGGTAACTTCCTACCAGTTCCATTAGCTACACAATAGGTCAAGCCCAAAGCTGTTAGCTGCATTGACATGCCCATCATCTCAGCTTTAAGAAACATTAGCTAGCTTCAGGCTTGGCCCAAGGGTGGGGGAATGGAGCTGACTAGAAGCTGCTACGCGTAGCCCAAAAATGAAACAGTGGCTGGAGATACCAAATGAAGAACCAGCCGAAATAGCCATGGAAGAATTTACCTCACTTAGTTTTCCGTATGAATTACCTTTTCCTTCCTCTATTAACTCTGCCTCGGCGTTTGCTGCCGCCGCCGCTTCTGCTGCTGCTGCTGCTACCCCTGCTGCCCTTTGCCTCCGTTCAGCATCCACTAACATCCGGTGGAAGTCATTTGCATCGGGCTTCAGGATTTTACGAAGAGCCAGTGTCTCTGCTGTCTCATACCTCAGTGTTGCAGATGTGATGTTCCTTACCTGTGGATGGATAGGTGGGTGGATGGATGGGTGGGTGGATGGATGGGTGGGTGGATGGGTGGATGGGTGGATGGATGGGTGGATGGGTGGATGGATGGGTGGATGGGTGGATGGGTGGGTGGATGGGTGGATGGGTGGGTGGATGGGTGGGTGGATGGATGGATGGGTGGGTGGATGGATAGGTTAGTGGGTAAGTGGGCGGGTGGGTGGATGAATGGTTGGTCTAATTACTATGTTTTTGGACCACCATGTCCCCTCCCTGTGTCCACCTAATGATACAAAATGGCAAGAAGCGAATCCAATTTGTCCTAGGTGCTTCGCAAGTCCTAGGTGCGTCGCAAGCGACGCAGATAATTGGCGGAAAGTGTTGGCTATCAGAGCGACAGGTGGCACCGGAATCGTGCAGCGGACCAAAGCCAGGGTTTACGACTTCGTTTGGGCCATGGTTACTTGCCAGCAACACTGCAGACAAACAACACGACAGAAAACTGGACAAAGGGGCGACCCTGGGGGCTCCCGCCCCCTTGAGGGGGGACTCCGCAAAAAAGTTTCGACAACATAATCGATGCATTCTGGTACTTCATTCTAGTACTTCACTACACAAATGCTTGCTTGCTGCAATATTGCCTATCTAATTGTGAGGATGCTGTGGATCTGGAATGACTTGGGTCAAAAATGGCCTGTTGATGACAACGCAATGTAATGAACTAATGAACAAACCCAACAAAGAATGATATGGAACCTACCGTTTCGACAGTTGACCAGTTCTTGGTCGAGTACTTTTGAGCTGATCCCGCCGTACATTCCAATGAAGGCTGAAGGAAGAACTTCTTTGTCTCCGGCTGTTGCGGTGGGGGTGGGGGTGTTGGAATATCTGGTGAATGTGTCAATACATCCTCGTGTGGGTGTGTGAATGGGTGGGGGAGATCTAATCCCTAAATCCTCTACAACCCAACCAGAAACCACAATCCAAAGGAGTGCCAAGTAGATACGCCTTCCACTGGACTTTAATCAGCTCAGCTGCATGGATAGTGTTATGGTACGACTTATAGGTCGTACCATGTGGCACGTGACGGTCGCGTGTACAGACATCTAGTGGCTGTGACTACGCCAGTCGGATGTACCGCTGGCGTGTACTGCTTATCTGTGATGCTCTGCTAGTTTTTCATTGAGCATCGCCTGTTGAGCTAACGAGATGTAATACAATACCTCTACCAGATCAGCAGCTGCTGTCTACAAAAGATAGGGAACGGCAATATGATATCTTGTGATATATCTCAGTCTATATACATCAGCCTGACTGGGCTAAAGTTAACATTTATATACAATATCATATGATGCATTTTGTATGATATCGTTAGGCATCATACTCGCCTTAGGTCAACATAATATGATATGCCGGTCCCTGTGCATGGAGCAAACACGAAGGAAACCAACTCATGCATTTTGTATGATAGCATCGGATAGATGATCGGATGCATGCAAGCTACGCGTAGCAGCTTCTATGCAGCTATCCGATGCTATCATACCAATTCAATGAGTTGGTTTCCTTCATGTTTGCTCCATACATAGGGACCAGCATATGCGAAGCAGCTTCTATGCAGCTCCCTTTCCCCGCCATTGAGCCAAACCTGTGGCTGGCAAGTGCTTCTGAAAGCTGACATGAAGGGCATTCTCATGAAGCTGAAAGCGTCAGGCTTGACTCAGTGGCTGGCTAATGGAGCTGGCTGGAAGCTACCATATGTAGCCCGAAAAAGAAACAGTTAAGTCCAGATTAGCCACATAAGCTGAAAAAAATATTGCCCACCCCATGAAGTAGCCATGCGCTCATTTTGTATGATAGCATAAGATAGATGATCGGATGCATGCAAGTCCAGAGTAGCCACATTGGCTGAAAACGTCCGCCCCATAAAGTACCCATGCGCAAAAAAGAAACAGTGAAGTCCAGAGTAGCCACATCGGCTGAAACAGCTATTGCCCATCCCATGAAGTACACATGCGCACACACACACACGCACACACACATACACACACCCATGCGCACCAGTTTCATCTTCTGCTTTCTCTCTAGGGGAGGAACCTGATCATTCGTTTTTGAGAGACGCCGAGTTTGGGAGACCTCCACGAAGATCTTTCCCACCTTCAGACAATTGGTAAATGGATAGTTGGTAAATGTATTCAGATGGGTTTCTTAAATGGATACAAATGGGTTTCAAATCAAATGGATAAGATCAAATGGATCATATCAGGTGGATCAAGTGGATCATATAAAATGAATCATATCAAATGGATAAGATCAAATGGATCATATCAGATGGATCAAATGGATCATATCAAATGGATAAGATCAAATGGATCATATCAGATGGATCAAAAGGATCATATCAAATGGATCATGGACTGTTACTGATTATTTTGTGCACTACTCATAGCAGCTTCCACCCAGCTCCATTAGCCAGTGACTGATTCTAGCTCAAAGATTACAGCTACATTGGAATGCCTGTCATGCTAGCTTTCAGAGGCACTAGCTAGATTCAGGTTTGGCCCAAGGGTGGGTGAAAGGAACTGTCTAGAAGCTGCTACGCATAGCACACAAAAAAAGTGTAGACTGTGCTTCGATCAAGCACCAGGTCAAGTTTTATTTTTTATTGCTTATAAGCGGGCCATCCAAATAATTGTGGTGCCATTGTGTTGTTGAGGTAGTGGTGGTGGTGAGTAACTACTGGTGACAGCGGCTAAGGTAGAGGTGGTAGGGGGTGGGGGCGGGGGTCTGGTGGTAGGTGAGGGTAGTTGTACTGCCTACCTTGATCTGCTCAGGATTCTCGACTTCTTGCATCCCCATATCAGGCGCCGAGGTAGAGAAGGGTGAAAAACAGAAGCTTTTCTTTATGGCCCTGTCCCCCTTCTGTTCGACGAAACCATCTGCAGGCAAGGCATAAGCGGGGAGGGGTGACAGCGGTCGGCTGAGCCAGGCACGTGTAGAATCCTTTTGCACTGTACTGTACTGTACTGCCTATGGCTCCCAGCTCACTTCACCCCCTTCAGTTTAGCCTTTGGCTCCCAGCTCACATCTTTGAGTGAATGTCAATGTAAACTCTATCCTCGGATCCCGGTCTATCAATTCCTTCTTTCCTATACTGGTGTCAAGGGGAGGAGGAGATAATCGTTTTGCCCTCAACCTTGGAAACTGCCATTTGGTCTCGAACTCGTTCTTACCAAAAACTGCAGGATGACTTTCAGTCAGCGTCTTGGAGTGGTTCATTTTTACACCATCAAGCTCAAGGTAGGCCTGCAGGATAGAGGGAACACATGGCAACAAAGCATTTTAGACAAACCGTCTACATTTTCTGTTTCCCTATAATATCTTGCATGACTGTTCATGATGTGCACACATGAGATATCTATTCGGCCAGTCTGGCTCTAGAATGCCCCCGGGAAAAAAATAAGGTCATCTAATCTTAGGAGATCAATAGATCATATCTTCATCAGCAACGGTGTTATGTCACTGAGTCCTGCCAAATGCAGAATGTATTGGAATTGAGTGAGGGCTAACCTACTAGCGACATACGACCTACACTGTAGTACAGACCGGGCTTAACAACAGCAGAAGCTCTGGTGCTCTGGTGCTGCGAAATCTTGACCTTGAACTCCAATCCAGGCCTCGCAACTACGTACACCTTCCCATTGCGTTCGACTTCAGGAAGCGGCACTCCAGACTCTCGATCCACGATCTCGACAGCGTAGGTCTCGTCAATGCGCATTATCTTGGATGGACTGCAGAGGAGGACAAAGACGATGCAAGAAGTAAAGGTAAAAAGAAAATGGTTTCATATTTGAACGCTAGTCACGCGCAAGCTAAAATGGCTTGTGCTGTGCTAGGCAGGGTGCTAGGCCGTGCTAGGCTGTGCTGGGCACGTGCTCACCTGGCAGGCTGAGGATCCTGGTGTCAGGAAATCACGAGGCGAAGAATGTCGATACTTCAATTGATCAGGCACAGGTTATGATGGGATACGACGACTGACGACAGAAGGCGAAGAGGATTTCACCGCATGCCCACCCTGCCAGACTAACGACAGTAAAACCCTATCGGGTGAGATCCCCATCATACCATTTATATACACCGGTATAAGCTATCTGCCTCTAATCCCATCTGATATAATACCGCTTGATAGATGAACATGCACACACTACTGCTAAGGTGGCCATCTTTTAACTGATACTTGAGTGGCAACGCCATTCGAACTGAATCCTCGGTGTCGCTGGCTCGTGTCGGGAGACCCACCTCCCGGGGTGTCACTCCTTTCATGACTACAAAAAACCCGCATCATCCGCATCAACGACCCAGACTCCCAGAGAATTCAGAGAGAAAGGCCGAGACAAGTTGTATCCAGCGTCGCAAGCGACGCTAAAAATTGGCGGAGAGTGTTCGGAGCGACAGGTGGCAACGGAAGGGAGTGAGTTGAGTTACGAGACCGTTATCTGACGTGTCAGGCTTCGTCTCGGTCAAACGGCCACACGGTCAACCGGTCACACAGACGGACAAATGGGTAACCGTGGGAGCTCCCATCTTCTTGAAGAGGGGCTCCGCCAAAAAATATCGGATTGAATTGATTACATTGTCGGTCAACATTCAGGGCATTCTCCGTTTGTGGGTGCAGAGTACAGGTGAGCAATACTTGGGCACTCCACACTCCAATGCAGACTACGGCAAAAGGAGGGATTTTTTAATGAAAGGATGGGTCTTGTAATCTCCTAGCGCAACGCAGGGTTTCGAAAATAACAGGATTTACACATTCCATTCTTCCTATCAGGTAAGTCATATATAAATAGGGATAGGCAATATGATATCATGTCATCATATGATATCATATGATGCCGGCGGTCTGACTAGGTAACTTTGGCCTGGGGAACCATATCATATGATATTAAATCATATGATATTTGTATGATATCATATGATATCATACTCGTCTTTGGTCAGCATCATATGATTTGCCAGTCCCTACATATAAAGACCGAGGGTTACGCCAGATCTCCAGCTGTTGCATTACTATGGGCAACACCGTGGCCAAGAAGGGGGAAACGAAGGATTGTGGGAATACTTCCCATGTAAACAAAATAAATAAATAAACAATGACGGACTGGGGGAAATCAATGACCAACCCTAGAACTAAAAAAACAAAGCAACGCACCAGATTGTGGTTACTTCTGTGGTATATTAGGTAAAACTGCTACCGTACTTCCGAGGATGCGAGTACCATTTTGCTATCTGGCTACGCCCGGAGTCTCGAACTGCGTACTTTATATAATATACAACTTTCTAAAACATTCAAGTCTGTCTGCCGCCTGACCATATCACATGTAGCAAATGGTTCAGTCAAGCTGTACTATCATAACTAAGCAGGTACATTTATTTCATCCCTCTACCATTATCTGAAGGAGCGATACGTTGGGCAGTAGGCCACAAGCTAATTCTTGGGTTCTGAAAATCAGCCTCTAATGACAATTGATCAATCAATTGTGGGGAGGTCCAACTAGCCTTTCTGGCTGTCCCGGACTGGAACACACACACACACACACACACACATATGCAGATAAAACACACACACGCGCATGTGGGTTGGCTTCAACATCTACTTCGCAGCCGACAATTTGCAGCTCAAGATCGCCTCCACCCGGCCTTGGGCATGCTCCAGGTGGTTAGCATCTTGATACGCCCTCAGCACCACCTCCACCTCGTGCGCCTTCTCCCTCACGCCACACATGCTCCTTGCACTCTTTGACATGTTAGTGAAGCGCTGCATCTGGTTCAAGTATGCCTCTACAAGGGGCTTGAAGGGCACGTCAACCAGCCTCTGCTCCTGATACTCCAACCTCCACCCCAAAGGGCCTGGGTAGTTCAGCTCTTCCGAGTGTCCATGCCTGTTGCACCCACTGGTGCGTGCGCACTCAAGTGCCGAAATCAGCACATCCAACATATCAGGGTAGGCAGTTCAATCATGCTTTCCACACCACCGAGGAGCTCTTCAGTGTTTGGGGGGGCAGCGTGGTCCATCCTCCCAAGACCAGGCCACGGAGGACCCCCTGCTTGAGGGGCTTGTCCCCCAGGCGCTCAAGGATGTGCGGTACGTTGCTCCTGTCCAGCCTGCCGACCACATTAAACACTCGAGCCATAGGTCCAATGGGAAGCTGCTCGGGGCGCGTCTGGAGAGCATGGACACCTGAGGTTTCCATGTACATGCCCTGCAGCACCTCAACAACTCCGTCCTCAGAGCCAGCGCTCACAACAGCTGCCACTGCCGCTGCCAGGAGGCATTCTTTTGCATGTGCCAGCCTCGCCTGTCTGTAGCCTTGCAGCTTCTTGGCAGCTGCCTGCTGCATGCGCGCCCCGACCAAGGCCCCCAAGCTTGGAACTTTCACTCGCTCCCACCCCAGCTCAGAAAGGGAGCCATCCACAGGCCCCAGGCACTTGTACCTAGCCCCACGGTATCGCAGCAGGATGGCCTGGAGCACTCCCATCTGCCACTTGGGCCACACAGTTGACACCTCCGCAGATCCCGCCCCCTTGTTTGGCATCAACAGAAGCAGCTTTCGGTTTGCGGCCTGCTCAAAGCGTGCCATCACACTGTGGGGGGGTACGTCAGACCGAGGGATTCCGTGGTGCAAGCGCTGGAGGCATGCCTCCTCCCAACTAGTTGCCAACTTCTTGGCAACTTCCTTCTTCTTAAGCTCCAGGACATGCAGCTCGCTAGTGGGTTGGATCTCCCTCTCACTTCCAGGAAGCAATGCTTCCAAGGGGATGTACTGCATCAACGAGTTGATGTACTTCTCGTCATTTTCCAGTGTCTGCTTGCCATAGTGCTTCTGTACCATGATAGCCACCCACTCGTTCAGGACACGCTGTAGTGCAGACTTCTGCTGATCTGTCTCTGGTGCCAGCCTGGCAGCCACAGCCACAAGCTTGGAGAGGGGTTCATCCGGGTTAGCCAAACCCTCATGCTTCAGCTTGTGAGCTAGGCTCTTGGCAGGGCAACGGTGGATGAGACGCAGCGTGTGAACTAGCTGCTCCGCCTGGCTCCACTGGAACTCTGTCAGGGCCGACTCTGAGTGCACCAGGCGCACCAAGCTGCAAGAGGTGATGCCACAATGGAGGTTTGGAAGGAAGCCCTTGGCGCCCATCAGGATTCCAGTGACGTAGTTGAGCACCTGAGTCCCACTGGCAACCTTGAATACCAACGAGGCCAATGAGTCCTTTGGCTCAGCTGTGAGAAGGAAAGCGTTGTGCTCCTCTTGGTCAGTGGGTCCCAAAGTCGTAGGGGTGTCTCACAACAAGCACAAGAAGTCTGCAGAGCTCATCTTGTCGCAACCTGTGGCCAGAGAGACGGCAGACCTGGGCAAGGGTTCGACGCACAAGCGTGTAAGGGTGGACGTGGTGATAGAACAGAAGGGGGAGATGAACAGCAGGCTAGCAGGTGTTTGGGGGCCAAGAGAGCAGGGCTTATGGGTCATGAATCATTCAAGTAAGGACATTCTCATGTGGTGTTTGGAACTGGGGTGAGAGAGGGATGAGGGGGCGTAAGCCAGGGTGGTAGGAGGTAGGGGGTAGGGGAGTGTGTGTGTGTGGGGGGAAGGGGGGGGGGGGGGGGGGGGGGGGGGGGGGGGGGGGGGGGGGTTGTGTGTGCAGATGCAGTTCAGCTGGCGTTTGTGTTGGCAGTTAAGTTTGCAGCTACATATATACAGGTTGCCTCTCTTGGGCAGGTCCAAATTCCCTTGCGCTACAGCTGTACCACGACGTTCATAAGTCCCCCTTGGCTGGTAGGCAGCTGGCACATTTGGAATCCAGTAGGGCACCATGAGAATGTCATCATCATCATCATCATCATCATCATCATCCTGAGCAGCAGCAGCAGCAGCATACTCATCATCATCAGCAGCAGCAGCAGCAACAGCATATGACTGAAATAAAGTAAAACAAAAGCTCACAAGCATACAGGCTCGTACCACTCACCAAGCATCAGCAAAGTCAGGCTGGCCATTCCTATCCAAGGGCAGTTGTAGCTTCATGGGCAAGCCCATGAGGATGTGCATTGCGGTGGCAAGCCAATCCTCCCAGTCAGCATCGTCTGCCAATGCATTCCCCACGGTCTCGAGGGAGATCACACTTGTGGTGGGTGACTCACCGGCGCTCGCCAGCCTGCCACTAGCTGCCACCTCAGCCAGGCGCTCAATATCCGCTACCCAAAGCTGAAGTGGCCACGGACCTCGGGCATCAGGTTTGAGGTGATACGCTGATGGAGCGCCAGCAAGGATGTCAGGTCAGCATATGTGGTCTCGACATGGATGGTGGGATCTCCTCGTGGGACAATATAGCGTGCAGCCTGCCAAACAAACTCAAGCTGATCTGCTGGCTCACACATTCCCACTGCTCGCTTGCCCCACTTGCGTCCACACACTGCATGCAGCAAATTGCCCATTAATTAGTGTGGTCTTCATTTTAATTACGCACTCCTAGGGTTTATTTGAGCCCTCATAGGGTTCAAGGATCCCCCCCTAGGGATAATTAAGCCCTCCAAGGGTTTGAGAAGCCTTCCTAGGGTTTAAGGAGCCTTCCTAGGGTTAAATGGGGCCCTCCTAGGGTTAAACATTTTTAGACATTTGCAGGCCAGGTGTGCAAGCCCTTCGATAGATGTAGAATGGATCTGCACTGTTTGAGATTGGGTCCTCTGAGCCTACTTGGCGACCTATAGACTGTGACACTCATACATGCAGACGCATGGGCTTAAAAAGACACCATCCGAGCGGAGCATCCACCAGCCCTGCACACCCACCCAAGCGGGTTGCCTAACTTGGTTACAACTCGTATACACTATGAGATCATAGCATGATGGTGATGTATGGTGATGTACGGTGATGTACAGTGTTGTTGTTGATGATGATAATGATGATGATGATGATGATGATGATGGTGGTGATGGTGATGGTGATGGTGATGGTGATGGTGATGGTGATGGTGATGATGGTGATGATGATGATGATGATGATGATGATGATGATGATGACATTTTACCTGGTTCCCCTACTGGACTTTAAATGTGCCTGTGGCTTGACGGAGTCAAGGGGGACTTATGCTGTTAGTTCTACAACAGCCTACTAACTCACGTTGTGTAGTTTTATCACTGTGAGGCTAGCTTACCTTCAATAGTGCGCTCCATGGTAATCCGGAAGATGGTGCTGTTGTCCCCCAAGGACATTTGACCCACGGGGTCTGCCTCTGTCTCCCTATAGGACAGCCCGCTCAGGTCAAAGAGGTCAAAGCCAGCCAGCTCAGTCACTTTGTCACTGCTGACCCCCCCCCCAACTGATTTAGCACGGTCTTCACAACATGCAGCATTCCCTGTGCCAGTACGTCTGCAGTTCATTCCTGGGTATCATCAGCATCCCGCCTGTCTGCTGAGCCATACTACTATACACCTTGTTTCCTGGCGCATGGTTGTAGATCACACAGTTCATGACCAGCAGACCCTGGAAATGCTCCTTGACCAGGCCCAAGACGCGGAAGAAGTCCCTAGCTGTCTCAGAATCTACGCCACGGTTCTGGAGCCAACTCAGCTCCTTCCTAGCTGTAGTCCCCTGCATGTTGTAGGTCCCCAAGTGGGGCAGGGCATCTGTGATGAGGAAACCGACCGTGGGAAGGGGGTCCAGGTTAATCAGGCGGTGCAGAGCAGCCTTCTGATTCTCATCACTATCTCCTCCACCAGCATGGACCGAGGGGTGGTCAGGAGGTCGGCACACCCTGATGTTTCCCACAAAGGCCAGGGTGTCCTGGAGGGAGGTGAACTCATTGAGTGACACATAGCATCCCTGGCTGTCCTCAGTGAAGGTGACAATGGCGAATAGGAGGGGCACGCTCATGGTCCCCAGAAAGGTCATGAACTGAGCCACCATGACCTTCACGCCCTCCATCTCGTTAGACATGCTGCCAGTGAAATTGGATCGAATAATATAAGATTGGATTATATTGGATTGGATTGGATTGGCCTAGATTGGATTGGACTGGATTGGATTAAATTGGATTGGCTTTGATTGTTCCAATATTTTTAGCCAACTCTGAGCTGCTCACTGTCTTTCATTGCCAAGTCCACCCATGCGATACCAAAGTGATTCGGGGAGCCAAACATGCAGATTAAACAGTAGCAAAAAGATGGTGGTTGGTCCCAGTGCAAGCAAACGGGCAGGCCCCCTCAACATCAGGCTTCATAAGGCTTACTATTTATGTATTTACTTGTATTTACTTATATTGTACGTTTAAAAGACTTGCCTGTGATATCCAGGTTGATGAGGACGCGAAACATGGGCCTACTTGGTCCATGCTAAATCCAGGTGTAGGGATCTTCTCTCCAGTCTTCATCTTTGTCGGGCCTGTTGGGGAGGGGGGGGGAGGAAAGGGGGGTGAGGTGTGGGGGAGGGATTTAGCTTGCAGGGAGGATTTGATTGAGAAAATCTTGGTAGATGTAAGGAGTTGTCGTGTCTCACAGTAGAGAAGGGGGGGGTGAGGTCTGCCTCGGGGGGGGGGGAGGGAGGGGGGCAGAGGAGGTTGGGGGGGGGCATGTGGGGTGGGGGGTGGGGGGGTTGAAGGCAAGATGCAATGCGTTGAGCAGCTTTGGGGCCATGGGGGTTGGGGGTTGGGGGAGGACTTCAAAGGTAGGGATGATATATATGAGCTGGTCTTGGAATGTCTGAGGTCATACTGATTGAACAGAAGTGGTGTAAGTGACATTCTCGGGATAGCAAATAGGCTTTAGTGACTTGTCCAGCCTCGAATGATCAAGATTAATTCGTAAATCACAGGTGGTACGTGGTAGATGAAAATATTTTCATGCGGCAAGATGATTACATGACACATTCCACCATGCGTCCGTCTCGGGGACTTACGGAGGAGAAGGGAAGAGAGGGGAAGCTTTGTTGCGACGAGGCGAGTGAGCCTGAAGCTCCTGCCGATTGAAGTCACGAGATAATGGTTGTGGATTATAGGTCGCTTCTGTGATTGATGTAGAGAGTTTGATGCCGAGTGCTGTGGTGCGTTTCGAGGTTATTTGGATATCAAGCGTTTGCGCGAGTATTTGTATTGTTGTAACCGCAGAAGCGAGGCCGATTTTGGCTGCCACCCAGCTTCCCGGACCTGGAAGTTGACAAGCAGCTCCAACCTGGTTTCAGGGTAGAGCCCCGCGGGTGCGAGAGTGGGCTTCGCCCAAACTTGAGCAAGAGAAGCTGCCCTTCAGGCCTGCTCCCTGGGCCTGCTCCGGGGGCCTGCTCCAGGCGTGACTCAGGGGCGTGACTCGACCCCGCCGTGGGTTAGGTCCCTGGTTAGGAGGACGCAAGTCCTGAGCGATGGCCACGCCAAGTGGACCCAATTTACGGCCGCTGCGAGGTGCAGTCTCCGTCTCTATGTTTTACCGAGCGAACGGAAGAAGAGCGCCGTGGTCACAGATTCCAAGTTGGAGATCGTTCCAATCGAAAGTTGCGTGCCTTATTAGCGGAAGCCAGGGCTGGAGCCCTACCCGGCCCTACCTGGAATTGGAGGGAGCAGGATCGGGGAAGCAAGAATTAGGAGCCGGGTAACCATGGAGCCGGACCGAATCAGATGAAACATGAGCGTGTGGGGAGTAGGGCGGGGGAGCAGGGCGGGGGAGCAGGGGGGCTGGGACTTTGTTCGAAAAACAAGTTTCAATTGAAGCAGCCTCGGGAAAGGTAGCAGGTTATTAGTTTATGAGAAGGTTTTACAGAATGCAAAAACTAGGACACACGTTTATACCAGGTTGATAGGATTCGTCTGCTGGTGCTGGTGCAGCGTAGTCTAGAATTGTGAGATAAATAACTCGTGAGTGTTATATCCCCCACCCCCTTTTGCAATAAGGCCTTCCTGAATGCTGCAACTATAAACTAGGGCATGAGTCGACATCATGTATATAGGCTGCATACATGCATACCTGAATAAGGGCTTGTAGTCCTACAACATGTGCAGTGTGATCTGGAGTCCTATCATATTTATTTTCGTGATTGTGATCGTGGTGATCTGGATTCCTATTGTATTTGTTTTAGAGATTGTGATAGTGGTGATCTTGAGTACCATCATATTTATTTTTGTGACAGTGATTGTGGTCAAGATCATCATTCAATTCACTCTCCATCTCTCTAGCGCCTTCATATGTTCAGCGTCAATACTTTTCTCCTTGTGACCTCATATGCAATTTGTGTGATCAAGGTTCAAAGTCTCATGCCACCCTCTCATCTGGATGTAAAGAAATGGAATGTGATGGATCTTCGGATCCTCCGCCCCACCATTCTGGCACCATCAGTCTGCGTGCCATGACATTTGCATGCCTTCAGGGAATGAGGTTCACCTCATCCCAACTATCATTCTCAACATCGACACTTCAGTCGTCCTGTCAACGTTGTGACTTATGCGCCTCAAGTTTCGTGACACTAGAAACACCAACTGGCTAAAATGCCGCACTCATACTCATTACATCGTGATTCAGCCATATTTGTATGGTTAGCATTGTTGCCACACACCTTGGTGGCAGAGTGCGCCCCCACATTCGCATCCGTAGCCTCATCACCACATTTAAGTCGGGTGCAAGGGGGGGGGAGGTTTGAAGGGGGGAAGACAAGGGAGGGCTCTCCTCGGCTCAGACCTGGGATAGGGGCAGGGCCCCCTATATAGGGGAGTCCCCCTTATCTTTGGCAAAGGAGAAGTGCTACACTTCTGCTTTGCCCCTAAAGCGTTAGCGCACCATTCTGATTGAGTAAGCAGGTGGTATGCCCACCCAAGAATCAAGGATCAAAACTCGTGCAAGTTGGAGATGAAGGTTGTGCAGTCTGGAGATCTAGAGAGTTTCATCAGTGCTTTGCAAAATCACAGATTGAATGTGCACCCCCGAGGGTGCACTAGTTGCGTAGCGCCTCGTGGACAGCGACCAAGGATTGCATCGATAGGCACGAGAAAAAAAGAGAACGGAGGAGTGCGTAAGGAGAGCTAATTCTAGCCTGAAGTGCGCTAGATACTGTCTCCCAATCGAAATATCCGTCCAGCAATACGGTACTGCAATTCTTCCAATTATCCAACGCCGGTGGCCGGTGGATAAAATATTTCTTGCGCGAAACCTGAAAGCATTTGTTTATTTCTTCCAATATCACAAGCTCCCGTTCCCATTAGATTGGGCAGAAGCAGGCTCGCCCCAAGAGCATGAGCCGGCCGAGTAATCCCGCCAGTCCCACCTGCAGGATCCACGCTCTCCACGTCACCATCTGCTGATCGTGTTCCGGCTTCGGGGATACCGAGAAGGCGAGAAGAAGGAACGCTCCTTCGATCAGGTGAGCGGGAACTGTCTGACAACTACATGGCCATGTTCGGTTCATGTCCCTTCCCTCAAGAAACTTAGTACCACGACCGACGCATCAAGATTAATCTTGCCGACAAAAGCTATCTAGCGAGCGGGTGTTTGGTTGGCCCGTCAGCATGCTCAATTTATCATGCAAACCTTGGGGCGCTCCCATTAATTCATGTGCATATATTCCACTCCAGGTGGTGTCTAGCCAGATAAACTATAAGCTTGGAAGGGGCCACTTGAAGCAGCTATACAAATTTATGGACTTATATGTGAACATCAGAAGAGCCTACCTCCTTTGGTGAAAGTCCTCTCACACAAAAATGCATGGACGGCTGCCATACCAAGAGTGGAATCCACTTGCGCACAGAAAGCCTTGCATTTTTTAATGAAAGGATTTTCGTCTGTATTAACTTGGGGGAGCTGGATTGTTCATTTTGACGTTGTATACCGGTAATGAATAGCAACTGATCATTTGTTGTGGTGAAATGCAAACAACAATACAATAGTCACCAGTTGAACAACTGTATTTTTTGTTTGAAAGGACACCAACACCAATACCAACAATAACAGGATTCGGAGAGAAAGGCTGAGAAAATGCTCTAATCGGATTGATCACATAGTCGACTAGCATTTAGGCTGCTCTCCGTTTAGGGGTTCAGTGTACATGCGTGCCGTACTAACACACACCACACTCCAATACAGAACGCTTAATACGGGAATAGGAGGGCATTTTTAATGACAGGATGTTCACCCGAAAGGACAGGTCTTCCCCTCTTCATCTCCTTGCGCAAGCCCTAGACGCAGAGAATTTGGACAATTTTAACTCAAATGACAGGATTTACAAATTCCATTCTTACTATCAGGTGAGTCATATATAAACACAACGAGGGATATCCAAGATCTGCTGCAGTCGCAGTACTAAGGGCAACACGGTGGTCAAGAAAAGGGACATCGAAGGTTGGGGGAATACTTCCCATGTAAAAAAAATAAACGAATAAACAATGACAGACTGAGGGGAATCAATGACCCACCCTTGAGCCTCCGGTGTGACCGGTGTGACCGTCGAGTCTCTCCTACATTGAGGGCGGTAAAAAAACGAAGCAACGCACAAGATTGTGGTAACTTATGTGGTATATCAGGTCCCACTGCAACCGTTCTTTCAAGGAGGCCAGTCCCTTTAGCTATCTGGCTACACCGGGACTGCATTGTATATATAATATACAACTATCTAAACATTCAAGTCTGTTTGCTGCCTGTTCATATCATCACCTGGAGCAAATGGTTCAGCCACTCTGTTGTCTGTTCTATCATTACTACGGTATGCAGGTACATTTATTGTTATCCCTCCACCATTATCTTAAGGAGCAACACGTTGGGCAGTAGGCCACAAGCTAATTCTTGGGTTCTGCAAATCAGCCTCTAATTACAATTGATCAATCAATCGTGGGGAGATCCTACTAGCCTATCTTGCTGTCCCAGACTGGAACACACACGCATACATTCACACACATAAACGCACACACGCGCACGTGGGTTGGCTCTAACATCCACTCTGCAGCCGACAATTCACAGCCCAAGATCGCTTCCACTCGGCCTTAGGCATGCTCCAGGAGGATCTCATCTTGATACGCCCTCAGCACCGCCTTCATCTGGTCCACCTACTCTGTCACGGTGCAAGCGCTGCAAGCAAGCAGTTCGGTGTAAGCGCTGGAGGCATGTCTCCTCTCAACTAGTTGCCAACTTCTTGACAGTTGCCTTATAATCAAGCTCCAGCACATGCAGCTCGCTAGTGGGTTGAATCCCCCTCTCACTTCCAGGAAGCGGTGCCTCCAAGGGGATGTACTGCATCAGCGAGTCGATGTACTTCTCGTCATTTTCCGGTGTCCGCTTGCCATAGTGCTTCTGTACCTTGATAGCCACCCGCTCGTTCAGGAAAAGCTGTAGTACAGACTTCTGCTGATCTGTCCCTGGTGCCAGCCTGGCAGCCACAGCCACAAGCTTGGAGAGGGGGTTAGCCGGGGTAGCCAAACCCTCATGCTTCAGCTTGTGAGCTAGACTCTTGGCAGGGCAACGGTGGATGAGACACAGCGTGTGCACTAGCTGCTCCATTGGAACTCTATCAGGGCCAACTCTGAGTGCATCAGATGCACCAAGCTGCTAGAGATGATGCCACAATGGAGGTTTGGAAGATAGCTGAGCTGCTGGCTCACTCATTCCTACTGCTCGCTTGCTTTCCTTGCGGCCGAACGGTGCACTGCACACTGCATGCAGCAAATTGCCAATGAATTATAATGGTCTTCATTTTAATTGAGCCCTCCTAGGGTTTATTGAAGCCCTCTAGGGTTTAAACAGAGCCCTCTTAGTGCTTCAGGAGCCCTCCTAGGATTAAACATATTTAGATATTTGCAGGCCTGGTGTTCAAGCCGTTCTGTTTATGTAGAATTGATCTAGATTGTTTGAGAATGGGTCCTCTTTGCCTACTTGGCGACCTATAGACTGTGACACTCATACATGCAGACACATGGGCTTAAAGATGCCCATCCGAGTAGAGCATCCAGCAGCCCTGCACACCCACCCAAGCGGGTTGCCTAACTTGGTTCCAACTAGTATGCCCTATGAGCTCACAGCATGATGGTGATAATAGTGATGCATGGTGATGATGACGATGATGATGATGATGACGATGATGATGGTGTTGATGCATGGTGATGTACGGTGATGTACGGTGATGGTGATTATGATGATGATGAAGATGACATTTTACCTGGTGCCTTACTGGACTCCAAATATGCCCGCGGCTTGACGGAGTCAAGGGGGACTTATGTGTTAGTTCTACAACGGCCTACTAACTCACGCTGTGTATTTTAATCACTGTGGGGCTAGCTTACCTTGAATAGTGCGGAACACGGAACTACAGAAGATGGTGTTGTTGTCCCCCAAGGACATTTCACCCGCGGGGTCTGCCTCTGTCTCCCTATAGGACAGCCCACTCAGGTCAAAGAGGTCAAAGCCAGCCAGCTCAGTCACTTTGTCACTGCTGACACCCCCAAGCTGATTCAGCACGGTCATCACAACATGCAGCATTCCCTGTGCCAGTACGTCTGCAGTACGACTCCTGGGTATCATCAGCATCCCGCCTGTCTCCTGAGCCACACTACCATACACCTTGTTTCCTGGCGCATGGTTGTAGATCACACAGTTCATGACCAGCAGACCCTGGAAATGCTCCTTGACCAGGCCCAAGACGCGGAAGAAGTCCCTAGCTGTCTCAGAATCTACGCCACGGTTCTGGAGCCAACTCAGCTCCTTCCTAGCTGTAGTCCCCTGCATGTTGTAGGCTCCCAAGTGGGGCAGGGCATCTGTGATGAGGAAACCGACTGTGGGAAGGGGGTCCAGGTCAATCAGGCGGTGCAGAGCAGCCTTCTGATTCTCATCACCATCTTCTCCGCTAGCATGGACTGAGGGGTGGTCAGGAGGTCGGCACAGCTTGATGTTTCCCACAAAGGCCAGGGTGTCCTGGAGGGAGGTGAACTCGTTGAGTGACACATAGCATCCCTGGCTGTCCTCAGTGAAGGTGACGATGGCGAATAGGAGGGGCACGCTCATGGTCTCAAGGAAGGTCACAAACTGAGCCACCATGACCTTCACGCCCTCAATCTCGTTAGACATGCTGCCTGTGATGTTGGATTGGATTAGATTGAATTAAATTGGATTGGATTAAATCGGATTGAATTGGATTATTTTAGTGCTTCCAGCCAACTCTGAGCTGCTCACTGTCTTTCAGTGCCAAGTCTTCCCATGCGATACCCAAGGAAACCAGGGAGCACAACATGCAGATCAGACAGTAGCAAAAATATGGTTGTTAGTCCCTGTGCAAGCAGACGAGCAGGCCCCCTCAACCTCACGCCTTGTAATAAGGCTTACTGTTGATGCATTTATTTATATCATTCCCAGTTATACCGTTTAAAGACTTACCTGTGATATCAATGTTGATAAGGACGCGAAACATGGGGCCTACTTGGTCCTTGCCAGATCCAGGTGCAGGGATCTTCTCTCCAGTCTTCATCTTGGTCAGGCCTGTTGGGGAAGGGGAGGAGGAAGAGGGGGGGGGTTGGGGGGGGGGGGGGGGGGGGGGGGGGATTTAGCTTGCAGGGAGGATTTGATTGGGAAGATCTTGGTAGAGAAGGGGAGATGAGGTGTGTGTGTGTGTGTGTGTGTTTTGTGGTGGTGGTGTGTGGGTGGGGGGTTGGGGGGTTGGGTTGGGGTTGGGGGTTGGGGGGGGGGGGGGGGGGGGGGGGGTAGAAGGCAGGATGAAATTAGTTGAGCAGCTTTGGGGCGATGGGGGTTGGGGGGTTGGGGGAGGACTTCAAAAGTAGGGATGATATATGTGAGCTGCTCTTGGATTTCGAGCCTGAGGTCATATTGATTGAAAATAGGTGGTGTAGCAGTGTTAGTGACATTCCCGGGGTAGCCCAATAGGCTTTAGAGATAAAGTGACTTGACCAGTCTCGAACAATTAAGATTAAATCGTTGAACACACGTACGTGGTAGTTGATACTATTTTGATGCGGCAAGATGATTTCATGACACATTGACGAAGTGTGTTCGTCTCGGGGGACTTACGGATGGGAAGTTCAGAGATGGGAAGCTTTGTTGCGACGAGGCGATTGGGCGTGAAGCTATTGCCGATTGAAGTCACGAGATAATGGTTGTGGATTATAGGTCGCTTCTGTGTTTGATGCAGAGGCCGAGTAGCGTGGTGCTTTGCGACGATGTTTGGACATCGAGCGTTTGCGCGAGTATTTGTACCCGCAAGCGGGGCCGATTTTGGCTGCCACCCAGCTTCCCGGACCTGGAAGTAGACAAGCAGTTACAACCTGGTTTAAAGGTGGGCTGCGCCTAAAAGTGAGGGTGGGCGGGTGGCTGTGGGCTTCGCACAGGAGAAGCTGCCCTTCCGCTCAAGAGAAGCTGCCCTCCAGGTGTGACTCGACCCTGTGCGTGCTGGTGCAGTCCCCGTCTCCATGTTTTACCAAACGAACGGAATAAGAGCGCCGTGGTCACCAATTCAAAGTTGGCGATCTTTTGAAGGTTGCGCGCAATATTTGCAATTAGTGGGCTAGTCGACGTAAGATCAATCGAGATCCAAGTCAAACCTGCGAACTTCAGAACTATCGGGGCCCCAAAGGAAATATTCACGCCCCACGCAATGGGTATGAGTGCTAGGTGTGGGCGTTGGCAGAAATATCTTGGCGAACATGTGATGGTCATAATGGCTGCCCCCATCCACTCACTATCAGCAAATACGGTATTCAAGATCAGGTGCGAGAGAAAACATGCACATGAATGTAGGCAGCCGTGCAAAGGCGGCCTAAACGGACAGGTCCCGCGGTTCAGCAACCCAATTGCGTCAGGACGTTTAAAAAGAAAGTTTGCATTGGAAGTAAGGACCTAGCGGCCCGTGAGCTTAACGGGCCAGGTTGCAGTCGCGTTCCATAAAACATATATCGAAGACGATAATATGAATGGTCGCCAGCTATTTCCGTGGTTCTCCTCGGCGCAGGCACGGGAGATGTTGGAAGCGGTGGTTCATGAGGACCTTGGTTAGGGAGTCCACTCATGCTTTGATAAAAGAGAAATACTACACTTATGCTGCGCCCCTTTGGCGTAATAGCGCTGTTCTGATTGAGTCAGCACATGGTATGCCCACAAAAAAATCAAGGTTCAAAACTCGTGCAAGTTGGAGATGAAGGGTGAATACATGTGTATGCAATCGAAGGTAACTGGAGATCTAGACAGATTGAACAAGCAATGATGCACCCGAGGGTGCACCAATTGCTTAGCCCATCATGGAAAGCAACCAAGGAAAGGTGAGCAAAAAGGGAATGGAGATGAGCGCTGAAAAAACAAATTCAAGCCCGAAGTGCGCTCGATTCTGTCTCGATTCTGTCGCAGGCATTGAAAGATCTATCGCTGGCATCCGAAATATCCCGGCAATACGGTACTTCTTCAACACCGATAGATCTTGCACGAAAACTGAACGCATCCGTTCTTCCACTAACACAATGAAATTGTCGCAGGCTCCCGTTGCCAGTGGACTGGGCAGAAGCAGGTTCGCCCCAAGATGCAGCGTGAGCCGATCTAGCAACCCCTCCCGTCCTACCGGCAGGAGCCACGCTCTCCACGCCACCAACGCGTTGGGTTCCGGCTTCGGGGATACCGAGAAGAAGGAACATCCCTTTGGTGAGTGGAAATTGGTGAGCGGAAAGTGTTCAAGTGTCTGACGATGACATGGCCATGTCCGGTTCATGTCCAATCCCTCGAGAAACCTAGTTCCACGAACGAAGCATCGAGATTAATCTTGCCGGTGTGGGGGGAACAAAAAAGAAATGCCAGGCCCAGGACCATGCCTCTAACCAGCTCTAACCTTAAAAAAAAACAATCGTTTTTCGTCACAATGTTTTAAGGTTTTTGTGAAAGATTGTCCTAGAGGTCGAGTAGTGGGGTAAAGTTTGTCACCATGGAATGGAATGGAATGTAAAACCCTCAACCAGGGTGCCCTTCATGTATGGGTCCCCTACTCTAGGTGCCACCCAGGCTTCATGGAGCCCGCGAAGTTGTCACCCTGGCTAGTGTACCTATGTTTGTTGGCATAGTTGCATCAATAATCGGACCGGACTGACTGTCCCGTACCGGCCTATTGGGGCCGACCCCTAGAGTAGGGGACCCACACATGAAGGGCACCCTGGTTGAGGGTTTTACATTCCACGGGGAATCCGAACATACACCGGTATTAGCCTCAATACCGCTAAACAGGAATTTGGCAAGACCATTTTTATCAATCAATCCAAATCGATACACCAAATGCAGGTAACCGCAAGGCTATATTGTCTCCCGCACAGCATCGACTGACGCACAACAACATCATTATTTTAAACCTCTGCAGAGAAAGAAGGAAGATTCAAGTACATCTCAATGGATGTTGAAGCTTGTGCCACTGGTCGAGGGCACAATGACCGCTCTCCATGCCAGGTAGCTGTAGTTGATTGGGACGGACAGGTGCTGCTGAACGAGATCATACGTGTTCCAAACATGTACAACCCGATGACTGAGTTGACCGGTCTAAGTCAAGAAGAAATTCTTGCGGGCAAGCCTTATGATGAGGTCAGGGCATCACTCATCCACCTGTTATGCCCTGACACAACCGTCCTTGTTGGCTGCCATCCCAAGTCCGACATGGATTGGATGCAGCTGGAAGAGGGCACTCATTTTGCGTCGAGTATCAACCTTTCTGAGATACTCAAGGCATGGAGCCAAAAGTACGGAAACTATACACATTTCTCTCTCAGCAAGATGGCATATGGTCTGCTTGGGAAGAAGATTCAAGATGCAGCCCATTCACCAGTGATCGATGCCCAAGTTTCCATCCAAGTATTCAGAGAGCATGGTGCAGACCAGGACAAGAGAGAAGATGCCAGTAAGAAGCTCTTTAAGATGACTCTCAAAAAGGAGTTCCCTGCGTATATGACGCAGCCAGTGGCGGTCGCCGATATCTGCTCATTCAAGTTCAATCCGAAAAAATGCTTTTGCGGCCAGCCCACTTCCAAGAATGATTAGTAATGAGCTCATTTGGGCTATGGGCTGTGCAATCCCAGAATAGTATGTGGGGTTCCCCGCCCCCTTTGGCAACAAGGTCTTACAGAACGCTGGGACTGGGGCATGAGTTGATATCAGGTGAACAGGTTGCACAGACTTGTGCCTTAATTAGAGACCTTAGCTTGTGCAGTGCAGTGTTTTTCTTCAGCTATGAGCAGCAGCTTCTAGGCAGCTCCCCTGACTGGCTATTCGGTCAAACCTGGCACAACCTCGAGCACCTTGGTGCTGTCACAATCAGCTGTCCAGAAGTGCTGAAAAAATTCAGTGCAGCCCAGTGGCCGGCTCAGGAAGCTGCCTAGAAGCTGCGATGAAAAGCAGAAAAGATAAACACCTGGTGCAATGTATTTTGGAATCACAGCATTACTATTTTCTCGTCATTTAACGTGCTCTCTATCTTCCCGGTGCCGTTGAGTTGAATCCTTTTCTCGTGTTGACTTCAGATGCCATTGTTCAATGTTCAGTTTCTCATGCTTCCTCCTCATCTGAATGTAAAGACATGGAATGTGATGGATCTTCGCCCCCACCAATCTGATACCATCAGTCTGCATGTCATAGCATTTGCATGCAAAAAACGCACTCTGGGGATATGGCCCACCTCTTCCTGACCCTCATCACAACTAACATTCTCAACATCGACCCTTCAGGTGCCCATCTGTCAACCTGATGCGCCTCAAGTCAGTTTCATGACACAAATACTCAGTTCATCCTGATGTATCCATGTTTTTATGGTTAGCATTGTTGCCACACACCTTGAGTGTGCCCCCACATGCCCCTCCATAGCCTCATCACCACATTGAAGCACAGGGGGGATATGTTGGGGGTTGGAAGGGGATCCGGCGAGGAATTGGCTCTTCCCAGTGAAGGCATGGGAGATTTGGGAGGAGGCTGCTCACACGGAACTGGGATGGGGGATTGCACTTACTTTCGTGCAAGTGCTACACGACTGCTAAACTCACATAGCGCCTTTCTCATAAAGTAAGATGGTACGACCTCCCATGCGCCAAAAAAGGATCACGAAACGTGCAAGTTGGAGATGAAGGGTGAAAATGTGAGCAGGTGAAGGTACCTGGCTGGAGATCAAGAGAGTTTCAGCAGTGCTTCGCATAATCGAATCTGCTCCCGAGGGTGCGCCTGTTGCTTAGCTACTACTGGCCAGCAACCAACACGGCATCAGCAGGCATAATATAATAACAAGAAGAGAGGGAAGGGAGAAAGGTGTGCAAGTATAAGTCTGATACGGACGAACATTTCATGACTCGATGAGCTTGATACCACCCTCGACCTCGTCCAGAGCTGCCCCCTGGAGCTGCCCCCGGCAATTCGGTACCTACGATCACAGGTCTGTAATAGGAAAAGGGAAGGAAAGATGTTACGCAAATTCTGAAAAGAACGCTTTTATTTCTTTCACAAGCAAAATGAAATTGTCGCACGTTCCCGTTACCGACAGACTGGGCAGAGGCGCGTTCGCTCCAAGATGCAGCACGGGCCGATCCAGAAAACCCTTCCGTCGCACTGGCAGGACTCACGCGCTCCACGTCACCAACATGCTAGGCTTCGACTTCGGAGATAACGAGGGGGACAATGAGCCCGTCGTCGTTGAGCGTAAGTGCCCGACGACGGAACGGTGATGTTCGCTTCATCCCTCAAGAAACCTAGTATACAGACGAATGCACCAACATTGATCTAGCCAAGAAAAACTGAGGATCAGACCTGCATCACCCTCTGAATCAGACATTAGTGATCCACTGCCATCTGCAAGGGCCTATGGATTGTGATGTTTGAATATTTGGCATGATAGAGCTTGGGTTACCCCTCCCAGGACTCTTGAGGTCATTCAACCACTTCAATAAGATTTACTGCTGTGCACTAACTCTCCAAGCTTGAGACTACGTTCCTGAATGGCCATGACTTTGTGCTTGATTCCAGATACTGCCCTTTGCATAGCCGATCGCCCCAAACTCTGCACCTTGTTACACTCCCCTCTCCTTTCTTGGATGCCCTCCCCCCCCCCCCCACCCCACCCCACCCCCACCCCACCCCCCTATCCCCCCCAACCCCCAACCCCAACCCCAATCCCAACCCCAACCCCCTCACCCGCACCCTTTCCCCCTTAATCTTCTAGGCTCTGCAATGGGCCCTACTCCAGTGAAGAAGTCCGTGAAGGTCTCTTCTCTTAACACCCTGGGAGCCTCCCTGCTAGTCTACTCCCAGGTATTGCCTCAGAGCATCTCCCAACAGGGCAATTAAGCAAACATGCAACGAGTGGGCTGAACAAAAAATGCCACACAATTCAGCACAGCAAGTTGAAAGCCGTGAACATTTAAAGTGAAGACCGGTACAAGTTGGCCCTTGTGTGAATTCCACACAACCAACCTTCGGCATGGGGTGTGGGATGGATGTGGTAGAAGGCATTCCTCTGATTTTGATCATGTAGTCATTACTTCATAATCAGTGCCCATGCCTTCTTTTAGAGCCTACAAGCTGATAGCTCAGAGTCACCATGGGATATTGGGAGCAACAATGACGCCACGACTTGTTCTGTTGGGCACCGGGATGCCTGCCTCTTCTTTTATGTGGTCCCTACTCCTCTGTGCATCTATATTCTATTGATCAATAGATGATAGTTGGAAGACTATCAGTCCCGTAAATTGGGGTGTGGGCTTATCTTGGGTCAACACTGACCTACCTATGACAATTGTAGTGTTATGTTTCAAGGCTGCTACATCAATTACAGTCATCTCCTGGCATGGAGTGTAATGCTTTATCTTTGACACTGCGTACAAGGTATGCTTTTGTCTGCTAAAATCATCATCTGCTTCCTTTCCCGAGCAGGTTTTGAGGGGCGGTGAAGTAGAGGCCTTCTTATTGGCACTCTCTACCCCCATTAAAAAAATTGCACCTGCCAAGAATTTAAAATATTAATTGATAATTTTAATTCAAGATATTAATTTCAGTGATACTTTTTGAAAATTGAGTATATAACTCCCCCTCCCTGCTGCGTAAGTCCGCTTCTGCTCAAATCATCGTAAACTTTCTTCACTGAGCAATTTTTGAAAGGCAGTGGAAGGGAGGCTTTCTTATTGGCGCTCTCAGCCTCCATCAAGTACCAGGCTTCTGCCAAGGATTTATAGTATTTATTTAAGTTTTTTCATATTTAACATTTAATTCTCCATCTCTGCTGCGTACGCCCGCTTCTGCTGAAATCATCATATGCTTGCTTCACTGAGCAGGTTTTGAAAGGCAGCAGTTTTGAAGGACCAGGCTTCTGCCAAGGATTTAAAGTATTTATTTAAGTTTTTATTTATTAAACATTTAATTCTCCATCTCTGCTGCGTATGCCCGCTTCTGCTCAAATCATCATATGCTTGCTTCACTGAGCAGGTTTTGAAAGGCAGCAGTTTTGAAGTACCAGGCTTCTGCCAAGGATTTATAATATTAATTTAAGTTTTTATTTATTAAACATTTAATTCTCCATCTTTACTGCGAATGCCCGCTTCTGCTCAAATCATCATGTACTTACTTCCCTCGGCAGGTTTTGAAAGGCAGCGTAGGGGAGGCCTTCTTATTGGCCCTCTCCACCTCCATCAAGTACCAGGCCCCTGCCAAGGATGTCCTTGGTGCATATGCCCGCTTCTTCTCACTCTTGCAAACGGTTGGGAACGATGCCGGGTGGGAGGACTACGTGTTGGACCAGGTATGGCAGTTGACCCTGCATCGGGGGTTTCTTATAAGTAAGTAAGCAGTTCAAGTGCTACATACATTGTAAGTAAGGCAGTAAGTAAGTGAGTGCTACATTATTAGTGCTGCATTACTTAGTGCTACATTTTTAGTGCTATATTACTTGTAAGTAAGTAGCACACGTGGTACATTATGTACCTTTGTATTTTGGAGGTGCTACATAAGAACCTTTGGGGGGTACTTTATTGCCCCAAGAAAGCTGGTAGTAGTACCTCAAAAGCTACTAGGAGCCCCAAAAGCTACTAGGAGCACCATGGAGCTACATGAAGACTCTGGTTTATTTCCTCTAGAAAAATCCCTGCCCTGCTTCTTCACTATGTATCTAGAACATCATATAATATTATATTAACATATTCTTTATTGTCATATCTTGAAACGCTTTAGAAACGGCCACATACCTTGCTTGTTCAGTATGTGTAAGAAGACGGACCAGGAACAGCCATTGAGCTTGCTTCTTCAACAAACACCTTCAGACTGTCTCGAATCTCTATTCCTGGGTGTAAACCAACGTGAAGCCTGTATTGTAACGCATATATTGTACCTCATATATCCACTCTTGAGTGTCACACATATATTGCAACGCATATATTTTGTAACGCATGTATATTGACGTGGACACAAATGCCCTGGAAAACACACATTAACTCGCACCTCTGTGTGTACCTCACATCGTGTACCATGTTTCAATCATAGAATTTCAAGAATCTACACTAATGCGTAACTATTCATTGGTCTACAGATTCTAATGGCGCGTGACAACTCCTTCGCAAGAGCTGTTGCTCAAACCGGCAAGCTCGATCCAGACTCCCCAGCGCTGAAGGGGGTTGCCTATGATCTGGTGAGGGCCTTATTCATGTTGCTAGCCTGGGCGAGGTGTGTGGGTGCGTGGGGTGGGGGTGGGGTGGGGTGTGTGTGGGGGTGGGGTGGAGTGGGGGTGGGGGTGGGGGGGTGGGGGGGTGGGGTGGGAGGGGGTCGAGGGATGTGTGCATGCGTGTGTGTGGGGGGGGTGGGGGAGGTGTGGGGGGGAGGGGGGGGGGGATGTACGTCTGTGGGTGTGGAGTGGTACAGGGCAGTGGAGGGGGGGAGGGATAGGAACAGTGCAATGGAAAGGTGTAGTATGTAGAGCTATACGCTGAGCTGAGTATCTAGAGCTGGGGCATAGCCACTGTTTTTAGTGTGAGACGTGTCGTAAATTGAGCAACATCAGTGCGATGTGCTGCCCCCCGAACCCCACGAAGTGCTGAGCGCAGAATTCTAGTTTGGGGGGGGGGCATTTATGACAAGTTCAGTCGGACCCATGCGTCGCCATGCAGAGAAGTAATGGTAACGCGTCGCAAAATAAAGGGGGCACAGCTGGTCAAGCATCAGCTTTGGGCGACCTTTTTCCTTTCGAAGGATGTGCTTCAAGAGCTCTGATTGAAATCACCTTGAACCTCGTTTCTCGTTAGCTCATATATTGTAGGATGTGCTGACGTATGTATGATCAAAATCATAGTGAACCTCGTTTCTCTTCCACTCATCTTGTAGGATGTGATTCAGGAGCTCTGATCAAATTCATGTAGATCCTTGTTTCTCTTCCGCTCGTATCTTGTAGGATGTGCTGGTGCATGTCTTGATCAACATCATATTGAACATCGTTTCTCTTCAGGTCGTACACTGTAGGATGTGCTGACACATGTCTGATCAAAATCATCTTGAACCTCGTTTCTCTTCCGCCCATATCCTGTAGGATGTGCTGACGCATGTCTGATCAGAATCAGAATGAACTTGTTTCCCTTCAGCTCATATCTTGTAGGATGTGCTGACGCATGTCTGATCAAAATCATATTGAACCTCGTCTCTCTTCAGCTCATATTATGTAGGATGTGCTTTAGTTGCTCTGATCAAAATCATGTTGAACCTCGTTTCGCTTCAGCTCTTATCTTGTAGGATGTGCCTTAGTTGCTCTGATCAAAATCATATTGAACCTCGTTTCTCTTTTGGTCATACATTGTAGGATGTGCTGACGCATGTCTGATCAAAATCTTATCGAACCTTGTTTCTCCTCAGCTTATATATTGTAGGATGTGCTGACACATGTCTGATCAAAATCATATCCAACCTCGTCCCTCGTTCCTCTCATATCTTGTAGGATGTGCTGACGCATGTCTGATCAAAACCATTTTGAACCTCGTTTCTCTTCAGCTCATACATTGTAGGATGTGCTGACGCATGTCTGATCATAATCATATTGAACCTTGTTTCTCTTCCACTTTTATCATTTAGGATTTGCTTTAGTAGCTCTGATCGAAATCATATGGAACCTTGTTTTTCTTCCGCTCATATGTTGTAGGATGTGCTTTAGGAGCTCGGATCAAAATCATATCAAACCTCGTTTCTCTTCCGTTCATATCATGTCGGATGTGCTGACGCTTGTCTGATCAAAATCAGATTGAACCTCGTTTCTCTTCCGTTCATATCATGTCGGATGTGCTGACGCTTGTCTGATCAAAATCATATTGAATCTCGTTTCTCCTCCGTTCATATCATGTCGGATGTGCTGACGCTTGTCTGATCAAAATCATATTGAACCTCGTTTCTCTTCCGCTCTTATCATGCAGGATGTGCTGCAGCAGCTTTGCATTCCCATGAAGAACTTGGCTGAGTACATTGGGGATGCAGCCCCCATTGCTGGGCCCTACTTTGTGGATGCCGGTACGTCAAAACTGGGTCGTAATTGTATACACCAATAGTTTGCCCTGCTCGTGTCTGAATGCCGACCTGTACAAGTCTTTTAACTGTATAATCCGCTTAATGTGCTCCTGGTTTCAGTAGGTATCGAATGGGGGGCTTGGAATTGGAGGACGGTCAGCAACCCAGAGTTTGCTGAAAAATCATGTAAAAATTAAATTCAAATTCATTGGCGTCCTGGCTGCAAGCCTGTGTTCATGTTAATTAGGGCTATCTGTGGCTGTGGCTGTGGTGGCTCGAGTAAATTGGCTTGGCTTGGCTTGGCTTGGCTTGACTTGAGACGACTGTTTTAGAGGATCCTTGTGTTGCTGGGCCCTACTTTGTGGATGCTGGTATGTCAGAACCAGAATGTAATTGTGTACACCAATAGTGTGCCCTGCTCATGTTTCAATCAAGACCGGCTTCCGGCATATGTTGATGTACAGAATAATCAAATGTGCTGATGCCCTACTATGTGGATGCTGGTATGTCAGAACTGGGTCATACTTAAGTGCACGAATACATTACATTACATTGTCACCAACAGGCCATTGCTGAGCCAAGACAAGCCCGCTCCTTCCAACTTATCCTCAAAATTAGATAGGCAATCATGCAGCAAGAAAGATTGTGGCAAGCAAGAATTACTGCCAGCACTAATTGTATTCATCCATGTATATAACCTGATCAAAAGTGTGCCCTGCTTCTGTTACAATTAATGACTGGCGTAAGGCATTTATTGATGTACAGAAGGGCCTGTGTTGATGCACAGAAGGGCAATCTGTGCTGATGTACAGATGGGCAATCTGTGTTGATATACAGGACATGTGTCGGTGTACAGAAGGGCAATCTGTGTTGATGTACAGAAGGGCCCATGTTGATGTACAGAAGGGCAATCTGTGTTGATGTACAGACGGGCAATCTGTGTTGTTGTACAGAAGGGCAATCTGTGCTGATATACAGAAGGGCCCGTGTTGATGTACAGAAGGGCGATCTGTGTTAATGTTCAGATTGACAATCTGTGTTGATATACAGAAGGACACGTGTTGATGTACAGAAGGACCTGTGTTGATCTACAGAAGGGCAATCTGTGCTGATGTACAGAAGGACATGTGCTGATGTACAGAAGGACATGTGCTGATGTACAGAAGGGCAATCTGGGTTCATTAACAGAAGGGCAGTCTGTGTTGATGTACAGAAGGGCAATCTGTGTTGATATACAGAAGGACATATTTCGATGTACGGAAGGGCAATCTGTGATGATGTACAGAACGACATGTGCTGATGTACAGAAGGGCAATCTGTGATGATATTCAGAAGGGCAATCTGTGTTGATGTACAGAAGGGCAATCTGTGTTGATGAACAGAAGGGCTTGTGTTGATGTACAGAAGGGAAATCTGTGTTGATGTACAGAAGGGCCCGTGTTGATGTACAGAAGGGAAATCTGTGTTGATATACAGAAGGACATGTGTCGGTGTACAGAAGGGCAATCTGAGCTGATGTACGGAACGACATGTGCTGATGTACATAAGGGCAATCTGTGATGATATACAGAAGGGCAATCTGTGTTGATGTACAGAAGGGTAATCTGTGCTGATGTACAGAAGGGCAATCTGTGATGATATACAGAAGGGCAATCTGTGTTGATGTACAGAAGGGCCCGTGTCGGTGTACAGAAGGGTAATCTGTGCTGATGTACAGAAGGGCAATCTGTGATGATATACAGAAGGGCAATCTGTGTTGATGTACAGAAGGGCCTGTGTTGATGTACAGAGGGGCCCGTGTTGATGTACAGAAGGGAAATCTGTGTTGATGTACAGAAGGGCTGTGTTGATGTACACAAGGGCAATCTGTGTTGATATACAGAAGGACATGTTTCGGTGTACAGAAGGGCAATCTGTGCTGATGTACAGAACGACATGTGCTGATGTACAGAAGGGCAATCTTTGATGATATACAGAAGGGCAATCTGTGTTGATGTACAGAGGGGCCTGTGTTGATGTACAGAGGGGCCTGTGTTGATGTACAGAAGGGAAATCTGTGTCGATGTACAAAAGGGCCCGTGTTGATGTACAGAAGGACAATCTGTGTTGATGTACAGAAGGGCTTGTGTTGATCTAAAGAAGGGCAATCTGTGATGATGTACAGAAGGGTCCGTGTTGATGTACAGAAGGGCAATCTGTGTTGATGTACAGATGGGCAATCTGTGTTGATGTACAGATGGGAAATCTGTGTTGATGTTCAGAAGTACACGTGTTGATCTACAGAAGAGCAATCTGTGTTGATGTATAGAAGCGCATATGTTGATGTACAGAAGGACACGTGTTGATGTACACAAGGGCAATCTGTGTTGATGTACAGAAGGGCTTTCTGTGTTGATGTACAGAAGGGAAATCTGTGTTGATATACAGAAGGACATGTGTCGGTGTACAGAAGGGCAATCTGAGCTGATGTACAGAACAACATGTGCTGATGTACATAAGGGCAATCTGTGATGATATACAGAAGGGCAATCTGTGTTGATGTACAGAAGGGCCTGTGTTGATGTACAGAGGGGCCCGTGTTGATGTACAGAAGGGAAATCTGTGTTGATGTACAGAAGGGCCCGTATCGGTGTACAGAAGGGTAATCTGTGCTGATGTACAGAAGGGCAATCTGTGATGATATACAGAAGGGCAATCTGTGTTGATGTACAGAAGGGCCCGTGTCGGTGTACAGAAGGGTAATCTGTGCTGATGTACAGACGGGCAATCTGTGATGATATACAGAAGGGCAGTCTGTGTTGATGTACAGAGGGGCCTGTGTTGATGTACAGAGGGGCCCGTGTCGGTGTACAGAAGGGTAATCTGTGCTGATGTACAGAAGGGCAATCTGTGATGATATACAGAAGGGAAATCTGTGTTGATGTACAGAAGGGCCCGTGTCGGTGTACAGAAGGGTAATCTGTGCTGATGTACATAAGGGCAATCTTTGTTGATGTACAGAAGGACAATCTGTGTTGATGTACAGAAGGGCTTGTGTTGATCTAAAGAAGGGCAATCTGTGATGATGTACAGAAGGGTCCGTGTTGATGTACAGAAGGGCAATCTGTGTTGATGTACAGATGGGCAATCTGTGTTGATGTACAGATGGGAAATCTGTGTTGATGTTCAGAAGTACACGTGTTGATCTACAGAAGAGCTGATTTACATCAATCTGTGTTGATGTAAAGAAGCGCATATGTTGATGTACAGAAGGACACGTGTTGATGTACATAAGGGCAATCTGTGTTGATGTACAGAAGGGCTTTCTGTGTTGATGTAGAGAACGGCTATCTGTGGCTGTGGTGTCTTGAGTAATTTGGCTTGTCTTGAGACAACAGTTTTAGAGGATCCTTGGAAGGGTTTGGGGGCGATGTCACCAATATGTTTACCACGCACCCACCCACCACAACCACTACCACCACCACCACCACAACCAATTGTACAAGCATCCGGTGAATTCCCTCCCCCCTCCTCATCTCCAGGGTTTTCTTGTGTAGCACTTGTGCTATATTTAGCTGAAGTGCTAAATTACATAAGTGTTTTGGGGGTGCTAATATAGCACAAGTACTCAATTATGTGAGTGTTTTGGGGGTGCTATGTTCTTTTAGGGTTTCCTTTAGAGCCACACAAGCTGCTAGAAGCACCCTGAAAGCTACAAGGAGCTCGATGGTGCTATGTGAAGTCACTGGTTACTTTTCTTGCAACAAATTCTGCCCTGTACAGTCACTGGTTACTTTTCTTGCAACAAACTCTGCCCCGTACAGTCATTAATTACTTGTCTTGCAACAAACTCTGCCCCGTAAAGTCATTGGTCACTTTTCTTGCGACAAACCCTGCCCTGCCCTCATCTTCATCCAGCCTCCTCCGTTTCCATGAAGCCAGAAAAGACTCTACTAGAGAATCCGTCAGGTGCCCAGGATCATCGCCGCCACCACCACCACCAACACCAACACTACGACCACCAACCACATTCAAGCATCCAGAGATTTCCCCCCGCCCCCTCCTCTCCCCCATATTCATCCAGCCTCCTCCACTTCCATGAAGCCAGAAAGGACTCTACTAGAGAACTCGTCAGACACCAAGGAATATCGACGCCACCACCACCACCATCACCTATCACACACAAGCATCCAGTGACCGCCCCCCCCTCCCACCCTCTCCTGAGATAGCCTCCGCCGCTTCCATGAAACCAGACAGTTCTCTACTAGAGAACCCGTCAGGAGCCCTGGAGGCGATAGACATGAGCTCTGATCCAACTTACTTATCAACCCCACCACCACCTCCACCCCCACCACCCCCACCAACACCAACACCACCACCTCAACCACCACCTACTCAACCACCACCTCCACCTCCTCAACCACCTCCAATTACACAAGCATAAAGTGACCTCCCCCTCCCACCCCTCCCACCCCCCCTTCCCACCCCCTCTTCATCCAGCCTCCTCCGCTTCCATGAAGCCAGAAAGGACTCTACTAGAGAACCCGTCAGGCACCCAGGAGGCGATAGACATGAGCTCTGATCCAACCTACATATTAGCTCCCCCCACAGCTGATGAGCTGGCACAGTGGAAGTCGCTGATTGCAAGCAAGGTGGACTGGTCCGAGGCGGTGCCTTTATTGCAGCTGTACTACGCCAGGCACGGATTCGGCATCACATCCCGCAACTCGGCGTTGAGGTGAGCTGATGATCATTAGCCTGAGACAAACCCTATTGAGACTTCCCGCAACTGAGCTGAGCTGAGACAAACCCTGTGATTCTATCTATTATGTATACTTAACCATGTATACTACGCCATGTATACCATGCGCAGATTCAGTATCACGGCCCACAACTCAGTATTGCTGCGAGCTTGTGACTCCATGTATTCTGCACCATGTTTACTATGCCAATACAACGCCCTGCATACTGCACCATGTATACCAAGCACAGATTCAGTATCATGTCCCAAGACTCAGTTTTGATGCGGGCTTGTTATTCAATATATTATAGATACAAAACCATGTATACTACACTACTACAAGTCCAATGCAATGCTATGCATACTTCGCCCTGTATACCAAGCTCAGTTGCAGTATCACTTCCCACAACACAGTATTGATGCGAGCTTGTGATTCAATCTATTATAAATACAAAAACATGTATAATACACCAATACATCGCCAATACAATGCTATGCATACTGCATCCTGTATACCAAGCACAGGTGCAGTATCACGTCCCAAAACTCAGTGTTGATGCGAGCTTGAGGTACAGGTTATTATGTATACTAAACCATGTATACTCTAACTAAATTTAGATGAGCCTTTTGCCGGGCAATGCAAACGGAAGTGAATTGGTGTATGATTTGATATCCCGGTCTAGAGTTGATCTTGCTTCTTCGAGGTTGAGCAAGTCCTATTTGGCTCCCCCTGGGCTGATACATACATACATACAGACAGACAGACATACATACATACATACATGCAACTGCATTCTGCCTGTTCAGGCACAATTTGTATTTGCCCTACCGTCCCTGCAAACATTTTGCGTTTGGACACACAAACACAACCTGTTTAGGCGCCCAACACAACCTACCTTTCCTGTAAATTTGTACCAAACATTTGTGCACTCCTCAGATATAGCAAGTGAGCATTTCAAGAGAGATACAAATAAATGGCTACCCCTGGACTGTACTTCCGTGTCCACGTACATAGATACATACGACTGCATTATGCTTGTTTAGGCGCACTAAGTGTTTTCCCTACCTGCCCTGCACATTGGTACCAAACATTGACGGTGGAGCAAGGGCGCATTTCAAGAGGGCTGCCAATATCTGGCTCCCCCTGGACTGTACCATACATACATACATACATACATACATACATACATACATGCATACATACATACATACATACATACATACATACATACGTACAACTGCATTCTGCCTGTTCAGGCACAATTTGTATTTGCCCTACCTTCCCTGCAAGCACTTAGTGTTTGGATGCAGAAACACAACCTGTGTAGGCGCTCAACACAACCTACCTTTCCTGGGAATTGGTACCAAACACTTGTGCATTGACTTTGCAGGTGGAGTAAGGGCGCATTTGAAGAGGGCTACGAAGGCAATGCTGAGCTGCACACCTGGCCCTGCATCGAGTCGCAACGAGCTGCGCTTGCACAGAACACTACCCGCTTCTGCGAAGGACACCCCGCCCAGCATGTCCTTGTGGCTGGACCCAGTGGAAGCGGCAAGTCATGGCTTCTGTGGGAATCCACACTAGCTGCTGGTACGTAATTTGAATTTGAATTGCTACATGGTTTTGAGCCAACTCTGGGCTTCTCACCGTCTTACAACCCAGCTGCTGGTACGTAATTTGAATTTGAATTTGAATTGTTACATGGTTTTGAGCCAACTCTGGGCTTCTCGCCGTCCTCCAACCCAGCTGCTGGTACGTAATTTGAATTTGAATTTGAATTGTTACATGGTTTTGAGCCAACTCTGGGCTTCTCATCGTCTTCCAACCCAGCTGCTGGTACGTAATTCGAAATTGAATTGTTACGTTTTTTGGGCGGAGCTTCCTCATCAAGCCCCCATGTTTACCCATTTGTCCGTCCGACCATCCGTCTGGCCGCGATGAAGCCTGACATGTCAGCCTACGGTCTCGTAACTAACTCGCATCCGTTGCCACCTGCACCTGTCGCTCTGTCGCGATCACTCTCCGCCAATTTTTAGCGTCGCAGGCAACGCTGCATAGAACTTGTTTAGCCAACTTTGGGCTTCTCAACGTTTTAACCCAGCTGCTGGTATGGTAGGCAAATTGAAAACTTTTATGCCTTGCCACGGGGTGTGAGGTTGAAGGTTCCTTCCCGCTCGCTTGCACTGGGGAATGATTACTGTGGGTTTGGTTTTCGCAGACCGGTACCTTGTACGCAAGCTGTACAGGTTGCGTCTGAAGCCCTTCCAATCACACTTGTGCAAGTCCCTATAGCCTATTTGGCCTACCCCTGGACTGTAACATACATAAATACAGGTTGAGGACTAGAGTAATACGATTTTTTTGGTCCCTACTTTATTTGTTTACAATTTCTTAACAATTCAGCGCTTTTTGATTTTTTAAAGAATGGGCCCAGTTTAAGTGGCAGGTCATGTCTTCAGTGGTAATTTACACTAGCTGCTGGTACGTAATTTGAATTTGAATTGTTGCATGGTTTTTCAGCCAAATCTGGGCTTCTCACCATCTTCCAACTTCAAGTCCCCCCCAAGCAATGCCCACAGTGACCAGAGAGCACACTAAGTGGATTAGACAGTTTAAAATTTCAAAAATTCACAGTTCAAAAATGCGCAGTGCCCACAGAAACCAGAGAGCAGACTATGTGGATTGGAAAGTTTTAAGACTTGTCTTTGTCACAGTATATAAGCTGTTACGTAAGCTGTCCATGATGTATAAATACAGACGTGGAGTACTAGAGTTTTACGATTTTCCAGTCCCCATTTCATGTTTTCACAATTTCTTAATAATTAAGCGCTTTTTAATCTGGAAAACAAAAAATCTGGACCCAGTGGAAGTGCCAAGTCATGGTTCTGTGTGAATCCACTCTAGCTGCTGGTACGTAATTTGAATTTGAATTGTTACATGGTTTGCAGCCAACTCTTGGCTTCTCTCTGCTTCCAACCTAGCTGCTGGTACGTAAGGTGTTCATGTATAAGTAAATTAGCCAAGTCATGGCTTCTGTGGGAACCCACTATAGCTGCTGGTGCGTAAGCAGTTCTTGTATATTAATAAGGATGATGATGATGATGATGATAATGACAGTTTTCCTGGTGCCCCACTGGACTCCAAATGTGCCCGCAGCCAAATGGAGTCAAGGGGGACTAATGAACATCACGAAACAATGGAAACATGTATGTGCCTTTGGTGTAGTACGATTTGCTGAGGACCAAGTCTTACTCGTTATTGTTAGTAGCCCCTACGGATAGTCTAAAATCATATTGATTATTGCTTATGTGGAGATCCACTCAAGCTACTGGTATGAAAGCTTACATAAAGTGGAGTGGTTAAAACCGTTTTAAATGGGGCCAAGCTGGGCCAAGCCCCATTTAAAACAACTAATTAGCCAATTGTGGGTAAACCCATCCTGTTTGGGCGGTGTGTGTGAGCGAATTATTTGCTGCAGCCAAGCTTTGCACACATGTCCCCATTAATCAGCTGCATTTGCAAGCATGCAAGCTTTTATTTTTTAATTCAAATCAGGTTCAAATACTTAAATTGTAAAGAAAGCAAATGTCTGCTAAGCTTTTCTTAGTAGGCAGTTGCTTTCTTTACAGTAGCTGGCTCTGTCTGCCAATGTAAGTACGTGTATGTATGTGCTTCTTTCACTTGCTTTCTTTACATTAGCTGCCTCTATCCGCTCATGTAAGTGCGTGTATGTATGTGCTTTTTTAGTTAATTTCTTTACATTAGCTGCCTCTGTCCGCTAACAGAAGTACGTGTATATATGTGCTGCTTTCACTTGCTTTCTTTACATTAGCTGCCTCTGTATTCCAACATGTTGGTGCTAGCTGGTATGGCCCAGGTCTAGCTGAATTGGCATCCATATGAAATACTTGATTTAACAAAAAGGTGTCACCACTCTGTTTTTCGATGCAGGCAAGGCAAGCGGTGTCAACCTTGTCGATGTCAGCTCCCTACCCCCAACCCAACCCACCCCCACCACCACTACACACACGCAGGTAAGGCAAGTGGTGTCAGTCTGGTCGATATCAACTCTCCACCCCCACCCCCCACCACTACACACACAGGCAAGGCAAGTGGTGTAAGCCTTGTCGATGTCAACCCCCACCCCCACCCCCACCCCACCCCCCATCACCACACTTACACACACACAGGCAAGGCAAGTGGTGTGAGCCTTGTTGATGTCAACCCCCCACCCCACCCCCACCCCACCCCCCATCACCACACTTACACACACACAGGCAAGGCAAGTGGTGTCAGCCTTGTCGATGTCAACTCTCCACCCCCACTCCACCCCACCCCACCCCCCATCACCTCACACACACACAGGCAAGGCAAGTGGTGTCATCCTTGTCGATGTCAACTCCCCACCCCCACCCCCACCTCTACCACACCACACACACAGGCAAGCGGTGTCCGCCTCGTCGATGTCAACTCCCCACCCCCACCCCCACCATCATCCCCACCCCTACCACACCACACACACACACACACAGGCAAGGCAAGCGGTGTCCGCCTCGTCGATGTCAGCTCCATGGAGTTGAGCTCCATCCTGGAGGTGGCGCGTGGCGCGGGCAGGTACCCTCGTGTTCGCTTCATCCTTGTGGCCGACAACGCCAGCCTCCCTGTGCGAAATCCCACCCTGGTGGCTGACCTCATGGCTGGCCTCTCTGGCTCCGGTGGCTCAGGCTGGCCCTCAAACTGCCTACTGTACATGGCAGCGAGCCCAGACTCCACCGTGTCAGTCAGCGACCCCGTGGTTGCTAGGTTTGGCATGCTCCTGACCACAGGCTTCATGAGCGAGGCCGAGTTCCAATCTACCTTGGAAACCCTGAGTGACGAGCAGTGCAAGAACCTGCAGTTGGAAGAGGTTGCGCAGGCTATCAACTGGGCCAACCAACGTGGGGGGCTAACCCTCAGGGCGGCAGCTCAATTCATGAAGATGAACCCTAACCCAACATCGGCGGTGGCACCAAGCTCTGTACAGGAGCCCAAGCCGCCTGCAGTTGCACAGGCAGCGCCGGCAAGAGCACCTGCAGTCGACGCAGCTGACGTACCTTGCGATCCTTACTATCCTGACTGCACAAAGGAGGTTTGCTAGTCTTTGTTTGAGGATGGGCCAGTCCCTTCAGCCTAATCGGCTACCCCCTGGACTACAGCATACATACACACACGGTTGTTACATCATGTTAACAGATTAGCTGCTTGTCTGGCAGGCTCCCCAACATGCAGTCGTTATGTGTGATCGGCGTGTAGACCCTACGGTGACTACGGCTAGCTCCTGCTTTAGCTTTGGTGTCCTTAATTTCACGTCCTGAGAGTAACTTCTTTACTCGGGTGTAACAATTTCAATTTCAATTTGGGTGTAGACATGTTCAAGTAATCCTGGTCGATTTGTCTAATCGTGTCCTGTACCAGCTAGTCAAAACTTCAAAATGGATCAGCCCGAAGGCTGTCCCCAAATAGACGGTTATTCTGTCTCCCCTTGTGCTTGTTGTGGTACAATGAACGGCAGTACACAGGTTGCCTACGTATCTCTATTGCCATTTTAGGTTTTCCTTTCATGTAGTTATTTCCTTCAGCAATTATAAACTTCATGTTTAAAACACCATCTTCGGCTAATGTTGCAATATGTTGATTAGGGTCGACACATTGAGTAAAAAGATGTGAACACAAGTCCCCAGCCACAATCGTACCAGGACCTTGAGTAAGTAGGCTGCACTGATCTCGCACTCCCTAGGACAAGAAGGGCAAAGTCCCCCTCCCCCTCCCCCTCCCCTACACGCACATGTGGTACAATGTACGGCAGTACATGGGTTTCTTAAGTAGGCTGCACGGGCCTCGCAGTAACTAGGACCAGAGGGGCCTTGCTGGTTGGATTTGTTTTGATTACTTTGTCTACCAGCCTGTAGGCTGCTTCCTGTCTGGGGGCGGAGGGAACATGTGTATCATAAGCACTACTGCACAATACGCAGGACGCCCGAAGAATCAAATCAAGTGTTGAGGTAAGATCAAGTCTCCAGATTCACAGAAATAGGCTGTTTTGAAGGTACGATCAGGGTACTTCAAATTGCCAAATTGGCCAGCGCTATAGCGCACTTAAAAACAACAATAAATGCGCTTTGTAGTGCAAAAAGCGCAAAAATTGCTTGCTGCGCCCACAGGGAGTTGCAAAAAACTGCGCTTAAAGTGCAGAGGGGGTCAAAAAGTCAGCGCTCAAAGGCGCAAAAGTGCGCGCTTTGAATTACCCTGGGTACGATCTGTTAAAAGCATCACTAATGCAGCAGCTAAGACTACTATTGAAATTGAAATGGTTACATCCGAGTAATGGAGTCACTCTCAGGACGTGGGATTAAGGACACCACAGCGTAAACCGAAGCTAGCTGTAGTCACCGTAGAGCAGCTAAGGCTACCGTATTGAAATTGAAATTGAAATTGTTACATCCGAGTACGGTACTGTGCCACTCTCAGGACGTAAAGTTAAGGACACCACTGCGTAAGCCGGAACTAGCAGTAGTCACCATATTGACTACCGTATACTCCCGAGTACATAATGTAATTACAGGGCTGCTGGCGAAAGAAGGGCCCTGTTGAGGATACTCTTCATTTGGTTCTACAACAAATATTCGCCTACCTGCAGTCTTTTGTAGCCAAGGACTGCAATAAGTCAATCAAACAGTCAACAACAACAGCAGGGCTCTTCTCTTCGGCTTTTCTAACCAGCTTCTAGGCGCCTCCCTGCGCCAAACACTGTGCTACGCCCAATTATTTGAGCTGTTCTGGACAGCTGATGGTGCCAAATTATAGGTGCACTACGTTATGTAAGTTTGGCTGAGTAGTCAGTCAGGGGAGCTGCGTAGAAGCTGTCCCTCGTAGTCCAAAAGAAAAGCTATGAACAACAACAATAACATGATTCAATTTAAATCATAGCATTATGATCAAAATGAACTTTCCACAATCCAATTTCCTCTCTGTATCCAAAAGCCTACCAGCTTTCAGGCTTCTCTCCTTGTGCTGCTCGTGGTAGAATTAGCAGAATAAGACACATCAACATCAGCACCAGCACCAGCCACCGCAGTCAAGGGGCCGAGATAAGACTGTGCAGTCAGACTGTGTATGGGGCCAGGCTGTCAACTCGGGCACCTCCTGGCCTGAAGTCCCATACCAGTATAACCAATGGGGAAACCGTGGTGATCGATTGAGGAGCGCGAGGATCGTTATTCGTCACACAACCTCACGCCAAACAATCAAGATCAAATATAGATTTCTCTAGAGGTGTGACTACCACCCAGGTATGTTGAGATCCCCAAGAGCCTCTAAGCTTCTTAGAAGCTCTGGGTCCAGAGTCGTGGGGCCTTCATCCTCCTCATCCTCATATTTATCCCTGTACCAATCCTCTCCCTCTTCGTAACCATCACCACCATGCCCATCCACCACAGCGTCACCCCCTTCCTCATCTCCACTACTCTCCGCCTGATCGAGCCCCCCCCTCGCAGGAACGGCAGGTAGCATCTCCCCCTGCCCAGTCACAGTAGGCTTCACTTCCCCCCACCCAGGTGCAGCAGACATCTTCATCTGAATCCCAGCCCTCTTTTTTGCCTCCCGCCGCCGTTCCTCCACGCCAGGGAACATCTTCTCCTCGATCTCTGCCCTCTCCTTTGCTTGCCGATGCCGTTCCTCCTCCTCTACTTCCCTGCGATCTGCTTCTGAAGCAAACATTTTGGCATAAGCTTGCCCCTGCCGTTGACGATGTCTTGTTAGCAACTGGCGGGCCTCAGTAAGTGCGCCTGGGGTTGGGGTCAGCAGTTACACAAAACAGTTATTATGAAACTTTTAATTACCTTGAGATCTGTTGAGATAATACGAATGCAAAAAGCTTTTCATTTAATAAACCTTTTTGTAATGAAAGGAATTCACCCCAAATAATTTGTCTCCTTGCCCTAGCCCTAGACACAGAGGATTTGATGAAGTGAAGCAGACATTTTTTGTCCGCTACCTATCCCAATCGCTACTTGAGACCCCGTTTTGGCCCCAATGTTCGCTACCTAAGTCCCCCGACTCCCCCAGAGCTGCCCCCCCAACACCCCAGGGCGGCCCTACTAAAGCTGCCAGGACTTCTGTCCTAGCCATGAAGCTACCAGGTAACCCACTTTCTGAACTGAAAAAAACTCCGATGAGAAGGCAAAGCCAATCCTACAGAAAGAAGAGTGCTGGTTTCCTGTTGCACAATTGTACAGGCATGCAATTGTAAAAACATAGAGGCTTGTATCCATGCAGGTTTACATCCGTACATCCGTGCCATAGACATGCAGGTTTACATACACCCAGTTTGATGTTCATGCCAGGGAACTACATTTGCCAATCTTGGGATGCTTCAAAAGCGCAACTGACTCAACTGAAAACGAAAAGCTGACTTAAAAGAAGTTGCGCTTCTGACTCAACTGAAAACGAAAAGCTGCGCGCTGCGCCCAGAGGGTTTTTTAAAAATTGCTTCAATCATGCAGACGGGCTCCAAAACCTTGCAGCCTCATCGCTCCAATATCGCACGTCATGTAGTTAGGGGGCGGCAAATAGATATATATTGCCCAAACATGTATATATATAGATCTATACATAGCAAATAGATCTATTGTGTATATATAAAACATATGCAGTAACATCAGATAGACTCCGGAAAATCCAGTCGAAGCGCCTGCAATATGATATGGTGCCCTATGCCATAATTGTAAAACCAGATTTTGATTTTTGGAAGGTGCCCTATGCCGATTTTCAAAAATCTAGCTTCGCCAATGTAGATCTCTCTCTCTCTCTCTCTATATATATATATATATATATAGATCTATCTCTATATAGATCGATGCCTCTCCCTACATGTAGTACCCTGGTCCATGGTACGAATACAAACTGTGAAATCATGGCCTATCAATCCTTTAGCCTTACGGGATTTGAAGCTAGAGGTGTCAGAAAGGTTACCACAGGGATAACTGACTTGTGGCAGCCAAGCGTTCATAGCGACGTCGCTTTTTTATCCTTCGCATCGGCTCTTCCTATCATTGTGAAGCAGAATTCACCAAGCGTTGGATTGTTCACCCACTAATAGGGAACATGGGCTGGGTTTGCAGGTGAAAAGACATGTGGCAACGCCATTCAAACTGAATCCTCGGTGCCGCTGGTTTGTGTAGTGAGACCCATCTCCTGGGGTGAAATACCTTTCACAACTACAAAAACATGTAGGTCTCAAGACATGCATGAACATGCTCGCGCAGTTTGATGTTCATGTAGGTTGACAGTCACACAGTTGTATAGCCATGCAAATGTACAGACATACAGGCTGGTAGTCATGCAGGTGTACATCCGTGCATCCGTGCGATATGCATGCAGTTTTCCCCTCCCCCCCCCCCCCCCCCTCTCCCATTTTTACCCCTAAATATGGGTGGGTGTTGCCTCAACTGTCACATTAGCGTCTCGAGGGTCCACCTTGGCAGCTCCTTCCAGCTCTTACACAGCTTGAGCCAGTTGCTTGGTCCCAATCACCCCTGTAACCCCCTTGTCACCTTTCATTTTTACCATTTATCCTCTTTAAACCTTTGTATACCCCTAAATACCCCTAAATATGGGTGGGTGTTGCCTCACCGGTCACATTAGCGTCTCGAGGGTCCACTTTGTCAGCTGCTTTCAGAGTTTCAGCTCTTCCACAGCTTGATCCAGATGCTTGGTCCCAATCAGGGTACTTCCATTGACAAAATTGGCCAGCGCTTTAGCGCACTTGAAGAAAACAAAAGTGCGCTTTGTAGTGCAAAAAGCGCATAAATTGCTTGCTGCGCCCACAGAGGGTTGCAAAAAACTGCGCGAAACGCACTGTGGGGCTCAAAAAGGCAGCGCATCAGGAAGTACCCTGGTCCCAATGACCCCTTAAGCACCTTGTTACCTTTTAGTTCTACCATTTTACCCTATTTGTTCACCTAAATATGGGTGGGTGTTGCCTCACCTTTCACATTAGCGTCTCTAGGGTCCACCTTGGCAGCTGCTTTCAGCTCCAATATAGCTTGCTCCAGCTGCTTGGTCCCAATCAAGGCTCGTCCCAGGCGGTACTGCAAACATGAAACAAATAAATACATAAATAAATAAATAAATACATATGAGATAAATAAATAAATAAATAAATAAATAAATAAATAAATACATACATATGCAGACACATGTGATACAAAAAAAAAAAGTACACCTGAGTAAGAGGCGTGAGGTTGAGGGGGCCAGCCTGTTTGCTTGCACTGGGGCCAACCACCAATGCAATCAAGGCTCGTCCCAAGCAGGACTGCAAGAAAAATCTTATTTTGATAATAATGCTTTGATTTGAATTTATTATGTAACTGCCAAAGACGGCGTGCAGCCTTTATTTAGCTGGAGCCATGTAACCAAGTTCAAGTAGTGTAACAAATATGCGTTATGGATTGTTGGTAGTCTGCCATGTTAAATAAAACATACATCTCATGTCAACATCATGTATGTACATCATATTGCAATACGATAAATCATAGATAGGTAACGGTAATATGATTTTGAAGAAACCTTGAACACCCCTGGTCCCCACGATTTGGAAAGAGGGGGGGGGGGGAGAGAGGGGGGGGAGAGAGGGATGGGGGGAGAGGGGAGGGGGAGGGGGGGGGGGGGGGGGGGGGGGGGGCATCTGCCTGCCTGCCTGCCTGCCTGCTCAGAAGTAGGGATCGGCAATATGATATCATATGGTATCATGTCATCGTATGATATCATATGATTACGGCAGTCTGACTAGGCTAAAGCTACCATTTATATACAATATCATATGATGCAGTTTGTATGATATCATATGTTATCATACTCGACTTTGGTCTACATCATACGATATGCCGCTCCCCAATCATATGGCATAATAAAATTTTAGCGCATTATGAGGGGTAGGATTCAGGATTTAGGGTGGGTTACGGATTTAGGGTGGGTTAGGGATTTGGCCTGAGGGATTTGGCCTAAGGGGTGTTTCCGGTTGGCTACACTTTTTTCGTTTGACGCATCGCAATTTGGGTAAGTAAGTAACTTGGTGCGACCCCAGTGCGACGTGCTGCCCCCCAAACTCCTCGAAGCGCGGAGCCCAGGGGGTTCGGGGGGGCATTTCTATATATATTTGTAACATGACTGTGTATGAGCAGTATGTATGTACATTTGTAATATGACTGTAGGAGCTGCATGTATGTGTATTTGTAATATGACTGTATAGGAGACATGCACCATGCATATATATATATATATATATATATATATATATATATATATATATATATACATTTGTTTGACATTTCCATGATTGCTTTAGCACAACTCAGGGATTCCCCCCCCCCCCCCCGCTATATATAGTGATCGCTATTTTTGACCCCGATTTGGCCCATATTGCCGCTATATAAAAAAACTGAAGGCCCCTAAAAAGCTGTACAAACGCTGTCCCTAGAGGAGGCCTAAAACCATATAAGCTAAAAGAAGAAAAAAACGTCCAGATTTGAAAAGCAAACTCTTGCACAACTCGAATGTTGTGCTACCTCCCAACTCAGTTATGTTTCATGACGGCCCAGTACCCCATTGCATTTGTCCATAGCTTGTCTTTTCGGCTTCGAGTAGCAGCTTCTAGGCATCCCCCCTGGCTTGCTCCTCGGCCAAACCTAAAGCAATGAGGTGCATCTGGAAGCCAAACCAAGCCAAGCCAAGCCAAAGCAATGAGGTGCATCTGGAAGCCAAACCAAGCCAAGCCAAACCAAGCCAAAGCAATGAGGTGCATCTGGAAGCCAAACCAAGCCAAGCCAAGCCAAGCCAAGCCAAAGCATTGAGGTGCTTCTGGAAGCCAAACCAAGCCAAGCCAAATCAAGCCAAAGCAATGAGGTGCATCTGGAAGCCAAACCAAACCAAACCAAGCCAAGCCAAGCCAAGCCAAGCCAAGCCAAAGCATTGAGGTGCTTCTGGAAGCCAAACCAAGCCAAGTCAAATCAAGCCAAAGCAATGAGGTGCATCTGGAAGCCAAACCAAGCCAAGCCAAGCCAAGCCAAAGCATTGAGGTGCTTCTGGAAGCCAAACCAAGCCAAGCCAAATCAAGCCAAAGCAATGAGGTGCATCTGGAAGCCAAACCAAGCCAAGCCAAGCCAAGCCAAGCCAAGCCAAAGCATTGAGGTGCTTCTGGAAGCCAAACCAAGCCAAGCCAAGCCAAAGCAATGAGGTGCATCTGGAAGCCAAAACAAATCAAACCAAGCCAAGCCAAGCCAAGCCAAAGCATTGAGGTGCTTCTGGAAGCTGACAGAATCTTCGTTCCAGTCCTAATCAAATCTGGGGGCCCAGCCCAGTGGCTGACGCAGGGAGCTGCCTAGAAGCTGCTACTCGCGACTGAGAAGAAAAGCACACATAAAAATGCATGTATATATGTGATGATGATGAAGAAAACCACACAGATAAATTATATAAAAAGGTAATGATAACGCCTGGTGGGGCGTAGTGTTAAGGGAGCCCGTCGTACGCGGGTGGGGAGCGGTCTCCAACCTCAACTGGACAAGCTACCATCGCGGTTGAAAATGACTGCAACGCCAAGAGCGACTGAAGGGGGAGTCGAACCCCTGACTCTTCATCCTCAAGCGATCTAGTCTACCACTAGGCCATTGTAAATCACTGAAAGGGGCTATAAATTAAATTATATATATATATATATATATATATATATATATATATATATATATATATATATATATATATATATATATATATATATATATATATATATATATATATATATATGTGCATTTGACACAAGTTGCAACACGTCGACTTACCATTGCCTTCACGTTTTCAGGTTGCCTACCCAACACCTCCCGGCAGTCCTCAACCGCGTCTTCGTACATCCCCTCTTGCAGGTGGCAGGCAGCCCTGCAAAGTGAGTTGTGTGTGTGTGTTTGTGTGTGTGTGTGTGTGAGATATTAAAGGTGTGTGTGTATATGTGTGTGTGTGAGTTTGTGAGATATTAAAGGTGTATGTGTATATGTGTGTGTGTGTGAGATATTAAAGGTGTGTGTGTATATGTGTGTGTGTGAGTTTGTGTGTGTGTGTGTGTGAGATATTTAAGGTGTGTGTGTATATGTGTGTGTGTGTGTGTGTGTGAGAGAGATTAAAGGTGTGTGTATATGTGTGTGTGTGAGTTTGAGAATGTGTGTGTGTACGTGTGTGTATGTGTGTGGGTGTGGGTGGATAACAAATACAAGTTTCTTCACGGGCAGTGGGTACTAGTGATCTCAGTTAATGTTTTCGGAGGAGCCCCCCTTTCTGGGAGTCGAAAGCCCCCAGAGACACACCGGTGTCCATTTGTCTGTCGTGTTGTTTCTTTGTCGGCACGTAACATCGGCCCTAAGTGGCCCTGCCGTAAATCCTGGCTTCGGTCCGCTGCACTCGATTCCGGTGCCACCTGTTGCTCCGATAGCCAACACTCTCCGCCAATTTCTGCGTTGCTAGCGACGCGCCGAGGACTTGTTCAGAAGAGGAATCAACAGAGACGAGAGAGAGGGACAAACGATTACAAAAAACAGCTGTTGTACATTCCCTCTTGTATCCATGTAAAGTGGACCAGGGCACTGTTTTTTGCTGTGCGACGCATCGCCATTCCGACGCATGGGTCCGGCAAAACTAGTCAGAAATGCCCCCCCCTAACCCCCCGGGCTCCACGCACGAGCCACCCCCATCCCCACCCCCACCCATGTCTCCACCTCCATCTTCACCCCTAGCCCCCACCCCCGTCTCCACCCCTACCCCTCACTATAAACATACCTGTTTAGTCGAGCTGCATAATAAGATTTCTCCATTTCAAGCTTCGTGTTGTACACAAGCTCGTCCACGCGTCGCAATGACGCCCAATCCGAATACCTATACAGCATGGTGGGGTAAGAGTGGGTGGGGGTGAGAGGGTGGGTGAGTGTGAGTATGAGTGGGTGGGGGTGGGGGTGGGGGTACCTATACCTATATACCATACATATACCTTTACCTATATAGCATGGAGGGAGGTAGACAGAAGCTAACTAATAAACATAGTTTGCATGTTTGTTGTTACAGTCCAGGGGTGAGGGGGTGGGAGTGAAGGTGGGGGTAGGGGTGGGGGTACCTACAGCATGAAGGGAGGTAGATAGATGCTAACTAATAAATATAGTTTGCATGTTTGTTGTTACAGTCCAGGGGTGAGGGGGTGGGTGTGGGTGAAGGTGGGGGTAGGGGTGGGGGTAGGGGTGGGAGTACCTACAGCATGAAGGGAGGTAGAAAGATGCTAACTAATAAATATAGTTTGCATGTTGTTGTTACAGTCCAGGGGTGAGGGGGTGGGAGTGAAGGTGGGGGTAGGGGTGGGGGTACCTACAGCATGAAGGTAGGTAGATAGATGCTAACTAATAAATATAGTTTGCATGTTTGTTGTTACAGTCCAGGGGTGAGGGGGTGGGTGTGGGTGAAGGTGGGGGTAGGGGTGGGGGTAGGGGTGGGAGTACCTACAGCATGAAGGGAGGAAGTTAGATGCTAACTAATAAATATAGTTTGCATGTTTGTTGTTACAGTCCAGGGGTGAGGGGGTGGGTGTGGGTGAAGGTGGGGGTAGGGGTGGGAGTACCTACAGCATGAAGGGAGGTAGAAAGATGCTAACTAATAAATATAGTTTGCATGTTTGTTGTTACAGTCCAGGGGTGAGGGGGTGGGTGTGGGTGAAGGTGTGGGTAGGGGTGGGGGTAGGGGTGGGAGTACCTACAGCATGAAGGGAGGTAGATAGATGCTAACTAATAAATATAATTTGTATGTTTTTTGTTACAGTCCAGGAATAGCCAAATAGGCTCAAGGGACTTGCCCAACCATGATATCAGGAGGGGTTGGAAAAAAACTGATGGACTGAACCCCAAACAAAGGTTTTGCCGAAGGGGGCCCTGACTTGTTGCTACAGTGATAATTAATTTCTGCGGATCTAATTTAATCGTCATCATGAATCTCAGAACTTCAAAAAAACAAAGAACTACCTTCAAATCCTTCAACGATAAGCTTGTTCAATAAAATCCTATGGTCTCAACACATGTCACAAAGTCTGGGTAACAAGTCCTAGGCAGAGGGCGGGAATGCAGACAGAACAGACCAGAGGCCCTGGGCCAGACGGGAGGAAAAACCTGAGGACAAGTCCTAGGCTCGTCGCAAGCAACACGGACAAGTAGTCCTAGGCACATCGCAACTTGGTTGGACAACGTGGTGACCCTGGGGGGCGGGAGCTCCGCCAAGGGGGGGCTCCGCCAAAAACACTATTTCAGATCAGAAAGCTGGTTATAAAATATTTCCATCCTCAGATCTCTCCAAAACTTAATTCTCAGGAAGTTGGCATGTTGTAAGTGCTCAACAACATCAAATGGTTCAAAATCTGTCCAAGAGTCTCTAAAACGAACCTTCATTTTCTAGTTGCTTTCCAAAAGTACATCAATTTTCTAGTTGCTTTCCAAAAGTACATCAATTTTCTAGTTGCTTCCCAAAAGTACATCAACCGACCATCTGTTAATGCCAGCCTGCCTGCCCGCTCATCCACCTGCTCGCTCGCACTTTATTTTGTGTGACACGTCGCCATTCAGTCGCTGCATGGCGGACACATGGGTCCGGCTAAATTAGTCAGAAATACCCCCCTAGCCTCCCCGGGCTTCGTGCTCCGCAGGGTTTGGGGTGCAGCGCGTCGCCCCGGGGTTGCACCGAGTCGCTCAATTTGTGACGCGTCGCACAAAGAAGAAGAGAAAACTACTGGCCTGCCTGCCCGGCTGCCCACCTACCTATCTAACTTCTTACATTTAAGCAATGGGTGTCCCCACACGCGTACAACGGGCTCCCTTAACACCACGCCCCATCAGGCGTTATCATTACCTTTTAAGCCAGGGGTGGCTCCCTCAACACAAATATACTTGAGCCATGAACATTGGCTGATCATAATCAATCATTCATATATTACATTCGATACTAATTTAATTAATCAATTCCAATATCCCGCTAATACTATTATTTATTACTTTACACACTTTAATTAACTACAATTAATACCCGATTAATACTAATATTATATATGATTATTGATCATTTGACACTAATTAACTACAATTAATACTACTTTTATTATTTATTACTTTTTAAATGCAATTAAGCGATAGACATATGAAATGGCCCGCACCTCATGGCCTGGGTGTACTTCATCCTTGCAGCAGTACAGTCTCCTGCTTTGAATAGCGTGTTGCCGTCACTCCGAAGCCGGTCTGACGACGAGAGGCGTAGCTGCATAAAGATAGCAGTTGAGAAGTTGGTTATGTGCACTGGATGGTGTGAGATGTGAGATGCCCCCCCCCCCCCCCCCCCCCCCCCCCCCCCCCCCAAACCCGTCAAATATTTTGAAACTTGTGCCCCACCGTCCCACACACTGTGTATCTCAACAGTTTTGGAAAGACAATTCTGTCAGCTTCCAGAGGCACTTAGTTGCTTCATGCTTGGCTCGGTAAGAAGCCAGGGTAGCTGCGTAGAAGCTGCTGCTGGCTAAGCCCCAAGATTCAACAGTCTTCGAAATATGATTGTCAGCCTTCTAGCCAGTCAGGGTAGCTGCCTAGAAGCTGCTGCTGGCTAAGCCCCAAGATTTCAACAGAATTTGGAATATGATTGTCAGCCTACTAGCAAGCCAGGGGAGCTGCCTAAAAGCTGCTGCTGGCTAAGCCCCAAGATTCAGCAGTCTTTGAAATATGATTGTCAGCCTTCTAGCCAGTCAGGGGAGCTGCCTAGATGCTGCTGCTGGCTAAGCCCCAAGTTTCAACAGAATTTGAAATATGATTGTCAGCCTACTAGCAAGCCAGGGGAGCTGCCTAGAAGCTGCTGCTGGCGAAGCCCCAAGTTTCAACAGTATTTGAAATACGATTGTCAGCCTTCTAGCCAGTCAGGGGAGCTGCCTAGAAGCTGCTGCTGGCTAAGCCCAAAAATGTCGACAGTATTTGAAATACGATTGTCAGCCTTCTAGCCAGTCAGGGGAGCTGCCTAGAAGCTGCTGCTGGCTAAGCCCAAAAATGTCTACAGTATTTGAAATATGATTGCCAGCCTCCAAGCCAGTCAGGGGAGCTGCCTAAAAGCTGCTGCTGGCTAAGCCCCAAGATGTCAACAGTATTTGAAATATGTTTGCCAGCCTCCTAGCCAATCAGGGGAGCTGCCTAGAAGCTGCTGCTGGCTAAGCCCCGAGATTTCAACAGTATTTGAAACATGATTGTCAGCCTTCTAGCAAGCCAGGGGACCTGCCTAGAAGCTGCTGCTGGTAGCTGAAAAGGGGACACTGTCTGCCCCCCTCCCCCCCACACACACATACACCAGCCAGTACTTCTCCCCCAACCCTCTGTAAACACTGTCTGAAAGATAAACTATGGCGTACCTCAGCCTCGCACTGCTCACTATCATCCACGTCATCCGGCCACCACGGCAGGCCCCCGTCACCGTAGATAGGGGCCAAGGCATCCAGGTCAGCACCGACCTCAAGGTGGCCACAGTTGGCCACTCGGCACTGAACTGTAGGCTGCGAGACGGAGGTTGAGAGGTTGGGTAGGTTAGTTGAAAGTTGGTTGATTGGGTCAGTGGTTGGTTTGGTTGGTGTTCGGGTAGGTCAGTAAATAGTTGCAAGATAGTTGGTTGGTTGGTTGGGTAGGTGGTTGGCTGGGTGTTCGGGTAGGTGAGTAATAGGTGCAAGCTAGTTGGTTGGTTGGTTGGGTAGGTGGTTGGTTGGGAGTTCGGGTAGGTGAGTAAATAGTTGCAAGCTAGTTGGTTGGTTGATTGGGTCAGTGGTTGGTTGGGTTGGTGTTCGGGTAGGTGAGTAAATAGTTGCAAGATAGTTGGTTGGATAGTTGGTTGCTTGGGTAGGTGGTTGATTGGTTGGACAGGTAGGTCAGTAAATAGTTGCAAGACAGTTGATTGGTTGGATATATGGTTGGTCGGGTAGGTGGTTGATTGGTCGGGTAGGACAGTAAATAGTTGCAAGATAGTTGGTCGGTTGGGTAGGTGGTTGGTAGGTTGGTCAGATAGGCGAGTAGATAGTTGCAAGATAGTTGGTTGGTTGGATAGGTGGTTAGTTGGTTGGTCAGGTAGGCGAGTAGATAGTTGCAAGATGGTTGGTTGGTTGGATAGGTGGGTGATTGGCTGGATGGGTAGGTGTTGCCTTGGGTGTACGTTTGTTTGTTGCCCTGGGTGTACGTTTGTTTGCTGCCCTGGGTGTACGTTTGTTTGTTGCCCTGGGTGTACGTTTGTTTGTTGCCCTGGGTGTACGTTTGTTTGTTGCCCTGGGTGTACGTTTGTTTGTTGCCCTGGGTGTACGTTTGTTTTGTTGCGCCATGGGGGTGGACGTTTGTTTGTTAGCCCTGGTGTACGTTGTCGCTTCGTTGACTCTGGGTGTAATCATTCGTTGTTTGTGCTCCGGGTGTATCGTTTTTTTGTTGCGCGCTGGTTGGTACTGTTTGTTTGTTGGCCCTGGGTTGTACAGTTGTTGTGTGCGCCCTCGGGGTAGTCTTTTGTTTGGTTTGGGGCCCTGGGTGTACTGTTTTGTTTGTTGCCCCTGTGTGTACGTTGTCTGTTGCCATCTGGGGTATCATTTGGTTTTGCTCCTGGTGTACGGTTTTGTTTTGTTGGCCCGGTGTAAGGCGTTGTTTGTTGCCCTGGGTGTACGTTTGTTTGCTTGTTTGTATGTTTGTTCGATCCTTTGTTTGTTTGTTTCTATGATTTCTTTTGTATTGTTTGTTGCTGTCTGTCCTGCGCTGGTCTGGTCTGTCCTGTCTGTTTTGCTGTTTGTTATGTTGTTTGTTGCGCATGGCTGTCTGATCAGGGGGGGGGGGGGGTGTCTTCTGTCTGTTTGGCTGTTTGTTGTTGTGTTGCTTTCTGTCTGTTTGGTATGTTGTGTTGGTTTGCTTGTCTGTCTGTTGGGCTGTTTGTTTGTTTGTTGCTGTTGTCTGTCTGTTGCTCGTTTGTGTTTTTTGTTTGCTTGTTCGTCTGTTGTTGGCTGTTGTTTGTTTGGGTGGGGACAAGTGTGAGTGTGGTGTGTGTGTGAATTGTGTGTGTGTGTGCGCGCGTCTCTCCCGCGCTTCTTTCCTTCTTCCCTGCTTCCCCCCTTTCTCTCCTCCCATCTCCCTTCCGGCGTCCCTCCTCCTCATGCTCCGCCCCCCCCCCCCCCGCCTGCTCGTCTCTACATCTCTCCCGCTCCCCTCCTCCACACACATCCCACACGCTCTCTCTACATCTCCCCCCTCCTCGGTTCGCACGACACACACACCTGCTCCCCCAGTGTCCCGACTCGTCAATACATCCCAGCCACCCACCGCCCCTCCCCCAGTCCTCTCTCTAACTCTCTCTGCAACACCACACTCGCCACCCCTGCCCACCTCCTCCTAGTCCACCATCTTCCCTGCCCTTTCTCTCACCACCCCGCCGTCGCTCCGCATCCTTGCGTTCGGCGGCTATCAATCGCTAACCGAATTCGCAGGCCCCTGCTTAGCACAAGGGCGTTCCAAGCCTCGCATACGGCTCGACCCCACGCACCCTATTCGAGGGGTCAAAGCTCGCCTAATGTGGCAGTGGTGATGCAGATCCACTGCAGGGGCCAGTCCATTGGGCTAGAGGCTCCTGCATGTTCCAGCACTGACTAATGAATGGGCAGGCTGCTGGTCCTATGCATGTATTCAAGACTTCTCGTTCTCCCCACACCTCGTCCCCGGGAATGTTGAAGTTGGCTAGGGGAGGGGTCGGGGTGAGGGGGTGGTTGGTGGAGGTGGGGTGGTTGGTGGGATGGATGGGCAGGGTGGTGATGCAGATGAAGTTGGATAGAGCGGGGTGTGGTGTGTGCGTGTGTGTGTGTGTGTGTGTGTGTGTGGGGGGGGGGGGGGGGGGGGGGGGGGGTGTATGTGCATGTGTGTGTGTGTGTGTATGTGTATGTGTGTGTGTGTGTGTGTGGTGGTGGTGGTGGGGTTGTGAATGCGGTGAGTGATATACAGAGCTTAGGGTAGTGATGCAGATCCCCTAGCAGTCAGGGGCTAAGCCCTGTATGTCCACACCAACAAGGAAGGGGTGGCTGTGGTCTAGCATGAATTCAGACTTCTCCCACACCTCGTCGCCGGGAATGCTGAAATGGCTAGGGTGGAGTGGGGTGGGGAGTGCGGGGTGGGGGTGATCGAGGTTTGTGAATGAGGTGAGTCATATATAGAGCTCAGGGTTGTTTGGGAGTCTTGTCAGGGAAGGGAAGAGGGTGGGGAGAGGGTGGTGTGGGGTGGTGTAGCGTGGTGTGGTGTGGTGTGGGGTGACAGCTTGAAGAGCTTTGTAAGCTTTTGACCCATCTCCCCCATCATCAAGGATGACTAGGATGCATAAGGATTTGTGTGCAAATCTTTGCGGTACACTCCAGCATCAAATTGTTGCAAGATTTTTGATGCCATTTGATGCAAGATTTGTTGTGAAGATGTTTGTGTGGACTTCTTTGATTTTTGAAAGGTGTCGCACCTAGAGGAGCTTTGTAAGCCTTTAACCCGTCTCCCCCATCATCATCAAAGACTGGGATGCGACAGGATATTTGTGCAAATCTTTGCAGTACACTCTAGCATCAAATCATCTTAAGATTTTAGATGCAATTTGATGCAAGATTTTTGTGCGGATTTTTTATTTTTGAAAGGTGTCGCACCTAAGAGCTTTGTAAGTTTTTAACCTGCCCCCTCCTTCATCATGTAAGACTGGGATGCAATAGGATTTGTTTACAAATCTTTGCAATACAATCCAGCATCAAATCATAGCAATATTTTTGATGCAATTTGATACAAGATTTTTGTGCGACTTTTTTATTCTTGAAGGGTGTCACACCTTGATGAGCTTTGTAAGCCTTTGACCCATCTCCTCCATCATCAAGAAAGACTGGGATGCAAAAATATTTGAAAGATGTTTGATACAATTTGATGCAAGATTTGTTGTGAAGATGTTAATGTGGATTTTTATTATTTTTGAAAGGTGTCGCACCTTGAAGAGCTTTGAAAGCCTTTGACCCGTCTCCTCCATCATCAAGGAAAACTGGCGGCCCCAGCTGTATAAACCGCTTTTTCAAAGCTCTGGCCACTGTACTGCCGAGGTACGACGGCAGCTCAGGGGCTCCGGGGGAGAGTGAACTATCAGCAGACGTATTGATACTAGCGCTGGTGGCAGGCCCTCCATCAGTAGCCCCAGCTGTACTGGCACTGGTGGCAGGCCCACCACCTGCCGCCCCATCTGCACTGACACTGGTGGCAGGCCCACCATGTGCATCCCCAGCTGTACTGTCACTGGTGGCAGGCCCAGCATTGGCAGCCCCATCTGCACTAGCGATGCTGTCGAGGTTGTCACCTTTTACCTTGCTTGGGGAGCTACTGTCAGTGTGGCCTTCAAGCCCAGGGGAGTTGGTGAAGAGCTTGCTGAAATGAGCAACTGTCTCAGGTGCAGCCTGAGCAAACAGCTCCAGCACAATTCTTCCAACTGGTGGTTGCCAAAGGGAGGTGTGAGGAAGGGTTATATCGGGTAAGTTGGGTAAGTTGGATAACTACTGTCAGTGTGGCCTTGAAGCCCAGGGGAGTTGGCGAAGAGCTTGCTGAAATGAGCAACTGTCATGGTGCAGCCTGAGCAAACAGCTCCAGCACGATTCTTCCAACTGGTGGTTGCCAAAGGGAGGTGTGAGGAAGGGTTATTTTGGGTAAGATGAGTAAGTTGGGTAAGTTGGGTAAGTTGGGTGAGGTGGGTAACTACTGTCATTGTGGCCTTCAAGCCCAGGGGAGAGGGAGAAGAGCTAGCTGAAATTAGCTTCAGTCTCAGGTGCAGCCTGAGCAAAGAGCTCCGCTACGATTCATCCAACTGGTGGTTGCCTAAGGGAGGTGTGATGGAGGGTTATATTGTGTAATATGAGTATTTTGGGTTTGCTGGGTACCCTGAATTGGGTTTCGGGAGGGCTTTAATTGGTTACCAGAAGTAGTGTATGTTGCGTACATAGGGTATATTGGGTATGTTGAATGAGATTCCAGAAGGGGTTGAATTGTGTTAGTTGGGTACGTTGAGTATGCTGCGTATATTGGGTACCTTGAATTGGGTTTGGTTAGGGCTTGAATTGGTTACCAGAAGTAGTGTATGTTGCGTAGGTAGGGTACATTAGGTATATTGAATTAGATTTTAGGAGGGGTTGAATTGTGTTAGTTGGGTACGTTGAGTACGCTGTGTATATTGGGTACCTTGAATTGGGTTTCGGGAGGGCTTGAATTGGTTACTGGAAGTAGTGTATGTTGCGTAGGTAGGGTACATTGGGTATGTTGAACTGGATTTCAGGAAGGGCTGAATTGTGTTAGTTGGGTACGTTGAGTACGTTGAGTATTTTGTGTACCCTGAATTGGGTTTGAGGAGGGGTTGAATTGTGTATGTTGTGTATGTTGAGTACGTAGGGTACTTTGCGTATGTTGGGCACATTGGGTATGTTAAGGGTTTGAGGAGGGGTTGAATTGTGTACGTTGTGTATGTTGAGTACGTAGGGTACGTTGCGTATGTTGGGCACATTGGGTATGTAAAGGGTTTGAGGAGGGGATGCATTGGTTAAGAAAAGAACATTCGGTCCGTTGAGTACGTAGGGTACGTTGCGTATGTTGAATTGGATTTGGTGAGGGGTTGAACTGCGTTATTTGGATATGTTGGGTTTGTTGGATACGTTTGGTAAGTTGGCACATACAAAAACACCTCACAAACAAACTTAACAAATAAAATACAAGTTTTCTGATGCCCAGCTGACACTCCTGGTTTGTCGAATCATGAAGTTGATTCTAGTATTCATGCTGCTTCTAGTATTCTTGCTGCTCTTGCTGTCTGTTGTGTCTGTTGTTTCTGTTATTTCTGTTGTTTCCGTTGATACTGTTTCTGTTGTTTTTGTCAATGCTGTTGGTGCCGTTTTTGTGGGTGTTGTTACTGTTGCTGTTGCTACAGTCGTGGTGTTGTTGCTGCCATGGTGCAGCTACTGTTGCTGCTGTAACAGTTGAGGTCTTGGTGCTGTCATGGTATTGTTACTATCGTGGAGCCAGTTGACAAAGCACCCACCACCCACCCACCACCCACCCACCCACCACCCACCACCCATCCACCACCCACCCATCCACCACCCACCACCCACCCACCCACCACCCACCACCCACCCACCCACCCACCACCCAGCCACCACCCACCCACCCACCCACCCACCACCCACCCACTACCCACCCACCCACCCACCACCCACCCACCACCCACCACCCACCCACCACCCACCCACCACTATCGTGGAGCCTGTTGACAAAGCATTCACCGTGAACATTGTAACTCTTGGTTTTGTTACTGTCGTGGCGTTGTTACTGTAGCTACTGTTGCTGCTGTAACTGCTACTGCTGTATCAGTTGTGGCATTGGTACTGTCATGGCATTGTTACTGTCGTGGAGCCAGTTGACAAAGCAATCACCGTTTTGGCATTGTAAGTTACTGTTGCTGTTGTTACTGCTGCTGTTGTCACTGTTGCTGTTATTACCGTTTCTCTTGTTTCTGTTGTTTCTGTTGCTTCTGTTTCCGTTGCTACTGTCGTTGAGCCAGTTGACAAAGCACTCACCGTGAGCATTGTACTTGTTGGTTTTGTTATTGCTGTGGCGTTGTTACTGTTGCTGATGTTACTGTTTCTGTTTTTTCTGTTTCTATTGCTACTGTCATGAAGCCAGTTGACAAAGCACACACCATGAGCATTGCCGATCTCGACATCCAAGAACACGACAGGGTTGGTCGCACATTTTAAACTTGAACTTAAACTTGGTTACATAGCTTCAGCCAGAAATTTGGCTGCTCGCCTTCTTCGGCAGTAAAATAATTATTCAGGAAAATGTAAACTCGAACAAATCACTTTTTTCTTTTTTTTCAAGCACTCACCATGAGCACTGCCGATCTCGACATCCAAGAACACGACAGGGTTGGTTGCACATTTTAAGCTGCTTGGAGGGACCTGTGAGGTGGCAGCAGACGCGTAGCATTAGCATGTACCACCTCACGTGCAGAGTGAACCAAACGCAACATGAATCTAACGCAACGTGAGCCTACCAGGGTACTACATTTTGTCAAATTGGTCAGCGAATAAAGCGCACAAACGTCAAATTGGTCAGAGCTTTCTAGTGCAAAAAGCGCAAAAACTGCGCGCTGCGCCCACAGGGGGTTGAAAAACTGCACGAAAAGCACAGTGAGGCTCGAAAAAGAAGCGCGTACACGCGCTGCCGCGCGTGCTTTGTAGTACCCTGGAACCTACCAAAGATGCGTGGTTCATAAGGTGCTCCCGCCGATTAGACCTTTCCTAGACGTCTGTTGTTTGTGGTGTATAGGCTCACTCAGCAGACGACAGTCTTATCAACACTGCACCGGAGGTCCTCAGGTTCAAAGCGCAGTGAGCAACCACACATGCGTGTTTATTAAGTCTAGCCAGTTAAGACGCAGCCAAAAAGGCTAAATAGACTTGCCCAACCTCAATATTGGGGAGGGCTGTAAACAAAACAAGCACTGATGAACTGAACCCCAACAAATTGTAAACGACGGGGGCCCAAAATTTGTTCCATACAGATGAGTTAGCTTCAATTTAAAAGGCATTAAAAGGAATAAGGCATTAAAAGACATCATTAATATTATTAAATTTAAAAGGCATTAAAAGGAATAAGGCATTAAAAGGAATAAGGCATTAAAAGACATCATTAATACTATTAATAAATTGATGGATATGTCAGATATCTTCATCAAACCAACTCTTCACTTCCTCCGTAAACTCCAATTGAAAACACGTGCATAAACAACAATTTAAAACGCATGCATAAACAATAACTTTAAAACACATGCAACAAATCCTATGCTCAAGCAAGCGACGCGGAAAATTGGTTAAGTGTGTTGGCAACGGAACGAAAGGTGGTAACGATGGAGCTGACCGAAGCCAGTTAGTTATGAGACAGTTGGCTGACGTGTTGGGCTTCAATTTCCAGTCGTACAGAGGGACGACGGGGTAACGCTGGGGGCTCCTGCCCCCGAGAAGGGGGGGAGCTGCGCCAAAAACAACAATTTAAAGCACATTCAAACACGACTCACCCAATTGAACTTGCTCCCCCGATCTGCCTTCATGCTTGATTGAGTGAGGAGACCCAGACTCTCGAGATGGTTCCATGCCTTCTCACATGCATCTCGTTCGGCTGCATGGATGATAGGATGAAATGACTCAGGAGGTGGGTTAGGGGTGCTGGGTTAGGGGTGCGAGGGTTTGGGGTGCGGGGTGCGGGGTAAAAATCACAGAGGTGGGGTTGGGGTGCTGGGTTTGGGGTGCAAGGGTTTGAGGTGCTGGGGTGGGGGTGCGGGGGTAAAAATAACTGAGGTAGGGTTGGGGTGCTGGGGATGGGGTGCAAGGGTTTGAGGTGCTGGGGTGGGGGTGCGGGGATAAAAATAACTGAGGTGGGGTTGGGGTGCTGGGTTTGGGGTGCAAGGGTTTGAGGTGCTGGGGTGGGGGTGCGGGGGTAAAAATAACTGAGGTGGGGTTGGGGTGCTGGGTTTGGGGTGCAAGGGTTTGAGGTGCTGGGGTGGGGGTGCGGGGGTAAAAAAAACTGAGGAGGTGGGTTTGTGGTGTAGGGTGGGGGTCCTGGGTTTGGGTTGCGGGGTTTGGGTTGCAGGGGGAAATCACTGAGGTGGGGTTGGGGTGCAGGGTTCGGGGTGCTGGGATGGGGGCGCGGGGGTACAATCACTGAGTACGTGGGGGCAGATTCGTTGGGTCCGAACCCATCTCGCTCGGCTGCATTGGATGATAGGTTGGGTAAGTTGGATGACTCAGCTTAATTGGAAGACTGGTTGGATTAGGTTTAGTTGGATGACTCAGCTGCATTGGCTAACAGGGTGGATTAGTTGGATGACTCAGCTGCATTGGCTCATAGGTTGGGTAAGTTGGATGACTCAGCTGCATTGGATGACTGGTTGGTTTAGTTATAGTTGGATGGCTCAGCTGCATTGGCTGATAGGTTGGGTAAGTTGGATGACTCAGCTGCATTGGCTGATAGGTTGGGTAAGTTGGATGACTCAGCTGCATTGGCTGATAGGTTGGGTAAGTTGGATGACTCAGCTGCATTGGATGACTGGTTGCTTTAGTAATAGTTGGATGACTCAGCTGCATTGGCTGATAGGTTGGGTAAGTTGGATGACTCAGCTGCATTGGATGACAGGGTGGATAAGTTGGCTGACTCAGCTGCATTGGCTGACAGGATGGATTAGTTGGCTGACTCAGCTGCATTGGCTGACAGGGTGGATTAGTTGGATGACTCAGCTGCATTGGATGACGAGTTGGTTAGATAAGGCACTTCTCTTTCCATCCCAACCTTCATATTGACCCCACACACACCAAGATAACAATGGCGACCCAGAGCTTGTCCTTACCCTACGCATCTCATACACCTAAATCTCATGAATTTCCAATCATTTGCCCCTACCATCTAATATGTTAATTCTCATCCATTTCCACCTATTTACCCCCAAATCATTCCACCCATGTACCCCTACCACCAACTCACATCAAGACCCACCTGCTTACCCACATTTGCCCCTCACCCCCATATGCACCTACCCCTAACCCACGTTTATCTCTTAAACCTATCTATCCCGTACCCCCATCTACCCCTACCCTTTACCCCCATCTACCCCTTACCCCCATCTATCTATTAACCCCATCTACCCCTACCCCTTACCCCCATCTACCCCTACCCCTTACCCCCATCTATCTATTAACCCCATCTACCCCTACCCCTTACCCCCATCTATCTATTTACCCCATCTACCCCTACCCCTTACCTCCATCTATCTATTAACCCCATCTACCCCTACCCCTTACCCCCATCTATCTATTAACCCCATCTACCCCTACCCCTTACCCCCGATCCGCTCCTTAACCCCATCTACCCCTTGCCCCCGTCTACCCCTTAACCCCATCTACCCCTACCCCTTACCCCTTACCCCCATCCGCTCCTTAACCCCATCTACCCCTTACCCCCATCTATCTATTAACCCCATCTACCCCTACCCCTTACCCCCATCCGCTCCTTAACCCCATCTACCCCTTGCCCCCGTCTATCTATTAACCCCATCTACCCCTACCCCTTACCCCCATCCGATCCTTAACCCATCTACCCCTTACCCCCATCTATCTATTAATCCCATCTACCCCTACCCCTTACCCCCATCCGCTCCTTAACCCCATCTACCCCTTACCCCCGTCTACCCCTTAACCCCATCTACCCCTACCCCTTACCCCCACCCACGCCTACTACTTAACCCCATCTACCCCTACCCCTTACCCCCATCTACTTACCCAAGCTCATTTCAACCCATTTATCCCTACCACCTTCTCACCCCACATCCCACTCACCCGACTTCTTGCCAGTTCCAAAGCCCTCCCACGTCGTGTCTGGAAGCTTTTTCTCACCACTTTTCCCTCCCTGCAGCTCTAGACAGCACGTCCAGCTTATCCCATTTTCAGTCTCTGCGGATTTCTCTTCGTCAACCGCGAAGCTAACACTTTTGCTCCCTTTGTTTCTGCACAGGTGTGGTGGTAGTGGTGGATGGAGGTGGTGGATGGAGGTGGTGATGGAGGTGGTGATGGAGGTGGTGGTGGATTGAGGTGGTGATGGATGGAGGTGATGATGGGTGGAGATGGTGGTGAATGGGAGGTGGTGGTGGATGGGAAGTGGTGATGGATGGAGGTGGTGGTGGGTGGAGGTGGTGATGGGTGGAGGTGGTGATGGTGGTGGTGATAGGTGGAGGTGGTGGTGAATGGGAGGTGGTGGTGAATGGGAGGTGGTGGTGAATGGGAGGTGGTGGTGGATGGGAGGTGGTAATGGATGGAGGTGGTGATGAATAGAGATAATGATGAATTGATGATCAAGGATTGTAGAATGGATCAATGGAGCGTAGTCCAGGGGCAGCCAGAGAGACACAGGAGGACTTGCCCACCTCTACTTTTCAAGAGCATGATAGTTTCTATTGACTGCACCCATGGCATGTACTGCCTGGAGGAAGCCTAAAAGGCTGCAAGGGTCCGGCCCAGACCCACAGCCTCACCCAAAGTCACAGCCTCACCCACACCCACACGCATGCCCACGCCCACACCCCCACACACAGCCTCACCCACACCCACACCCACTCCCTCACCTACATCCACGCCCACACCCACACCCACACCACTTACGCCTCTTACCGCTGCATATATTCATTCATCAGTTGGGTGTAGTTCTTAGGCTTCGTAGCAACCCCAACCTGTTCAGCTGCTGCTAGCTTCAAAGAAGCGGAATCAGCTGCCACTGTTCCAGGTGCAGTACCTTCTGGATGTACAACATCTGTGTTCACTTCTGCGCCTGAGGAGAAGATGGGGGCATTGTGTGTCTGTCCCTCTCCAGCCCCCCCTTCTGCTGCTCCTACCCTTGACAAAGTCGAATCAGCAGCCATAGTTTCAGATGGAATACCGTCAGCATGCACAACACCAGCGTTTACTTCGGCACCTGCTGCTGAGGTCGGGGCAGTGTGTGCCTGCCCCTCACCAGCACCCCCTCCCTCTGCTGCTGCTGCTACTGCCTTTAGCAGGGAATGGGACGTAGATCCCACATTTTCTTCACAGCCTGGCTGTTCTGTTGCCTCTTGCTGAGGTATGGGTCCCTCAGGCCCTGGACCAGATTGATCTGGCTTCTGCATGGGGAGAACCTTCTCACACAACCCTGGACTCAACCTTGGACCTGAACGAGTCTATATTCTATCTAATCCGTAAATTAAGATCCCTAGGCTCCGTGGGTGTCGCACGGGGGGACTTGGACTTGGAAGACGGTGAGCAGCCCAGAGTTGGCTGAACAACCATGCAATAATCCAATCCAACGTCGGGGTCAACCTCGGGCTGAACTTAGTACACTACCTCGGAAACTACCTCGGACACTACGTAGACCTTTGGCAGGAAACGGAATTCTGAATGTGTTGCTTGCGATGGAGCTGGATCGGAATTTGGATTCAGTTGCCGTCTGGGGGTCGCGGTTCGCCATGCTTGGCAGGGGCGGGCAGGGAAGGGGCAGGGGGGACAGGGGGGAGGGGCGGGGAGGGGGGAGGGGCACCCGGAGGGGCCGGGGGAGGGGCCCTGCGCTGAGGAAGGCATGGGGGATCGGCCTCGGCCGATAAGCCCTAAGGTTCCGGACGTTCCGGACTTCCCGACATTTCCCGCTTCTCCGAGCCGAAGAACCCAAAAGGCCCTGCCAGCCTGGAAGAACCTTCAAAAAATTGTGTTGTCAGACCGTGTCAGACCGACCATTTCTAGCAGGAGCAAGCATCATCTGCGGGATCTGCGCGCGAGGTGGACCTATTGATCCCATTTCCTTTGGCATCACCTCAGCCTACTTCGGTGTGGCCCCCAGGTGAGAATGTTTTTTATTTGAGGAACGAAGTATGATATATGACTGTCGATACTAAATCATCCGCTGATGCTATCATTTTCCTATCATTTTGCATACCGGTATGACAGGGGTTTCACTTCTCAGTTTCTCGCCCCACGACATATGTCACCAACTCACCTTGCGAGAAACAAAGACCCGAGGGTTGAGGGGCCTAGAAATCTAGACTGAAGTACTTGGGCAATCCTACTAGTAGTTGTATGTATGTTAACAGTCCAGGTGTAGCCAACTAGGCTAAAGGGACCTGCACGACCTTCAATACGGGAAAGGCAGTTTAAAATCAAGCGCTATTACATTACATTACATTACATTACATTACATGCTTAGGTCTACTTGACACCGCGAGGGTGTATGCGACTCTGTGCTTTAAACAAAAAGAAAAAGCACCCTCAAAGCAAAAAAAACATTACATCAGGGGGGTGTCGAGGACAAAAAAAACAAACTCCCAAACACCGTTTTGGTGGCGTAGGTATTAAACCCCCTTGAGCAGGACCCAGTGGCGGAGGGCTATGAACTGAAGTACTTAAGCCCAGTCCTAATAGAGAAGTAGAAAGTGTATCTAGTGGGCGCCCCAAGGGGGGTAAATGTCAGCATGTGATCCAACATCACCGGGGCAGCAAGTTAGTAACATTGCTTAGAGGTGGTTGGCCCCAGTGAAAGCAAACGGGCTGGCCCCCTCAACCTCGCGCCTCTTAATAAGGCGTACTATTTTTGTATTGCATTAATTTACATTGGCACAGGTATGCACCAGGGTACTACTAAGCACCCACGGCAGCGCGGTGCCGCGCTGCCTTTTTGAGCCTCCATGCGCGTTTCGCGCAGTTTTTTCAACCCCCTGTGGGCGCAGAGCGCAGTTTTGCGCTTTTTGCAATATACGGTAAAGCGCTGACCAATTTGAGGTTTGCGCCCTTTAAGCGCTGACCAATTTGGCAAGAAGTAGTACCCTGGTATGCCAGTGTTGGACCAAGACAAGCCCACACCACAACTTCCGGAGGACCTTCAAACTATCCTCTCATAATCAACATAATTATGGGGCGACTCTTGGGATACCCACACCCCAGGTTATCTTGTGCAAGAATAAACATAATTTGGGGGAAATGGAAATATGATTTCTTCCAAAAGCAGAAACAGCTGTGGATAAACAATCTGAACAGTCAAGAGATGCACAGACTTCCATGCGATAGTACATTTTGTGGTCTATCAGCATCAACGCCGTAATGGCAAAGGCCTTTCGCCCTCTTTTCCCTGATCAGCACCATCCTCATGCCCATACGGGTACAGGGGAAAGGGTAGGGGATGGGCAGCGTGACAGTTCCCAGGACTTTCCCTTCGCCACAGGACGGTGTTACATCAGCTAGTGGGCTAGGTCCCTGACTTGCAGCAAGGGCTGGATGAGCTGGGTACCAAGTTAGTCAGAAGGGAAAGGAGAAGAAAGACAAAGCAGATGTTAGCACCAGGATTATTCAGGGAAACTCGCAAATCCCATTTCGTGAGCCAAAATCTACTAGATGCCCAGGTAAAATCCGCGTTCAAGACGCAATGAACCCTCCAAAATCTGTGATTGAGACGCAAAATACAGCGTTTTGAACAACCCTGGTCAGCACCAGGCTGACAGGCTCTACTTGTACATTCATTTATATGGCTACAGCCACGGCGTTCCGCTGTGGGCTCATATACAGTCTTTATCCTGTTTTGGCATGTCTGCATAATGAATCTGCACTACTCTGCACTGTGGAGTGTTATATCTTACTGCACCGCTGTACTAAATAGAAATGTACTTATCAAACTTGCCATAATTCAAAGGTAATCCATATTGTTTTTGTGTTACCTGGTTACCTTGCCATCACTCAAAGGCAATCCATCTTGTTGCCCGGTTACCTTGTCATCATTCAAAGGTATACCATCCTAGTACAGGTGAATCAGGATCGGATTTGATCACCACTTGAGGTAGCTGAGAGTGGGGTAGCTGAGGATATGGTAGCTGAGGATGAGGTCGCGCAGGATGAGGTAGCTGAGCGTGTGGTAGCTGAGGATGCAGTGGCTGAGGATAAGGTGGCTGAGCATGAGGCTCATCCTCAGTTACCCTTTCACCACCTTCCAGAGGGATCCAACCGCTGATGCTCTCAAAGGCCATTGTATCCAGCAGGCTCAGGCCAAGCTGGGTGTCCATGCTTGTAGGGAGGACTGAGGCAAGCTCTTGGGAAGATATTGCAGGAGCTTGAGCGGGTAACATGGATGCCTGGGCAGGGAACACAAGGCCAGGATGAGCCCCACCAGCTTGCTCCAGACAGTCTGGCTCCTGCTTTACTACCACAGCGCTTTGCAGATCCGCAGAAGCCAGCAGCCCACCAATATGAGGTAGCTGAGCGTGTGGTAGCTGAGAATGGGGTGGCTGAGGATGAGGTTGCTGAGCATGAGGCTCATCCTCAGTTACCCTTTCACCACCCTCCAGTGGGATCCAACCACTAATGCTCTCAAAGGCCGTTGTTTCCAGCAGGCTAGGGCCAAGCTGGGTGTCCATGCTTGTAGGGAGGACAAAGGCAAGCTCTTGGGAAGAAAATGCAGGAGACCGAGCGGGGAACATGGATGCCTGGGCAGGGAACGAACTGCCTGGAAGAGCCCCAACAGCTTCCTCCAGACAGTCTGGCTCCTGCTTTACTACCGCAGCGCTTTGCAGATTTGCAGAAGCCATCAGCCCACCCGTATAAAGTATCTGCTGCTGATCACCAATCAACAGGGGGTCCCCAACCCCACCAGGAACCCAACTCCCAGCATGTACTTCCTGAGGGGGGTGGGCATCCTTTCCCCCACTCATCTGTTCACTCCTCCTCTCCCTCCTCTGCCTCTTCTTAGGCACCTGACCATCCTGGTGACTGCTGGCAGCAGCTGGACCCTGGCCTTGCACATCGTTAGTGCCCTCATCCTCCTGGATAGCTTCCTCATTGTCATCACTGACACCACTGACACTATTGTCCACATCATCCACAGAGTCATCATCGTGCATGGGCAGCTCCTCCTCAGTCTCCTCTTCAGTGTCTACCTCACTACTCTCACTCATGCATGCCTTCTTCTTCAAACGCCTCGATGTAGGCCACTTCCTATTTACCACGCTGCCAGTGAACTCAGGGTCCTATTCACAGGTTGGGAAATTTTGGTCAGGGACAGGTTAGGGGATATATATATATATATATGCCAGGTATGATCTTGTATACATATACATATATCTAACGCCTTCAATGAACTCAGGGCCCATTTCACATGTTGAGAAATGTTGGTTTGGGGTATATATCTGCCAAAGTTAATTTATTCCGTTTTTGTCTATTACACTCTCACGTCGTCTCACTTGTACTTTTGTCAGGGCGTTAGTCACAATACAAATATGAAGTGGTATACTCAGGTATACACCGCAGAAGTGGAAGTGGGAATTTACTTTTATTTTCGTGACTCATATTTCTAGAAGCTGCTATGCGTAGCCAAAACAAGAAGCGCTCTCACCGACCCCCCCAATCCGACCCCCAACACATAACCCCCCCAACCCCAATTCCAAACCCAATCCACAACTCCCCTCCAGTCTCCCACCCCAGGCATTGGATCCAAATTCCTTTGGAGGAAGGCCTTCCATTCCTTGCTCATTGCACTGACCTTATTTTTTTGATGTTGCTCAACAATCTCTTTGACCTTGTCCCTGTCAGTGGTCTTGAACAGCTCGAGAAGCAGCGCATCAGTGATCTTGGCCTCTAGCATCTTCTCTGGGAAATTTAGAGCATCTATTTTCCTGGACACGGAATGTGTGTTTGTGTGTGTCAGTACAGTGGTGGCCAGATAGGCTGAATGAGTCTGCCTGACTTCGGCAAATCAACAGGATGGGCTGATTATAAGAACACTCTATGGGCTGATTATAATGGGCTGATTATGGGCTGATTAGAATGGGCTGATTATAAGAACACTCTATGGACGGGAAACCAACAATCCTGGATGCATGAAGATAGCTTGCATGCAATTAGTACCTTGACGGGCTTCAAGGGAATTGATAGGATTTTTTATTTTATTGTTTTAGTTGTGAAAGGTATTTCACCCCAGGAGGATGAAAGTTTGGTTGCTCGCCTTGACAGAACAATATGAGGCATTTCAACACAAAAATGTTTCTTTTTATTTTATTTAATTTGAAGCAGGTTCACATATGTATTTTTGCATGGCTTCAGCCTTGAGGCTATTTGCCGTCTTTTGCTGGAGCAATAACAATTTGGGTGGGGGGTCACACACACACACACACGACCACCCACCCACCCCAGCTTCCACCAGGATCCCTGCCCACACACCAACACCACCACCACCACACACCCACACACCCTAGCTTCCAACCAGGCAGGAGCAATAACAACTACTATCTTCTGATCCATTTGAATCTAGTACGAGGAGACATTACAAGATGGAAGAGACTTGGATGAAGGACGAGGAAGGGGGGGAGATGGGGGATTGGGGGAGGGAGTTACCCTAGAGCTATGGGGGGCAAGCAGGGGAGAGAGAGAGAGAGAGAAAGAGAAAGAGAGAGAGAGAGAGAGAGAGAGAGAGAGAGAGAGAGAGAGAGAGAGAGAGAGAGAGAGAGACCTAAGACATAGACACATAGAATGACGATTATAGCAACTAGCACCTTCTGGCTTAGTATGCCTAGATAATTGGTTTTTGTATGCTTAGATATTTAGCTCCTTTTCTGGGCTGGAACTGTGCCAAAGTTGATTCAATTTTTGAGATGGAGTGGTTTTTTGTTACCCCCCCCACCCCCCCCCTAGAACTTAGTTAGATGGCTTACTGTACTTCCTCTATAATAGTGTCGACTAGATGACTTATTCCTAATCTTCTTTTTTGTGTTTTTGATTACTGTGTGGCTGGACCGCAATTAAATTGTCTAACACCGTTTACCAGAGAGAGAGAGAGAGAGAGAGAGAGGGAGGGAGGGGGGGGAGGGGGGGAGTAGGGAGTTCAATGGAGGAAAAGGATGGGGGGGGAGAGGGGGGAGGGACTTACCCCAGAGCGATGGCGGCAGCATCATATGCAAGGGCAGCCTCTACTTCATCAGTGTACCAGCCAAGAAATGTGGAGGTCCGCTCATCAAGGCGCACAATTTGAACGTGCCACCTCTCAGCAGACTCGCTCCAGCCAATACCCCTGCAGAGGGGATAGAATGTCAAAAGCTTAACAACCTTCAAGGGATCTACAACTCAACCCATCTTCAAAGGATTCTGAAACACACTGATTCTGGTCACTGGAGTGTTTTGAAGGTTGCTCGTGCCCAGGTCAAGTGTGGAAGGTGTAGGGTGCACACATTTTGGTAGCCAACTCACGCTCTCCTATACGCTCCATCCAACCCATCCACCACACACACCACCTACATACCTGTAAACACTAGTTCCCTTCTTCCTCTTCTTATCGCTAGCCTCCCTGAAGCTTGCAATGAGCTCCACCATCCCGATGCTGTCTAGTCCAGCCCTCTCCTCCTCTGAGAGAGGTCGCCCGATCTTGTACAACAACCTAGCAGGGACAGGGGAGTCAGGGTGGTGGTTGAGAGTGGTGGCAAGAGGGGAAGGGGGTGGAAGGCGCCTGAAGGGGAGGGGGGAAGGAGGACCCACAACATGCCAACACCCGAGCCAACACCACTGTTTATATTTTGGGCTCATCCCTGACCTTTAAGCGTAGCAGGAAAGAGGAGCAATGCAGGCACCAGTTTGTTTTCAAATCAGAAAGTGGGTTTTCTCTACCTAGATGGTTTTAGGCCTCCTCCAGGGACAGCGTTTTAGTGCCTTTTTATAGCTTTAATAGCCGTCTAAAGCTTTTTAGGGCCATTTAAGGCAAACACAAAATTGCTTTTACATTTATAGCGATAATTTTGCCAAAACGGGACAAAACTAGCGATCGCTATATATAGCGGGGGAAATCCCTGGCAGGCACCCACCTGTCCACCGCCTTGGCAGCATCCTCAGCAGTCTCGAAGCCATTTGTGTTAATTGTCTGCGCAACAGAAATTGCAAAATTGATAAAATATCATGTAAATCGTGTACTTATATGATATGAACTTATAAAACTGTATTAATATGAGGCAATGTGGGAGAATATCTCTAGGGTCGATTGTACTCACAATCTCATATATCTAAATGATTAAAAACAACATGGTCGTCATGTCACACCAAAACGTCGCATCTAGCTGTCCGGCCGGAAATTCAAACAACCACCTGAGTTTCCCCGCCCGCAAACGTTTCCTTCATCGGTCTTGCATGCGCCTACCAGGGTACTTCTATTGACCAAATTGGCCAGCGCTTTAGCGCAATTGAAAAAAACAAACTGCGCCTACAGGCAGCCCTGGCGCCTACTCTTTTGTAGGAGTGGCAACGCCATTCAAACTGAATTCTCGGTGACGCTGGTTTGTGCAGGGAGACCCACCTCCTGGGGTGAAAAACCTTTCACAACCAGGTCACAAAAAAAAAAAATCGAGAAATAGTTGGCTTTTGTAGACTTCCATGGCCATTATGTCTTGCTGTGCTCTCCTCCCCTTGCAATGCTCCCAACATGTCTGCGCCCTCTTTCCCTTTCACCAAGAATTCTGTTGCTGAGCGCAATGCTATAGCGAGAGTGACACAAATAAGGCTGAATGAAGGCCCCTGCTCAGCAAAACAACTGCTTGCACACCCAACTGGGTAACAGCACGCAAGGAACCATTCAATAGCTGCCGCTAAGTAGCTTAGCTATTGCGAAATTCAGGAGTTCGAAGCAGGGCCGGAAAATAAGCAAACGGCCACTAGTTGTGGCTGTTATTTGTCCGATTCATCTTTAAACATGAGCACAGCCCACAGCTCAAGTGGCGGGGAAGAGGTAGGGAGACGTAGGGGGGCTGTATGAGTTTGTGGGGAGAAGGTGAGGGAAAGATGATGGCAAAGGATGGGAGGGAGAGGGGATGGGGTGGGGTGGGGTGGGTGGATGAGAGGAAGAAGGGGATGGGAGGGAGGGGGGGGGCAGCCGGGGCAGTGGAGGGATGGCGGAGGATAGTAAGGAGTGTGTGTGTGGTTGGGGGTGTGTGTGGGGGGGAGAAGTAGGGGATTATTCGTGTGTTTGTGGGTGCTTGGGGGAGGGGGTAGGAGGGTCTGGGGAGGGGTCGGGGTCGGGGGCAAGGGGTAGGAAAGGGGTGGGGTGGTGGGGGGGGGGAGAGATCTGTCAGCATTTTCAGTTGTAGCAAGATATTATTCTGATTGTATGTGTATGTGTGTGGAGGGGGAGGGGGAGGGGGGGCAAAGGTTTGTGTGTGTATGTGGTGTGGTGGTAGTGGTGGGCAAAGGTGTAACTTGTTCTGCAACTAAGCCACCCCAAAAGAAGTCTGGCCAACGGCCACACGGGCACTGCACTAGTAACATAATAATACAATCATATCATGTATCACAATCTATTTATATACAAACATAGAAGTTGGAACACTCATAAGTATTAAAATAAGTAGTACTCAGCAGCATCAAGGTATCAGATTTATCACCATCATATCCAGTCCTAACACCAGAGATTACCAGCATCATGTCAGGGATTTTTATTCCCGCTATATATAGCGATCGCTAGTTTTGAATCCGTTTTGGCAAAATTATCGCTATAAAAAAAGTAAAAAAAAAAAGTTTTTTTTGTGTGCTCTCAATGGCCCTGAAAAGCTATAAAAGCTACAGAAAGCACTGAAACGCTGTCCCTGGAGGAGGCCTATAACCATCAAGCTAAAAGAAACCCACTTTCATGTTTGAAAAAAATATCACTGCATCATATTACCTGTCTGCCATGTTTGGTCGCACAAGCCCGGAGACTCTCTGGTAGCTCAGCTAGCTCCTTTGCGTTTAAATGCACTCTGCCACGATATGGTCTGATATGCTTCTTATCGCTGCGGTAATCCACGTATTTGCAGCCATGGTTCTGGGAATCCACAAGGGCTTTCCTGCCAGACACGTTTTGAACCTGTGGCATTGGGTGTGGCCACACAAGTGTGAAATCACTCTTATCTGAAGCCATGCAGTACTACAAAAGCCTATGGGTACTACTGGCAGGGAGTTGATGCCAATGAGTGACGATCATTGAGTGAGTTTCACATACATTTCCAGCCCCTAATTCCTCTTTATGGGCGGGTGGGGCTGGGGCTTGGGCTGGGGGGGTGCTTCTTGCCCACATCTGCCTCACTTATACTTTTGCCAGGGTGCTAGTCAGAATTCAAACATTATACTCTTGTATGCACCCACACACCCATATACACATGCACACACCCACTCACCAACCCTCACATCCACCCACCCATCCAACCATCACATCCACCCCCACACACATTATGTGGTATACTCTTGTATGCATAGCAGATGTGGGAAGTCACTTCTCTTCTCAAGACTTCTTGTTTTAGAAGTTGCTATGCGTAGCCAAAACCAGAAGCCCCCCCCCCCCCCCCCCCCCCCCCCCCCCGGGGAATTCATTTTTACGAATGTGGATTTTTATTTATTTATTAAGGGGTCAGCTTACCAAAAATGTCTGAGTGCAACGACAAGTCTAAGTTGCACCTCACTCGAGCGCTGGCGTCAGGCAAATTCAGAAGGAGCTTGCACTGTTGCTTGCAAAACGAGTCGCTCATCACTTCCACAGTACTGCCAATCAGTTAACTTCTGAACGAAATCTTTCCAGTTGACAGTCCATTGTCTGAGGAGCCTGTCTCTAATGTTGGTTACACTACTTATATATACCTAGGGATAGGCAATATGATATCATACGATATCATGTCATCATACGAGATCATGTCATCATACGATATCATATGATATCATATGATGCCAGCAGTCTGACTAGGCTAAACCATTTATTTACAAAATCATATGATGCGATTTGTATGATATCATATGATATCATACTCGCCTTTGGTCAAAATCATATGACATGCCGATCCTTACTTATACCTGGATTGTGTCTAGTCTAGCCTGGCCTGATCTGACGACAAAGTATTTCAGGGAGGAGTGTTTCAGAGTAGATGATACCTGCAGGGTACTACAAAGCGCTTTTAGAGCCCCACTGCTCGTTTCGCGCAGTTTTTCAAACCCCTCTGGGCGCAGCGCGCAGTTTTTACGCTTTTTGAACTACAATGCGCTGACCGATTTGACGTTTGTGCGCTCCAGGCGCTGACCAATTTGACAAAATACAGTACCCTGGATACCTGTGGGGTTCATGCACTGGCCTCGTTTCTCAAGGTTACACGTGTGTCACATGGCTGTCCCTTGCATGTTGTACCTCAATGGTAGGGCACTACTTGCCCTTTCAAGCCGACTACATATCTTACTGCCGGCCTCACCATCTCTCTTCTATTGTAAGCAGCAAGTCGTCTCGTTTGTTCCAACACAATTCAAACATTATGCGGTATACTCTGGTATGCATAGATATGGTAAAAATACTATTTCATGAAGACTTATGTATGGAGCTGTTGTGGGAAATCAAAACAAGAAGTGCTTTCCCCCCCCCCAACCCCAACCCCAACCCCAACCCACACTCAAACCCCAATCCAAGCCACAACCCCCTCCAAGCTCTCACCTCAGGCCTTGGATTCCTCTTGAGGAGGGCCTTCCATTCATCGCTCATTGCATTGCCCTTCTCTTTGTGATGCTGCTCAACAATCTTCTCGACTTTGTCCCTGTCAGTGGTCTTGAACAGCTTAAAGAGCAGTGCATCAGTGATCTTTGCCTCCGTCACCTTCTCTGGGAAATTAAGAGCATCTACTTTCCTGCATGTGGAATGTGTGTGTGTTTTTGCGTGTGCGTATAACAGTCCAGGGGTGGCCAGGTAGGCTAGAGGAGCCTGCCTGACCTCATAAAATCATCAGGAAGGGCTGATTATAAGAACACTCTATGAACAGGAAACCGACAAATTGCAAACAATCCTGGATGCGTGAAGGTAGCTTGCATTGAATCGGTCACTTGATAGGCTCAGGTCACTGCACTTGCATAGTGCCCCATCCTGCATCCAGACCCCCCCCCCTCCCCCCCCCCCACCCACCCACCCACCCACACCCCACACCCCACCCACCCACACTCACATACACACTCACACTTACCCCCCAACCCCACCCACCCTCCAACTCCACCCACCTTCCTGTATGTTTTGCTTAGGTCTGAGCTTAGGGGGAATTGATAGGGGGAGTGTATGCACACGTTAATGTTTACGCAGTTTAATATTATATTATATTGATAGGGGGAGTGTATGCACACGTTAATGTTTACGCAATTTAATATTATATTATATTGATAGGGGGAGTGTATGCACACGTTAATGTTTACGCAATTTAATATTATATTATATTGATAGGGGGAGTGTATGCACACGTTAATGTTTATGCAGTTTACTATTATATTATATTGATAGGGGGAGTGTATGCACACGTTAATGTTTACGCAGTTTAATATTATATTATATTGATAGGGGGAGTGTATGCACACGTTAATGTTTACGCAGTTTAATATTATATTATATTGATAGGGGGAGTGTATGCACACGTTAATGTTTACACAGTTTAATATTATATTATATTGATAGGGGGAGTGTATGCACACGTCAATGTTTACGCAGTTTAATATTATATTATATTGATAGGGGGAGTGTATGCACACATTAATGTTTACGCAGTTTAATATTATATTATATTGATAGGGGGAGTGTATGCACACGTTAATGTTTACGCAGTTTAATATTATATTATATTGATAAAAGGTTCTGTTGCTCGCCTAAACAGAACAACAAGAGGCATCTCCACATAAACATGTTTATTTGAATCTTACTTTATGTTAATTAAAAGCAGGTTTAATGATGTATTTTTGCATGCATTCAGACTTCAGGCTGCTCGCCGCCTTTGGCAGTAGCAGTAATAATCAATATACTCTCATCCATTTGAATCCAGTTCATGGCAACACTACAAGGTGGTAGAGACTTCAATGCAGGACGAGGAGGGGGTAAATATGGGGAATTGGGGGAGGGAGGCACCCTAGCTCAATGGGGGGCAAGGGGGGCAACGAGGGGAGGGGGGGAGAGAGAGAGAGAGAGAGAGAGAGAGAGAGAGAGAGAGAGAGAGAGAGACGTAGATTGCCCACCGTGGATTGCTGATACGGACTGAGACGTGGATTGCCCAACGTGGATTGCTGAACTTGTTCCCCCTGCAGAGCCTGGCATGTGGCTACATGTGGAGTCACCCTAGTGGACCTGAGGTCCTTGCCTATTACCCTAGAAGCCACCCAGTAGAGCCTAGTAGCCCCTGAGTAGCATCCATGTAACCCCCTAGTATCTGCTAGGAGTGTCCCTACCTACTACAGTCCACTCCCCCCCACCCTCATGGACCAGCACAGGCCCCCCTCTCCCCATAATCACCATCCCTCCCTCCAAGGGCCCATCAAGCCTCGATGGCTCATAGATTGTCAAGGTTTCCTCTCTGGGTTCTTTACCCGATATTACTATAGAGCCTCGATGTCAGGCTAGGGCTAATGCCTTTATACACTAGCTCCTCCCTGGCTTGTCTTGGCTTGGTGATGTCAGGCTAGGGTTAATGCCTTTATACACTAGCTACCCCCTGAGCGGGTGGCTTGGCTTGGTGATGTCAGGCTAGGGCTAATGCCTTTATACACTAGCTACCCCCTGAGCTGGTGGCTTGGCTTGGTGATGTCAGGCTAGGGCTAATGCCTTTATACACTAGCTCCCCCCTGAGCGGGTGGCTTGGCTTGGTGATGTCAGGCTAGGGCTAATGCCTTTATACACTAGCTACCCCCTGAGCTGGTGGCTTGGCTTGGTGATGTCAGGCTAGGGCTAATGCCTTTATACACTAGCTCCCCCCTGAGCGGGTGGCTTGGCTTGGTGATGTCAGGCTAGGGCTAATGCCTTTATACACTAGCTCCCCCCTGAGCGGGTGGCTTGGCTTGGTGATGTCAGGCTAAGGCTAATGCCTTTATACACTAGCTACCCCCTGAGCGGGTGGCTTGGCTTGGTGATGTCAGGCTAGAGCTAATGCCTTTAGATACTAGGTCCCTCCTGAGCGGGTGGCTTGGCTTGGTGATGTCAGGCTAGGGCTTATGCCTTTATACACTAGCTCCCCCCTGGCTTGGCTTCGCTTGGTGATGCCAGGCTAGAGCTAATGCCTTTAGGCACTAGCTCCTTTCTGAGCCGGTGGCTTGGCTTGGTGATGTCAGGCTAGAGCTAATGCCTTTAGATACTAGCTCCCTCCTGAGCGGGTGGCTTGGCTTGGTGATGTCAGGCTAGAGCTAATGCCTTTAGATACTAGCTCCCTCCTGAGCGGGTGGCTTGGCTTGGTGATGTCAGGCTAGGGCTAATGCCTTTATACACTAGCTCCCCCCTGGCTTGGCTTCGCTTGGTGATGCCAGGCTAGAGCTAATGCCTTTAGGCACTAGCTCCCTCCTGAGCCGGTGGCTTGGCTTGGTGATGTCAGGCTAAGGCTAATGCCTATGTACACTAGCTCCCCCCTGAGCGGGTGGCTTGGCTTGATGATGTCAGGCTAGAGCTAATGCCTTTAGATACTAGCTCCCTCCTGAGCGGGTGGCTTGGCTTGGTGATGTCAGGCTAGAGCTAATGCCTTTAGATACTAGCTCCCTCCTGAGCGGGTGGCTTGGCTTGGTGATGTCAGGCTAGGGTTAATGCCTTTATACACTAGCTCCCCCCTGGCTCGGCTTCGCTCGGTGATGCCAGGCTAGAGCTAATGCCTTTAGACACTAGCTCCCCCCTGAGCGCGTGCGCGAGCTGGTAGCCCCCACCCCTGCTTAAGGTTAGACTCCCACAGTAACACAAACATCACACAGACCTATAACCAGTTTCAGAGCCGTAAGATCCAACCAAGTACAGATAGTACAGCGCCACCTAGATATGGCAACCCCTCCCTCACCTCTAGCACATAACTTAGAATCCCAAGACGGATCAGCTTGGGTAGCCCAAGACTTAAAAACCCACGGTAGTATGTCCCCCCCTCCCTCTCCCCTTCACGTCCCCCTATCTCCTCCCCTCCACCTCCCCCTGTCTTCCACCTGCCTCTACCTAGAGCCACCTAGGGCCAACTAGAGCCACCTATCTCCCCCCCCCCCACACACATCCCCCCCTTACCCCCCCCTCCCCTATCTCTACCAGAGGAGAGAGAGGAGAGATGAGAGAGAGAGAGAGAGAGAGAGAGAGAGAGAGAGAGAGAGAGAGAGAGAGAAAGAGAGAGAGGGAGAGGGAGAGGGAGAGGGAGAGGGAGAAGGAGGGAGGGAGGGATCTCTCACAACTCGGACCACTGCCTCATGGTCTGCGATATTCGCCTCCGCCTGTCCAGCTGACGCCCCCCCGGCGGGAACCAGCGGGCTCACGTACTCTCAGCCCCCGGCCCCAGGGAAGCAACCAGAAAAACGGAGGCACAGTCATACTACCTCCGAGAGATATCCCAACTGCTAGGGAGCACAACGCCCACTACCCCCCAGCCATCCGAGGATTTTAAGACATAGTGGACAACTTTTCACTCAGTGTTCATGAGAGCAGCGGACCAAGCACTGCCACAACCAACACGAGCCCCAACACAACGCCACATCACCACCGCGACAGTGGGCCTCTCCATTGCCAAAGCTGACACCCTCCTCGTAGCCAAACAGGCTAGATAGAAGTACCAGGCCTCACCGTCAGACACCTCCCAGGCAGCCATGGATGAGGCGGACACTGCCTCCAGAGCTGCAAACAGAGAGTGTCGAAGATCTGCCACGGCAGACCTCACAGCCTTCCAGCAGTCAAAAGCTCGCTGCTTGCAAGAGGCGTACGAAGACCGGCACACCAGGGTGGTGTTCAACAAGATCAACGTTCTCACAGGACGCACCCGGGCTGCACCCATCGCCTCCATTAAGTCATCCACAGGTGACCCAACATCAAACCCTCAGACCATAGCAAATGTCCTAGCCACCCCACAGCGAGCGCACGCTGAATGTGGAGTCCACCGTCGCCCAAGAGACCCTAGCGGGCAATAAGACCCCCCCCCCCCCCCCCCCCCCCCCCCCCCCCCCCCCCCCCCCCCCCCCCTTTCCCGCCACCTCAACCAGACACCCCCCACAAGACAAGCACTACACCCCAGACCAGACAGAGGACCGCCATACTGGAGAAGCTCACAGGAGGACGACAGGAAGAGGAGAGAGGCAGCAAGAGCAGAGAAGGCCAGGTCCAAGCGCCCCCCCACCTTCACTAGATCTAGTTAGATGGCTCGTACTTTACTCTTAATAGTAGGGTGTAATTCGTTTGGGTTGATTGACTAGATGACTTATTCCTAATGTTATTTTTGGTGTTGTTGATTACTGTGTGGCTGGACCGCAATTAAATTGTGTAACACCGTTTACCAGAGGGAGAGGGAGAGGGAGAGGGAGAGGGAGAGAGAGAGAGAGGAGGAAGGAGTGACGACGGAAGGGAGGAGAGAGGTGGAGATGAGAGAGATGATCGAGAGGAGAGAGAGAGAGAGAGAGAGGAGAGAGGGAGAGAGGGAGAGGAGACGAGAGAGAGAGGAGAAGAGAGAGAGAGGAGAGGAGAGAGAGAGAGAGAGAGAGGGAGAGGGAGGGAGGGAGGGAGGGAGTTCAATGGAGGACAAGGACGGAGAGAGGGGGGAGGGACTTACCCTAGAGCAATGGAGGCGGCATCATATGCTATGGCAGCCTCTACTTCATCAGTGTATGCGCCAAGTAGTGTACTGGTCCGTTCATTATAGCGCGCAATTTGAACACGCCATCTCTCAGTTAACTTGTTCCAGGTAATACCCCTGCAGTGCGGTTAAAATGTCAAAACCTCAACAACCTTCCAGGGATCCTCAGCTCAATCCATCTCCAAAGGATTCTGAAAAACAGAGATTCTGGTCACTAGAGTGTTTTCATGTTTACTACCATCGTGCTAGGGTCAAAGGTGTCGGGTGCGGGGCACACATAGTTTGGTAGCCACCCAACGCCCCCCCATACGCTCCATCCACCCCATCAAACCCTCCACCACACACACCACCTTCATACCTGTACATACTAGTTCCCCGATGCTTGATGGTTGCAACGAGCTCCTCAATCCCGATGCTGTCCAGATTTGCCCTCTCCTCCTCTGAGAGAGGGAAGTTGATGAAGCTGAGTCGCCCGATTTTGTACAACAACCTAGCAGGGACAGGGGAGTCAGGGGGGTGGTTGGGAGAGTTGGCAGAAGGGGAAGGGGGTGGAAGGCGACGGAAGGGGAGGGGGAAACACAACATAGCATGACAACATCCGAGCCAACACCGCTATTTGTTTTAGGCTACATGTAGCAGCTTCTAGACAGCACCGTTTCCCTGCCCTTGAGCTGTAGCAGCTTCTAGACAGCACCGTTTCCCTGCCCTTGAGCTGTAGCAGCAAAGAAGAGCAGTGCAGGCACCCACCTGTCCACCGCCTTGGCGGCCAACTCAGCAGTCTCAAATCTATTCGTGGTGAGAACCTGCACAACAGAAATGACAAATTGATAAATAATCTTGTAAACTATGCAGAACTTATGTTACTGTTTAAATATGAGGCAATGCGGGTGAATACCCCTGGGGGTGACTGTCATCACTATCTCATATACATAAATGATTTAAAAGATTATCAGCACCATGTTATACGCAGTGGTGTCCTTAACTTCACTTCCTGAGAGTGGCACATTACTCGGGTGTAACAAAATCAAATTCAGCACCATGTTACCTGTATTTTCTCCTTAGAAGCACCAGCCTGAACACTCTCTGGTAGCTCAGCTTGCTCAATTGCGTTGAGTTGGACCCTGCCCAGATACGGCCTTCCTAACTTTTCACCCGTGCCACCAGACGTGTGCTGCACGTATTTGTAGCTATGGTTCTGAGCATCCACTTGTGCTCTCCTGCCAGGCAAGCCTAGGACCAGTGGCATTGGGTCAGGCAGGCGGGCCGCCCTTTTTTTTAGGGCGGCTTGTTCCCAACCCCTGCAGAGTGCTCTGACCCAACTGAGCATCCACTGGTGCTCCCCTGTCAGGCAAGCCTGGGACCAGTGGCATTGGGTCAGGCAGGCGGGCCGCCTTTTTTTTTAGGCGGCTTGTTCCCCACCCCTGCAGAGTGCTCTGACCCAACTGAGCATCCACTGGTGCTCCCCTGTCAGGCAAGCCTGGGACCAGTGGCATTGGGACAGGCAGGCGGGCCGCCTTTTTTTTTAGGCGGCTTGTACCCAACCCCTGCTGAGTGTCACGGTCCAACTGAGCATCCAAATTTGCTCTTCTGCCAGAGGGTTTAGGGTCAGGAACCTATAGCATTGGGTGTGGCCACACAGGTATAAATCTCGCATATCCATAGCCATGCAGTACTAGTGCAATTCAGTAGATTTGAAGCTCTAATGGCACGGTGTTTAGGTGGTTTAGGTGGTTTAGGTGGTTTAGGTGGTTTAGGTGGTTTACTAAAATAATTGCTGACCACTAAAGTGCGGACCAGCTTCGTGCCGACCAGTCTTTAAGAAGTCTTATAAGACTTATTTTTCAAAGCAAAGGCAAAGGCAAAGGCAAAAGCTAAGCGCTGACGAGCTAAGTGCTGGCCAGCTAAGTCCCGACTAGTCTATTATAAGTCTTATACGACTTATTTAAAATAAGCAAAGGCAAAGGCAAAGGTAAAAGCTAAGTGCTGACCAGCTAAGTGCCGACCAGTTAAGTGCTGACCAGCTTCCCCATACCTGTGGTCGCAAGTGGCTAGACAGTTCCACCACCCAGTTATGGCCGCCACTGTCAACATCCACCTTATTCAAGCGCAGGTACTGGGGGTGGAGCCCATCTGCCGGCGGTTTAGGACCCGGCTTAGCAGATCCGAAACCTTCGAGCTTAGGTTTCGGCGGGATGATGGATGCAATCATGTGCAAATCATCGCGCAGCTCTAGCCTATGATCGGAAACCTGGACACCCATGGACTCCTCCTCCTCCTCCTCCTGCTGCTGCTTTTGTTGCTGTTGCTGCTGCTGCTTTTGTTGTTGCTGCTGCTGCTGCTTTTGCTCCTTTTGCTCCTGCTGCTGCTGCTGCTGCTGCTTTTGTTGCTGCTTGTCTCTTAGAAGCTGCTCCAGCTGCAGCTGCATCTGCTCTAGTGTATGGGGCGGTTCTAAAGCTTTCTTAGCTGTCCTGATGTCCCCCCCAGTCTATATCGTCCTCCCAATTGTAGGAGCAAACCAAAGCTGCATTTGCCTCAGGGACTAGCCCAAGCATAGCCAAGGGCTCAAGTCGGCGGAGTACCATGTGGCCTGCGCCCTCAGCCCCTGCATGTTCAAGGAGCTCATAGTTGTCTTGGTCAGAGGGGCTGTCGAGTCCTATGTACGGCATTCGAGCAGCAGGGAGGCTCCTGCATGTATGCATGGGTTTAGGGTTTAGGATGTAGGGCTTAGGGTTTAGGTATCGGGTTTAGGGTTTCCACCCCCCGTGTAACTAGCGTAACAGTGGAGTCTCAACTACATGTCGGTCCAGATCAGATCTGCCAGCCTTTTCAGGTGGAGGAATAGGGGCCTGGTTACTTGGCTGGCATCAGTGGGTAGATCAGCATAGGGTTCAGCTTCAGCTTGCGCTACAGCGAATAGATCAGGGAATTGTGAGGGCGGTAAAAGCTGTCCTCATCGCACCTGCAAACCACATCATCATCGCTGTCTGGTGCCTCCCTGGTCCATTGTCCGCAAGGAGGAACAAAGCGCAGGTGTAGCTGAAGCTTCATAGCTACTGTAGCTGACGTCTTGTCTGATACGACGGGCCCACCGGCGGGGTCCAGGGGCTTGGACTGGAGCGGAGCGTCCCTGGGGAGGTGGTGAGGTGGGATAGGGTGTGGTTAGGTATGGTGGAGTGGAGTGTGGGGTGGGTGGTGGGGGTGGTGGGGGGTGGTGAGGTGGGGTGGGATGGGGTGTGGTGGGGTCGGTGTGGTGTGGTGTGGTATGGTGTGGTGAGGTTAGGTGGGGTGAGGTGGAATGGGGGTGGGGTGTGGGATGGAGTGGGATGGGGTGTGGTGTGGTGTGGTGTGGTGTGGTGTGGTGTGGTCGGGGGTTGGGTGTGTAGGTAGTGGGTGGGCTGGGATTGGGTGTGGTGTGGTTGGGTTGTGGTGGTTGTGGTTGGGGTTGTGGTTGGGTTGTGTGTGGTGTTTTGGTGGCTTGGGCGGGGTGAGCGTGCGGTGTGGTGTGGTGTGGTGTGGTGTTGGGTGTGGTGTGGTGTGGTGGTGGTGTGTGTGTGGTGGGGCGGTGCCGTGTGGGTGTGGTGTGGGTGGGTGGGGTGGGATTGGGTGTGGTGTGGTTGGGTGTGGTTGGGTTGGGTTGGGTGGGGTGGGATGGGATGGGGTGCGGTGTGGCGTGGTGTAGTGTGGTGAGGAGTGTTGGGGTGAGGTGTGGCGTGGTGTGGTGTGGTGAGGTCAGATCTGCATTGTTGCATGGTCCCATCTTACAGGCCAAGTCTTGCCTCTGCCACTGCCACATCCTTTTGCCCCTCCTGCCCATCTTTATCCTACCCTCCTGCCCCTCCTGCCCATCTTACCGTCCAAGTCCTGCCTCTGCCGCGGCCCCATCCTCCTGCCCATCCGGCCCCGCCAGCGCAGCCAAACTCTCCTCCTCACTGGGCACCTGCAGCTCCGTTGCCGCATGCTCTGCAAGAGCCTTGATGGGTGGGTGGGTGGGTGTTGGGGTGAGGGTGGCCCCCAATGATTGTGAAATTCATTGACAGATGTGTGTGTGTGTGTGTGTGTGTGTGTGTGTGTGTGTGTTAGGGTGAGGGTGGCCCTGAAAGTTTGCGAAAGTCGTGGACAGGTGTGTGTGTGTGTTAGGGTGAGGGTGGCCCCCAAAGATTGCGAAATTCATGGACAGGTGTGTGTGTGTTAGGGTTAGGGTGGCCCAAAAGTTTGAGGAAGTCATGGACAGGGTTGCAGGTTTTACCTCCTTCGCATCCTCCCACAGTTTGCCCCAAAGTTTTGATATTAATCAGCTGTTTATTTTGTTTACTTTAATAGTTTGCCCCACAGTTTGCCCGAAAGTAATGGACAGGGTTGCAGGTCTGACCTCCTACACATCCTCCCAAAGTTTGACCAAATGTCTGCCCCCAGTTAGCCCCAAAGTTGCCCCAACGTTTGCCTCAAAGTTATGGACAGGGTTGCAGGTCTGACCTCCTACACATCCTCCCAAAGTTTGACCAAATATCTGCCCCCAGTTAGCCCCAAAGTTGCCCCAACGTTTGCCCCAAAGTTATGGACAGGGTTGCAGGTCTGACCTCCTACACATCCTCCCAAAGTTTGACCAAATGTCTGCCCCCAGTTAGCCCCAAAGTTGCCCCACAGTTTGCCCGAAAGTAATGGACAGGGTTGCAGGTCTGACCTCCTACACATCCTCCCATAGTTTGACCAAATGTCTGCCCCCAGTTAGCCCCAAAGTTGCCCCAACGTTTGCCCGAAAGTAATGGACAGGGTTGCAGGTCTGACCTCCTACACATCCTCCCAAAGTTTGACCAAATGTTTGCCGCACAGTTAGCCCCACAGTTTGCTCCAAAGTAATGGACAGGGTTGCAGGTCTCACCTCCTACACATCCTCGCAAAGTGTGCCAGGGACTGGGTATTCGCCCCTAAGTTTGCCAGGGACTGGGTATTGGTGGTTGGCCCCAGTGCAAGCAACGGAGTAGTCCCCTCAACCTCACGCCTCATAATACAGTGTACTATTGATTTCTTTATTGACAGGGTAGCAGGTCTCACCCTCAAACCCCGCACCTTCTCGTGTCAACGAGCTCTACCATTGAACCATCCGTCGACGTTTGGCTGGGCTGGCGGGGCAGGATGGGCAGGAGGATGGGGCAGTGGCAGAGGAAGGACTTGGGCGGTAAGATGGGACCATGACACAATGCAGATCTCACCATACCACACCACGCCACACCTCACCCTACCACTCCTCACCACACCACACCACCACACCCCATCTCATCCCACCCCACCCCAACCAATCCCACCCCACCCAATCCACCAATCCCACCCCCACCCCACCCAATCCCACCCCACCCCAACCCCACCCCCACCCAATCCCAACCCACCCAATCCCAACCCACCCAATCCCACCCCACCCCACCCAATCCCACCCCACCCCATCCCACCCAATCCCACCCCACCCAATCCCAACCCACCGCACCAAATCCCATCCCACCCCACCCAATCCCAACCCACCCCACCCAATCGCAACCCACCCAATCCCACCCCACCCAATCCCACCCCACCCCAACAGGATGTTTACCCAAGTATATATCAGGGATATATTTTTAAAATCAATAGGAGGAAATCTTATTCCTTTTTATTTTATTCCTCCCTATTTTCCTCCCAAAACACGATCCTTATTCCGATTTTGGTCGACATGGGTCATTTTTAGTCAATTTCAGTAAAAAAAAACTTTTTAATTTGCAGGTTTCTTATTCCGGCAATTTCGGCCAAAACAGTGTCTCGTATTCCGATAGGAATGTATTCCGGAAAAAAACTTCCCTGGTATATTTGCCCCAAGGTCATGGGCAGGGACGCACACCTGTCGATGACTTTCGCAAACTTTGGGGGGGCAACCCACACCCTAACACCCACTCAACCACCCACCCACTCACCTCCCCACCCACCACCCTGCCCAACCACTCACTCACCTACCAACCCACCCACTACTCTACCCACCCACCCACACACACACTCACCTACTGACCCACCCACTACCCTACTCACCCACCCACCCACCCACTCACCTACCGACCCACCCACCCACTCACCTACCCTCCCCCTTTTCCTCTGCATGGCTCGACCCAACCCAACCCAACCCCACTCACCCACCCACCCACTCACCTCCCCCGCCTCCTGCATGGCTCGACCCAACCCAACCCCACTCACCCACCCACTCACCTCCTCCTCCTCCTCATGCATAGCTCGCAGCGTTTCCTCATCGAGAAGCTGCTGTAGTACAAGGGCCTCGTCCTCTTCGTCCAAGGCCCCCTGCCCCCCCTTGGCAGTGGCCTCCCTACGCTCCTGCCTGGTCTTCACTCGGTGCTGTTTGGTATCGTCAGCACCACTGCTTGCTCCAGGGGCCACCACCTTCGGTTGTGGGTGGTAGTGTGTGGTGGTGTGTGGTGGTAGGTGGGTGGTGGTGATGTTGTGTGGTGATGTTGTGTGGTGATGTTGTGTGGTGATGTTGTGTGGTGGTGGGTGATGGTGGCGATGTTGTGTGGTGGTGGGTGATGTTGTGTGTGTGTGTGAGGGGGGGAGGGGGGGGGAGGGAAGGTGACAGTGCAGGCGGAGCCTGGGCATTTCACATGGTTGGCTGTTTTGGGCGGAGCCCCCCCTTCAGGGGGGCGGGAGCCCCCAGGGTCATCGCGTTGTCCGTTTGTCAGACCACAAGAAAAAAGGAACCCTGGCCCTAACTGTCTCGTAAACCCTGGCTTTGGTCAGCTGCACTCGATTCCGTTGCCACCTGTCGCTCCGATAGCCAACACTCTCCACCAATTTTTCGCGTCGCTTGCGACGCATCTAGAACTCATTATATTATTATATTTCATCTTATTCTGTTTTGTTTGCGTGTGAGGAGGTAAGGGGGACGTAAAAAAGTCCTAGGTAGCGTCGCAAGCGACGCAGGAAATTGTTGGAGGGTGTTGGCAATGGAACGACAGGTGGCAACGGAATGGAGCGGACCGAAACCAGTTAGTTACGAGACAGTTGGCTGACGTGTCAGGCTTCGTGCCGGTTGCACGGTCGTCAGTTTGCATTCGCCGGTCGTCGGTCGCACACACAAACGGACAACAGGGCGACCCTGGGGGCTCCCGCCAGGGCTTTATACCACTAAATATAGCGATCTCTAGTTTTTACCCCGTTTTTTTGAAATTGTCGCTATAAAATGTAAACAAAACTTGTGCTTTGCCTAAAAAAACTACAAAAGGCTATAAAAGCTTTAAAAAGCACTAAAACGCTGTCCCTGGAGGAGGCCTAAAACCATGAAGCTAGAAAAAAAAAACTTTCAGATTTGAAAAAAAGCCCTGGCTCCCGCCCCCTAGAAGGGGGGGCTCCGCCAACAACATTACTTGCGTAAATTGCCATGCTTGAGCGTGCTCTCCTGAAAATTCCTTTCATCTCACTCTTTCATGTTACTGTATATTGGTGGTTGGCCCCAGTGAAAGCAAACGGGCTGGCCCCCTCAACCTCACTCCTCGTAATAAGGCGTACTATTTATGTATTCGTGTTACTGCTGTAAGATACAGGATTTACACTTTTGTGTTAAATGTTCATGAAACTTGGAAAAACAAATCAGGAATAGCAGAAGGACGTTTTGTTTACCCCTTATCCCTAATTCACAACTCCAACAAACACTCACCACCCACCACCCACCACCCTCCACAAACACACACCTCTTCCAAGTCACTCATAAACTCCCAGTAGAAACGATGCAGGTCCCTGTCAGACGCGTTTCACCCACTTAGTCCCTCCTTCACCACACCAACAACCACCCACGACCCACCACACACCACCCTCCACACACACCTTCCGGTCCAAGTCGCTCAGAAACTCCCGGTACAAGCGATGCAGGTCCCTGTCAGACGCGTTTCACCCCCTTAATCCCTCCTTCACCACCCCAACAAACACTCACCACCCACCACCCACCACTCACCACCCACCACCCACCAACCTCCACACACACACACCTTTCGGTCCAAGTCGCTCAGAAACTCCCGGTAGAAACGATGCAGATCCCTGTCAGACGCGTCTCACCCCCTTAATCCCTCCTTCACCAACCCAACAAACACCCACCCCCACAACCCACCACCCACAACCCACCACCCTCCACACACACACACCCTTCTTCCAAGTCACTCATAAACTCCCGGTAGAAACGATGCAGGTCAGATGCGTTTCACCTCCTTAATCCCTCCTTCACCACCCCAACAAACACTCACCACCCACAACCCACCACTCACCACCCACCACCCACCAACCTCCACACACACACACCTTTCGGTCCAAGTCACTCAGAAACTCCCGGTAGAAACGATGCAGATCCCTGTCACACGCGTTTCACCCACTTAATCCCTCCTTCACCACCCCAACAAACACTCACCACCCACTACCCACCACCCACCACCCACCAACCTCCACACACACACACACCTTTTGGTCCAAGTCACTCATAAACTCCCGGTAGAAACGATGCAGATCCCTGTCAGACGCGTTTCACCCCCTTAATCCCTCCTTCACCACCCCAACAAACACTCACCACCCACAACCCACCACTCACAACCTACCAACCTCCACACACACACACCCTTCTTCCAAGTCACTCATAAACTCGCGGTAGAAACGATGCAGATCCCTGTCAGACGCGTTTCACCCCCTTAATCCCTCCTTCACCACCCCAACAAACACTCACCACCCACAACCCACCACTCACCACCCACCACCCACCAACCTCCACACACACACACCTTTCGGTCCAAGTCACTCATAAACTCCCGGTAGAAACGATGCAGATCCCTGTCAGACGCGTTTCACCCCCTTAATCCCTCCTTCACCACCCCAACAAACACTCACCACCCACAACCCACCACTCACCACCCACCAACCTCCACACACACACACCCTTCTTCCAAGTCACTCATAAACTCGCGGTAGAAACGATGCAGATCCCTGTCAGACGCGTTTCACCCCCTTAATCCCTCCTTCACCACCCCAACAAACACTCACCACCCACAACCCACCACTCACCACCCACCAACCTCCACCCTCCACACACACCTTTTGGTCCATATCGTTCAGAAACCCCCGGTAGAAACGATGCAGATCCATGTCACACACTTTGACCCCCTAATCCCATCACCCCAACAAACACTCACCACCCACCACCCACTACCTTATACACACACTTACCACCCACCACACACCACCCTCCACACACGCACACCTTTCGGTCCAGGTCACTCAGAAACTCCAGGTAGAAACGATGCAGATCCCGTTCCTCTTGCTTGAATAGTTCAGAGAAGTGCAGGATTTTTTCGTTGTCAGGGCCGATGGCCAAAACCGGATAGGCTATGTCGATGCTCTGCAGCTCTCCCCCTGGGCTTGCATGGTGGTGGTGGGGTGGTCGGGAGGGTGGGTGGTTGTGGGGTGGTCGGGTGGGTGGGTGGTGGTGGGGTGGTCGGGTGGGTGGGTGGTGGTGGAAAGAGGATTGAAGCACGCACGCACACACACAGGGGGGGAGGTCTCTCCGTCTCCATCCTGTGGCATAAATAACTAAATAACTAAATAAGCAGTACGCCTTATTACGAGGTTGAGGAAGCCAGCCTGTTTGCTTGCACTGGGGCCAATCATGAATCTTGTGGCGTAAAGAGTAAGTAAGTAAGTAAGTAAGTAAGTAAGTAAGTAAGTAAGTAAGTCGGTATCTTTCGATAAGAATGCTATGATGAATTTATAATGTTACTGCCGAAGACTGTGAGCAGCCTCAAAGGCTGGCGCTGTGTAAACAAGTTCAAGTTGCTAGTTGGCTGCTTGGCTAGCAGGTTGGCTGATTGGCTGGTGTGGTGAGTGGCTGACTGAATGGCTGACTAACTGACAGGCTGGTTGGCTGGTTGGCTGGCTGGTTGGCTGCTTGGCTAGTGTGGTGAGTGGCTTTCAAGCTCAAGCAACGTAGATTTTGAAAACAGTTACGTTCATACGTAGATTTTGAAGAAACCTTGAACACCCCTGGTCCCCACGATTTGGAAAGAGGGGGGGTCGAGAGAGGGGGGGGGGGGGGGGGGGGGGGGGGGGGGGGAGTATCTGCCTGCCTGCCTGCTCAGAAGTAGGGATCGGCAATATGATATCATATAATATCATGTCATCATATGATATCATATGATGCGGGCGGTCTGACTAGGTAACTTTGGCCTGGGGCATCAAATCATATGATTTGTGTATGATATCATATGAAATCATACTTGTCTTTGGTCAAAATCACATGATTTGCCGTTCCCTACTCAGAAGGTGCTAACAGGTTGCATGAAACAGCCTCAGTTTGAGCATGATTTATATAGATTGGATTGATTGATTAGATTGATGAGATAGATGAGATAGACAAGATAGATTAGATAGATTAGAAGGTAACCAAGTTCAAGTTCAAGCTGAAGTTTAAGCTCAAGTTCAAGGTCAAGTTCAAGGTCAAAGTCAAGGTCAAGTTCAAATTCAAGCCTAAGCTCAACTCTAAGTCCAAGATCAAGATCAAGGTCAAAGTCAAGTTCAAGCGGTCAAGCTCAAGGTCAAGCTCAAGTTTAAGTTCAACTCAAGGTCAAGGTCAAGGTCAAGGTCAAGGTCAAGGTCAAGCTCAAGTTTAAGTTCAAACTCAAGGTCAAGCTCAAGCTCAAGGTCAAGCTCAAGTTTAAGTTCGAGGTCAAGGTCAAGCTCAAAGTCAATCTCAAGGTCAAGGTCAAAGCCAAACTCAAGGTCAAGTTCAAGATTAAGCTCAAGGTCAAAGTCATGGTCAAGGTCAAGGTCAAGCTCAAGTTCAAGCTCAAGGTCAGAATCAAGTTCAAGCTCAAGCCCAACTTCCAGTTCAAGTTCAAAGTCTAGGTCAAGCTCAAGGTCAAGGTCGAGCTCAAGGTCAAGCTCAAGCTCAAGCGCTCAATGTAAGTTGAAGCTCAAGTTCAAGTTCAAGTCCAAGTTGAAGCTCAAGTTCAAGTTGAAGTTGAAGCTCAAGTTCAAGGTCAAAGTCAAGGCCGAGTTCAAGTTCAAGTTCAAGCTCAAGGTCAAGCTCAAGCTCAAGCTCAAGTTCAAGCTCAAGCTCAAGTTCAAGCTCAAGGTCAAGGTCAAGGTCAAGTTCAAGGTCAAAGTCAAGGCCAAGGCCAAGTTCAAGTTCAAGCTCAAGGTCAAGCTCAAGCTCAAGCTCAAGTTCAAGCTCGAGTTCAAGCTCAAGCTCGAGCTCAAGTTCAAGGTCAAGGTCAAAGTCAAGACCAAGTTCAAGTTCAAGCTCAAGGTCAAGCTCAAGCTCAAGTTCAAGCTCGAGGTCAGAATCAAGTTCAAGCTCAAGCCCAACTTCAAGTTCAAGTTCAAAGTCTAGGTCAAGCTCAAGGTCAAGGTCGAGCTCAAGGTCAAGCTCAAGCTCAAGCGCTCAATGTAAGTTGAAGCTCAAGTTCAAGTTCGAGTTCAAGTTGAAGCTCAAGTTCAAGGTCAAAGTCAAGGCCAAGTTCAAGTTCAAGTTCAAGCTCAAGCTCAAGCTCGAGCTCAAGTTCAAGGTCAAGCTCAAGTTCAAGTTCAAGTTCAAGTTCAAGTTCAAGGTCAAAGTCAAGGCCAAGGCCAAGTTCAAGTTCAAGCTCAAGCTCAAGCTCAAGCTCAAGTTCAAGCTCGAGTTCAAGCTCAAGCTCGAGCTCAAGTTCAAGGTCAAGGTCAAAGTCAAGACCAAGTTCAAGTTCAAGCTCAAGCTCAAGCTCAAGCTCAAGTTCAAGCTCGAGCTCGAGCTCAAATTCAAGCTCAAGCTTGAGCTCAAGTTCAAGTTCAAGCTCAAGTTCAAGGTCAAATTCAAGCTCATGCTCCAGCTCAAGTTCAAGTTCAAGTTCAAGCTCAAGCGCTCAAGGTCAGGGTCAAATTCAAGTTCAAGTTCAAGATCACCTGTGGCGGGAGCCGGGGCTGCAGCTGGAGTTGCAACAACAGCAGCAGCAGGAGCAGGAGCAATGGTGGCTGTAAGGGGTGGGGCGGCAGCAGGCTTGTCACCGCCATCATCATCATCATCATCATCATCATCATCATCATCATCATCATCGTAGTCATCCTCTTCTTCCAAGAAGGCAGCAGGGGCAGACCCTGCTGCGGGGTTCCAACCTGCTGCTGCTGCAGCTGGGGACCTGGGCACTGGCCCGCTGAAGAAGGGCAGGAAGAGGCAGGTGGGGTTGGGGTTGGGGTGGTGGTGGTGGTGGTGGTGGGGGGGGTTCCAACCTGCTGGTTCTGCAGCTGGGGCGCTGAGCTCTGGCCTGCTAAAGAAGGGAAGGCAGAGGCAGGTGGGAGTGGGGGTGGGAGTGGGATTCCAACCTGCTGTTGCTGCAGCTGGGGCGGTGGGCACTGGCCTGCTGAAAAAGGGTGGGCAGAGGTAGGTGGGGGTGGGGGTGGGGGTAGGGGTGGGGTTCCAACCTGCTGGTGCTGCAGCTGGGGTGGTAGGCACTGGCCTGCTGAAGAAGGGCAGGCAGGTCGGGGTGGGGGTGGGGGTGAAGGTAGGGTTGGGGGGTTGAGGGGTGGGTGGGTGGGGTGGGTGGGGGGGGAGGGGTGGGAGGAGGGGTAACTTACACTGGAGGTGACCCATGATCCTCAATCAGTTCTGTCTCCCCGGCAAAGTCAACAGCATCCGCATGCTTTTGAGCTGGCTCTTCCTCCTCCTCCTCCTCCTCCTCTTCCTCGTCGTCTGCAGCATCCTAGAGGGGGCAGCAGGGGGGGCGCAAGATATATGGATTGGGAATTGGTACCAATATGGATTTACAACCCCCCCTCTGCCTCCGCCTCTTGCCTCTTCTTTCTAGCCTCCATGAACTTCCCAACCCCAACCTCAACCCCACCCTGTCCATAATCCTGCCTAATTTCAAGTGCAGTGCTGCACCTCTACTAAGGGAGGGAGGGAGGGAGGGAGGGAGGGGAGGGAGGGGATATACATCCCATCCCATCCCACCTCACCCCATCCCTCCCCATCCCACCTCGGGATATGCATCCCATCCCACACCTCCATACATCCCATACCTCCCCATCCCACCTCGGGATATACATCCCATTCCACACCTCCATACATCCCATACCACCCCGTCCCACCTCGGGATATACATCCCATCCCACCCCATCCCACCTCGGGATATACATCCCACACCTCCATACATCCCATACCACCCCATCCCACCTCGGGATATACATCCCATCCCACACCTCCATACATCCCATACCACCCCATCCCACCTCGGGATATACATCCCATCCCACACCTCCATACATCCCATACCTCCCCATCCCACCTCGGGATATACATCCCATCCCACACCTCCATACATCCCATACCACCCCATCCCACCTCGGGATATACATCCCATCCCACACCTCCATACATCCCATACCTCCCCATCCCACCTCGGGATATACATCCCATCCCACCCCATCTCACCTCGTCGCACCCCATCCAAATCCTTCCCACCCCATCCAACCCTACCCCACCCCACCCCACCCCATGATATACATCCCACCCAATCCCACCCCATAATATACATCTCACCCCATCCCACCCCGTCCCACCCCAACCCATGATATATATCTCACCCCACCCCACCCCATCCCACCCCATGATACACATCCTACCCCTCTCTCCCTCCAACAGTCTCCCAGGACATCCCCCCTCCAAGTCTCCCCCCTTCAAATATCTCCCATCACATCTCTAGCCTGCGCTCCCTGTACTCAACCACATTGTTGACACATTTGCTGCGGAGGAGGCCAGGGATGGGAGTATTGTGATGGGAGGGGGGGAAGGAGGGGAGGGGGAGGGGGGGTAGGAGGAGGTGCGGGGGGAAGGGGATTGGGGGAATATTAGGTGGAAGATGAGACGGGGAGAGGGTTGTATATTCGTTACAGTTGGGTTAGGGGAAGGGGTTGCGAGGTCGGGGAGTCTGCGGGTATTACTCCTTTTGTCTTTTTTCGTATTATTGATTTCCTTCAGGGGCTTTGGGCTGGCTTTCCAAGAGGGAAGGTAGGTGCCATGTGTTGATCACCCCCCCACCCCAAACCCAAAAACCCAAAACACCCCTCTCCCCCTTCTTGCTTGTATTTCTGCTCCCCAACCCCCATGTCTTCATCACAGCACATGATGTTCTGGATGCTCCTCTGATGTCTGCTGCTGGTTTAAATGCGAGTTTTTCGCGGAGCCCCCTCTTCAAAGGGGCGGGAGCCCCCAGGGTTACCTCATTGTCCGTTTGTGCGTCCGTGCGACCGACCGACCGACCGACCGACCGACCGACCGACCGAAAAATTGATGCCTGACACGTCAGCCAACCAACTGGCTTCTGTCAGCTCCAGTCCGTTGCCACCTTTCGTTCCGTTGCCAACACACTCAGCCAATTTCCCGTGTCGCTTGCGACGCTGCATAGGACTTGTCAAGCATGTGCGCCAAGTGGCTAGCTGGGGCCAAACCCACCCCACCCACACTTCCCCACCCACCACCACCACTTACACACTCGCCACCCACCCACCCCCTCATGAATCACCCACAATGACCCTATGCCCCGTCTCCTTCCCATCCATGATCATCGTTATATCAACCATGAAATCGCCGTTGGTCGGGTACTAACCCCCCACCTCCCCCCCCCCACCCCACACACACTCTCCGCCACACACGCACACACCACACTCACCACCCCACCCCACCCCCACCCACCCACTCATGACTCACCCACAATGACCCTATGCTCCGTCTCCTTCCCATCCATGATCATCGTCATATCAACCATGAAATCGCCGTTGGTCGGGTACTAACCCCCCCACCTCCCCCCCCCACCCCACACACACTCTCCGGCACACACGCACGCACACACTCACCCCCACACCCCACCCCACCCCCATCAACCCACTCATGACTCACCCACAATGACCCCATGCTCCGTCTCCTTCCCATCCATGATAACTACCCCCCCCACACACCCCACCCCACTCCACCCAACCCAGGGCCAAGTGGCAAGCTGCCCTTGATGAGCACATATCCCAGATGTTAGGATCCTCTTCGCACCAACTGGACAGCCACTACTTGCAGTTATACTGTTACTGCTTGCAGTTATACTGTTACTGCTTGCAGTTGTACTGTTACTTGCAGTTGTACTGTTACTTGCAGTTATACTGTTACTACTTGCAGTTGTACTGTTACTTGCAGTTATACTGTTACTGCTTGCAGTTATACCGTCACTTGCAGTTATACTGTTACTGCTTCCAGTTATACTGTTACTTGCAGTTATACTGTTACTGCTTGCAGTTATACTGTTACTGGAGGAGGCTGCATGGCATAAGGGAGTGTGTATTGCACTCCTGCCTTCTTAGCAGAGGCAGGGCTAAACCAAAGAGAAAATCTGTCCCCACTATTGTTCGGTCTCTTTGTTGACCAATTGGAGAAGTTCTTAATTGAGAGATGTGGTGCAGAGGAAGGTTTTAGAATTGCTGATAGTATTTGCAGAGTAATCTTGTATGTCGATGGTCTAGCTATTATGAGATAATCTCCGTCAGGCATACAGGCTATTCTCAGGGTTTCTTTCCAGCTATATATAGCGAACCCGTTGTGGCTAAATTATCGCTCTACAACTGTAAAACAAAGTTTGTGTTTGCCCTAAATGGCCGGAAACGTTATAAAAGGCTATACAAGTTATAAAAAGCTATACAAAACACTAAAACGCTGTCCCTGGAGGAGGCCTAAACCATAAAGGAAGAAAATGACCACTTTCAGATTTGCGCCACGGCCACACGGCACTGCAAAAGTACTAAAATAATAAAAGCATATCTTGTATCAAATTATAGTTATACAAATGTAGAAGTTGGAACACTCACAAGTATCGCAATTAGTAGTAATCATCAGCATCAAGCTATCAGATTTTTCGTCACCCCATCCAGTCCTAACACCAGAGATTACCAGCACCATGTTACCTGTATTTTCTGCTTGGAAGCACTAGCCTGGAGACTCTTTGGTAGCTTAGCTTGCTTCTTTGCGTTGAGTTGGACCCTGCCTAGATACGGCCTTCCTAACTTTTCACCCGTGCCACCAGACGTGTGTTGCACGGATTTGTAGCTATGGTTCTGAGCATCCACTTGTGCTCTCCTGCCAGGCAAGCCTGGGACCAGTGGCATTGGGTCAGGCAGGCGGCTTGTACCCACACCCTGCTGAGTGTTCTGACCCAACTGAGCATCCACTTCTGCTCTTCTGCAAGATGATTTGAGGTCAAGAACCTATGGCATTGGGTGTGGCCACACAGGTGTAAATCTTGCATATCCATAGCCATGCAGAACTAGTGCAATACAGTAGATTTTGGACGCTAATGGCACGGATTTCACACCAATGAGTGACATTCAATGAGTGACATTCACACACATTGCCAGCCTCTCGTCCCTCTAAAAGGGTGGGGGGGGGGGGGGGGGGGGGGCTGGGGGGGGAGCTTCTTTCTCACTCCGTCTCAAGTATACTTTTGTCAGGGCGTTAGTTACAACTTGTTGGTACTTGTTGGTACTTGTTGGTACTTGTTGGTACTTGTTGGTACTTGTTGTGACAGTATAGATGCCCATTCTTGTATTTGAAGGTGACAGTCCTTTGTCTGATGATCCTGTCTATAGTGTTGGCTACACTTCTTACTTAAACCTGGATTGTGTCCAGTCTGGACTGGCCTTATCTGATGACAAAGTACTTCAGTGAGGAGTGTTGCAACAGTATAGTTGCACCTATGATGAGACCTGTGGGGTTCATGTGGTGGCCCTGTTTCTCAAGGTTACATGTGTCTCACGTGGCTGACCCTTGCATGTTGTACCCCAATGGTAGTGCACTACTTGTCCTTTCTAGACGACTATATATCTTACTGCGGGCCTCACCATCTCTCTTCGTTTGTAAGCAGCAAGTCGTCTCGTTTGTTCCAACACAATTCAAACATTATGCGGTATACTCTGGTTTGCATAGAGGATGTGGGAAATATACTTTTTTTATCAAGACTTATATATATAGAAGCTGTAATCGGAATTCAAAACAAAAAGGGCTCTCCCCCCCCCCCCCTCCCCCCCTCCCAACCCTAACCCCAGCACCCACTTAAAACCCTAATCCAAGCCACAACCCCCCTCCAAACTCCTACCTCAGGCATTGAATCCAACTTCCTCCTGAGGTGGGCCTTCCATTCATCGGTCATTGCATAGCCTAGCTCTTTGTGATGCTGCTCAACAATCTTCTCGACTTTGTCCCTGTTAGTAGTCTTGAACAACTTATAGAGCAGCACGTCAGTGATCTTGGCCTCTGACATCTTCTCTGGGAAATTAAGACGATCTAATTTCCTGGATGCGGAATGTGTGCATGTGTGTGTGTGTGTATAACAGTCCAGGGGTGGTCAGCTAAGCTTAAGGAGCCTGCCAAATCTCGGCAAATCATGAGGAAGGATTGATTATAAGAACACACTATGAACTGGAACCCAACAAATCTTATCCATTTGAATCTAGATCATGGTGACACTACAAGGTGGTAGGAACTTACCCTAGAGCAATGGAGGACAAGGAGGGGAAAGCGAGAAGGAGGAAAGATTTTGAGCGAGGAAAAGGAGGGAGGGGGGGGAGGGGGGGGGGGGGGGGGGGGGGGAGGAACTTACCCTAAAGCAATGGAGGACAAGGAGAGAAAAGCGAGGAGGAGGAAAGATTTTGAACGAGGAAAAAGAGGTGTGGGGGGGGGGGGGGGGGGGGGGAGGAACTTACCCTAAAGCAATGGAAGACAAGGAGGGGAAAGCGAAAAGGAGGAAAGATTTTGAACGAGGAAAAGGAGGGGGGAGAGAGGGGGGAGGAACTGCTTACCCTAGAGCGATGGCGGCCGCATCATGTGCCAAGGCTGCCTCCACTACATCAGTGTAGCGGCCAACGTAGGTTGAGTTGTCCTGCTTATTGAGGCGCACAATATTCACATTCCATCTCTCTGTAGACTTGATCCAAGTGACACCCCTGCATTGGGGTTGAAATGACTCAGGGTTTAGGCCAATCGATACCCTAAACCCTAAACCCTCATCTTTAAACCAACCAATACACTTCAAACTAAACCAGCCACACCCCTGCAGTGCGGTTGAAATGTCAAAACAACAACAACCTTCCAGGGATCCACAACTCAATCCATCTTCAAAGAATTTTGAAAAACATTGATTCTGGCCACTGCAGTGTTTTGAAGGTTGCGAGCATAGTGCTCTAGTCAAGGGTGTGAGGTGAAGGGGGTACACAGTTCGGTATCCACCTAACACTCCTGCAAACGCTCCATCCAACCCTCCACCACACACACCACCTCCATACCTGTAAGCACTAGTTCTCTGCATAGTGGGATGCTCCTGTACCCCCTTGTCGTCAGTGCATTTCTGCAGAAGAGGGGGGAATGGCAGTTGGGGAACAGCAGTTGGCAAATCGAGGTTGGTGAATCGAGGTTGGGAAATTAAGGCTAGGATATTGAGGTTAGGAGGCAGCTGTTAGGAAATATCAGCTGCGAATCACCTTGCGGTCTGTATGTGAGTGTGAATGCATGTTTCAGATTTGCATGGTGCAATGCTTGGGCTAGCACACATCAGCTCATGCCAGCACCTTGATCACCGCACCTGGATGCAGAGCCTTATCCTGTGTCTTGCGACTCTAGCTGCTCTCTTATTGTCGGATATTTGTACACATCACGCAGTACACCACACACGCCTAGCCAAATTTTCGTCCGCAACACACTTCGATTTCCGAGCTGAAGGGCAGATAATTGACAATCTACGTGTTCAACTAACGCCTAGGGCGATCGAGTGTACGGCGTCGATACCTATATTTCGAGGCTATCTCGGTAAGCTCGCGTTGGGTGTGAACAAATATTCAAAAAGGTGGGATGCGGGTGACAGAAAGAGAGAAATTCATAGAACATAATGCGCAGCGGCAGAGCAGAAGGAGGGAAGGGAAGACGCATGAGGACTACACTGGTGGCGGTAAACGGTGCGGGGCTGTCGGGGCGGGGCGGGGGGGACGGTCTTCGGCTAGCCGTCCAAGGTGCCGCGGGCGTTGGTGGTCCTCGCCCAAAAAAAAGAAGAAGAAGGTTGGCAGCAACTGCCGTCCAGGTCGTTCCAGCTCAAGGAAGCGCACATAAGGCCGTGCCGCATGCAGTAGAAGCATCAACGCACAACTTGCTCTCTGCACAGGTACCGACACGCTTATCGAACACAGGCACGCAACTATTGCGTCAACCACTCGCGCCTGTCGAATTAAAGTCCAAGGCGTCTCGTCTCTCCGCATTTGCTCAGGCAGAGCGCGTTTCCCTTCACTCCCTAACCCCTCTACCTTCACTTAAGCAACCACCGCTATGAGCGACGAGACCAACCAGCCTGGAGCTTCCATCGACATGTTCAGCGCCATCTCCCCCATGCTCCTGCTCTCCCGCAACAACAACAACGGTGGCAACGGGGGGTCCGGCCTATCCATGGAGATCCTGCTGCTCTCGCTCATGCCTCTGCTGATGAGCCTGTTCAAGACGCTCTGGTCCCTCCCCGCGCTGAAGGGTGCATGGAAGAAGTTTGGGCTCACCTCAAACAAAGTGCTTCGTACCATCAGCATCACCCGCACCTCCTCCTGGTGGAGGGATTCTGACGAGCTGAGGGTGAACTTTCCAATCCAGAAGGCCATCCTCCACTATATCAACAAGTGAGAGTTTATTTAGAGTCTAAAAACTTGTCTCTTGCTATGTTTCTACTATCATTTTCCCCCGCACTATTTTTTATTTGTTCTATTATCATTCAGAGTGATAAGATGCGCTCAGAAAACATGTTAGCGTATAAACACATACGAGTATCTGCAAGCATGTATATTAATGCCATCCTGTAGCACATCATCAGTTGAGAGCTCTTTTCATTCTCGGTTTCAAAACATAAAATGTAACCTTCTTACGACTTGCATCGGGACGTGGACTTAATAGAACCATCCCGTTTGCACTGGGGAAGGCTACCGTATTATCATTCTCATTTTTTTTTTTTTTTTTTCTTCTTTGTGCATGATTTTCATAAGTCCCCCTTGGCTCCGTCAAGCCGAGGGCACATTTGGAGTCCAGTAGGGCACCAGGAAAATGTAATCATCGTCATCATGCTCATTTCATTCGCATACAAGGTTATTATAAGTGATATGTAGCGCTCAGAAAACATGTGAATGAATGAACACATATAATTGTATCCATCTGAGTATAACACTTATAATAGGAATGAGTAACATGCAGAGCACATTACACTTATCAGGTGTGTGTGTGGTGGTGGTGGTGGTGGTGGGGGGGGGGGGCAATGAACACCCGTATCAAAATATGCTGGTGCATAATATTTATCATCTGCACATGCTCCTGTAATCATTATACAATGCACATGCTACTGTGAGCATAATACAATACACGGGGGGAAACAATGCATGAGCTTGTTTGTGGAGCGGGCTTATCTTCTCAATCCCACACACCCTTGGTCTGGAGTTAGGTTTGGACCCTGGTTTGGACTCTGTTCCAACTGTTTGGACCCTGTTTGGGCCCTGGTTTAGACTCTTGGAACACTGCGATTAGCCAATGCCATATGTCCCTTGAGCTTGTTTGCGCCAACAACAGATATGACTGTATGAATGATAGGTAGGGACCGGCAAATCATATGATGTTGACTAAAGACGAGTATGATATCATATGATATCATACAAATATCATATGATTTAATATCATATGATATGATATGACACCATAGGCCAAAGTTACCTAGTCAGACCGCCGGCATCATATGATATAATATGATATCATATGATGACATGATATCATATGATGACATGATATCATATGATATCATATTGCCGATCCCTAGTGATAGGCAATATGAAAGCACCTCAACCATTCTCTCGCTTCAGTCCTCTCGCACATTCCATCATACCGACTCGCAGCACTGCACAATTGAAGCGTTTGAATGCTCTCGCCCACTCTTACTCCCACTCCCACTCCCACTCCCACTCTCACTCCCACTCCCACTCCCACTCCCACTCTCACTCTCACTCCCACTCCCACTCCCACTCCCACTTACCTACCTACGGCCTCTGCCTCTGCCTCAACCAGGTACCTTCCTGACAAGACCTTGGCATGGAAGCAAGCGGATGTCCAGGCTAAGAAGAAGTCTATTCCCGTGAATGGAGGAAGCGCATCTGCATCTAACAACAGCTGCAGGGACGGCGGCAGCGAGAGCGATGATGAGGGCTGCCACGACGGCGTCCAGATTGAGGAGTTTGGATACATGTGCAGCCCCCCTGAGGGGGATTGGGTCAGCCTGGGTCACGGAGTGGAGCTCATGAGGTAAGGTAGCAAGTTCAAGCTTCTGTGCCTCAACCATTTTGTTACATGTGTCTTAATGTATTGCTTGTTTGCCAGTGTGTGTGTTTGTGTGTGTCTGCTCGTGTATGTGTGTGTACATGTGTGTGTGCTTGTCTAATTGTCTGCTACTTTTGTGGCATGTGTGTCTGTGATTCCACATTCAAGGGTACTGAATACATCATCCATCATTCAGATTCACAGGGCTCCTTATCTCCTGAAACAAAGTCCCAACTTGAAGTGGGAGAGCACCTCATGCTCTGCTTAGTCATATTATAGTATAGAGCTACAAGGGCAGATTAAGATTCAACAAAGTGACTCCATCCCTTTATCATAACTATATTTCCATGATGCATTTCATTGCAGGTGTAGTGGATGCTTTGTTTGGGTTAAGTTGAGTCAAAACCATTTCGCAAATCGTAACCACACCCCAACCAACCAACCAACCAACCAACCAACCAACCAACCAACCAACCAACTCCCATGTTCCAACCCTCTCTTTGTATAGGACTGTGAAGAATGAGGGCGAGAAGGTGAAGGAGGTCACCACCAGCTTCAGCCTGAGGGGCAGCACTAGCGCCAAGATCAACACCTTCCTGGAGAAGGCCCTGGAGGAGTGGAACAAGGAGCTGGCTTCAAAGGTGGACCATGCAAGGTACTTGTACGTCCCCACCATGACAATGGCAGACAAGGCTAGTGCTGCTGGAGAAGATGGCAAGGGGTCTGCTCCTCCCGCCCTCTACAAGAGGTACAAGTACGTCACTACAAGGCATGAATGAATCATTAAAAGGGATATCATGTATGTTTCATGTATATTTATATTGGCAAGGGATCTGCTCCTCCCGCCCTCTACAGTAGATACAAGTAAGTGTCCTAATAGTATTTGGCTACCCCTGGACTTTACCATGCTTGCTTACACAAGTACATGTGTATATGACATGAATGAATAATAACAAGGGATACGTCAAAAAGAATACCATATAAATTCATAATGTAAGTTGATTCCTGCAAGAGTGACCAGTGTGGGGCAGCAAGGTTTTTATTTGATTGATACATGCATATTGCTTGGGCAGCCTATGATTTTTCTCGATAAAACCAGGTCAAAACCTCCCCTTGGCAAAACCTCCCCTGTGATCCATCCATGAGTGAGAATGCATGCTTTCTATAATCGTATCCCTTGAAAGCAGGCTGGTGCTCCATACTTGACGAACCTAGCCGCAGCTTTTTGTAACAATTCGTCCCTATCACACACCTACGCACACACACCTACCCTACCCTGACCTGATCATCTCCCTTGACAGCAGGCTGGTGCTCCATATATTTGGCTACCCTGGTAGTGCTTTGGGCCCCAAGTACCCCCTCTTTCTCTGATTTTGCATTAACAGTGTTGTTGTCTCAAATCATCATGACATCATATCATAATATCTTCATTCCGTATCATCATGACATCATGACATCATAGCATCATGACATCATAGCATAATATCATCATGACATCATGACATCATATCATCATATCATCATGACATCATGACATCATGACATCATGACATCATGACATCATGACATCATGACATCATATCATCATATCATCATGACATCATGACATCATGACATCATATCATCATATCCTCATGACATCATGACATCATATCATCATGACATCATGACATCATACCATCATGACATCATGACATCATATCATCATATCATCATGACATCATGACATCATATCATCATATCATCATGACATCATGACATCATATCATCATGACATCATATCATCGTATCATCATGACATCATATCATCATATCATCATGACATCATGACATCATATCATAATATCATCATGACATCATGACATCATGACATCATATCATAATATCATCATGACATCATGACATCATATCATAATATCATCATGACATCATATCATCATGACATCATGACATCATATCATAATATCATCATGACATCATATCATAATATCATCATGACATCATGACATCATGACATCATATCATAATATCATCATGACATCATGACATCATGACATCATATCATAATATCATCATGACATCATGACATCATATCAGCATGACATCATATCATAATATCATCATGACATCATGACATCATATCATCATATCATCATGACATCATATCATTCTGACATCATGACATCATATTATCATACCAAATATCATATCATCATGACATCATTACATCGTATTATCATACCAAAATCATATCATCATATCATCATGACATCATGACATCATTACATCGTAGTATCATACCAAATATCATATCATCATATCATCATACCGTACTGACAGCTAACTTCAACGTTTTTTTAATTTGACGGTTTTACTTGGTGACGACTCAATCTGAGCATCTGTCAAACCCGGTATTGATGAATCGGCAGAATGGTTTCGCAGGGCCTTGCACACTGTGCGCACCGTGCGACCCGCGGAATCTCATTTGGGCCCCTTCGCGTCGCCCTCGAAGAATAACGCCAAATTTTAAAATCGTTAAATTTTGCTGTCAGTACCGTATCATCATATCATCATGACATCATTACATCGTATTATCATACCAAATATCATATCATCATATCATCATGACATCATATCAACATACCAAATATAAGATCACCGTATCAACACACTCTTTCTAAACACCTACTCCCCCCTGCAGGCTGGGTGAGGAGCGCACCTTCACATCCCTCTTCATCCCCGAGAAGGAGGCTATCCTCAACCTGGTGCGCGCCTTCCAGGAAAAGCGTGGCAAGTTTGCCATCCCTGGCTATCCCCAGAAGCTGGGCTTCTTGCTACATGGACCCCCTGGCACTGGCAAGACATCCTTCATCAAGGCTTTGGCCCACCACACCAAGCGCCACATCATTAACATCCCTCTGGCCAAGATCAAAACCAACCAGGAGTTGTTTGACCTCATGATGGACCTGAGGCTGCAAATTGCAGGCAGTGAGGATAGCGCCAGCTCTGCTACCCTTGCATTTGAGCGGGTCATCTTTGTGATGGAGGACGTGGATGCAGCCAGTACTGTGGTGCAGCGCAGGGACTCCACTGTTGATGCAGATGCTGAGCGCAAGCGTATCATTGCTGCTTTGAGGGCAGCAACCAAGACTGAGTCTGGAGACACCAGCCAGACTAGCAGTGCTACCAGCAAGGGTGGCAGTGAGGGTGAAATCACCGTCAACAAGGGTGCTTCTACTGGCTCTGCTGATCCATCTGCAACTTCCACCACCAAGGCAGGTGGCCCCAGCACTGCATGGAGTCTGAAAGACTTCCTGGCTCAGGAGGATGCTTTGAACCTCTCCGGCCTGCTCAACTGCTTGGATGGAGTTGTTGACACGTGAGTGCCTGTAGTGCCTGAGTGTGTGAGTGCCTGCTCAACTGCTTGGATGGATTTGTTGACGCGCGAGTGCCTGTATGTATGTAACAGTCCAGGGGGTAGCCAACTAGGCTAAGGGGACTAGCCCAACCTCAAATAATGATAAACATCACGTGAGTGCTCAGACGTAATTCAGTATTTGCCTAGTTTCTTGCTTATGCCACTTGCCCTTCAGCTAAATAAATAAAGAAAGAAAGAAAGAAATGATGTTTGGGAGACCACCTGGATATGTGGAGCGGGCTTGTCTTGGGTCACCAATGGCAAGTCTATGGCAATGTATTTATTTCCTTTATTTATTTTGGCATTCTCGCTGGGCTGCTACTCCACCCTTTTAATATACGCAAAATGTTGTCAATCCCGGTTATTATAGATAAAGCTAGAGGTCACTGGAATTGATGCATAGTTCCCTAAACGTACTATTTAAATTTAATAGAAAAACATTCTGAGAAGCTCCAATGCTTCAAGATTGTGTGCATTGTACGACAATTCCTATGCAGCATCGCAAGCGACGCGGAAAATTGGCGGAGAGTGCTGGCAACGGAACGACAGGTGGCAACGGACTGGAGCTGACCGAAGCCCGTTAGTTATGAGACAGTTGGCTGACGTGCCAGGCTTCGTTTTTTTGATTGGTCGGTCGGTTGGTCGGTCGGACGGACAAACGGACAATGGGGTGCATCTGGGGGCTCCCGCTCCCAGGAGGGGGGCCTCCGCCAAAAAGCTGTTTTAAAAGCTGTACCAAAGTGTTCCCAATGTGCTTCGCACACAAAACTACTTTCGAACCTGGAACCCCCTGCGATGCTACGTATGCTGACACATACCCTCTGACTATAACTGCAGGCCCAACCGAATTGTCATCATGACCACCAACCACCCTGAGAAGCTGGACCCTGCTCTGATCCGCCCTGGTCGCATCAACAAGAAGATCTACATGGGTCGTATCTGCCTGCCTCAGGCCAAGGACCTCATGCGCCACTACTTCAGTGATGGGAAGCCCATGGAGCCCAATTTGGAGGCACGCATGTCTGCAGCTTTCGTTGACGAGCTCTTATCTCCTGCTGAGGTGGAGTCCCTGTGTGCGGAGTATGATGAGGCTGAGGAGATGGTGAACGCCTTGGTGAAGCGCTTTAATAGCGCAAAGGGAAGGGCCTCGGCCCTTAACCTCCCTCCTAAGGTACAAGCTGCCTTTAGGGCTGTAGCTGCAGGCACTACTACCATGGTGGCTGGACGTGACTGGCGGTCCTCAAGCTGCGGGCCTACCTGCACCTTCCCCCAGGCTGCAGCTGCTAACTAATATCTCCCCTTTTTAGCAGGCCTTTTTGTGCTTGTTTTTTACGAAATGACTTCTAGGAAGGTCTATATTTAATAGGATAGATAGCCCGCCTAGAAATAAGGCTTGCACCGATGTCAAATTTGATTTTTCCGATTTAATTGCGCCTGACTAAACACAAGGCTGCAGGCAGGAGGTGTCAAGGCCTCAAACAAATTCATTCTCCCGATTGATTTTTTCTGATAATGGGGCTGTTATCGCATTTATCATTGCGATATTATGATACATTTTTCAGGTCATTCTGAGCACCTCATTTAGGGGGGGGGGGGGGGGGGGGGGGGGGGGGTCAGCCCTCCTCAGGTTTTTTTCTAACTTTTTACTCAGACCTCCAAATGACATTCTGAGACCACCCTTGAGTAGGCCTTGGTAAGGGCAGTCCAGTGGCACCACTTGGGACCTTGTGCAATAAGTATCTACCCCTTGGGTGGGTGAATGCAATAAGTATCTACCCCTTGGGTGGGTGGGTGAATGGGGTCAGCCTTCCTCAGTTTTGTTATAACTTTTTACTTAGACCTCCAAATGACATTCTGAGACCACCCATGAGTAGGCCTTGGCAAGAGCAGTCCATTGGCACCACTTTGGACCTTATGCAATAAGTATCTACCCCTTGGGTGGGTGGGTTGTTGGGTGAATGGGGTTGAAAAAACTGAATTTTGACTATCATACAATCCCTGTGTGTGTATTTCCGAGGATGCCATTATGTGCGCCATACTGTAACCCCCAACAATCCACATCTAAGTTTTTCAAAAAGGGGGTATTTCGATCTAAATGGGGGGGGGGGCAGCCCCCCTCAGGTTTTTTAGGGATAGGTGTCCCCCCCTTTTTTTATACTCCCACTGCAGGGCGCAATTGGTATTTTAGTCTTCGAGTAGGACAGAATGGAACTGAATAGTATGTATTTGCTTGGCATGTTAACTGCAGACTGTTTGGGCGTGCCTAGTAACCTATTTAGACATGCATGGCCCGGTTTCGTCGGTAGGGGTGATAATACTTGGTTCACCCAGTCCTGATCCGCCGCAAGGACTGGTTTCCAAAGTCGAGCTCAATACTCGTTATACTACCCATTTTTCCTCTGCCTGGGAGGTGGACAGCCTGGAGGCTGTTTAACCGTATACTTATGAAATTTGTAATTCAATTCGTTATTAAACCATGCCCCATCTAGCCCCGATACCTCCAATCCAGTAATCTCTGTGAGGGGATTTTTGGCGGAGCCCCCTCTTCAAGGGGGCGGGAGCCACCATGTTTACCCATTTGTCCGTTTGACCGAAAAATTGAAGCCTGACACGTCAGCCAACAGTGCGTAACTAACTCGCTTCCGTTGCCACCTGTCGCTCCCTCGCGATCACTCTCCGCCATTTGTTAGCGTTGCAGGCGACGCTGCATACAACCTGTCATTCATTATATTGTCATGGGCAGACGCCATAGTTAATGTAAAACAAGCCCGCTCCACAATATCTGGGGGGTTCTACCGACCATCCACAAAATCACAGGGTACAAGCAATTAAGCAATGAGATGTTCCCCAATGATCACGAGGACAAGTTTCAGGCCGTCCATTTATGCAGATATCGGATCAATTATATTTTATTAGCATGCTAAGATTTTGATTGTTTCAATATGGATATATTTCCCCTGGTAATTATTTATACTACTGAAGACGGCGAGCAGCCAAATTCCTGGCTGGAGCGATGTAACCAAGTCCAAGTAGTGTTATTGCCCCAATCAGACGTAGGCACTTGTAAAGCAGCTGGTGCATCCAAAAACTTAAACGAATGCCCAGACTTTATCTTGACTGTTAGAGGTTGGGCAGGTCCCATGAACCTATTCGTATACCCTTCTAAATGATTTAAGGTGGTTGGCCCCAGTGCAAGCAAACGGGGCTGGGTTTAGGGTTTAAAACCCTTAACCCTGCCCCCCTCAGCCTCACGCCTCGTAGTGAGCCGTACAATTTATTTTCAGAGGATTTTGCCGAATTTAATTTCCCCTGCACGCCCTTCTCTTCGTCGCCAGGCGGCGAAGTCGTATATATAAAGAATAGCGATAATTAGTTCCCCCTCCGTCTGCCTACCACTTGGAAGGCAATACTAAATTGAGATGTAATCCACTGCCTTGACTGTAATATATATTCCCAACCAGCGTTTTTCCTAAGCACGATTAATCGTGCAGGCACGATTATTAATGTTTCTCGCGAAATGGTCCATCGTTTTCTCAGGTCTGGGTAATGTTTTCGAGCTCGCGAAACTTTGGCCTGGGCATCGTTCATGCACGATTATTAATGTTTCCGTTCGACCCAAACGCTGGCTGCAGCATCGTGCAGAACGATTATTAATGTTTAGCATCGCCGTACTGTTGGCTCAGGCATCGCGCATCCCTAATCCCCCATGTGAGCATGCCTTGACCAGAACGCTGGTTGACACGCTGGACAGATTCCAGCCAGGTCATCCTGGGGGAGGCGAAAGGGGCTGGGGGAAGTTGAAGCCACCCCAACAAATAACCTCGTCAAACGGCTTCGTGAAACACAAGCATGGACCAGCACTGGGAGCTTCGAATCAGCGACAGGCACATGTTAAATACCAGTATTGACCAAACCTCAGTCGCTTATAAGCGCTCACTCTGAAGCTATTCGTCCACAACGATTACAACTGCTGCTGTTGAATTGAATGCTTGACGCCCCTTTTCACTCGCAACAGGAACAAAGCTCTGAATGGGCGCGCTTGTAGTAATGCTTTGCACTGGGCGGAAATACGTGCCCTTCTACTCGCTTCCGGCATCAATGCCTACAAATTCCGCGCTGTATGCAGATTTCCCCCGGAGCTCTGACTGACAGCTTATCCCTGCTTTTTCCCTTTACCCTTTAATTCCAGCGCGGGCATAGCTGATAGCTAATGGGCATCGCATTTATTCCTGCAGCAATCTGTCTGCTTTGTAGGAACCGAGCGAGTATTGGGTTAATGAGTCGGTGGGGTTGGAAGGGTCCCCTCGCGAGGCAAACCTGAAAGGCATCGCATTGATTCCTACATCGCTGTGTCCGCTTTGCACAAATCAAGCTGCTCTCGGGGGGGGGGGGGGGGGGGGGGGGGGGGGCTGCTGCCGTCGGTACGACGGGGGCACTGCCCTAGTGTCTATCGTTTTTCTTCCAGCAAAACTGTAATCGTGCAGAATCGTTCAAAACGATTATTAATGTTTTCAGGTGTCCATAGTGCAGACCCAGGAATCGGACCCAAACGATTATTAATGTTTCGTCCAAAAACCTTAGGAAAATCACTGTTCCCAACAGGCCGTGCCTACACATGTAGGGACCGGGAAATCATATGTTACTGACCAAAGGAGAGTATGATATCACATGATATTACCGGTATACAAATTGCAACATGTGAAATTGTATGCAAATGGTAAATAGCTAAGGCTGTCAAGCTTTATATCGCCCGGTAATTATTTTACCATGTACCGTGCGATATATCGCACGGTAATGAAGTTCCAGCATACGGTATTTTTGGGATTACCGTACGATATATCGTGTTTAACCATATCCTGTGGTCCTGTGGTCTACGAAAATATCTAACACTCGGCAGGTCGGTGGTTCGATTCTCGTCAGGAGCACCTGAGTCTGGGCCAGGGAATTTAGGATACCGCCTTAGGGTGGATTCCCATTGGACTGGATGGGTAAAGTCGGTTGTAGTACTGTATGGGTTGGTATTTGTCGGTTGGGCCCTTTGGATGGGTCGTTGAGCTCTTTGGATGGTTCGTGCATCCGTACACGGCCACCCTTCCAAAACGCACTCCCATTGCAAGCGACTGGATGGGTGCAGCAAAACACGCATGTACCACCGGGAACCTTCGCAGGTACTTTCAATCAATAGTCGCAAGAAAAGACGGATCGATCGTTGACAGTTCAATTTCTTGCGCTGACCCATCCTATATCCATCTATTCCTCTTCTCAAGACCGCACTCCGCGACCTGAAGTCATACCTCGCGGCGTCCATTTCTTTCTTTCAATCTTTCCACGCGATGAGCATGTCAGCCATGGAGCTATTCCGGCTCCTTTTCTAGTAGAATGAAGAAGGGGCGTCGAATGGAGAAGAAATTGTTAGAATGTCCCAGATTCTGTCTTGCTCGAAGATGATCTGTGATCCAAAAGTTCGGAAACTCCTGGCTAATGAAACTAGCAGGTCGGTTGAAGAAAGCAATACGCGTCAGTTGCGCGACCGTCGCCGGATCAATGCCGGACTGTGCCGGAAGGAGCCGGATATTTTGCGACCCATCCAGAGCCATCCAACCCACACCTCGGTCGAGGGCCTGGATGGATTTTGGCTTTTGGATGGGTCGTCTGGATGGGTATTTCGTCAGTACATCCGTACAAATACGAACCATCCAAAACCCCTATGGGAAGGTAACAGCTTGTTTCCAACTGGTTGGGGGTCCGGTTAAGGATTGTGTTTCGGAGGGTTTAGACTCGACCTCTAACCGGGCCTTAACTTTCGGGAAGATGGTTGGAACGTCCCACCAGTTAAGCAGTCTTTTGCACATGACCAGGTCAGTTCAAAATGGGTCAACGTGGCAAATGCGCTCTGCAGCACTCCCTCGCGATTCAGACGCTGATTTCAGCGTTTATTCCACTTCTGGCCGCTGCTGGTTGCCTCAGGAAGATCAGTCGAACATTGCGTGGCAGGGACGGTGCCCTGCTGCTGCGAATCCATCTTAGAGAAACTGTGCGATCAATGATGAGTGTCCGAGAAAGAAAGAAAGATGCGGGACTCCAAAGCAACGTGATTTTTAAGAGGCGCGCTCCAACTTCGTGACGTCACCATATCTCATTCATCAACCGAACTTAACCGCCCCTTAACTTTCTTTAATGGCGGGGGGGGGGGGGGGGGTGCGCCATTGCACTAACCGGGACGGTTGGTCTTTAACCGGACCTTAGCTTTTTGTGTTTCCGACCAAACACCGGTTAGCGCCGAAAATAACGGATTTAACCGCCGCTTAACCGGACCCTTAACTGGTTGGAAACAAGCTCTAAACACTGGATGGGTCGTCGGTTATCCGTACTTAACGACCCATCCAGACCCATCCTGCCCCAATGGGAATCCACCCTTATACCGTACGATGTATCACGATATATCGTACGGTAATAGACCACTATATTACCGTGTTTTTCTATCTCCCTCAGTATTGGTTCATTTGACTTGATTTTAAGTGTATGGACGTGTAAACGGTATTTCCTGTTATATACCCCTGGTCTTTTAACTGATTTTCCCCCAAAAGGGTATAAAAATATCGTACGGTATCGATACCGTACGGCATATCACGATATATCGAACGGTAATTGAAAATACCGTACAGTATTGACAGCCCCAGTATTTAAAATAGCCTAGTCGGACTGCCGGCATCATATGAAGACATGATTTCATATTGCTGTTCCCATAATCCCTTTACATGTATGGTCTCCGGACTGCAGTGTAGAGTGCTGTGATTATTTGAACATTCGGAAATGTTTAATTACACATGTTTGTATTTCGATTTCTATAGTGTGGGTATAGCAAGCACAGTCAGGTATAGAGTGCGGTAAATAAAATGGCAAGGATACACCTGCCAAAATCAGAAAAATTGCATGATACGTGGAATACCAAACTCATGGGCTTCAAAATTGAATGGACCTAGGGACAGGTCTTAAAACTGCCTACCGGGAATCCGCATAGCATGCTCCCTAGGTTCCGTGGGTATCGCACGGGGGGACTTGCAATTGGAAGCCGGTGGGCAGCCCAGAGTTGGCTGAAAAACCATGTAACAACCCAATCCAATTCAAAATTGAATATGAGATTCATCTCATACATCAGGAAATATTATAGGATACTCCGGGATACTAAACAAGTAAACAAGCTTTTGTGGCCCTGGGAGGGAGGGTGGTGTGTGCAGTGGATTCATGCCCCCCCCCCCCCCCCCCCCCCCCCCCTAGATAACAGGGTTGAGTGAGTGGGTGTGAACCATTCCAGAGCACTCAAAGTCCACAGCCAAGTTTCTGTAGTATCATATATGTATATGAAATGAGGAAGCAAGTAAGTAACTTCACATCAATTTATCAGACCACCTGGTGCTTAGTAAAATTCCAGGGGCCCCAAGAATGGCAACCCAATAAACACAACAGACAAAGACCTGTATCGTAAAAATGAGGAGAGGCTCATGTACAGACAGGCACTAGCAACACAGCTTCTCAACCAAGGGACACTGCTGAAACTCGAAAAATGATGCAGCCCACGCAAAATGATGACTGTGATACTGGTGACCTCCAAAATATAGTGGGACTTCACCTAGCACATGTTGATACCTGACCACTGGCCATTAACTTGCCCAGCCACATAGCCAAACCAGTGCAAACGCAGGCGGATGGCTGAAGCCACATCCGCCTCAGCTACAACGCAGGCCATGAGGTTGGCAGTCCGCTATAAAGCACTTCCAATCACACAGGTGCATGCGAGGTACACTGCACCTCTCCTCGTCACCTCCTTGCTGAGTTGGTATGGAGGACCCAACTTGAAACAACCAAGATGAGTCTTCCACACCAACTCAGCAAGGAGGTCACCAAGCGAAGCTTGTGGTTTGTACAGCTGGCTGCACCAGTAGTACCAGTAGGTACGGCAGCTGGCACAAGTTGCATCAGCAGGTACCGGTAGGTACAGCAGCTGGCACAGGTTGCACCAGTTGGTACATCAGCTGGCACAGGCTGGACCAGCAGGTACCAGGAGGTACAGCAGCTGGAACAGGTTGGACAAAATGTTTTAAAGACTCCTCAGCACAATGACACGGTTCCAGTGTTCCTTGCTGCAGCGTCATGTGAGCGCCCTCAGCTGTCTAGCATCGACGCAGGTACAACTAAAACGCTTCTGTACTAATTAAGACATCCAGATAAGGCAAACGGCATCTGTTCTGATAAGGACACGCTGCCTTCTTATAACGCGTCTATTCTGATTAGGACTCACAGCCATGACTTCAGCTCCTTTCCGGCCTTGAACACTCAGCCGATCAAATTGATGAAACTGACTGATGTTCGGCTTATGCACACCAAAGCCACACTGTCTGTCGTCTCCACTAATCTGCGCCAAGGGCTACTCTAGTACACTCATGTGATCGCATTCTGTACTCAGGAGTGTGGAGTAGTAGTGTTTATAATACCCATGTCTACTCTGCCTGCAGACTGTGAGCAGCCTGAAGGCTGATAGAGCATGTAATCTATCCAATCCAATGTAGCACACAAACACCATAGACTCAGCACACGGGGAGCAACCAGAAGTCTTCACTCATCTGCACCAAGTGTTACTCTAGCACACACACCCCAGGCTCAGCACACGGGGTGCAACCAGACGCCTCTGCTAATCTGCCCCAAGTGTTACTCTAGCACACAAAAACCCAGACTCAGCACACGGGGTGCGACCAGACGTCTCCTCTCATATGCACCAAGTGTTACTCTAGCATGTGCACGCCCAAGACTCTCCTCACGGGGTGCAACCAGAAAGGCTCACATCTAGCGTTGTCAGGTAGATGTATCGACGATATCATATGATACATCATACAATCGCATACAATATGTCAATGTATCGTACAACATATCGTATGATATCGTATGTTATATTGACCGATTATCTTGGGGACCAGTACGATATTTACACCCTACTCACATTTCTCCAAGAAGACGAGAAATTCCTTCTCACATCCCACCAAGAAGACAAGAGACAATCAAAAGTACTCCGACGTTGTCCTTCGGTACCTGTTCTTGGGGAACTTCTCCAACTGGGCTTGCTTCTTAGCTACATCTCGTGCACGCAACAGAGTACCGCTGCTGCTACGGCGCATCATCATGGCCAGGCCCCCTGCAACAGCTAGAGTGGCAAGCCCCTTCATGCCGCTCTTAGAGCCACGGGTGGTTATCTGGGAGGCCTCCTCTTCATCCTGAGACTCGTCGCTGTGCTCTCCAATCGGGTGCATGACCAGGTTGCTCTCTGTTGCACCCCGCTGGGAAGTGGCCCTGGGACTGTAGGGAGTCAGGGCCTCGGACTGGTCAGCCCCGGAGGACAAAGAGGGAAGGCTCAGGCTTTTGCGCCTCAATCCCTTTCCAACAAGGGCAGCCTTCCCGTGGGTCTCCAGCCCTCCAGCAAACCCGTATGCCTTGGTGTCGATGAGGAATGGGCCCACACGCTCGCGCCTGGCTTGCACAAAGGGGGCTACATTCTGCGCCATCTTGTGGACGAAGGTCCACATGCCTGCCTTGGCAGCAAAGCGGGCCAGGTTCTGCAATGCGAAATGTGGGCGTGATTGGATGGATAGATGGGAGGAAGGAAGGACGGAGGAATGGATGGGTGAATGGACGCATGGACAAGTGGATGAAAGGGTAGTGTAACTAGTTATCTTTTTAAAATACCGGTAGCAGAAAAAACTCGGGCGTAGCGTTATCCCAACAATCACATTGACGGCTGGAGGGATGGACGGACAGACGGGTGGATGGACAGACGGGTGGATGGACAGACGGATGGGTGGATAGATAAATGGATGGATGGAAGGGTATATAAAATGAATGAGCACCACAACATATCCCAATAAGATCACAAATTGCCAAGCAACCAATCTTCATGTACCCCACCGCTGATCCTAACTAACGCACCCCAAACACGGTCATTCCCTTCAAGTCCTTGAACTCCCAAACCTTGCCAAGCTGATGACAGCCAACACCACTGCTGCAGTGAACGACTGTCAATTTAATTTACCTAGCCTTATATCCTCGCCACAATTAGCTGCCACAATCCATATACCTAGCCTTATAGCCACGCCACAATCCATACACCTAGCCTTACCAATCCATACCATGCCGCAATCCATATACCTAGCCTTATATCCACAATCCATATACCTAGCCTTATATCCATGCCACAATCCATACACCTAGCCTTACCAATCCATACCACGCTACATTCCTTATACCTAGCCTTATATCAACAATCCATATATCTAGCCTTTTATCCACGACACAATCAGCTGCAAACGATGCCATGCCCACTTTGCGTACAGCTCATTGCCTATGTGGACACATGCAACCTCCAATACCACCACTACCACCACCGAGGCAAACACACCCACCTCAGGGATCTTGAACAGCTCCAGGTGCAGGAGTGTAGTCTCACAGGCTGGCTTGCCGCTACCCCAGGGGCACGAGACATCACGGCAGCCCCACATGCTGTGGAAGGTATCCATGGACACCACCTTGGGGTTCTCCTTCACCAGGGGGTGGCTCACAGCCTTGGTGATCCCGTACACCCTGTCCTCCTCACGAAACACTTTGCGGGCAAGGACATACTCGCGGTCTGAGATGAAGCTGAAGGGGAACTTACGCATCCACCTCACAACCTGAGGGGGGAAATAATATTCCAGTTAGGATGGCTTCAGTTTGCACGGACATGCCATAAAAGCTGCGGGCACAATTGGGGCCCAGGGGGGAACTAGGATAATGTAACCATCATTATCATAAACATTATCATCATACGTGCTTGTCTGCCCCCGGCTTTAACAAGACGGGGGAAGACAAGCACGTATGATGATGATGATGATGATGATGATCACCATAGGCCTGGTGATACATGATTACAAAATGGATTAAATGTACACTCTGTGGCTGTGATCAGGCTGACCCCACACTAAGACTCGTGCCATGACCACTCACCATTTCGCGGTGCGCAAAGTATCCATTCTCAACCACCTCATGCTGCTTGATCATTGTGTCCCAGAGGGGGCGTGCATCGTCGTCGAGGTAGAAATCCATGAACTCCTCTGCCGTGGCATCAGGGCTGATGGACACACTCTTGTACTCAGTTTTGCCAGTCTATAAAGGAGCACGGATGGTTGGCTTCAGGAAATGTGTTTGTAATCACCACTTAAAATGGCGCATACAATGGAGACACAGAAAGATGTCGATATGTACAGAGCGTACATATAATACGAAAGTACGTACAGGTAGGTAAGTAGATAGACAGACGTTTGTTTTGCTGATGAGAAGTTTGGAACCAAACAACCAGCCCGCCAGCCAGTAATACCAGCAACACATCCCCAAGAACTACAGTTAGACACCATGCCAGCCTGATTGATGTTGGCATTGGAATTCAGTCAAGCGCTTAGTTGCTCACCGGTAGAGTGCGTCGCCAAGCTTGGTACTTGATGAGATCAGGGATGTTCTTCTCCATCATGAGCTCCCAACCTGATGCACCCGTGTGCTCCTTGAAAGTGTCCAGGTCAGATGTTGTCACATACCTGCAGGTACAGCAAATGCAAGGGATGAGACCAAGGAGGGGCAGACGAGGAAGCGGAAACTGACAAGCACACACCATAATTGAGTATGAGTAAGGCAGGGTAAACTCATACTCTAGATTCAATGAACTACACAACATTGGTGGGTAGTCACTATCCCACTTCATGCTGATCTAAGCTTTAAACATTGTTGGGCCCGTGTTGTGATGCCACCATATGACTGTAACCGCTATCGACTTCAGACCTCACCATCTAGAAGCATCTCGCTCCGCATCTTCAGACTGAGGAGAGGGATCCTTAGCATGTGGGAAATCGAATTCCCACCCCTGCAATGCATATGATAAATTTGATTTGAGTTTTGAAATTGAGTTGAGTTGAAAAGAAAAAGAATTTAGTTGAAATTGAATTAAGTTATGAAATTCCCACCCCTGCATTGCATTTGACAAATTTGATTCCCACCCCTGCATAGCATTTGAACAATTTGATGAGTTCGAGGATCGCTTAGATTGCTCAAAAATCTTCGCGTATTGATAACATGTTGATACTTAGTGCTTCGGTGGACCCATGGGCTAAACAGCCCAGGCCACAAGTAAAACAGATGAACACTGGATTGGCCTGGTGGACTGATGGATAGTCTGCGCCCTGGGCCTCTGGTCCTAAGGTGGCTGCAAGTGTCCTGCAGTGAATTACTGCTGCATGATTCGGTGGTGAAGCTTCAGGCCCAACCGCGGAAGGCGATGAACTACGGCACACATCAACCTCACAGCTTGCTCTATGCACAATATCTGAGGATCAGAGGTTACTAGTCACAGTGTGATCCTGGACTGCGACCTTGACATTGATGCACCTACTTCACTTTATTTTTACATGGGATCAGCCATAGGTATATTGAGATTCTGTCCTGGATATGTGGGTATTGGGAGACTGTCATCTATGTCTATATGGGATCATCCACAGGGATATTGTGATTCTGTCCTCGATACGTGGATATTGGGATACTGTCATCTATGTCTACATGGGATCATCCACAGGGATATTGGGATTCTGTCCTGGATATCTGGATATTTGGATACTGTCATCTATTTCTACTTGGAGTCATCCACTGCATCAACCACAGGGATATTAAGTCACACCCACCTGTCCGCAAAACCAGAGCCCGACTGACTTCAGAAACAGCCTGAATGTTCCTGCTTCAAAAACTCGATACCAGCACTCCCTACAATTAGGGTGCACATCCAAGAAATGGGTTGGTGTGCGCGCCAAGAATTCAGTTATCAAGGCAAATGGAAGTCCATTTATGGTCAGACAGCATTGGGGAGATGGGTTAAGGGACATGGGATCTATGATTTATTTATGCATGCAGGCTTGAAGAATCCCAAATGACTATGTCCAAATGACAAGTGTATCATTGCCATAGCCATGTGCTGTAGAAAGTGGAGAATTGGCATGCGAGTTCCTCAAATGTTAGTGGGCCAGGGAGAAGAAGGGGTTGCTTCATGCTGGTAACAGAGCTAGTGGCTACCTAACGCAGTGGGTATCAGTGAGAGAGTGGCAATGCATATGCAAGCAGTTTAGTTTTAGTTCCTGTTACCCATCCTTAACCCAAACCCTCCCATGCCAGCCAAGTAGTCTAGCTCAGATAAACCCCAGCCCGTCACACCTGAGAATCAGCGCTCCATGAATTGCCAGGGCGACACGCTTGAAGCCTCCTAGGTTGAGAATGGCGGAGGAAATGACGGCAGGGTTCGACAACCACTTGGGTCGAGGCATCTGTGAAAAAAGTGAGGGGTGCAGTCTCGGTGAGTGGTTGACTTTGGCGGGACTTCGACGAATGTTCTAATGCAGGACATCTAGAAAATTGAATGGGTCGGTAAGCAATGGGTGGAGATGTAATGACGATTCGTCCTGTTTTACCGACATCAACTGGCCTAATGGAGGGCTAACTGGCAGGGCGAACCTAATCCAAGAGATTCGAAAAGGCCCTTGGGACCCATTCCACGAGAACTCGACTAAAGCTGATGCAAAAAATTATGAGCAATTCTAGGAGGATACTGCTCCAAATGTTGCTCCTGGACCTCGAGAGCTCTTTCCCTTGTCATTGGTAAGATATCTTGCCCAAGATATTATATCCCTCCCCTCCCCTGACCAGCATGCGAGGTGAACGAGAAACTTCTCTACTGCCCTAACTCACCATCAGCCCAGTTAGCGTGCCTAGGAACCACACGGGCAGCAGGCACGCTAGCAGCGTAGGCACCCATGTTGGGTCGAACCAAGCGGCCAACATGTCCATCATATGGAAGAAACGAATGCGTAGTCGTAGGTGGCTGTCCTGTTGACTGGCTTCGCAGCGTTCGTCTCAGCAAGTTAAAGGACAGACCCCGGTTGGGCAATGTTTCTGCACTGGACTAGTGGAGTACCGATAAGATGAGCATTGTGTGACCCCTGTAATGTGAGCCTGCCGCCTGCGCCTGTCCAGGCTGTCTGTGACTTTGAGTTAGTTGCTCACGACCTAAGGGTTTACTTCACCGGATCATCCCCAGATCACGTTTGGGGCCATTCCTCTCATCAAGTCATCATCAATACCCTGATCAATACCATGCAAGCGAACGGATCCTGGCCCTGGAATTCGTGCACTTTCTGTGCGTCACCTTCCAGCTGGCGGGATTGCTGTGGATGAAGCCGCGCGTTCGCGTAATCATCCATGTTCCGTACTCCTCGTCTTTTGCTGCCTTCTCCAGGGCATGCTGGTTCGTTGGCTTCCATTATTCTTAGTGCACTGGATTTGAAGCGTTGCGAAGAGGACTGTAGTGGTGTTTGCCAGACGTAATATCTGGGCCACGCACACGTGTGTGGGCGTGTGCGTGTGGTGATTGGGCCGCATACGGTGGTTTTCACCAATCATGGCCCAAGATCAGGCCCAGGAATAGAAGCCACAGGCTTCCAGGTTCCTGGGCTACATATGACGACATCAAAAACCTTGACCAAACTACACGACCCATGATGTGCCTGAGAAAGAAAAAAGACTACTACAACCCGACTACAACCATGATATGCTAGACCACTCGACCACACTGACAGATGACAGATAGGGAATTTGGAAAGTAGTGTGCGATCTCCATTCGAAATCTGCTCGCTAAACAGCAGATGTATCGTGTTATGTGCGGTACTAGGATGTATGTACGCATATCGTTCAATATCTAACGGGAAACGATCTCGCGCTTGGCAGTCCTAGTTAATATGTAACCGTGAAACATACTACCATTGTACACGATGTTCCCCTTTATATTTGTATTGGGATATCAATAAATAGCTTTTTATTGTTTTGATAACGTTTCCTTTTCCCTGGTCATTAATTTTACTGCCGAAGACGGCTTGGAGCCAAATTGCTGGCTGAGTAACCAAGTTCAAAGTTCAAGTTTCAAGTTATATAAATATAATTTGGCCTCCACGACGACGCGAGGCAAGATGCAGCTTGATGGGGGGCAGGGAATTGGACCGTGGCCACCTGGCGCTAGCATTTTTGATATACCGGTCATATAATGCCGACAGTCTGACTAGGCTAAAGTTACCATTTATATACGAATCATATGATGCAATTTGTATGATATCATATGATATCATACCCGCCTTGTTTATACGGTAGTTACAATGACAAGAGGGTAGAGAGGTGCACAGATTTAAGTAGCAAGGCAACTCGAGGAGGTTAGGGATAACCTAACCTTGCCAGCGCTATAACCGACTGGCGAAATCAGCGGAATAACTGACTAATGTGATCACTGTCAAAAGCTGACTGGACATGGTGGACACGAGGCCTCTAGCAGGTACCTACGAGTGCAACAAGCTACGGCATATAACACATTTGGTCAACATCATATATGCTGGTCCATACCTAAGTGTACATCTGGAAGCATCACCAGAAAAGTTGAACATGTCTCGTGTTGTGTACCCGACAAATGCAGATCCTTCAGTACGGTAGTTGGATGTAGTAAAACGTGTGCTTAGTACGCCTTAAGCCGTACAGACCTAAGGCTAGAGCCTTGTAATGATAGCCTACTTCAGCACTATTCGAACCGAATCCTCGGTCCTGCTGGTCCGTGTCGGGAGACGCATGGCATCTCCTGGGCAGAAAGTCTTTTCGTACAAATACAAAATGCACGGTTCATATTGACACCATAAATGATACCTTAGCAGATTGAACGGGAGCCTCATAACTGGGGCTACGAACCTAAGTTATTCTCCACCCAGGATAGGGCAAGTGAAGGGGCAAGATGGAAGAAAGTGGGCACCAACAGTTGAAGTTGTTTCTTCGACATCAATCTTACACAGTCGATTTATACGCTACTAAGCTAACAGCACTGGTAGGTATGTGTTACATTTTCCTGTTTTTTTACTGCTGAAGACGGCGAGAGGCCAAATTGCTGGCTGAAGCTATGTAATGAAGTTCAAGTTCAAGTGGATGTATGGAAGCTCATATAACAGCACAGGAGTTCGAACCAGAGGACAACAAGGCCGTTGGCATGATAACGTACAACAAGCCCCCAAGGGCAAAACAGAAGCACAATTTCCAGATTTATTGAACTGTGCACCCTTGATTAGGACACATGTTTATTAACAAAAGGTTAATTGGCAAAAACAATAGCCTTTCCCAGACTCCCAGAGCAAGCTAACGTGAAGGTTACGTAGACTTCACGCCGCGGGGGAAGGCGCAATGATTTTCTTTCAAGTTTTAATTGGCAAATCTACGACATCCATATTATCAGCCATATGGACTATAAATCAGAGATAAGCTAATCAGGAAAATTGAGAAGAACAGAAAAAACAAAACATGAGGGTGATACTATACAGTAAGTCAAATAATAAAATACATGCACGCTGGATGACGAAAAGCTGTCAGTGCTCAGCTTGGTGGAGAGAGAAAAAAGTTCAATTCAGTACAGTGCCACAGTCATGGATACCAGAAAGAAATTACGAAATATTAAAGCACACCACAAAACAAATCAACGACAGATGGAGCTCACAAGCAAGCACAGGCGAGAAGCCATTATTTAAGGTTGGAGACCTACAAAGTGGCAACATCAAAACGAAGCATATTTATGCTGGAGTCCTGTAGAGTCACTTGAAAAAGAAGAAGAAGAAAAAAGTCTCAACGCAGATTTCACTACGTGTTAATGATATGGACTTGAATGTACGAAGGCCATGTGTGTGTCCATATAGACATGGCACTGACCAGCTTGGCAGATCAAAGCACCATGTTGCATCATGGCATTTCCGCCCTGTCAGAGGTTAGTGCAGTCCTCCCTTGCTGCCAGCCCTCTTCGTGCTCCTTGCAAAGGAACCCAAAGTGCCAAACTCAGATGGGCTAACACAGCTGTTTGAGCGACGCATCATCATACCAAGACCACCAACCACTGCCACAGTGGCCAGCGTCTTGATGCTCGTGACTCGGGTCAGGGATCTCCGGCTCTCAGCTAGAGCCTCGTCCATGGCATCCTCGCAAACAGGAGCACTGCTGCTGCGGCACATCCATGAGACAGAAGCATCCTGCCAAAGGGCAAGCAGGAAGGTGGGAGGAAGGTGGGAGGGTGGAAGTAATAACAAAATATAACACATCCAGTGGGTAGAACAAGTTCAAGGTGAGCTGGTTGATGGGTGGGTAAATGGGAAGGTAGGTGCGTGGCTCACCTGCAGGGCATAGGCATAGCCGTAGGCCTTGGCGTCAATAGTGGAAGGCTCGCAGCGCTCCCGATGAGCACAGACGAAGGGCTGCACATGCTGTGCCATCTTGTGGACGAAAGTCCACATGCCAGCCTTGGCAGCAAATCGGGCCAGGTTCTGCAGTACAACAAATGTAAGGGTTAGCTTGCATCGATCAAGAACGGATTGTTACCCAGGTTTGTAAGGTGTGCAGCAGGTGGGAACATAGGCAGACATGGGCAAGGAACTAGCAACAAAGTTCGGGGTACGCTAGGCATGGACCTGTTCAGGGCTGCGAGGTGCAGGTCACCTTCGCATGCCTCGTAAACTGTTGCATGTCAAATAATTCATTTAAAAAACCAATGTGTTCTGCATCAAATAAACCATCTCACCTCATGGATCTTGAAAACCTCAAGGTGCAGGAGCGTAGTCTCACAGGCAGGCTTGCCGCTTCCCCAAGGGCAGGGGACATCACGGCATCGCCACATGCTGTGGAAGGTGTCCATGGACACCACCTTGGGGTTCCTCTTCACTAGGGGGTGATCCACAGCCTTGGTGATACCATACAAGGATCCATCAGACTCCCTGAACAAGCGGCGAGCGATGACATACTCTCGGAGGGAGATGAAGCTGAAGGGGAGCTTGCGGATCCAACGCACAACCAGCTCACGGTCCTTGTAGTTTCCACTCTCAACAACCTCGTACTCAGAGATCATGGTGTCCTGCGGATGTCATTAAATAAATACATATATAAATTAATAGTTTGCCTTATTACGTAGCGTGAGGTTGAGGGGGGCAGCCCATTTGCTTTCACTGGGGCCAACCAGTCCACCACCAATGATTTTATTGAATGTGGTGGTCAGATGGTCATCAGCTGGTGGTGTAAGCAAGGTATAAGCCAGGAATATTCTCAGGCATATCCCCCTGAACCGAGGGTCCATATATCAAGAAAGACAAATGTAGACATTCGCGAAGCATAAATAACGATACTGTCAACTCATGTTGAACACACGCAAAGTACGCAGTAACCAACCTGGCTGCTCTTATCAACCTGAGGTGATTGCCCCATGTCGCGGGTTCCTGAGCAGGCAGCGTGGGCCGAAGGCCTCTGTAGACGCCAAACCCTGAGGTATAATCGGCACCTCCCGTGTAACAAGTGCAACAGTGAGGTCCCTGCTATATTGAAGGCAGTAAAGAACTTACCCAGTGGGGGCGTGCATCGTCATCCAAGTAGAAGTCCGCAAATTCTTCAGCAGTGGAGTCAGGGCTGATAGTCACACTCTTGTACTCGGTCTTGCCGTTCTGCAACACAGAGGGGGTCAGGTTGTTCAAGAGGTGCATGAACGTTCCCGCTGGGAAGACAAATGCATTTTTACTTGATTAGTGACAACACTCATAGATAAAATTGTATGCTTCTTATACCGTACTGACTTGGAAATTTAACGTTCTAATTTGATGGGAGCACCCACCTAATCGAGATATATGGTATAATCCGCGAGGAAGAAACAGTCAACCCGTTATCAGGCGCGATAATAGGGTGTAGGCTCCACATAGGGCTTACTAACACCCCTGCCGCCTGCAACTGCCGGCTCAAAATGCAGCACTCAACAAGCTTTCCCAGATTTCATGGCTTAGCCCCTCGATAGATCCCCTGAGGAAAGCTTGTGCCCTCTAGTAGCTTCAAATCACAATGAGAACAGAACTCAGTTGGGCTTTTTTAACCTTCTAGAACCTGGGCAGATCACCGCTTCCAACAACCAATTGAACCAGGTTGCAGCCGAAGCTCGAGAAACTGTTGCTCGCAACCCCTCGACCACTCCGGCGACACCGAGCAGCAAATGTTATTTATTGTTATCCGGTGATTGCCTTTAATCATCAGATGCTCCCTCCGAAGAAGTGGGGATTGCTCCGGATTTTAGCGATGAGAAAGAACTGCCCTTGGTCCTTCTACGCTAGCTGAGCAATACATGAACACACTGTCTGCTCTTGTTTATTAGTTGCAATTCCTAAAACTCAGATTAATTGGGCAAGATATTTAGTCATGATTAAATGTGTTGATGTTTACGATTGAATGTACTACCATAATTGTATTAATTTCAAAGAACATGCATCTGGTAGTGCTATGCTGAGCAAGATAATGGTGTGGCTTTAATGCAGATTACTCTCTACCCTACTTGCAAATCCTAGAGTCATGTACCATAATGACTATGCAACCGGCATTTATATTTAAATTAACTGTGGTACATGGTCTATAGTATCAGCTTTCAAGCTGCCCACCTTCAGCAGACTGAGTAAATACCGGATGGGAAGTATGTACACTACTACCTACACGACTCCTCAGTACTAGTGCACAATGTTATCACCAGGCTGTATTGTGCTAATTAGAACAGGCCATGAACCAGTGTAACATGTTTAATTAGAAACATTCAGTTGCATTAATGGATTTTATTAAAATTAAAACTGTCAAACTACATTCCTCTGGTCAAAAACGTCAAATTGAAAAAGACAAATGAAAATAAACCCAATCTAAAAGACTGTCAAAATTTAGAAACGTCAAACTTTCGTGTCAGTACGGTACATATGTATAAACTTGCTTAATTGTGTGAGGATGGTTGGAAGACCCCCCCCCCCCCCCCCCCCCCCCCTCCAGAAGTTGGGGAGTGGGCTTGTCTTGGGTCAGCACTGGCCTGCCTATGACAATGCAATGTAGAAGAGAGGGTGGCAGAAGTATGCATAGTTCCTTACATGTAGTAGGGTCTGGTCTGGTTCCATGCCATAGTTGCTGCCTGTTAGCTGCAAGAAGTCTGTACGTCATGTAAGGAAAGAGCTGCTAATGGGAACTTACAGGGAGAATTCGGCGCCATGCTTTGTAGGAGATGAGGTTGGGGATAGTTTTGTCCATCATGAGGTGCCAGCCGGAAGCATCAACATTCTCCTTGTAGAAGTCAAGGTCCTCCTCAGTCACATACCATTTGGCGCCCCTCTCCTCCTGACCACTTTTGGCTTCAGTGGCATTCTTAGTCTCTGGCATCTTGAATGACCAACCCTACAATCCAGACAGGCTCGTGTCAGAAAACGGTAAAACGCTAGCACAGGCGGGAGCGAGGCGTGATATGCATGCATATTGGTATGACACAAATCGGGAAGCAGCACAGTGATGTCTGAGCTCCTCGACGCCTCCTTGGACGTCGAACCTCGTCGACTCCTTGGGCGTCGAATACCTAACTGGCTCATACATGTACATGTTTAGTACGCCCGGATGGCGGATGTCGGGATCTCCTGCCGGGAAACAAGAAGTGCTCCAGTTTTGCCGCTAGGGAACTGGACAATATTTGGAACCCTACTTCGATAGAGCAGAGCTATGCAAAGCGTATACTGTGCAAGGTAGCGAACAGGGATGCCTTACCTTGCCGCACGCCCACATGCAGACAGCATTGACCAGTCGCAGGAAGGTGCTGGCCCTCACGAGGGCCCTCAGTACGCGCCTCCAGCCGTTCCTGCATCATCACGGGGGGTAACGCACTCAGCATCGCGGCCATAGAGGATGTGAGAGAGCTTGTAAGGCCGCTTGAGGGTGGAGCAAGAATTAATATCGCTTGCAAGTCCGAGCCCCAGTTGGTGGCAGCAACACAACCCTAGTCGGGGCAAAGTTTGATGGACTATCGCGCCACGCTCGAGCATCAATTAAACGCACTTTTCATTCGTCGAGCCTTCAGAAGAACAGAAGTATGGCTTTGCCATCCACCCAGGCCTGGGGAGCTGCGGGGAGAAGCGAATGTGACTTCAGCTCAACGACAGAGGTTAGGTTTCAGGTTCGAGACCATTCCGGGGGATAAACTGCGTCCCGCTTGTTGAGGATAGCAGTCATATCTCGCCAATGCTTCAGTCGCAACAATTTTCCGCAGCAAAGTTGAAGTTGAAGATCACTTACCGCTAGGCCCACAAGCGCACCCAATGCCCAAACTGGGATGAAAGTCGCGAGAATCTTCAGCAGCATTGCATAATCAAACATCTGTATGTCCATAGCGTCGAACTTGAACTGGATTTTTATTTATGGAAGTATCGGTCGGATTTAATTTATGATCGAAACCTGTTGAAACCGATCGAAAGGTTGGGTTTCCTGAAAAACAGAGATCTCTGCTAAAAACTATGAACCCTAGTTGAGGGTTTTGGGATTCGACGCGACGTTTCAAGTGCTTGCGTGAGAAAATTGCCAGGTTGGCATGTATTGCCTGTACTGCTTCGAAGTTCTGGAATCTTCGAATGTCGAAGTCTCGATCGATATCATAATCCGTTCAATTGTGTGTCGCAGGTGTGTCGGTAAACTATTTTCTGCGCATCCGATTAATTGTAAACTGATTCCTTGCTCATCATTTCTAGATGATGAAGCTGATGCTTCCGATTCTGGAGGAGATACGACAGTTCTTTATTGATGACAAGTCCATAGGTACCTAAATGTTTTCCGTTGTCTGGACCTCCACTGGAACCGAGGGAATAATAATTGCAGCTCGACAGCGAGCATCCCAAGCAATTCCGTTTTTCAGACCTCCTCAGCCTTGTTGGTACCTAGTGAGCCTCGATACCACTGCCCTATCAGGGTGCAGTTTCGTCGTTATACTGCTGAGTACCCACCCCATGTTCCTGTAATGGTATCTTGGTGGCTTTTGGCTTCACTTTTCAATAGATAGAGTTGTTACACAGTAAAGACTAAAGTGAAGAGAGTTAAAGAGCGCAACTCGTGTGGCTATATACGGATATATAGAATAGGAAGTCTTTAGGAAGATTCCGAAGACACGTGCAGGCCATAGCTAGCCTATGGCCTGGCAGCAGGCAACTCGGGTCCTGGAGGCACCAGGATCCGGTATGCACTATGCCGACTCAGTGTCCGACGTATCGGAAATTGAAATTGAAATTGTTGCATCCGAGTAATGCGCCACTCTCAGGACGTGAAGTTAAGGACACCACTGTTGTTCACCGGGTTTCACCGGCTCACCTAGAGTGACTTAGAGTGCACAGGACTACCTCCCTGTGGCACTGTACTGCGATGCCGCTGCCAGCTATGGCACGGACTCTGATGCCGGTACCCTGAGGTGCCGCGCCATCTCAGTACTTCCTCCTAGCGCATTGATCCAATGCTAATCTAACTGTAAAGATCTTATCCTTACCGTCTTCCCCTCGTCTCTGTGCTCTGAACATACTCCGGAAACTCACAGGTTACGGTCCCTTCGCTTTAGATTGTCCTTGCTCGACGGTATTCCGAGCTGAAGGGCATTTTGATTGTTGTCGCGCGGAGTGAATCAATTGAAAGGATCGAGTAAGGCTCTCCACCCGACAAGAACCTCCCCGCTGGGACACCACTCTTGTGCGGTATATCATCCGCGTATCCGGATTGATTCTGCTCCATTGAGCCTCAAGCTGTCGTCCAGCAAAAAAAAACTCACCCCCCCCTGACAACCATCTCTACCTCCACTGCGCCCCCACCACCCCCTCCCCATCTCCCACGTCCCGTTGCTTACGCAACCTCAGCCGTCTCTCAACCACCTCCTGACCTATCATCTCTCAAGATCTCTCCCCAGTTGGCCTTCACCACCAACCCTTCCTTCCCCAAACCCTCCTCGTACCCCACCCGTTGCTTGCAACTCCCTACACCCCTTTCCCCTCAAATACCCGTCCCCAGATCTCGAGTTTTATCGTACTCAGATCTCCTACTCCCTAATCCCGCCTTACCCATCAACTTGTGCTTTGCGTTGCCCCGGAACATCGCCATGGACGCGCCGCAATACCCCAAGTTCGACGGTAAGGGAACACTTGAAACCTTTGCTACCTGGTACAAGGACATGACCAGCCCAATGCTGGACAACATCTGCAGGCACTCGGTGCTTGATGGTGACAGAGACTTCATCCCGCTTTCAGAGCCGAAAGACGGCATGCACTATTTTACCTCGCCCGACAGTAATATCACTGCCATCAGCAACTTTATTGCTATGGACCACATTTGCGACTCAGTACACTCATCCATCGCTGCTGTTCTTCGTGACCGAACTAACAATGCGGCATCTGCTTTGCGCTACCTGAGAACCGAGTATGGATCAGGTTTCATGCTAGATCCTCCTATCCAAACTCCAATTCCCACAACCCTCAGATCTCTTAACTTCTCCCGCCACTCTATCCATCGCAATGCAGCACTTCCCATCCGCCGAGCATCCAGGTCCCCCTCTGACCGGAATGCGCCACCCCCACCGCCATTCGTGGATGCTCCTAATCCACCACCGAAGATGCCTCTGTGTCCCAATGATCCTCTTGTCCTCTGCCCCTTGGACGACGCCAAACTCAAGGCCAGCCTCCGCGCGAGCGCGCAGAAGATCCTGGAGAAGGACCCTAACTGGTTCAAGGACATTCAAGAGGGTCGCTACAAAGAGCGACCTCAACCTCCTCCAGGCCCATCCATGCCGATTCCTGTAGACCAGCCGACTGCAACTGGTATCCCATCATCAGCGGGCAAGGAATTCTGGATTGGTGAGGATGACCCTGCTGGATCATCTGATCAACCTGAAGACCAGGCATCTGCTCCACCTAAGGTGCCACCTGTCCACCCGGATGCTCATCTACCTGGATGGTATCCAGAGTGGAAAGAGGACATGCTAAAAGAGCGGGACGCCATGCTTGAAAGTAAGATCTCTAGTATCCTGCCCTATCCTGCTGATCATCCTGTCCTTCACACTGTCTCAGCGATAGGAAACTCCCCCACTCTGCAGAATACCCACAGTAGTGGGGACCAACAAGACCAAGACCCTACTCCTGAGCCTGACCCTGTCCTTCAAACTACTGTCTCAGAGATAGGAAGCTCCCCCACTCTGCAGAACACCCACACTAGTGGGGACCATGAAGATGCAACTCCTGATCCAGATACCTCTGAGCACCCATCTGGCAATACGATTATGTGTTTCTATCCCTCTCAACCCATGGCACATGACTGGGTACTCAGCTCTGATTCAATTCATCACCTTACCTACAACAAGCATGCACTCATCAGAATCATACCTCTATCTCCTCCAGTACCAGTGTTCTTCCCAGGACATCCCCATCCACGTATGTGCTCCTCCACAGGCACAGCTGTAGTCCAAGCACACAATGGCTTGGTCCTAACCCTCAAGGATGTTCATATATGTCCCATTGATAGTGACCCCATGCCACTCATCATTCCACACAATGGCATTCCAATGCAACTCATAAGCATCCCAGCTATGATGAGACAAGATGATGCCCTTACTCTTTCTTTGGATGACTCCCAGGCTACCCTATGCCTCCCTTTCCAAGAGGACATAGGACAGGACGATGAGCCTGGACCATCACTCCAGCCCGCCTGTCCTGGTCTGCCACAACAATGCAAGGGGGGGAGTCTATACCACAGATGTATTCTACCCCAAGCCTACTGATCACCCAGATCAAGACAGCCCAGTTGACCCATGGTACCTGAACCCTAACGTCATGGTACACCATTTATGCTCGGCAGGAAGAGCTAAATGGACTCAACGGTTCAAGGACTCTGCAGACCGCCTCAATGAACTGGCATCTCCTCCTCCTCCTCCTTCATCGTCATCTCTTTCTCCTCCTCCTCCTCCATCACCACCGCCAGCTTCTGCTCCTCCTCCTCCTCCCTCTCCACCAGCTCCTGTCTCCTCCCCTCCCTCCACCTCTGCTGACCCTGCTGAGCCTCCCTCTACAAGCCCTATCCCTGCTTCCCCCAGCCGTACCAGGAAAAGAGATAAGAGAAAGCCAGATATGACATGCTGGAACTGTGATGGATTTGGACATTCCTCTACACAGTGCCCCTCAACAGGCACAAACTTGGCTCATAAACCACTCATGGACACCCTTCTCAAGCCCAAGCCAACAGGTCCTCCTGTACCAGTGCCTCCAGCACCCCCTAGAGCTCCTGCCACTGTCCAGTACCAGAAGAAATCCAATGGTGAGCCTTCCCCAGACTGCATGTACTGGTCAGACTGTCACAGAGAAGCAGGATATGTAGAGGTCATGCAAGATAGTGCCCCTAGTTGTAGCTAGGATGATGATGCCATAGATGTTGCCCAACAGCTGGCCAACATGAAAGCATCAATGCTGGAGATCTATAAGCAGAGGTATCCATCTGTAGCCAGCCAGCAGACTATCCAGCCACCAGTAGAGCCACCAGTAGAGCCACCAGCAGAAGCCACCAGTAGAGCCACCAGTAAAGCCACCAGTAGAACCACCAGTAGAGCCACCAGTACAGCCAGCAGTTGAGCCACCAGTAGAGCCCCCAGTAGAGCCAGCAGTAGAGCAACCTGCAGATACACCTACACAGTTGGCCACTGCCATCCTATCCCTATTCCAAGAGGATATACTCCTCCAGACCATGGTCCCCACTGGCATCACAGACTTCTCTCCAGGTAGCACACCTCCCACATCAGAACCAGGTTCCCAAGCTGACATACAGAACAATGCCCACATGCCTGCTGTCAGCTACACCCTTGAAAACCACAGGGAGGGATACTATCCCCAGGGGGAACTGATGGAAATATTAGATCATATGATGCTCTTGCCCACCCCACCCTGCATAGTCAACATGCTCAGGGTCCCCTTATACACCTTGATCCACGACTTCTATGCAAGGTACAAGCACCTGAGGTCCCTTCCAAACCAAGTCTGGAGAGAACAGGATATGCCCACCAATCCTGCACCAGTTATTACCCCTATCCACTTACACTCTAAGCTTCTAGCCACTCTCATATATAAGTATGACACCTGCTCAGCCAGCATGAAGGATAGATTGAAGTGGACCATCTGCCTGCAGGCAGCCATGGTCAGTGCCTACTGCAATGCAGCCCACAGGCAGCCAGGGCTCCTCATGCAGTCCCATCAGATCAGGACAGATGGAGAGCCCAGTCCTATCCTGATCTACGTTGATGATGCCATCATGCCCTGGAATCAGCAAGACTGTTTCATCCTCAACTTCTGCCCTCCTGCCTTCCACTCTGACCCTACAGCTGACCTGTGGGATGACCTGCACCAGGCCATCACAAGTAGGCTTAAGAGAGATGGGTTCTACCATATCCCATACCCAGTTGATGACACCTGATCTCCTGATCCAGTAGCTAGCCAGCAGTTGATAGATGATAAGTTTACATGGCATCCCTTGTAGTCTTTCAGATTTGACTTTCCACCAGTCACCTCTATCACCTCAATTCTAGACTCCATGACACCAAGGAACAGCCTTTTCCTAGATATTGATTGATTGCAACTTGATTGTCTGCTTTCTTCTATTTTAGATTTGACCTGAGCAGACATCCTGTCCCACAGGATATTCCTGTGCCTCCTCTCCTTGCACCTGTTAAGCCAGCCTGCCAGTCAGCCCAAGTTTATATTTCAAAGCATAAGTCGCTTATAAATATTTAAAGTCCCTCTAGTTTTTCTTTTAACTCCTCTAATTCCCGGAATTCTCCAGAATGAAGAATACCAGGAATTGGGGGGGATGTTGTTCACCGGGTTTCACCGGCTCACCTAGAGTGACTTAGAGTGCACAGGACTACCGCCCTGCTGTGGCACTGTACTGCGATGCCGCTGCCAGCTATGGCACGGACTCTGATGCCGGTACCCTGAGGTGCCGCGCCATCTCAGTACTTCCTCCTAGCGCATTGATCCAATGCTTATCTAACTGTAAAGATCTTATCCTTACCGTCTTCCCCTCGTCTCTGTGCTCTGCACATACTCCGGAAACGCACAACCACTACGTAAGCCGGAGCTAGCAGTAGTCACCATAAAAGAGTCTACTTGTCAGGGAGTCTGAATAAGCCCCTGGTGGTCAAACTTTAACAAGGAGAACCAGGGAAATTACTAATCCCCTGGTATTGAGCCCTGTTGGGTCTCCATAAAGCGTCTGCACTGTAAAATACTTTGAAAGCTAGAAATAGAGTGAGAGTGGACTGTGTCTGCCAGTCGAAGGGCACACAATCTGTTAAGTCCAAGTGTAGCCATAGAAGTCAAAAAGGAGGTTGGGATAGTACCCGTTGTTCCAATTGTGATAACTACGTAGTGAACAAGATATCCAGCCGATTGGAGGCCATCCACTAGTCTAGCCTGCTGCTGGGCATGTTTAGTGATAAACTTGGTAGCATGGTTGGTATCAGAGCAATAGCCAAGCAAGCATCAAGGAGCCAAATTTCTTTATCTCTTAGGACAGTAGGAGAGTCTATGTCAGGTAGGATGGCAAGGTCAGGTCTCATTCTCCTCCAGGCCTCTTCTGTAATAGAGGAAGGGCGTAGCCAGTCAGGGAGGCGTTTGCCTAGGACCCCCCTGGGAGGTCCTCTTCCTTGCCAGCGTCCATAATCATTCTGCGTGAGCCCAGGTCGCCAGTGCAGATGGCCTTGTGGATGAGTCGCACTGCGGCGTCATGTCTCTTGATATAGAGCCCCTTGAAAGTCTGGTGTGAGCAGCCCGCCAGAATGTGGCTCGCTCCGTCCTCACAGATGCGGCATATGGGGCATAGAGGGTTTGTGGGCGGGTGGGTGTTGTTAATATAAGGAAGTTTCCACCGATATGCAAGTTTACGATTCCACAGTCGACCCCAGCGGGCTTTAAGGATGTGGAATTTAGTTTTATGTTGGATAAGGGTCGGTAGAGGACCAAAATTTATTACTTGCATGAGGAAGTTGGTGAGGAGTGTTATCGGCCCAGGTGGTTGCATAAATCCCTTTAAGCGGGTGTTGGCCAAGGTGGCAGCTAGTGGGTAGGTTGGAGCTGATGCCTTGTGTGAGGTTAGGTGCTAGAATGCGTGGGGGGATATCGCCCATGGGTGTGCGAGGAGGTTGGACAGTGGGCCAGTAAACATTGTGTCTGGGGATTTCCCCAGTGTTATCAGTATATCTGCTGGAGGCAGGGTCATCTGCGGCCTTACGCGCCAGGCCGTCAGCCCGGTCATTTCCAAGAATGCCTGTGTGGGAGCGTACTTTGCAAAGGGTGGTGTGTGAGCCATGTACAATTCGTTGAATAAGGTGAGATTGGATTGAATGTAGCAGCTCAGCATGCAGGGAGCGCGTGGCTGTGGTGGGATCATGGATCATTTTTTTGATGAGTTGAAGTGAACAGAGACTGTCAGTGTGGAGGGTAAGGTTAGTATCGTATGGAATGTTAATAATGGCTTGGTGAATTGCCACTAGTTCTGCTCTGTTGTTAGTCCTGGTGGCCCCGACGTATCGGACAATAACATCCCCCCCAATTCAAGGTATTCTTGGGTACAAGAATTACTGGAATTAACTGAGGGGCATACGGAAATAATCATGATATAAAGGCTGGCAGGACTTGGGAGAGTTGCTAATGGCTGGTATGAAATACTGTAAATAATAAATTATTTAGAACAGGATTCAGGAGGGTATGGCACATTAGCAGAGGTCTTCAGAGTGATGTCAGTCTACTAGGGTAGCTGGCCTTGGCAGGAGACTGCAGAGGCAGCAGGCTAGATAGCAGGGAGGCTGTTAGGAAGCTTAGGAGGAAACTGCAGGTAGGCTGCAGGCTAGGTTGCAGAGAGGCTGCTAGGAAGCTTAGGAGGGAACTGCAGATAGGCTGCAGGATAGATAGCAGGGAGGCTGCTAGGAAGCTGGAAGGAAGCTGCAGGGTTGCAAGGCAACGGGCAATAACATCCCCCCCAATTCAAGGTATTCTTGGATACAAGAATTCCTGGAATTAACTGAGGGGCATAAAGAAATTATAATAATAGTATAGAGGCTGACAAGGCTAGAGAGAGATGCTAATGGCTGGCGGGAGAGACTGTAAATAATAAATTATTCAGAACAGGATCCAAGGGGACACGGCACATTAATAGCAGAGGTCTTCAGATCAATGTCAGTCTACTAGGGTAGCAGGTAGCAGGGAGGCTGCTAGGAAGCTAGAGGGAAGCTGCAGATAGGCTGCAGGCTAGATTGCAGAGGGGCTGCAAGGAAGCTGGGAGAAACTGCAGATAGGCTGCAGGCTAGGTAGGTTACGAGAAGTAGGGCATGATTTGAGATGGGAGAAAAAAGTCTAGACAAGATGTCTGTGCTAGTCCCCCCATAATTTGGGAACATCCTAAATTAGAGTTGCAGGCATATTGCAGTAACCTTATGACGGAATCTAAATCAAAATGGGCATCAGTACATGAGGCAGTACAAGACACCAGTACAGAAAGCAGTATACAGTTTAATCCTAGAGTGTTCATGGCTAAAACATTAGAGAGCAAGAAACTAAAGGTGCATATTTAGGTGCCAGATGCTGGGTACCCATCAAGTTCCAGCTGCTGGTGGATTTTTCCTAGGAGAGTGGAAGAAGATTTCCTAGACATCCTAGGGGTGTCCAGCATGTTGATGAACCAGAAATCCATTGGGTTCCAGTGCATGCTGAGGTTGTTGACACAGATGACTTTGCCTCCAGGGTACACACAGCTGATGGGATGCATGAGCATCTTGGGCCAGGTGGTCAGGACTCTTGCATGTGCTTGGACCATGGCTGCTTGCAAGCAGATGGCCCACTGAAGGGTGGGCCTGTCAGCTGTAGAAACGGTGGGGTAGGTATCGACCATGTGCTGTAATCTGTTGATGTGCTTGAGGATAGGTCCACAGACTGATGAAGGGCTGCTATGCATCTGTCTGCTGGGAAATTTGTTCTGCTCAGATGCTAGAAGGGTAGGGAACTGGGTGGTGAACTGGCGTATAAGGGTGGGAACAGGCTGTCTAGGTCTGATGCTAAAGGCTCTAAGGGAAGAAGGGGAGTTGTTGGGGGTAGTCAGCAGAGTTCCAAACCTGGTTCTGGAGAGGCCAGAGTTGTTAAGGAAGTTGAATGGGTAGGCGTTCATGTTGACATGAGTGAGGGGCTGATCAGGGGAGGGGGAAGTAGCTGAGGGAATCCACTGGTCAAACCTAAGAGCTTGGGAGAGCTCAGACTGGGTGCAGGAGCCTTGTCCATCAATAGGGCATGGGACATACATCTTCATATGCAGTCCTGGCTTGGTCTAGCATGAGGTCCATCTCTATTATGACTTGTGCTTCTGTCAGGTTACCGAGGTCATCAAAGGGAACAGTGGGAAGTTGCCGGATAGGGGTGGTAGAGTAGGCAGGATCCACTCGGGGAAGTGACAATTTCGCTAAATGTAGGCGAAAGACACGATTTGCAGCGGAACTACAGATAAATGTAGGCGTACAGTGGACGAAATGTCTCGGCTCACCGGAAATTTAATACCTACGCCACCAAAATGGTGGTTGGGAGCTTGGTTTGTTTGTCCTCGACACACCCCTGATGTAATGGGGTTTTTTGCTTTGTGGGTGCTTTTTCTTTTTGTTTAAAGCACAGAGTCTCATACACCCTCGCGGTGTCAATTAGACTTTAACATGTAATGTAATGTAATAGATGTATAGCTTTGCTTGGACGTTTCTACTTACTGGATATATGGGCGTATGTCTTCATGAGTAGACAAATGGATAGCTGCCTGCAGGCTGCCTATATACTTGTACTTAAACTTAATTAGCTACATGGCTCCAGCCAGCAATTTGGCTGCTCGTCGTCTTTTGCTCGCTGTCTATCTATGGTTAATGGATATAGAGGAAATATATGGGATGTAGCGGATGTACATGTGTAAGGATGCTTACATAGATATATAGGTAGATCAATAAGTTAATGGATGCATACGGTAGGCATTATGTATGAAATCTATCTTCTCGAATCCTGATGTAATTGAGAAATGCTCCTGGAAAATATTCCTGAAAATGTGACCTCTCCGACCACCGTGCCCAAACCGCCCTGCAAGCGAAGTACAGGCGAAAAGTCTCAGAAGACCGAACATTTCGCCTCATTACCGTGCACAAGCCGCCGTGCGTGGCGAGATGCCGTCGAAATATCTCAGAAGTCTGAGACATTTCGACGACAATCCGCCTAGGCTAAATGTAGGCGAAATGTCTCAGGATTCTGAGCTACACGCGACGCGGGTATAGGGCTTACCGCTAGAGTCAGAAGTGCCAGTGTCAGCTGTACTACTAGGACACGAGTGCCTTAATGGCATCTGATCAGATGCCAATAAGGCACTCGTGTCCTAGTAGTATACGCTGACAATAATGCATGTCCCGGGAGGAGAACAGATTACCCAGAGGTTCTACTAATCCACAACCAAGCTTTTTTTCAGCTATGATCTTACGCTATAGGCAACTTAATACTGATCAAATCCGCAACCCGCCTCTGTGACGCGACCTTCTGGGGAGGATCGAACACCCCCGGTTTTCTCCCGAGTCAGACGTTATTGTCAGCTGTACTACTAGGACACGAGTGCCTTAATGGTATCTGATTCAGGTGGTAATAAGAAACTCGTGTCCTAGTAGTATACGCTGACAGCCAGGTCATTAAAGGACTATGACTAATCGCGGACCCCGCGTGCGTTCCGCGTGCATTCCGCTGCGCTCGTACGCATTTAGCGATCTGTCGACTTCCCCGAGTGATCTGGGATGAAGTCGTGTGAGGAAGTAGTGTAGAGATCATCTTGGTGTGATGTGAACTCTCCCCCAATGTCTGACTGGAGCATGGACGGTGGACAGACATGTGCAAGGTCAGGCAGGTCATCATCACCAATGGCAGGGGCCAGGCCTGGAAGACTACCATGGCTGCTGCTGCTAGCAGGGGGGATGGGGTAACTGCCAGCAAAGTCATCATTGTACTGCACAGCAGGCTGGGTGACCATCATGAGGACTAAAGGGGAGGGAGGGCATGGGGGGAGGCATGTAGATGAGGGAGAAGAGATAGGGAGAGGGGTAGGGAAAGAAGGGTTCCTAGGAGTTCTAGTGAAGTAGAGACCATGCCTTTGGGGGCATAAGAGGAGCGTCTTGGATCCATTGATGGTGGGTAAGGAGAGAGTAGCTGCAGCACTGGACATGTGAACTTGGAGGTTTGGAGAGAGTCTGTGTGCTGCATTCATGCTGATGATGTTGGCTGTTGTCATGGGGGGGGCAAAAAGTACATCGTTGAGGATGATCACGGAGCCTTTATGCCCTCTGATGTAAGCTTTCCCTATAACAGGAGGGACTCCGGGAAGGACAGAGACGCCTTAGGCGGAGGCAGGAGTGGAAGGAGGCGGATACAAATCGAAGTAGGGATTACAGGTTTAGGCGAGTTACTAGCAAGGCAGGTAATACTACAAGTAAGGGTTAAGCAGGACAGAGCAGGTGAGGAAGAGGTGTTACCAGATGGGATGTCGCTGGCAGCCTCGCTCGTTCTATCGGTGGTAGGTAAAGATAGCTCGTCGGAGGGCTGCCAGTCTATTAATGGCTAACCCGTAGGTCAGGGTTTAGGGTTTAGGGGCAGTACACGGGGTAGTACTGTCCCGGCTGTCATGCGGTCTCGCGGTCACGCTGAGTCCGTGACAGCACTCGATTGAACGGACGGAGCTCCCGCTCTGACAGGTAGGTCAGGGGGCTCTCCCGTTACATTCCCTTTCTGAAGGCAGAGGAGGGGGGTTGCTCCAAGCAAGGTCAGCCAATTGCAGGCTAACAGGCTGGGGGAGATCCTGAATGTCATACAAGTTGGAGGGGTTACTGGTGCAGTGGGAGTGGGCTGCACAGTCTAAAAGCCATTCTGTTAGGAGAGCTGTCTGGTAGGGATCATGAGTGTCACTGTCATCATCAGTGTCACTGTCAGCAAGGTCCACATTGTCATCATCATCATCATCATCACTGTCATCATCACTTGAGACTAGTTCTGGCATGGCATCATAGGAGGTACTGTCATCCAACTCTATAAGACAGGCATCTGCATCACTCATGGGGCCAAAGAAAGCATTGTCATCCAAGGGAGCATGTGGCAGGGAAAGGGGTGTGGACTTGCCTCTTGGTGAATCAGCATACTGAAGGGGCTGGGGTCCATCAGTCATTGCCAGTGCCATGAAGTTATGCTCATCCTCATTGTATGTGGTAGACTGGGAAGTGGAACAGTCATCATCTACAACATGTGCATGTCTGCTGTTGTCACGGCGGCGGCTGTAGCTCTTGGGGTCCTTCTTGGAGCTTCTGGTGTCACAATAGTTGCATTAGTATGGTCAGCATTTGGGTAATGGCAGTCTTCCATCGGGTATTCGTCACCTGTTGCTGGTTCCCCGTTTGGTGGCACGTCCATCGCTGCGTCAATGGCGATCGAGATGCATCCTGGGTGGGATCTGAGATGGCGGAGGAGGAAGGGTCCAAACTTGTGCCATGGAACTGTAGAGCTGCCATCGAAGATGAAGGCAGGGGGCTTGGTTGTTGCCATACATGTTGTCTGTCGCGGCGCTGGGGTCTTGGGGTCTTGGCTTTCACGCACACCGGGTTAATAAACCGGCCTGTGGGTAATCCGGGTGTGAAGCTTGTCGGTCTTCAGTCTTGGTCGTGCGGTTCGGAGGTAGTGGGAAGGGAGTGTTGACAGCGAAGGGCAGGGTTGTGTAGTACGGATACGGATACGGATACGGATACGGGTACGGGTACGGATACGGATACGGTACGGATACGGTACGGGTTTTAGAAGTGAGTACGGTTTGAGTACGGTACGCTTTTAGTATCATTACATTCCCTGACCTAATAAACTTTTTGTTTCTCCTAATTTGACATCAGTTCCATTGGAAACATGTGAAGGGCATTCCTGGCTTTTCAGTGGTCTACTGATCATGTCAAAATTCGAAGGCATAAATAAGTTATGCCACTTTATATCATGGAACTGACTAAGCAAGTATGTGTCGTGAGCACGGACCGTACGCGTACTCGATTTTCAGGAAAACGAGTTCGGTACGGATTTTAGGTGCGTACTGTCCGTACTACACAACCCTGGCGAAGGGGGATCCGAAGGGATCCTGTTGTTCTGAAATGGTGGTAATAGTAGCAGGGCGGCGGGTGGGGAGGAGGGGGTGGGGAGGGCGATTGTGTGCAGGGCTGAATATCTCCTTGGCACAAACAATATCAGAGGGTTGTGCAACGATGTGTGTGATCTAATGAGTTTACTATGGCCACCAGCCTGTGCTCGGCAACCTTTACAACTCACGTCTGGGATCTACTGAGACTCCTGGACTGCGTCTACGGGGCGTCTTGGACGGAAAGTAGAGACAACAACTGTTGTGTGGGCAGTAGGCGAGGCAGCGCAGGGTAGATTCCTCACGTCGAAGCGTAGGCAATCCAGGGCCAAAAGCAGTACTCAAGCCGTCGAGCAAGTCAGAGGGAAAACTATATATCACCTTGTGCAGGGCTGAATGTCCGCTTGGCACAGGCACAGGGGCGTTGTCTTCGGGCAGCGGCCGGGCCAATAACATTTCAATAGATAGAGTTGTTACACAGTAAAGACTGAAGTGAAGAGAGTTAAAGAGCGCAACTCGTGCGGCTATATAGAATAGGAAGTCTTCAGGAAGATTCCGAAGACACGTGCAGGCCATAGCTAGCCTATGGCCTGACGGCAGGCAACTCGGGTCCTGGAGGCACCAGATGCCGACTCAGTGTCCGACGTATCGGACAATAACATCACTGCTCCATTGGGCAGCTCGCCGATATACTGCCAAGTACCATCTCGCTCAGAGTCCTGGTGTTATAGTTATTTGAGCAGTCCTCGACCCCAACTGCCCTAGTGCCCTATCGGGCAGCTCGCCGATGTACTGCCAAGTACCACCTCTGAGTCCTGGTTTTTTATTAGGTACCTTGGCAGCCCTCGACTCCACTGCTCAATCGGGCAATTTCGCCGATATACGGCTAAATACCGTCTCTTTGTTCAGTTTCTATCACTAATTTGTTATTTCTTCTCATTGTAACGATTCTACACCTACACTTGAAACTGGGCAAACTGGACGAGCGTCCAAGGCGTCAACGTGCTGAGAAATTATTGTTCGCTCTTGTAATTAAGTGATGTCTGAATGGAGCAGCCCAGCCATTAGCGTTGTCGAAAGCTTGTGCAAGTGCTTCGTGCTTTCTTTTCCCCCTCAGATATAACTGGGTTCTACACTTTTACTACGTACCTCCTACGGCCTAACTCGTTTCTCTCATATTGTTTATCTTCTCCATCCTTCTCTTCTTTATGTTTCTTTGAAGATGCAAGAGGGCTGCGCCTGCTTATATGGAGGAGCGACCTCTCTGTAGGTGAGCAATCCTTGCTAGCACTTCTAGTCAGGTCAAACCTACAGGATGCACTGATGCAGAACAAGTGCTCACAGCTCACTGGTTGCTTAGCCATAGCTACTGCTTTTGTTCTCTGTATTTTCCCTACCGGTTTCAATCATTCCACTTCCATGGTTCAGGTCACCGTATTAGGCATGGACGGAAAGCTGTTCTTCTGTGACCAGACTGGTGAGTTCCTGCAATGTTAGTTCCTTTACATTTTTTTACACCATTCATTTTTGTTTACATCATTGATTTTGTTTACATCATTCTAAAAACAGCCCATGGTTGACCAGATAGCCCACACTTTATTTTCCAGAGGAATCCTATAATTCTTGCTCCTTTTTAGGGCTACTCATGGCAACTTACTGCTAGCTTGCTAAGGACACATCATACATTGAGCAACAGATGCTCTTCACATATGCTGATATGCCTAGGGAACGGCAAATCATATGATGTTGACCAAAGACGAGTATGATATCATATATATGATATCATACAAAAGTCATATATTATGATTTAATATCATATGATATGATGGCCCAGGCCAAAGTTACGTAGTCAGACCGCCGGCATCATATGATATCATATGATATCGTATGATGACATGATATCATATGATATGATATCATATTGCCTATCCCTACATACGGTATGCCAGCAATCCTCCGGGTCCATGGTTTGTGTCGGGAGTCCCACCTCCTGGGGTGAAAGTCCTTCCACAAGACCACAACTAAACAAAGAGGATAGGGCAAGTTAAGGGACAAGATGGAAGAAAGTGGGCCCTAACAGTTGGAGTTGTTTCTTCAACATCAATTCTTACATAGTCGATTCATAAGCTAACAAGCTAAAAGCACTGGTAGGTATGTATTACATTTCCCTGTTTTTTTACTGCCGAAGACGGCGAGCAGCAAATTTTCTGGCTGAAGCCATGTGATGAGGTTCAAGTTCAAGTGTATGTATGGAAGCTCATATGACTGCACAGGAGTTTGAACCAGATGACAACAAGGCCGTTGGCATGATAACGTACAACAAGCCCAAAGGACAAAATATAAGCACAGTTTCCAAATTGAACTGTGTACCCTTGAGCAGGACACATGCTTGTTAAAGCAGGCCACTAACAGGTTAATTGGCAAAAACAATAACCTTCCCCAGAGCAAGCGGACGTGAAGGTTAAGTAAACTTTACGCCCCGGGGAAAGGCGCAATAATTTTCAAGCTTAATTGGCAATTCTACGCCATCCATATTTTCAGCCATGTGAACGACGCATCTTATATAAGCTAACCAGGAAAATTGAGAATATCAGGAAAACAAAACATGAGAATGATGCTATACAGTTAGCCAAATCATAAAATACATGCATGAGCTGGATGACGAAAAGCAGTCAGTGCTCAGCTTGGTGGATAGAACAAACGGTTCAGTTTAGCACAGCACCACAGTCATGAATACCAAGAGAAATTCCGAAATATTCAAGCACACCACAAAACAAATCAACCACAGATGGAGCTCACAAGCAAGCTCAGACGAGAAGCCATGATTGAAGGTTGGAGACCTAGAAAGTGGCAACATCAAAACAAAGCATATTAATGGTGGAGTCACTTGAAAAAGAAGAAGAAGAAAAATTTGTCTCAGATTTCACTCCGTGTTAATGATATGGACCTGACTGTACAAGGGCCATCTATGTGTCCTCATAGACATGGCACTGACCAGCTTGGCAGATCAAAACACCATGTTGCATCATGGCATTTCCTCGCCGCCAGAGGTTAGTGCAGTCCTCCATTGCAGCTAGTCCTCTTCGTGCTCCTTGCAGAGGAATCCACAATGCCCGACTCAGATGGGCTCACACTGCTGTTTGAGCGTCGCATCATCATACCAAGACCACCAACCACTGCCACAGTGGCCAGCTTCTTGATGCTCGTCACTCGGGTCAGGGATCTCCGGCTCCCAGCTATAGCCTCGTCCATGGCATCCTCGCAAGCAGGAGCGCTGCTGCTGCGGCGGCACATCCACGAGACAGAAGCATCCTGCCAAGGGGCGAATGGTAGTGCAAGAAGGTGGGAGGGTGGGAGTAACAACAAAATGTAACACAGATATGCCTAAATCTGAAGTTGTAGTATTCAATAGTGACCTTATAAATGGAAGAATTACCTATAAATGGCAGTTTAAAGGCCAAGACCCTCCCATTAAGGAGGAGTTTGTGTATTTAGGAATTCTCTTACAGGGGAAACACGGCAGGAATGGAGGCACACACGATGCCGGTAAGAGACAACGTGTTGCCGCCAACAGGGCTACTCATGCATTCTGGAAACGGTGCAATGAGATGGATCTCGCAAAATTATGCTAATATCCTATGTTACCTTTACGGCACACTTATACAATCTATCCTTAACTACGGGTGTGAAGTGTGGGCTCCAGACCATCTGGGTAATATTAATACTTCTTTCGGACTCGAAGAAAAATGTGAAACTAAAGCACGGCTGACTGAAATGTGTATGTGAAACTATTCAGAATAAGTTTATGAAAAGGGCTCTTGGCGTTAGAGAAAACACCCCTACAGACTTGCTCCTTAATGAACTCGATATATTACATACATGGGCTCAATGGTTAAGACAATATATTGGCTTTGGGAATACAATTGTTGACCGCAAGGACGATAATTTTGTGAAAAGAGTCTTGCTAGAGAATGTTCTAATGGCAACCTTAGATAGCAATAAACAGTGCTGGTCTCATGGATTACCAAGATGCATTAAGAGATGAGGTGTTATATAACATTTCTCTGGTTATATTCAAGATAATCAGACTTTACTAAGCAAGATTGATTTGAAGAAAAAATGATGAAGGCATCTCTAAAATTACAGACATTGACTGGCAATCCCTGAGTTCAGTGAACGCCAGGAATCTTGATGATAACCATGGAATCGGTATTAAAACTATTACGTTTCCAAATTGGATGATGTCAGAGGATTCAAGCCATAGTTCGACATACACGAACTTATTAAATAATGGGGATGATATTAAATGCATAGAAATACTACGTCTTCGAGCTCACAACATAAATGTTGAATCAGAAAGGAATACCTTTTGTTCTGGCAGAATTTGCAGGTGCTATGATATGGTGGTTGACGGTAAAGGGGTGGTCGAAGATGAAATGAATTTCATATTAGAATGAGCATTATATGCCGAGGAAAGAAAACATATTTTCGAGAAAATGAAAATTGAACTAGAATGGGTGGATAAAACTCCAGCATGAAGCTGGTCATGCATCCTGATTCCTTTGAAGGATGGAAATACTTTATACAATTTATACAAAAATGCAATAATAATCGCACAATTAATAATCACCTTAGATGAGATGATGATTTAATTATTTTGTAGAATTAACTTATCACAGTAGCACCAAATCAGGGCCCCCGTCGGTAAAACGATTGTTTGGGGTTCAGTTCATCAGTGATTTTTCTTTTTAAGCCCTTCCTACACAGTTGGGCAAGTCCTTAAGCCGATTTGGCCTACCCCTGGACTGTGACATGCACACACACATCCAGTGGGCAGAACAAGTTCAAGGTGAGCTGGTGTGCGGGTGGGTAAACGGGAAGAAGGATAGGTGGTAGTTTTGAAAGGTGGGTGGGTGGCTCACCTGCAGGGCAGAGGCATAGCCGTAGGCCTTGGCGTCGATAGTGTGAGGCTCGCAGCGCTTCCGACGAGCACAGACAAAGGGCTGCACATGCTGTGCCATCTTGTGGACGAAAGTCCACATGCCAGCCTTGGTAGCAAATCGGGCAAGGTTCTGCAACACAAACAAATGTGAGGGTTAGCTTGCATCCAACAAGAACAACCTTTAGTCAAACCCAGGCACGGCTTATTACCCAGGTTTGCAAGTTGTGCAGCTGGTGGCAACATAGGCAGATGTGGGAAAGGAATTAGCAATTAAGGATGGTGTACGCTAGGCATGGACCTGTGCGGGGCTGCGAGGTTCAGGTTACCTTCGCAGGCTTTGTAAACTGTTGTACGTCAAATAATTCATTTTTTGAACCAATGTGTTCAGCATCAAATCAGCCATCTCACCTCGGGGATCTTGACATCCTCTAGGTGCAGGAGAGTAGTCTCACAGGCAGGCTTGCCGCTTCCCCATGGGCAGGGAACATCACGGCATCGCCACATGCTGTGGAAGGTGTCCATTGTCACCACCTTGTGGTTCCTCTTCACCAGGGGGTGATCCACAGCCTTGGTGATACCATACAAGGATCCATCAGACTCCCTGAACAAGCGGCGAGCAATGACATACTCTCGGAGGGAGATGAAGCTGAAGGGGAACTTGCGGATCCAACGCACAACCAGCTCGCGGCCCTTGAAGTTTCCGCTCTCAACAACCTCATGCTCAGAGACCATGGTGTCCTGCAGATGTGATTGAATAAATGAATATATAAATAAATAGTCCACCTTATGACGAGGCGTGAGGTTGAGGGGGGCAGCCCATTTGCTTTCACTGGGGCCAACCACCAATGATGTTACTGAAGGTGGTGGTCAGATGGTCATCAGGTGGTGGTGTAATTAACTAAGATATAAGCCAGGAATATTCTCAGGCATATCCCCCTGAACCGAGGGTCCAAATATCAAGGAAGACATACGTAGACATTCGCAAAGCATAAATAACAATACTGTCAACTCATGTTGAACGCACACAAAGTATGTGTTAACCAACCTGACTGCCCTTATCAACCTGAAGTGATTGCCCCATGTCGCGGGTTCCTGAGCAGGCAGCGTCGGCCAAAGGCCTCGGTGGACGCCGAACCCTTAGGTATAATCGGCACCTCCCGTGTAACAAGTGCAACAGTGGGGTCCTTGCTATATTGAAGGCAGTAAAGAACTTACCCAGTGGGGGCGTGCATCGTCATCCAAGTAGAAGTCCGTAAATTCTTCAGCAGTGGAGTCAGGGCTGATAGTCACACTCTTGTACTCGGTCTTGCCATTCTGAAACACTGAGGGGGTCAGGTTGTTCAAGAGGTGCATGAACGTTCCCGCTGGGGAGACGAATGCATTTTTACTCAATTGATATAAGCAATTAGTGACTGCACTCATGAAAAAAATTATATGCTTCATATACCGTACTGACACGGGAATTGAACGCTCTAATTTGATGGGAGCACCCATATAATCGAGACAAATAGTATATTCCGCGACAAATAAACTGTCAACCTGTTATCAGGCGCGGTAATAGGGTGCAGGCTGCATAGGGCTTACCAACACCCCTTGGGACCTGCTGCCTGCGCCTGCTGGTTTGTGTACTGCTGGCTGGCCTGTGTACTGCTGAATTCACCAAGCAAAAGCACCAGATGTGTACTGCCGCCTGCGCCTGATGGCTCAAAATGCAGCTCTCGACAAGCTTTCCCAGATCTCATGGCTCAGCCTCTCAATGGATCCCCTGATGAAAGTTTGCGCTCTCTAGTCACTTCAAATCGCAATAAGCAAAGCACTCTGTGAGGCTTTTTTACACGTCTAGAATATGAGCAGATCACCGCTTCCAACAACCAATTGAATCGGGTTGCAGCCAAAGCTCGAGAGGCTGTCGCTCACAACCCCTCGACCACCCCCGGCGACAACGAGCAGCAATTAATTGTACTTCGGTGATCGCATTTCATCATCAGATGCTCCCTCTGAAGACGAGGGAATTGATCCAGATATGAGTGATGAGGACAAACTGCCCTTGGTCCTTTTACGCTAGCTGAGCAATGCATGGGCACACTGTCTGCTCTTGTTTATTAGATGCCTTCATTGCAGTTTCTAGATCTCAGATTAACTGAGCATGAGATTTAGTGATGATTAAATGAGTTTATGTTTATGATTGAATGTATTACCGTTGTAATTTCAAAGAACACGCATCCGTTAGTGCTATGCTGAGCAAGATGATGGTATGGCTTCAATGCTGAGTACTATCTACCCAACTTGCAGATCCTAGAACCATGGACCCTAATGAATATGCTGCCGGCATTTATATTAAGATTGATTATGGTACATGGTCTACGGTATCAGCTTTCAGGCTGCTCACCTTCAGCAGACAGAGTAAATACGGTATGTAAAGTATGAACACTATTACCTACACCAATCCTCAGAACTAGAGCATAATGTTATCACAAGGCTGTATTGTGCTATTGTGAACAGGCCATGAATAAGTTGAAACATCCAGTTGCATTAATGGATGTTTTAAAAACTAAACTGTCTAATGTGTACCGTCACACCACATTCCTCTGGTCAAAAACGTCAAATTTAAAATGTTGCATTTTCGTGTCAGTACAATACATATGTATACACTTGTTTGGTTGTGTGAGGATGGTTGGAAGACCTTCCCCGGAAGTTGAGAAGTGGGCTTGTCTTGTGTCAATACTGGCCTGCCTATGACAATGCAATGTAGAAGAGGGGATGGTAGAAGTCTACAGAGTTGCTTCCTTAGCTGTAGTAGGGTCAGATTTGGTTCCATGCCGCAGTTGCTGCCTGGTTGCTGCAAGAAGTCTGTACGGTGTGCAAGGACAGAGCTGTTAACGGGAACTTACAGGGAGAATTCGGCGCCATGCTTTGTAGGAGATGAGGTTGGGGATAGTTTTGTCCATAATGAGCCGGAAGCATCAACATTCTCCTTGTAGAAGTCAAGGTCCTTCTCAGTCACGTACCATTTGGCACCCCTCCCCTCCTGGCCACTTTTGGCGTCAGTGGCATTCTCAGTCTCAAGCATCTTGAATGACCAACCCTACAATCCATGTAGGCTCGTGTCAGAAAACGGCAAAACGCTAGCACAGGCGGGACATGCATGCAGGTTGGTATGCTACAAATCTGGAAGAAGCACATTGATGCCTGAGCTCCTCGTCGACTCCTAGGGCGTCGAATGCCTAACATACATATACATGATACACAGCATAGCATATTGATGTCGGGATCTCCTGTGGTATATGAATACCTTGTAACACGGTGTGTCTTCTAACTGGAAGCCTAAGAAATAATCGCAGGAGTTTAGACGGACCTAAGAGTCAGAAGCACGGCTTAAGACTCCCTCCCCGCTTCCAGCGCGCCCGTAGACCCCTGGAAACCTCGTCTTAGGTATTCCAGAGTAGCTGATCAGACACGGATCAGTGGGTCAGTTCGCTCGGTTTCACCTTCGTACAGAAATCGTTCGTCCTCTGACGGAAAGCCGTCACCAACGCGTGGCAACTCAGTGTGAGGATCGTTATCCGCTACATCTCCTGCCCGGGAACAAGAAGTGCCGGTTTCCAGTTCTGCCGCTAGGGAACTGGATCATATTTGTGATCCGACTTCGATAGAGCAGAGATATGCAAAGCGTATACTGTGCAAGGTAGCGAACAGGGATGCCTTCCCTTGCCGCATGCCCACATGCAGACAGCATTGAACAGTCGCAGGAAGGTGCTGGCCCTCATGAGGGCCCTCAGTACGCGCCACCAGCCGTCCCTGCATCATCATGGGGGGTAACACACTCAGCATCGCGACCATAGAGGGTACGAGAGAGCTTGGAAAGGCCGCTTGAAGGTGGAGCAAGAATTAATATCGCTTGCAAATCCGAGCCCTAGTTGGTGGCAGCAACACAACCCTAGTCTGGGCAAAGTTTGACAGACTATCGCGCCACGTTCGAGAATCAATTACACGCACTTTTCGTTCGTCGAGCCTCCAGAATAATAGAAGGATAGCTTTACAATCCACCCAGGCATGGGGAGCTGCGGGCAGAAGCGAATGTGGAATCAGCATAAAACGACAAAGGTTAGGTTTAAGGTTCGAGATCCGGAGGATAAACTGCGTCCCGCTTGTTGAAGATTGAGGATAGCACCGGTTATCTCGCCAATGCTTCAGTCGCAGCAATTTCCCGCAGCAAAGTTGAAGTAGTTGATCACTTACAGCTAGGCCCACAAGCGCACCCAATACCCAAACTGGGATGAGTGCCGCGAGAATCTTAAGCAGCATTGCATAATCAAACTTCTGCATGTCCATAGCGTCGACGTTGAACTGGTTTTTATTTATGGAAGTATCGGTCGGATTTAAATTATGATCTCTGATTATGATCGAAACCTGTCGAAACCGATCGAGAGGGGTCGCAAGGTTGATTTTTTGTAACTGTCAACCCTGGTTGAGGGATTCGATGCGACGTTTCAAGTGCTTACGTGAGAACTTGTTCTACTATGGCCACCTGCCTGTGTTCGGCCGGTCGACGCGACTTTAGTTACACAGCTTCGCATGCGACGCTACAAATTGGCGGAGAGTGATCGCGACGGAGCAACAGGTGGCAACGGAAGCGAGTTACGAGACCGTTGACTGACGTGTCAGGCTTCAGCGCGGTCAGACGGTCGGTCGGACTGACAAATAGGTAACCCTGGCCCTGGGCGGCCCTGGGGGCTCCCGCAGTCCCGCTCCCTTGAAGAGGGGGCTCCGCCAAAAATGCCAGGCGGGCATGTATTTTGCCTGTACTGCTTGAAATCTCCAAGTTCTGGAATATTCTAATCTCGAAGTTCTGGAATCTTCGAATGTCTAAGTCCTGGCGGGTCTCGGAGTCTTGATCGACATTACATTGCTGGTGTGTGTAGATAAATATATTTTCTTCAAATCAAATTTACGGTAAACTGAATCCTCGCTCAATAGTTATAGATGATGAATCTGATGCTTCCGATCTGAAGGAGATACGAAAGTTATTTTATTGATGACAAGTCCGTAGGTAGCTAAATATTTTCCGTTGTCTGGACCTACACTGGAACCTGGGCAAACTGGACAAGCGTCCAAGGCGTCAACGAGCTGAGAAATTATTGTTCGATCTTGCAATTAAGTAAGGTCTGAATGGAGCATCCCATTAGCGTTGTCGAAAGCTTGTGCAAGTGCTTCGCGCTTTCTTTTCCTCCTCAGATATCACTTGGTTAAACACTTTTCTTACCTCATACCTCGTTTCTCGCATCTCGTTTTCCTTCTCCATCTTTCTCTTCTTAATGTTCCTTTGAAGATGCAAGAGGGCTGCACCTGCTGATAAGGAGGAGCGACCTCTCTGTAGGTGAGCAATCCTTGTTAGCACTTCTAGTTAGCTCAAACCTAAAGGATGTAGACCAAGAGCTCGCAGCTCACTGGTTGCTTAGCCATAGCTCCTACTTGTGTTCTCTGTATTTTCCCCACCTGTTTCAACCATTCCACATCCATGGTTCAGGTGACCGTATCAGGCATGGACGGAAAGCTATTCTTCTGTGACCAGACTGGTGAGTTCCAGAATTGTCCCTAGATTTTGTTTACATCATACTAAAAAGATTTTTAAAAAATCTTTTTAAACAGCCCATGGTTGGCTATAGAGCCCACACTTTATTTTCCAGAAGAATCTTCAAATTCTTGCTCCTTTTTGGGGCTACCCATGGCAACTTACCGCTAACTGAGTGATACATCATACATTGAGCAACAGATGCTCTTCTCACATGCCAACAAGAAATACACCATTATGCATCATAGTTTTTCTTTTCCGCTTTGAGCTTCAGCTTCCAGGCAGATCCCCTGACTTTCTATTCAGCCGAACCGAATGCGACCTAGTGCACTTTAAAGCTAACACAAACAGCTCTCCAGAAGTGCTAACATATTTGGTTGTCGCCCAGTGGCTGGCATAGGGAGCAGAGTTGTTCAGGACGCTGCTTCCTCCGCCGCTGATGCAACGTCGAAGGATCGGTTGAGTCGCAGGACGCAACGTGTGTGTGTTTGGGGGGGGAGGGGGGGGGGGGGGGGGGGGGGGGGGGGGGTCCGTTGACCAGAAGGAAAGGTCTGTTGCGTCGCAGGACGCAGGTTATCCAATTGGTTGCGTCTCAGGCAGCAGAGCTGGGGGTCCTGCTGAACAACCCTCATGGGGAGCTGCCTAGAAGCTGCTACGCAAAGCCGAAAATAAAAGTCCCGACGGACATGTCCCTTAGGAGTTGTATGTACAGATAGGCAGTATGTTGCATGCATAACATATGTTGTCCTTTTGTCATGTTGTCGGCTCGTAACCCTAGCCCATAATGGCCCCTGGCCCTGTCGTAAACCCTGGCTTTGGTCCGATGCACTCGATTCCGGTGGCACCTGTCGCTCCGATAGCAAACTCTCCGCCATTTTTTTGCCGAGGATTGGCTATCGGCAAAAAAATCCAGCCCATCTTCAGCCCCCAAAATCCGGCCCATCTTCAGTACTACAGACCAAATCATTGCAATACTTGCGCCCATTACACTCATAATATCCTACCTTCCCTACCCCCCCTCCTCCTCCGTCATGGCATCTATCCCCCCCCCCCCCCCCCCCCCCCCCCCCCTCCCCTTCCCACCACATTGCGGGGAAAGGGAGTTAGGGAAGGGGCTCTATCTTCCCAATATTAGGGAAAAGGAGTTAGGGAAGGGGCTTTAGGGAAGGGGCTCAAACTTCCCTAAATTAGGGTGGTAGGGATAACATGTATACGCAACAACATGCTGACGGTCGGCAGGCTTTTCTTGAAGGTGCTACTTATCGTGCAAGTGCTACATTACATCCCTTGTGTTTTGGGGTGCTACTTAAGAGCCTTATGTGGTTGCTTTTTCGAGTAAAAAAACAGCTACTGGCACCCCAAAGGCTACTATAAGCACTATGGTGATACGTAAAGACACTGGTTCCTTTCCTTATAAACCCCCAACACAATTCCTAGGCTACAATCCCTAAACAAAAAAAAAAACTCACTTTGTTCTGTTTTTGTTGTTATTTTGGGTTAAAAGAACCCTGGTGGTCATGCCCTGCCTCATGTATGTTATAAGGGGGGGATAACAGCCACATCGGCGGATGATGCATGCAGCAGAGGATAAGAGGCACATAGATGTACATGATGTACATGACAGCCCAAACCTGGTTGTTGTGGACTTGACAGCTCCCAGCGGGGGTACCAGCAGAGGTCTTGAATACCCAACGTCCAAGGTGACACAAATCATGTTGTATGTTGTTCCAGTCCAAGGGTAGCCAAATAGGCTTAAGGAACTTGCCCAACCATGATATGAAGAAGGAGCCTAGGGGGTCCAGGTTTCACCTGTACGTGCCCAGGTTTAACCTAGACGCGCCTAGACCCTGTGACCCAAACCTGGACCTGTTGACCCAAACCTGGACCCTTCGACCCAAACCTGGACCCTTTGACCCAAAACTGGAACCTTTAACCCAAACCTCGACCCTTTGACTCAAACCTGGACTCTTTAACCCAAACCTGGACCCTTTGACCCAAACCTGGACCCTTTGACCCAAACCTGGACCCTTTGACCCAAACCTGGAAGGAAAAAAAAAAGTGTCCAGGCACGTCCAGGTTTGGGAATTCTAGTCCAGGTTTGGGCCAAAGTGTCCAGCCACGTCCAGGTTTGGGAAACGTAATCTATGTTTGAGGCAAAGTGTCCAGGCACGTCCAGGTTTGGGAATTCTAGTCCAGGTTTGGGCCAAAGTGTCCAGGCACGTCCAGGTTTGGGAAACGTAGACAAGGATTGGGGCAAAGTGTCCAGGCACGTCCAGGTTTGGGAAACGTAGTCCAGGTTTGGGGCAAAGTGTCCAGGCACGTCCAGGTTTTATTTAGAGTGAAACCTAGCATCTCGTCCAGGTTACGTCCAGGTTTGAAACCTGGACATAAACCTGGACGTAAACCTAGACCCCTATAGGTTAGAACTAGACCCCCTCGGCAGGCTCTCATGATATGAGGAGGGGCTAAAATGAAGAAAACACTGATGGTCTGAACCCCAGACAATTGCTTTACTGCTGGGGGCCCTCAGGTCGTGCTACACAAGAATCCTGTTAGATAATGTGACTGCTGACTTAGTTCTTTCAAATCAAGCTGGCTCCAACCTATCAGATGGGAGGCACATGATGAACATGACAGCCCAAATCTGTTTGTTGTGGACTTGACAGCTCCCAACGGGAGAACCAGCATAAGTCTCAAATCAAGCTGGCTCCAACCTATCAGATGAGTTGTATGGCCGTTTGATTGTTTTGCACTTGACAGCCCCCAAGATTGCTACTAGCAATGGCCTTGACTACCCGATGTCCAATCCAGGTCCTAGCTTTGATGGACACTTGTTTGGAACTGACTGCTACCCACACCACACACAAAATAAGACTCCCTGACATGGTTGGCCCCAGCGCAAGCGAACCGGCTGGCCCCTTCAACCTCACGCCTGGTCATTAAGTTTAACATTTATTCGGGCATTTATTTATTTACTTCCAGGCATGCCTGACACATGGAATACTGTGCTGCCTTACATGCAGGCAGAACAGGCATGTGCGATGCTGTGCGACGGCCACATCTCTATGCCTGTACACTACCACCTTCCCAAGGAAATCAACAGTAGCCGCTCCTCTGCCGTGCTCAATTGCTCACCATAGTACACTCCTCCGGCTGTGTATGCAGTGATAATGGTGGTGTGGATCTGTATGAGGAAGACTTCTCTGCTGTGGCAGTAGGTCCCAACGGAGCGACATAAACCTGATTGACTCTAGAATTAAGTTGCATTGGCCCTTGTGCCCTTTTGTCCATTAGCGTGAGTTGAACCCGTAGCTCCTTTTTAGCTTTTTAGAACAAGGAGCCGGTCTTGGTTGACCTGCATATCCACCATATAGGGGTCTGTATTATACCTTAGGGATACTTTAGACACCTCCAGCTGCTCAGCTGAGACCGGCATGTGTGAGGTGCTGATTATGGGGAATCCTCTAAATCCGACTCAGACAGGAAGCTCTAGCAAGCTCCAGCGCGAAATGACTGTGCAGTCTCTGATGTGGGAATGTTTTGTAAGGGGGGCTGCCTTGCATTTGACACCCCAGCATGGAAGGTGACCTCCCCAGATGCTGCTGCTACTGGTGCTGCTGGTGGCTTGGGAGGATGGGAGGTGGCTGTGACAGCTTCCAAGCAGGTCTCCATGGGCCAGCAACAATCAGGCGTGAATACCAGGAAGGAACATCGTGATGGCACGCTCAAGGCAAGCACGCAAAGAAATATACAGAGGAATGCTTGCCTTCTTTGTAATCTTGTTTAGTTTTTTTTTCTTCTTTCACCACAGGAGGTGGGTCTAATACACTCTACACTAATCAGCAGCACCGAGGATTCAGTTTTAGTGGTGCTTCCACTCCTACAAAAATAGAAGGCGCGCTTAGGGTCAACGGGAGATACTTCTGTACTTTTTATTTTTATTTCTTATTAGTTGTGAAAGGAATTTCACCCCGGGAGGTGGGTCTCCCGACAGAAACCAGCGTCACCGAGGATTCTGTACTGACAGTCTGATTGCAGTGCACAGATGTATTGAAGCCTATTCCGCTCACCCTGCTTCCAACACTTTGGTTTCAGGTACATGGCAGCCGCCAATGCACGTGTGGGGGACAAGCTGACAGCAGCAGTGGAGGGGCATGCGGTAGAGGTTGGGCAAGTCCGTTTAGCCTATTCGGCCTACCCCTGGACTGTTACATGCATACACAGGGGTGATCATCAGTGACATCACCCAGCAACAGAACCGAATTATCAACCCCGTCACCAGCAGCGCCCGCATTCTGGCTGGCTCTGTGCTAGTGGCCTCCGTCCCCTACACCTCAGGCAACTTTGCAATGCACCTGGCATCACAGCCTGGCTTCTGGAAGCTGGCCAGCAGGCTCATGCCAGGTGAGTTATGCTTTTCCTTCCTTACATTGTACTGCACTGTGCTTTGATATTCAGGCAATGCTATACGGTGATTGAAAGGTATGTAGTGCCTGAGACACACCTACCAGCCAGCAAAGCTAACCGTAATACTGTGTGATGTGGGGACTAAAGCAGGTTTGCTTGTTTCTTGTTACTCTCTTGCCCCAGCATTGAAACGACAAGCTTATGACTTGCCTGTCTGCTACTCAGCTCCACACTGGACTTATCTGTATTTTTTGTTCAATGCTGCAGATGTGTACCAAGACTCCCTTTATGTTGAAGCTGTCATGACACACCCAGTGGCCATGTACGTTGCCAATATGGGTGGCTCCCACCTGCCCCTACCAGCAGCTACCTTGGCCATACTGCTGTAATGATAACGCCTAGTGGGGCGTGGGATTAAGGGAGCCCTGTCTTACGGTGGTAGAGAACGGGCTGCTACTCAACCTGGACAGTGCTACCATGGTGGTTGACAGCGACCGCGAACACTAAGGCGCACACGTAGGGATTCGAACTCTGCACATTCTGCCTGATTTCAACGCAGTCAACCATTGAGCCAATCGTCGAAACGGGAGATTACAGCATGACATGCTGCTGTACAACTTTGCCACATTCTGCATGTTCCTGCTTGGCCAGCCTGTCCTGCTGAGCGGCACTGCTTTTGTTGCTTTAAGCTTTCACGTGATGGCCAAGATGTAAAGCAGGCCATGAGCACCTTGGCATGATTTGTTTTTACTTGTGAAAGGAATTTCACCACAGGAGGTGGGTCTCCTGACACAAACCAGCGACACCGAGAATGCATGGCATAAGCCAGCCTCTTCACTGGCTTGGCCACGATCCAGATGAAGGGCGCCCTTGATGCACTGGCTTGCCCACAATCCAGAGGAAAGGTGCCCTTGGGGATGCCTTTAATGCATCCTTCACACTGTGGAGCTATCTAATGCTGTTTGGCCTGCAGTGCAGCCCCCTTGTCAACAGCTCCATCCAAGCAGTTGAGCAGGCACTCATGCAATCATGCACTACAGGCACTACAGGCACTCATGTGTCAACAACTCCATCCGAGCTATTGAGAAGGCACTCACACACTCAGGCAATACAGGCACTACATGCGTTCACGTGTCAACAACTCCATCCAAGCAGTTGATCAGGCACTCACGTACTCAGGCAATATAGGCACTACATGCACTCACGTGTCAACAACTCCATCCAAGCAGTTGAGCAGGCACTCACGGACTCAGGAACTATAGGCAATACAGGCACTGCATGCACTCACGTGTCAACAACTCCATCCAAGCAGTTGAGCAGGCACTCACGGACTCAGGCAATACTGGCACTACGGCAATCGCGTGTCAACAACTCCATACAAGCAGTTGAGCAGGCACTCTCACATTCAGGCACTACAGGCACTCACGTGTCAACAACTTCATTCAAGCAGTTGAGCAGGTCAGAGAAGTTTAACGCATCCTCCTGAGCCAGGAAGTCTTTCAGACTCCATGCAGTGCTTGGGCCGCCTGCCTCGGTGGTGGAAGTTGCAAATGGACCAGCAGAGCCAGCAGAAGCACCCTTGCCTATGGTGATTTCACCCTCACTGCCACCCTTGCTGGTAGCACTGCTAGCCTGGCCAATGTCTCCAGACTCAGTCTTGGTCCCTGCCCTCTAAGCAGCAATGAAACTCTTGCGCTCAGAATCTGCATCAACAGTGGAGTCTCTGCGTTGCACCACAGTACTGGCTGCATCCAAGTCCTCCATTACAAAGATGACCCGCTCAAAGGCAAGGGTAGCATAGCTGGCGCTATCCTCACTGCCTGCAATGTATTAGTGAATAAATAATGTTATATAATATTACATAATATTATATTAGTCGGATTAGCCGTCTCACCAGAATTTCGAATTATTTGATTAACTAATATTATTGTGCCACTATAATACTATTAGTTAATATTAGTTTTTCAAACACTAATATTAGTTGCCGTTCCCTACTTATCTACCTTGGATGTCATGATGTCATGATGATACGAGACATCAACACTGTTCATGCAATAGGGGATACTTGGGGCCCAAATCAGTACCATTGTAGCCAAATATATGGAGCACCAGCCTGCTGTCAAGGGATATGTCTAGAAAGCATGCGATCACACTCATGGATGGATCACAAGAGAGGTTTTGCCCTGGTTTAATCGAGCAAAATCATAGGCTGCCTAAGCAATGTGCATGTGTCAATCACATTAAAACCTTGCTGCCCCATACTTGTCACTCTTGCAGGAATCAGAAAATTACAATATGAATTTATATGGTATTCTATTTGACGTATCCCTAGTAATTATTTATTCATGTCATATACACATGTACTTGTGTAAGCAAGCATGGTAAAGTCCAGGGGTAGCCAAATACTATTAGGACACTTACTTTTATCTACTGTAGAGGGCGGGAGGAGCAGATCCCTTGCCAATATAAATATAAATGATACAGATATTATTCCCTTTTTATAACTAATTCATGCCTTGTAGTCACGTACTTGTATCTCGTGTAGAGGGCGTGAGGAGCAGACCCCTTGCCATCTTCTCCAGCAGCACTAGCCGTGTCTGCCATTGTCATGGTGGGGACGTACAAGTACCTTGCATGGTCCACCTTTGAAGCCAGCTCCTTGTTCCACTCCTCCAGGGCCTTCTCCAGGAAGGTGTTGATCTTGGCGCTAGTGCTGGCCCTCAGGCTGAAGCTGGTGGTGACCTCCTTCACCTTCTCGCCCTCATTCTTCACAGTCCTATACAAACAGAGGGTTGGAACATGGGAGCTAGTCGTTGTGTGGTTACGATTATCTAGATAGTTTGGACTCAACTATACCCAAACAAACAAACCACTACACCTGCTATGCCATCAGAAGGGCATCATGGATATGTTGTGATGATACAGGGGTGGTGCCACTTCGTTGAATCTGAATCTGCATGTGCAGTTATACCTCCTGTTCTGTACTATGACTAAGCAGAGTATGAGATGTGCTCCCACTTAAAGTTGGAACTTTGTTTCAGGAGAGAGGGTGCCCTGGGAATCTGAATGTTGGATGATGTATTCAGTACCCTTGAATGAGTACTCACAAACACACATGCCAACAAAGTAGCAAACAAGCACACAAGCACACACATATGCAAACAAGCACACAAGCACACACATGCACACTCATACGCACACACACACACTGGCAAACAAGCAATACACAAAGACACATGTAACACAGCGGTTGAGACAATGAAGCTCAAGCTTGCTGCCTTACCTCTTGAGCCCCACTCAATGACCCAGGCTGACCCAATCCCCCTCAGGGGAACTGCACATGTATCCAAAACCCTCAATCTGGGCACCGTTGTCACAGCCCTCATCATCGCTCTCCCTGTCGCTGCACCTGCAGCTGTTGTAAGATGATTAGATGAAGATGCGCTTTCTCCATTTATGGGACTGTCTTTTGTAGGAGTGGCAACGCCATTCGAACTGAATCCTTGGTGTCGCTGGCTTGTGTCGGGAGACCCGCCTCCTGGGGTGAAAATCCTTTCACAACTTAAAAAAAGTCAGGGACCTGGTTGAAGCAGAGGCCGTAGGTAGGTAAGTGGGAGTGGGAGTGGGAGTGGGAGTGGGAGTGGGAGTGGGAGTGGGAGTGGGAACGGGAGTGGGAACGGGAGTGGGAACGGGAACGGGAACGGGAACGGGAACGGGAACGGGAACGGGAACGGGAACGGGAACGGGAGCGGGAGCGGGAGTGGGAGTGGGTAAGAGGATTGATGTGCTTCAATTGTGCAGTGCTGTGAGTCGGTATGCGGGAATGTGCGAGAGGACTGAAGCGCCTAAATCGTGCAGAGATAATGGTTGAGGTGCTTTTATATTGCCGATCACTCACATGTGTTGTTGGCGCAAAAAAGCTTTAGGGACATATGGCATTGGCTAATCACAGTGTTCCAAGAGTCTAAACCAGGGTCCAAACGGGGTCCAAACAGTTAGAACAGAGTCCAAACCAGGGTCCAAATTGAAGTCCAGACCAAGGGTGTGTGGGATTGAGAAGATCAGCCCGCTCCACAAACAAGCTCATGCATTGCTTCCCCTCGTGTATTGTATTATGCTCACAGTAGCATGTGCATTGTATTATGATGACAGGAGCATGTGCATTGTTTTATGATTACAGGCTCATGTGCAGATGATAAATATCATGCACTAGCATATTCTAATACTGGTGTTCATCGCTCCAGACTGTGCACACGAACACACACCTGATTTGTGTAATGTGCCCTGCATGTTACTCATTCCTGTTTTTAGTGTTATACTCATATGAATATACTTATATGCGTTTATTCATGAACATGTTTTCTGAGCGCTACGTATCACTTTTAATAACCTTGTACGTGAATGAAATGAAAATGATTATACGGTAGCCTTCCCCAGCGCAAGCCAAATAGATGGTTACCTCAAGTCCACGGAAGAGTGGTACATTTTCAAATTTGAAAACAAGAATGAAAAGAGCTCTCACTTGCTGACGTAGTGGAGGATGGCATTAATATATATACTTGCAGATCTGTTGCAGATACTAGTATGTGTTTATTCACTTATATGATTTTTAGCGCTACTTATCACTTTGAATGACCTTGCACAATAATGCAAAATACAACGTTAATAGAAAAACGGAAATAGAAACATAATAAGAGAAAAGTGAGAAGAGAAAAAAGTCTCACTTGTTGCTAAAGTGGAGGGTGGCCTTCTGGATGGGAAGGTCCACCCTCAGCTCGTCAGAATCCATCAACCAGGAGGAGGTGCGGGTGGTGCTGATTGTACGAAGCACTTTGTTTGAGATGCACCCTTCAACGCGGGGTGGGACCAGACTCTGCTCTGCTCTGAGAGCGTCTTGGACAGGCTCATAAGCAGAGGCTTGGGGGAGAGTAGCAAGATCTCCAATTCTCCATGGACAGGCCGGAGCCCCCCGTTCTTGTTGCGGGAGAGCAGGAGCATGGGCGAGCACGGGCGAGCATTGGGGAGATGACGCTGAAAATGCCCATGCACGCGCCGGGCTGGTTGGACTCGTCGCCCATGGGCGGTGGCGGTGGTTGCTTAGGTGAAGGTGCAGGGGTTGGGGAGTGAAGGGAAACGCGCTCTGCCTGAGCAAAAGCGGAAAGACTAGGCGCTTGAGGGTATAATTCGACTAGCTTGTGTGGTTTTCGCGGTTGTTGTATGGAATGCTCATGTTTCTGCAGGCGTTCGATAAGCGTGTCGATAACTGTGTGGAGAGCAAGTTGTGTGTTGATGTTTCGACTGAATACGGCAGGGCCTTAGGTGCGCTTCCAGGAGCTGGACCGACCTGGGCGGCAGTTGCTACCAACCAACTTTGCTCAGGCTTCTGTCAGCTCCATCGTTGCCACGTGTCGTTCCGTAGCCAACAATCTCCGCCAATTTCCGCTGCATAGGACTTGTTCAGCGCTCGAATCCCGGAACATAATGGGATCCGGAGGGGGTGCTGAGCGGGCAAGATCAGGGCAGCTTACAAGCTCAGTCGAGGCCGACTTTTCGCTTTCTCGCACCTTACGAGCATCTTGCTTCCACAAGTAATAGTCTAGTATTAGCTGAGTATTAGTATCGAAAGTAATGCGGAGGGGAACTCGCCGGTTCGACGGCGAATGTTCCCGGCTGTATATGTACACCTGAACATGAACAGCGGGAGCCCCAAATCACTAGACTGTAAGAATGGCTTGCGAGCTTAGAGATAAACTCAGCATCTACTTGAAGCCCATGAGATTACTGGGCTTCTTTGGATCTGCCAGCAGTTGAGGAATGTGACGTGGTAGTACGGACCGCGGGCGCGGGGGCTATTAATGCCAATTTTAAAGTACGTCCAACATCGGCCAACATGAACCTACGTTTACGTTATATGAACCTGAACCTCGTAGCAGTTAACGAGAGCTTACGTCGTCAGTACCGTCCTCCATTTCAACCCCAAGCATTCGAACATTTCCCCTAAACTTTGGCTTACCTCTTATGTAGCGCCTGGAAGGAGTTTATCTGGAACAACTTATAATATCGCGTGTCTCTGAAAGCAATGCTCTGATTGAGGATTATCCGAGCCCATAAGTATCCTTGGGTCAGGTGAGGGTGAGTTCATGTTGCGTTAGCAGTCTCAGAGGATGTTCTCCACCGACTGGCGAGCACAACAAAGCATTCAATTTACTCCACGCGACGCCTACCCCCCGCCCCAAATCTCGACCCGTGTCATGTCGAGTTTTAGTTTTATCATCATCGTATCCAGTCCCCCGAGAAGCTTAGAATACCGGATTGCAATTCATCCTATCTGGGGCGGATTCGCTGCCGTGACCTTATCAGATGGTATGCTAGACTCAAGATGCACGGTGATCGTAGCCCTCATCATCGATGTATCACCTTGGTCGATAAACTGGATTCGGACGAGGGTTGCACGGGCTGGCTCGGACACTGGTCGGGGTCCCGTTGGATAGTCTACGGACACATCGATGGGCAGTCCATTCTTGTTGGCTGAACGAACGTTAGGTACCCTTATCTTGCAGATGCCGTTTGGTAATGGTTTTTCATTTATGTGTTTACCTAACAAACCCAATTTGTGCACAGTTCGTGCTAGGCTGGTGATTCCTAGCACTGCAAAACTTCCATCAGGCATTGGGAGCATGATCGCATAATACTGAGACTGCTCATAATGTTTGGGCTGGCCACCTGTTGCTGGCATGTTCCTGATGTAAAAGGCAAGCTGTCAGTGCCCTCATTGCATTCACATACCACATAAGCTTGTGTTCACTACACGCCCATGTGATTTCATTCTGTTCTCAAGAGTGTGCTGAAGCAGGGTTTTTACTACCCACGTTCACTCCGCCCGCAGACTGTGAGCAGCCTGAGATAAGGCCGACAGAACATGTAGCCAAAACAATAGCGTATCCAGAACACTGCTTGAGTGCAACATAGCCCTCGTGATCTCGGTACATTCCTTTATGATCATGTTCTCCCTTCGGTTCCTAGCAGTGATCATATAAACAGAGGCAGCTTGAGAACAAGTAAAAGTCTTCGAGTCCATTGCACCATGACACTGTTCACCTTTGCTCCATACTTTCTCTTCTCCCAGGCTTGACATCGCTTGGTTTATAATGAATAGTACTCGAAGGCAAAGCGTGGGCACTCCAGCGGAGATTTCCGGAGGCCGGATAGATCGAAAGCTGCAGCGCAGCAGCATGAATGTGGACTTGGATGCCATTTTGAATGAAGCCGTAGCGCATAGCTCAGTCTTCGGCTCATGTGCGTCAGCCGTGCCCATGCCACAATCACCAGCCCCTGCTGCAGCTGTTCCACCAGCGGCTGCAGGACAGAATGGTCACCATTGGAACCCTCAAAATCGTCAAGCTGGGTCTTGTCGTCGATCTCGGGAAAACAGCATGCCTAAGCTTTGTGTGATTGATTCCACAACGGGTGCTGTGGTCAAGGCCCCGCCGCCCATTGGGCATAGCCCTTCACAGGTGCGAGTTGTTTATAGCTTTTTTTCAGCAACAAGCAGCATGCCTAGGCTGTGTGTGATCAATTCCACAACAAGTGCTGTGGTGAAGGCCCCACCGCCCATGGGGCATAGCTAGGGTCCGGAAAATCATGTGATGTTGACCAAAGGCAAGTATGTAATCATATGATATCGTACAAATTGCACCATATGATATTGTAAATGAATGGTAACTTTGGCCTATCCAGACTGCCGGCATCATATGATATCATATGATGACATGCTGTCATATGATATCATACTGCCGTTCCCTTGGCATAGCCCTCCACAGGTGCGAGTTGTTAATGACTTTTTTCAGCAACGAGTAGCATGCCTAAGCTTTGTGTGATTGATTCCACAACAGGTGCCGTGGTCAAGGCCCCCCCGCCTGTGGGCCACAGCCCTCCACAAGTGCGTGCTGTTCAGAGCTTTTTTCCAACTACTAGCTGCAGCTTCTAGGTAGCTTACCTGGCTTGCTACCCAGGCAAACCTTAAAGGTAGTGCATCTGGAAGCTGACAGAATCATGTTTCCATTACTGTTAAAATCGTGGGGCTTATCCCACTGGCTGGCTCAGGGAGCTGCCTAGAAGCTGCAGTGAGTAGAAACTAAAGTGTTGTTCAAGTGAGCGTAGCGAAGCAATGTATTGTGGGTGAACAACATGAAACCCTCACTCTTCTAAGGCAGCTTCCTTTGAGTTAACTTGAGGTGCAAGCACCTGAGCCTGGCTTTGTGTTGCACCCTTCTCCGTGGTATATCTTTTCTTTTCAGCTAAGAGCAGCAGCTTTTAGGCAGCTCCCGGGCTCTCTTCATCCAAAGCTTAAGCAATATAATGCACCTGGAAGCTGATATCAGCAGCTTTCCAATGCTCCTGGGATATCTGGGTTTGGCCTGAAGGCAGTCTCAGGAATCTGCCTAGAAGTTCCTTCTGTCAGCCAAAAAGAAAAGCCCTGCTCCATAAGGGTACATCTGTGTTGTGAGATAGACAGCGGGAGGGAGGTGTGTGTGGGTGTGGGTGGGGGGGGAGGCTACCGTGTTACTGTTTTGAATTTTGATGTTACCGCCGAAGACGGCGAGCAGCCTTAAAGGCTGGAGCCATGTAACCAATTTCAAGTTGAAGTATCATGGTCGGTTGAAAGGTAAAAGTGGGTTGGCGCCTAATGTGGCTTAGCTTGGAAGGGGATGCAAGGACGGACTTGAGGTCTGTGAGTTGAAATTGCTTTTTGCTTTTAGATGTGAGCCTGCGTTGATGATGATGATGGTGGTGGTGGTAGTGATGATGGTGAGTAGGAGGAGGAGGAAGGGTTGATGGCTGAGTCAATCAAAGCCCAAAGGGACATACAGGACATATGTTCATATCATATATTACAGCTTGCGTGGTTGGTAGGGGACAATGAGACCCTATAGACCTTAACAAGTCGATGACTAATTGTGAAGAGATGCATATCATAGGTGGGATTAGACTTTTAAGTATGATAGCCCGCGTAGCGGTTCTCACGTTCAAGCTTGGTGGCTACTGCTTATACACTAACTCATCACTGATTCCAACCTCAACGAGATGTGAACCCAGGCCGAGCATTGTGGTTGCCATTTGTCATTTATTTATGTATTTATTCAAGGGGGGGGGGGGGGGGGGGGGGGGGGGGGGGGGGTAGGGGGTGGGGGCAAAAAAAGTGAAATACACCATCCCAAAAAAGTGCTGAGGCACCCTTCTGCAGACCCCCCCCCCCCCCCCCCCCGGCTCCGGGACCCACTGCACAGCCAGTATCTCAGCCACCACTTAGTGTTATGGTGTTTAATTATGCTCATATTACAGGGTTTTTAAAGGCCTTTCCATTGAGGTTGGTCTCGAGTCCACTTGGGATGTTTGAAGAATAGAAAATCATCATCATCAATGTTCCATTGTTTGGTGGGGCTTGGGGGTCAGCCGGTCAGGGCCCTAATGTGCCCACCTTCAATACTCTTCAAAAATCAGGTATTTAAATATGGTCACCACAGCCGGAGGTCTCGGGTTCGAATCTGCACTTACATGTGCTCTAGAAATCCCTGGTTTCCGTGGTTATCGCACGGGGGGTATTGTAAAATGCAATGTGCAGACGGTTAGACGCCCTATCTGGCGTATAGGACCTTGTAACAATTATAATCAGGTATCCAATAACCAGGTCTTCAATATAAGCATCAATCGGGCATTACATATTCAGGTCTTTAATAATCACTAATATATGTATGGCTGAAGGGTACAATGTAGTCCTTTAAAACATGTGGTCTTAGTTGGTGACGTCATCCACCCCAGAACAATGCCAGCGCGTCTACTAGGGATGCCTCAAGCCGCACTTGAGCTCGCTCCCTTTGCACACACTGCTCACGCCCTTTGACATTGACCTCCTTGGCAACCACCCCCTCAAACTCAGCCACCTTCAAAGATAATTGATTGATGTCGTCCTCGCTGAGTTGCTTGCCTGGGTGCACAGACTGCATGTGGTGAAGGAAGTGGTAGCTCCACACATGTTCGCGAGTCGTGCCAGCATCCATTGACCCCCACCCCACCCCCCTCTGCCCTGGGCATAATGTGTGGGGGATCTCTCCCCCAATAGCATATAAGGACTGGTATTTAGTAGAGGAACACCCTAGTTCCACTCCCATGTCATTCTGAGGGCTAGAAAAAAAGTGCCTGAAAAGTACCTAATTTTTTGAAAATGTCAGGTTTTCTCCTCCCCCCCCCCCCCCCCCCCCCCCCCCCCCCCCCCCCCCCCCCCCCCCCCCGCGGCCCCAAACTTTGGAGGACCAACACTTTTTTCTACTGGGCCAAATCAAGAAATAAAACCTGATTCTTCATCCTCTCTATGATATCTACAAAGTTGAGGGATGGTGTATTTTTGGTTAGAAGTTGCCCCCCCCCCCCCCTGTATTTATTTATTGTGTTTGCAGTGTTTGCAGTGCAGCGGATGACATAGATTTATATTTTTCTAAACAGGTCATAGGTCGTACTTCGTACAGCAAATTTTGCCTGAAAAATCCAGCGGCAAGATGATCTGTCGACCTGTCTAATTCAAATCATCTGCTGAATTGCTATCAGGTAGTGATTCTAGAATGTCAAGTTCCCCAAGAGTGGATTCTGTGTTTAGGAGTGTGCTTTGGCGTCAACTTTGTGTTCTGCTGATGTTCCTGTTGTTTGACAACGTTCCTTTCCTTTCCTCCCCATGCTGCTAGGCCACCTATGTTCGCCATCACTCCTCAAGGCACACCAGTATTGAAGCAGACAGAGCTAAAGAGAAACTGCAGCATGATGTTTGGGAGGCTCAGGGAGCAGTATCCCAAGGTTCAAGTTCCCGAGTTATCCAGCCTTCCATTAAAGCATTCGTTGGGACGCAATTGGTTGAGAGGCAAGCTGCACCGACTGGCGTGCACAACGTCTTGCCTCACGGTAACAAATTCTTGCCTGAAGAAAATACTTCACCCCAATATTCTCCTCAAGGAGGCTCCCCAGAGCAATCAAATTTCCGTATGGCTGGACAGGTCCGAATTGCTACTGTGAAGAACTACGAGCTCCATCCTGTGGCTGTCGGCAGTAAGCCTTCACGAACCGACTATAGTGCAGGCTTTGCCGCAGATGATGTGACCGCAGTGATGCGTCAGCAGGAGCTTGAGGATTACTATGACGAAATCTCGAAGGAAGCCAGGACTAGCATGCATAAAAATGACATCAAAGAGGCATTTGAAGTAATCACCATGCAAGACTGGGATCTTCCTTCTCGTGATCCTGATGGCGAGTTTCAGATTGGACAGTCCTATCAGATACCCCACCCAGCGGCTGCACCTCGATGCTGTAGGAGATCTATAGAATCGGGAGCCCCAAGAACAGGCCGGATTTCCACGGATGGTAATGTTGTCTCTGGTAGCTCAAACAGGAGATCTATCGAATTGGGATTGCTCAGGACTGGCCGGCCTTCCACAGATGGGGCTCTTGGTGGTAAAAGCTCAAACAGGAGATCTGGTGACCTGCCAATGATGAGGACTGGCCGGGCTTCTGCAGATGGCGGAAATGGTGGTGGCGGGATGAGGAGCAGACATTCTATAGATCAGCCAAACTCTTTCCGGAAGTCCTCGGACACTTGTGGAAGACGCTCCTGTGACGGTCCAGAGGGAGTGTCCGAAGCAGCAAGGGAGATTCGACGACGAATGAGTGCTACTGTAGAATCGGAAATACCAGCATGCATCTCTGATCTGTTGGTGTCTCATGTTATTGTCAAATCTTCTTCCCAAACGTTCTCAGTTCCCTTCACATCAGGCGTGGGTTTGACGGGACTGGTGGTGCTGCTTGGGATTCTGGCGCTTTTTGTGGTGGAGATCTTGGGGGGATAGCGAGGGTGTGAAATTGGTGTCTCAAGTTATCGTAAAATATTATTTCACGTCTGCAGCGGTTCCCAAAGGGCAAACATTCATCTTGCTGGACTAGTGCTGCTGCTTCAAATCCTCGTGCTTGTGATACTGGGATATACCACTGTTTCTTTTAGGGGCAGCTCATGGCAGCTTCCCGCCAGCTCCATTAGCCAGCCACTGGGTCAAACGCTAAGCTTGCAGATGCTTTGGAATGCCTGTCATGTCAGCTTTCAAACGCACTAGCTAGCTACAGGTTTGGCCCAAGGACAGGGAAAGGTAACAGCCTAGAAGCTGCTCCATGTAGCCCTCCCCCAAAACAGTGTGGGATACATGAAATCTTGGGATACTGGTGATGGGAACCGCACTTTTCTGCTGCTTAACCCCCACCCACCCCACTCACCCCCACCCACCCGCCCACATAAAAGTGCATCGCTCCGTGGCACATGAATGGTCCTCCGCCACACTCCCTACAGCTGCTTGCACTCTATTAAGAGGTATTATAGCTGTTAAGCGGATGATTCGAATTTGGGTCTCGTAGTTCGTGGTTTGTACCTCAACCTTTTCAGGCAAAATTCCCGTTATCAGAATTCTCGATTCTCGAGCCAAAATGTCAGAATTCTCAAGCCAAATTCTCAAGTTCTAAGTACAAACTACGAAGTACACATTTTTTTGAAAACCCAAGTCCATATCATCCACTGAATGGCTATAACACCCTATTCAGAGGTGTTAAACATGTTTTAAAGGTGTTAGGGTGATATAACACCCCAACCAGGGTACTGCATTTTTTCAAATTGGTAAGCGCTTATAGGGCACAACATCAAATTGGCCAGCGCTTTGTAGTGCAAAAAGCGCGAAAACTGCGCGCTGCGCCCACAGGGGGGTAAAAACTGCGCGACACGCATTGTAGTACCCTGACCCCATCTTTGCAGGCTTTAACACCCCTTGGGTGCTAACTAGGTGCAGAGAGCCACAAGGACTCCTCTGTCTTGAGCTCGGCTGTGTCCATGGTTTAGTAGGCAAACATGGCTGAGGCCAGCAATGTTCTTTATGTTTTTCAATCCAGGGGTAGCCAACTTGACAAAAGGGAGACCGATTAGTAGGGAACGGAAATATGATATCATATGTGTTGCTGCTTCAAATCCTCGTGCTTTTGATACTGGATACCACTGCTTCTTTTAGGGGCTACTCATGGCAGCTTCCTGCCAGCTCCATCTTCTCCAGCCTCTGGGTCAAACGCAAAGCTTGCAGATGCTTTGGAATGCCTGTCATGTCAGCTTTCATACGCACTAGCTAGAATCATGGTTGACCCAAGGACAGGGAGAGGGAGCTGCCTAGAAGCTGCTACGCGTAGTTCAGTAGGCCTACTTGGCTGAGGTCAGCAATGTTCTCTATGTTTCAGTCCAGGGGTAGCCAACTTGACATAAGGGAGACCGATGAGTAGAGAACGGAAATATCAAATATGATATCATACGATGCCGGCAGTCTGACTAGGCTACGTTACCATTTATGTACAAAATCATATGATGCAGTTTGGAAATTGAAAATTAGTACGAGCTGCCACAGGACATGAGATTGAGGCAACCCTCCTGTTTGCATGCATGTGTACATACTGGAGGATGGTAACCATGGGTTTATTTGGTTTCACGGACCCTCTTCACCTGAGCTTGGACTACCCTGCGACAGCACGGAGGGAAGTTCTCTACCCCTGTCCTGCTCTTCAGTGTTTTTCTTTTCAGCTATGAGCACCAGCTTCTAGGCAGCTCCCTGAGCCAGCCACTAGGCTAAGCCCCAACATTTTGACAGTTCTGTACTGTGGATTCTACCAGCTTCCAGACACACGAGGTTGCATTAGCTTTGGCTGAATAGCCAGTCAGGAGAGCTGCCTTGAAGCTGCTGCTTATAGCTGAAAAGAAAAGCAGTGCCCTGTCCTGCTCTCCTGTGTGTTAGTTGTCTTTTTCGAGATCCAGTGTGTTTCTTTTCGGCTACAAGCAGCAGCTTCTAGGCAGCTCCCTGACTTATCCACCAGGCTTTGCGCCAAGACTTCAACAGGTGTAGACAACTGTCAGCATCAGCGTTCAGGTGCACTAGACTGCATCATGTTTAGCTGGATGGGCAGGCAGGGGAGCTGCCTAGAAGCTGCTGCTTGTAGCTGAAAATAAAAATACTGCTGCTCTTCTGTGTGTTAGTTGTCTTTTGCGAGAACAATCTATTTCCAGCTTTCTTCGAGTCTCAAATATGTTGTGATTCTCTCGCCACCTTTTCGATGGTACACGGAAGGGCAACTCAGCTTATATTTTTAATATTTGTCTTTAGGAAACAAATCCCTACATGCTATGCAGGGTAGCTCAGGACGCTGCGTCCTCCGTCGCAGACGAAACGTCAATGGGTACGTTGCGTCATGAGACGCAACGTGGGGAGGGTCCTCTTGAACAACCCTGATACTAAGGCCCTAGGTCTCATTCATGATATTAATTCTAGCCTGATTTCTGTTTTGATTGTTGTGCTATTTCTGATGTCTCTCTCGATCCTATAATTCCTGGCCGTATGGATACCAGGCATTAGGGGAGGTGGTATGATCCAGTAAGGCTCTGTTTATATCGCGCTATATCTGTGTGACGTGGACAAGTCTTTAAACTGTCTTATCCACTTAGGATGCTCCCTGGTTTCCGTGTGTCTTGCACGGGGGGCTAGGAATTGGAAGACGATGATCAACCCATAGCTGGCTGAAAAACCATGTGACAATAAAAAAGTATATGTGTGAACTGCTGTGCTGAATGAATGGCCACCATGATATATTGTGCCACGATTCAACACCTTATCACTGTAATTGATCCATGACTACAGTAATACATGTGGACCAGAGTTGTTCAAGACGCTGCGCCCTCCGTTGTAGGCGCGGCGTCGAAGGGTTCTTGCGCCGCAGGACACAATATGGGGAGGGTCCGTTGACCAGAAGGAAGGGTCCGTTGCGTCGCAGGACGCACACTATACAATTGGTTGCATCTCAGGCAGCAGAGCTGGGGGTCCTCCTGAAGTTCCCTAATGTGGACCAATCAGATTTCACTTGGTGCTAGATTAGCGATAGCTAGACTAGAAGCATTGGGGTGCCAAACTTGAACTTGAATTTGGTTCCATAGCTCCAGCCAGCAATTTAGCTGCTCGCCGTTTGGTTTGGTGCTAGATAAGCGATAGCTATTAGATTAGCTATAGCTAGACTAGAAGCGTTGGGGTGCCAAATAGCTGAGTTCGTTTGGATACTTCCTAAGTCGTAGGTTTAGCGATGGATCCGAAACTAGAAAAAGACAAACCATTGAACACTGAACTTAAAAAAAAGCACGATATCAGTTCGAGATCCGTTCGCTAAATATCACGATATATCGTATGAGATTACATGATGAAGTACGATGCTTGTACACATATCATACGATTCGTAAGATCTGGTACAATATCGTGCTTGGTAGCCACAATCCTGACGCATAGCACTTTTGAATGCACTCATTGCACGTTATCTCTCGTGAGTAAGGACCCCTGCATATCATATTATCATATAATGTTGATCAAAGGCGAGTATGATATCATATCATATCATACAAATTGCATCATATGATTTCGTAGATACATGGTAACTTTAGCCTAGTCAGACTGCCGGCATCTCATTACATTACATTACATTACATTACATTACATTACATTACATTACATTACATTACATTACATTACATTACATTACATGTTAAAGTCTACTTGACACCGCGAGGGTGTATGAGACTCTGTGCTTTAAACAAAAAGAAAAAGCACCCACGAAGCAAAAAAAACCATTACCTCAAGGGTGTGTCGAGGACAAACAAACCAAACTCCCAACCACCGTTTTTTGTGGCGTAGGTATTAAACCCCCTAGAGCAGGACCCAGATCCCAACCATTAATAGTGGCGGAGGTAAGAAGCTTACAAATGAGAAGTCGCAAAAAAAAGGAGAATAAATTACGGTGCCACTAAGCAGTCCAGGGCTTCCTGTCTTGCTCTTCTACAAGTAGAAAGATAGTCGGCTAGGTTGCTCCAAAAAGTCTTAGTGCCATTTCCATTCATAAAGGTTCTGAATGTGGAATCGCAGAATTCCACATTCCATACGGTATATGATGACATGATATCATATAGCCATTCCCTACTCGTGAGTCATCTCGTAAAGTCTAACATCACGTTGCATGGTTTTCTGACCAATGGCTCTGGTAAAACCACAGCTTAACAACAATGTGCTTTGGTTTCTTTGATCAAGTGTGTCATCTATCTGATCCTGGAACAGTATAAGATGAACATCGTGGTTTTTTAATGTACTCACTAAGCCTGCCTATATTCGAGAAGAAAGTATCAGAACCCGATTTCCCTATTTGCGAGCAAAATGATTCCTTTACATGATTTGATATGCAATCCAGAAGGGTAAGGTCGTGATGACAAAAAATAGAAATATACCCGAGCCAAATGCCAAGGAAGGAAGGGCATAACCATAATCTAAGTCCAAGGAAGGGCATGGCCGTGATCTAAAGCCCAAGAAAGGGCATCACCATAATCAAAAGTACAAAGAAGGGCATCACCATAATCAAAAGTCCGTGAGGCAGACTCCTTTCCCCCTTAGATAGTAGGAAGCGTGTGAGGGACAAGTTCTGAAAAACCGAATGATGATGTGCGGGGCATGGTAGGGCAATTATAACTTGAGTGCATAATTGCCTGCCGCCAGTTGGGCCAGAAAGAGCTACATATAGTGTCCTATCTACAAGGTTCTCTACTAGAACCGAAGTGTGTTTGCGGTTACCTGACAGACCTGCTGTGGCTAGCACACGACTCCACTGCTTCACCAACATCTGACCTAGGCAGGTCTTAAAACTGTCAAATCCACGCAGTTGGAACCCTGGTTTCCGTGGGTATCGCACGAGGGGGGATTGGAATTGGAATTGGAAGGCGTTGAGCAGCCCAAAGTTGGTTGAAAACCCATGTGACAAATCAATACATTCACGAACAAAATCAAACTGCCTGGCAAGTAGCAGCAAACACGTAAGATACCCGCAGTCAAGTTTTTCCCACTCGCAGGAGGCACATACGAGCAACAGGCAAGGGATCATATGTATGCACCTAGACAAGTCTTCAAACTGACTATTCCAGAACCCTCCAATACCAGGACGTCCATGCTAATAGTCAGGCCGAAGTGCAAGTCATGCCGAACAATCAATCACAATAAACCAGGCCTTTTTTTACCGCTACATATAGTGATCGCTAGTTTCGACCCCGTTTTGGTAAAAATATTGCTATACAAAAGTAAAACAAAGAGGTTGCTTTCCTCTCCCCCCCCCCTAAATGGCCATAAAAGGCCATAAAAGCTATGAAAAACACTATAAAGCACTGTCCCTGGAGGAGGCCTAAAACCATAAAGCTAGAAAAAACCAGATATGAAAAAAAGCCCTGCAATAGACGTATTGACCTCTATGCCGAACAATCAATCATAATAAACGTGTTGACCTCTAATGCCAAACAATCAATCACTATAAACCTGTGGACCTCTTATGCGTGACAATCAATCACAATAAACCTGCTGGCCACTATGCCGAACAATCAATCACAATAAATGTGTTGAACTCTATGCCAAACAATCAATCACACTAAATCTGCTGGCCACTATGCCGAACAATCGATCACAATAAATGTGTTGACCTCTGGGCCGAACAATCGACTACAATAAACGTGTTGAACTCTGTAAAGCTGTGGTTTAACCACACGACCATCTGATCAGATGGCAGTGTGGTACAAGTTCTATGCAGCGTCGCAAGCGACGCTAAAAAATGGCGGGGATTGTTCACGACTAAGCGACAGGTTGGCTGACGTGTCAGGCTTCCTCTAGGTCAGACGGTCGGTCAAACGGACATATGGGTAACCCTGGGGGCTCCTGCCCCCTTGAAGAGGGGGCTCCGCTAAAAACAAACAGCTTCACATAACATTACTCCCATTTGAGGGCGCCATATATACCTTAGCTCGTTAGGTTGAATGAATTCCCTTCCATATCACACTTCCGGCGGTACGGCCGCGGTTTCTAAGGTTGGGCAGATGTAGGTCACTGCCGTATATAGACAGGAAGCAGGTTATAGGGTGCCCAACAGAGGCGGGGCACTATGCAGTTTAGTCAGATGTAGGTCACTGCTGTATATGGACATGAAGCAGCTAATAGGGTGCCCAACATAGGCTGTAGGTCACAGCGTTTATTCTTTTGACGACGCGTCGCCATTCTGTTGCCATTCCGTTGAATGCTTCGACCCCTGTACCCTTCGATATCGGGACGCGCTGCCCCTCGACCTTCGCCATGCAATAGCTACGCAACAATCCTGAAATCAGGCTTGAGTAGCTCAAGTAGGTACTCAACCTGACCTACATAAATCTGAAATAAAGAAACACTGGTAGGTCATTACTGCATATGCACAGGAAGCAACATATTCTGTTTGATGTATTCCAAAGAGAATATGAACTGTTCACAAGTTTTATATTTGTTGGTGGTTGGCCCCAGGCCAAGCAATCGGGCTGGCCCCTTGGCCCTCACACACCATATATGTAATCATGCACTGGTCACCAGTCCTTGTTTAATGTCCAGTTATCCTTCAAGGTGCCACTACAATCTAGACGAAGAGAATATGCACTGGTCACGAGGCCTTTGCATGCAATGTTTCGTTTTTAGGCTACGAGTAGCAGCTTCAGTACAGCTCCGTTCTTCCGTTCACGCCAACTCATGCGCCTGAAAGGCTGACATGACAGGCATTTCAATGCAGTATAATCTTTGGGCTTGCCCCGGTCGCTGGCTAACGGAGCTGGGTGGAAGCTGCTACGCGTAGACCAAACATGAAACTGTGCTTTGCGCTCCACAGGGTTTGGGGGGCAGCGCGTTGCACTGGGGTTGCACCAAGTTGCTCAATTTGCGACGCGTTGCACACAAAAAAACAGTGATCACGAGCCCGAGATCCCTCACTGCCTTGTCAGGGCCTTGTCACTGCCTTGTCAGGGGCTCCCTCCAGAGAGCGCGGGCAGTGAAAGGCTAAGCTCGCTGTCAGTGATAGGCTAAGGGTGAGAGGTATGTTTGTGTGATAGCACCAGAATAGTAGTGCTATAGCAGGTTTGGCCTGTTAAACTGGTCTGCCTTGTCAGGGCCCCCCTCCAAAGAGTGTGGGCAGTGAAAGGCTAAGCTCGCTGTCAGTCATAGGCGAAGCTTGCCATCAGTGATAGGCTAAGGGTGAGAGGTATGTTTGTGTGATAGCACCAGAATAGTAGTGCTATAGCAGGTTTGGCCTGTTAAACTGGTCTGCCTTGTCAGGGCCCCCCTCCAGAGCGTGTGGGCAGTGAAAGGCTAAGCTTGCTGTCAGTCATAGGCGAAGCTTGCCATCGGTGATAGGCTTAGGGTGAGAGGTATGTTTGTGTGATAGCACCAGAATAGTGATGCAATAGCAGGACTGGCCTATCAAACTGGCCTGCCTTGTCAGGCCCCCCCTCCAGAGCGTGTGGGCAGTGATAGGCTAAGCTTGCTGTCAGTCATAGGCGAAGCTTGCCATCGGTGATAGGCTTAGGGTGGGAGGTATGTTTGTGTGGTAGCACCAGAATAGTGATGCAATAGCAGGACTGGCCTATCAAACTGGCCTGCCTTGTCAGGCCCCCCCTCCAGAGCGTGTGGGCAGTGAAAAGCTAAGCTTGCTGTCAGTCATAGGCGAAGCTTGCCATCGGTGATAGGCTTAGGGTGAGAGGTATGTTTGTGTGATAGCACCAGAATAGTGATGCAATAGCAGGACTGGCCTATCAAACTGGCCTGCCTTGTCAGGCCCCCCCTCCAGAGCGTGTGGGCAGTGATAGGCTAAGCTTGCTGTCAGTCAAAGGCGAAGCTTGCCATCACTGATAGGCTAAGCCGGTCTTGCTGGTGGGATGGTATCAGAGCTCTGTGCATTATGAATCGAGTCCAGACCCTGCAAATGCGTTTGATGACGGTTGTGTGGGTCAGTTAGGGTCGTTTTTTTGAAAGGATTTTCACCACAGGAGGCGAGACCCTACAAACCAGTGCCGCTGAGGGTTCAGAAAGAATAGCGGATCAGCAAAGCCAGGTTTTTGAACTGTCTAATCTGAAGCTTGTGAGGAAGCCTTGAGGTTCGACTGTCTAATTTGAAGCACTCAGGTAATCTGAAGGTTAGATTAATCTGTACAATCTGAATCCTTGAGGTTAAACTGTATAAATGTATAATACTTGACCGTAGAAGCCTTTGAGGAAGCCTTGATGTTATTGGATAGTTTAAATTGAATAGTTTGAAGCAGGGTATGATAAGAGTCCAGCGGTAGACAAATAGGATAAAGGGGCTTGCCCAACCTCGATATCACAAGGGGCTATAACGAAAACAAGCACTGATGAACTGGCCCCCAATAAATCGTTTTGTATGTATGTATGTTACAGTCCAGGGGTAGGCCAAGTAGGCTAAAGGGACTTACCCAACCGTATAGGAAGGGCAATAAAAAGCACTGATAAACTGATCCCCAAACAATCGTTTAACCGACGGGGGCCCTGAGTTCGTGCTACAGAGATAATTTAATTCTATAATATGATTAAATCATCATCTCAGCTGGGATGATAATTTAATTGTGCGATCATTGTCGCATTTTTTTATAAATTGAATTAAGTATTTCCATCCTTCAAAGGAATCAGGATTCATGACTAGCTTCATACTGGAGTTTTTATTCACCAATTCAGGTTCGATGTTCATTTTGTCAAAAAAGATTTTTCTATCCTCAGCGTATAATGGACATTCTAATATGAAATGCATTTCATCTTCGACTACTCTTCTACCGTCAACCACCATATCGCAGCACCTGCAAATTCTACCAGAACGAGAGGTACTCCTTTCTGATTCGACATTTAAGTTGTGGGCTTGAAGACATAGTTTTGCTATGCATTTAATATCATCCCTATTGTTTTACAAACGGAGGCCCTGCGTTCATGCTACATATAATTTGACTTCAAGATTCTCACCATGTTGTAGGGCTCTGTAGCACTCACCCCTACGATGCTGGCCATGTCGTTCACTTTCCACGCTATCTGCATGGTTGGACAGTTGGGGGTGGGGGGGTGGGGGGGGGTGGGGGGGGAACGGGGTGAGGAGAAGAATAGGGGGAGATGGACGGGGGGATGATGGGGGGATACGGATAAGGGGGGGATAATGGGAGGATATGGATATGGTGGGGGGCGGTGGGGGGGGTGGGGGTGGGGGGGGGGGGGATGGGGGGATATGGATATGGCCAGGGCATGAAGCGGCCAGCATTCCGGCAAGCAACTCAATTTGCTCCTTGCCTGAAGATTTGTAACTGGGGATGGGCAATGCCAGGTCAGAGGCAGGGGGTTCGTTACGGTGCTACTTGTAGCATAAGTGCTAAATTATGCATCTTGGTGTATTGAGGGTGCTACGTTACAGCCATTTTGAGGTTTCTAAAAAAAGCTGCTGGGAGAAAAGCTGCTAGGAGATGAAGCTGCTATGAGATGGAAAGCTGCACGTAGAAGAATCTAGGGGAGCTGCTAGAATACCTGCAAGGAGAAAAAGCTGCAATGAGAAGAATAGCTGCAAGGAGAAAAGCTGCGAGGACAAGAAGCTATGGGAGCTGCTAGAGGAGAAAAAGCTGCGAGGAGATGAAAAGCTGCAAGGAGAAGAAGCTAGGAGAGCTGCTGAAAAAGCTGCTAGGAGCAGAAAAGCTGCGAGGAGAAAAAGCTGTGAGGAGATGAAAAGCTGCAAGGAGAAGAAGCTAGGAGAGCTGCTAGGAAAGCTGCTAGGAAAAGAAAAGCTGCTAGAAGAAAAAGCTGCGAGGAGATGAAAATATGCAAGGAGAAGAAGCTAGGAGAGCTGCTAAAAAAGCTGCTAGGAGCGGAAAAGCTGCTAGGAGAAAAAGCCGTAAGGAAATGAAAAGCTGCAAGGAGCTAGGAGAGCTACTAGGAGAAAAGCTGCTAGGAGCATCATGGTGCTACGTGAAGGCACTAGCTCATTTCCTCAGACGAAACCCTGGTCAGAGGGATGGCCTGGGAAATGGGTTGCAACTAGGATACCAGTATCAGCCTGCGCAGAGGATATGCTGAGTACTTAAGATAGGCAGGCTAGATTTGACCCAAGACTTGCCCCCACCATCGTAGGGATACAGGAAATATACCTTCTATAGTCTCTTTCCAAGGACGCTCACTTTTACCTAACTCACTTTTTAAAAGTATCACCAACAGAATTTCAGTTTACTCATTACCCGCGAAGAAAAAAATTGATATTATCGCCACAGTGGTACGATTTACCGTCCGATATAGTTTGGTGCAGGGCGATAAAGACGACAATGATAGGGAGTTGGCCTAGATCTCCTGTGTGTGCTTGCATCTAATACCCCATCGACAACTCTAGCATGAAGTGAAATGGCAGCATGCTCGCCAGTCGAGGCAAGTCAACATTGATTACGGTAACTCGTCGAGTCCGTATCTCTTGCCCGATTAAACAGCAACAATCAAGGTTTTCTGGCCTTGTTTCTTAGGTGTGTAAATAATCTTACATTTGTTGAACTTGTAACAAATTTCAAAAATATCAAAAATCGTCGTTGGATCATATAACGGGGCAACGCTATTAAACAGCAACAATATGATATATTCGCGTCAGCATCGAGCCTCTGGTAAGCCAAAGTCGCATGAGGGAGCCCTCGGTTCTACCCCTCGACAACTCAAGCAAGACGATCCCGTATGTCGTCCCCAAATATGATTTCTTCTCATCGGCGTCAAGCGTCGAGAAGCTGCAGTGTTGGAGGCCATGGGATGGTGAATGCAGAGGGCAACTGGTAGCATGGGTCCAAGTCATAGCCTATTTTTGGCGCCCCCAGATTTTTTGGAGCCCCCAGATTCACCCCGTTGTCCAAGTCATAGCTTATTTTTTGGAGCCCCCAGATTCACCCCGTTGTCCGATGTCCGTCTGTGTGACCGACCGAAAAAATGGAGCCTGACACGTCAGCCAACTGTCTCTGGCTTTGGTCAGCTCCATCGTTGCCACATGTCGTTCCGTTGCCAACACACTCCGCCAATATTTGGCAAAGCCTCCTCTTCAAGGGGGCGGGAGCCCCCAAGGTTACCCCGTTGTCCGTTTGACCGCCCCCCGAAAAATTGAAGCCTGACACGTCAGCCAACTGTCTCATTACTAACTGGCTTCGGTAAGCTCCATGCCGTTGCCACCTTTCGTTCCGTTGCCAACACACTCTGCCGATTTCCCGCGTCGCTTGAGACGCTGCATAGGACTTGCCGGGCTAGTTTGACATCGGTGGGCCTGGCTACCTGACCGTCACTGAAGGCGGTGATAGTGGTAGAATATCGTACTTGACATTCCTACCTGTAATCCTATACATCTCCCATACACATATCTATGCATATCCCTAACATATCCCCATGCACCTCCCAAGTATATCGGAGGGATATGCAAGCAAAACGATGTCACGGCTTTTTTGGCAGAGCCCCCCCTTTTTTTTTCCAAGGGGGCAAGAGCCCCCAGGGATACCCCGTTGTCCGTCTGTGCCACCGACTGACCGACCGACCGACCGAAAATTGAAGCCTGACACGTAAGCCAACTCTCATAACTAACTGGCTTCAGTCAGCTCCAGTCCGTTGCCACCCCGCTTCGCCAATTTTCTACGTTGCTTGCGGCGCTGTTCATCCATATTAAGGCAAATCTCGGAAATGATTGTACTGATGATAGCCTCCACGCTGTCAACAAATTATACTCCACCCACCTTGCATGGGAGGTCTGGCAACTCTACCCAAACTGACATGAGCAACTCGTTCTTCTTTGTCAACCGGCTGCCCTTGCCCTCGATAGCCGTCTCGGGAAACCTGCAGAGGGTATCCATAACATGATGGTTCAGTCTTGATTAGTGAATTGATATCTGGTTAATGACCTGGACAAGTCATTCAACTGCCCGATTCGCATAGTAGTATGCCCCCTGGTTTCCGTGGCTATCATCCTGGTGCTGGTGCTGGTTATCCTTGTCCTGGTTATATTATCCTGGTGCTGGTTATTATCATGGTGCCCTACTGGACTCCAAATATTATTTATTAAATTTGATTTATTTTTATTATTGTGTTGATCTACTGTTATATTTGATAATATATACGGATATATATTATGTTGATCTACTATTATATATACATGCATTTTTTATGATTGTTGAGGACTCACTTCCTCTCCAAGAAGGCCTCAGTTGAGACATGGACCATATTGACCACCTCCTCACTGCCTTTAAAGCGAAAGCTCCCAATGCTGTGGGAGTACACGTTTGTGCGCTGGAAATTGAGTGGTGAGGGTAGACAGGGCATGAAGGGGCTCCCCTCCTGGATAAAGGGAGGGGACCTTGCCCCTGTATCATACATCCTGTTCAGGATGCTGGTCAGCGGCGGCCAATGCCCAGGAGTCTGGCCGGTGGTGCGTCGAGAGAATAAACAGGTCATCACTGCTGGCTTGATCTCTCCACCTAGGCCAGATTCAGAGAGATGCGACAGCCTGTGCGGCGGGCTTGATGGTGCGATCAAATTCCCCGAGGATAATCGCCCTTTGGGAAGGCATTGCGGCCGTGTCCCACGGCTCTAGTTTGCAGAGTCCCGCTCCTCAAGAGTGGATGAACACGGGGGCATTAGGTGTAGTACCTCGTAGCTTGCAGGTAGACAAGCACTGGCCGTGCGGCTAAGATGTTGATTATAAGAGGCACCTTCATCAGCACGAGGCCTCACGCCGAGGATTTGGTCTGCCGAGTGTTGCACCAAGCCTATGCTTCTCTCTAGTGAGCTGACACGAGTGCCTAAGTCCGTAGAGATCTGTCCCAACCTTGCCCCGTCCTGCCCTGCAGAGATGCAGCGACCAGGCTGCTGTGGCACTAAGCTCTCACTTATCACCGTATAGCTCGTACGACTCAAGTCAGAAGAGGTAAGTCCGGAACTTGGCGTCAACTTGGAAATTTTGGATGTATCAGCATCACTTGTCACATGGCCCTGTTCTTGGTCCATCCCTGGTAGGCTCAGTAGCTTTTGGTTCCTGCTTGCGATTTCAGAGTCCTCCACACCCCGCTCGTGAGTGAGGCCACCAATCGATGCACGTTCCCTGGGGGAGAGGGTTGGTGCCATTGACAAGCTGAAGGAGGCAGGGCGCTCAATGTCTAGGCCTGGATCCTCGGACATAGCTTCAGTGGTGGGGGATACCTCACGGTTCTTGTTTGCAGTGTCACGGTCCTCTGCACCCTGCCCGAGAGCAAGACTGCCCATGACCGAGGTCACGGTTGACAAGCTGAAGGAGGTAGAGCGCTTAGTGTCTAGGCCTGGATCCTCGGACATAGCTTCAGCGGTGGGGGATACCACACGGTTTTGGTTTGCGGTGTCACGGTCCTCTGCACCCTGCCCGAGAGCAAGGCCGTCCATGAGCGAGGGCGCAGTTGAACAGCTAGTGAGGGAAGAGTGCTTAATGTCTGGGCCTGGATCCTCGGACATAGCTTCAGTGGCGGGGGACCCCCTCCCAAGCTCCAGCGGTGGGAGATCTCGCACAGGGGAAATCTTCCCCACAGGGGATATCTCACTGTTGGATATCTCTCTCACGGGGAATAACTCTCCAACCTGGAATATCCCTCTTGTAGGAGCAGGGACTCCTAGTGGGTCTCCACCTTCATCCGTCTTGACCAGACTCTCATACCTATCGGCATCTCCTACGTCAGCGGAGATCTTGGACCTCGGATCTGCAGAGGACATCTTGTCTGCCACAGAGGATGATGGCTTTGTCTCTACCGATACTGTCCTAGAGGCTCCAGAGGGGTACTCCTCAACCTTGGCCAGCTGATTGGTGGTTGGCAAGTGCGACTACAACAAGGAAGTCAAAACAAAATGTAAATAAGAAGAGTGCAACCCTCACCGGTCCCAATGAATGGTCCCATACAATATATCATAGATGAAAACAATAACTAAGGACTTGAAACACCAATTACCAAATAAATCATCAAGATCATTCTAAACTATCTATAGAGATACCGGGAGGGGAGAATTGCAAGAACAATATGTCCTGGTCCCTCAGCAAATCACTACAATTCAATGAAAATCAAGGTAAAAGCCGGGAAGCGTGCTGTACTTTTCGACGTACACTACTCATACTTTTGGACATACGTATGAGTATACTTTTCGAGAAAAAACAATTTATGAATATACGTATGAATACATGAATGTATGATCATACGTTCAAATGTCGGCCCAACCCTAGTCCTGGTCCTTCAGAAAATCATACTACTCAAGTACTCAGCTCATATCTTCATCAATTTATTAAAAAGTGCTATGAGAATCGCAAAAATAATTTATTACTGAAGCACGAACCCAGGGCCTCAGTCAGTAAAACGATTGTTTGGGGTTCAGCTCATCAGTGCTGGTTATGTTTAGCCCCTCCTGATAGCATAGCTGGGCAAGTCCCTTTAGCCTATTTGGCTACCCCTGGACTGTAACAACACACATACGTAACATACATACAAGAGCATTCATGGTTATCAAGGCCTGTGGGGACTTGGAATGCAGTGAGCGGCCCAAAGTTGGCTGAAAAACAAAGTAACAATTCAATTCAAACCCAGGGGGGGACTTGAAATTGGAAGACGGTGAGCAGCCCATAGTTCGCTGAAAACAATGTAACTATCAAATTCAAGACGGCAGCAAGAACAAGCAGACAAGGCGCACAAACGACACTCAATCATGTGGAGAGTTCACAGGGCAGACAAGGATCCAAATTTTGAATTTCATGTGTGGTGTAGCGTGGTGCTGTCGTGTAGAACATGTTACGTTTGGTGGGTGAAAAAATAAGTTACGTTTTGTGGGTGAAAAACAGGTTACGTTTTGTGGGTGAAAAACAGGTTACATTTTGTTGGTGAAAAACAGGTTACGTTTTGTGGGTGAAAAACAGGTTACATTTTGTGGGTGAAAAACAGGTTACGTTTTGTGTGTGACAAACAGGTTACGTTTTTTGAGTGAAAACGGGTTCCATTTTGAGGGTGAAAAACAGGCTACATTTTGTGGGTCAAAAACAGGTTACGTTGTGGGTATTACCTGGCTGACCTGCAGCTTGAGTGCGTTCAGTGCCTTCTTAGCCGTCTGCTCCTCACACACAATCTGTCCCCCATGTGCTGCGGCGTCCATGTAGCGAGCGGCTTGGTTGATGTGGGGACCATGGTAGTCAGCCCTCCCCATGTGGTCGGGCTGGATGCATCGAGGGACTCCCTCACACAAGCCCATCTTCATCCTGCAATATATGAGTAGGGACCGGCATATCATATGAAGTTGACCAAAGGTCATTATAATATCATTTGATGTTGACCACAGGTCAGTATGATATCATATGCTATTGTATATACATGGTAACTTTAGCCTTGTCAGACTGCCAGCACCATATGATATCATATGATGACATGATATCATATGATTAGGGTTGGGCCGACGTATGAACGTTTACTCATACGTTTATAAGCTCATACATATATATACGCCGTATATTGTTTCTCGAAACGTATGAGTATAACAGTATAAAAACGATGAGTTGTACTTCGAAAAGTTCCCAGCCTTAACTTTCTTGGTTTTCATTCAATTTATCATTTAGATAGCCCATCGGAAAGCTGTTGACCTCCTCTATCACAGTATGCAATGTAATTAATCTTTCACGCATACCATTTTGTTTAATGTGGCCTACAGACTCCCACGTGGGCTTGAAGGATTGATGGTGCAAGCCTAGTGAAATGTGAAGACAATATTGGACAATATTGGACAATATTGCAATATAGTTGTATACTTATATTATTATAACCTGTACCTGACTCACAGAGCTGCCTAGAAGCTGCTGCACACTTGGTCTAAAACCTGTACCTGACTCTCAGAGCTACCTAGAAGCTGCTGCACACTTGGTCTGAAACCTGTAGCTGACTCACAGAGCGCCTAGAAGCTGCAGCATACTTGGTCTGAAACCAGTAGCTGACTTAAGGAGCTGCGGATAGATAATGATGTGAACATGGAGAATATTAATATTCTATTGGCATCGAATGGATCCCTTAGACTGGCACTGCGCTTCCTAGTCGACGCGCTGTCTGGCCGTGATTTCTTTTTCTGAAATTTGGATAGCCTAAAATGGTCAGAATATTTTGTTGAGAGTTGATATGTGAAGCCATTGAAATTAGCAATGCGGCAATACCTTTAAACCCATGTGCAAGTCTTTTCCCAAGAAGTGCAATAATTACTCATACGTTTTTATACGTTTATATGCATACGTTTATACGTTCATACGTTTATACGGCACATACAAATGAAAATATAAGTTTGCTTCCCAACCCTACATATGATATCATTGTTTCGTTCCCTATGTATCATGCAAAGGGTTGTGAAGGACAACATCACATAGATATATCGTAACAGTATACCCTGGAGTATATCGTACAATATTGTTCGATACATCAATATAGCGTACAATGTATGTGTTTGAAATATCGCCCGGAAAAAAAAGAAAAAAAGAAAATTTGAACATCCAAGAATTGCCACAGCATGACCTCTAAGGACGTGCCCAATGGGTATTAAGGGAGCTGCCTCGTAAGTATGCGATGGACGGGCTTACATCACACCTAGAGTCCAGTTACCATGCCGGTCGACGACCCTCCAGGTGGGCCCAGATGACCTCGTTGAGGTTCGAACCAGAGACCTGATAGGACCCCTCATCTGCTTCGTCCGGCCCGGGATCGCTCTACGATAGAGCCATCCCGTTCCGGACGGGGATAAATATCGCCCGATAATATTGGGGACCAGTGCGATATTGACATCCCTAAACATATGATGCACCAGGCCGTGAACGCAGATTCACTTCAAGCCATTGGTTCCACTCCTCCTCATGCCCTGCCGCTCTCTATCGCAACTTACTCCCCGCCTTACCTTCTGCATATGACCTGAACAAGCCTTTGATGTACCTATTCCCCTTAGTATGCTCCCTGGTTCCTGTGGGTATTGCATGGCAGGACTTGATATTGGAAGACGGTGAGCAGCCGCAAAGTTGGCTGAAAAAACATGTCCAATCTAATTACCTTCATATATCCCCCCTTATCATTGGCCTACCTCCAACCCCAACCCCTGCATCCTCTTCCTCAACACACCTCACCATTCCCTGTCCCACACCCCATATCCTATCCTCTCTTGCCTCTGAGTTCAGCTTTTCTCACCACCCCCGCCCCTTTCTCCACTCGTACCTTGCCCACCCCTGAAGAGGATGTGCTGACCCTATTTGCCCCCCTTGCTCTTGAGTTAATTTAATATCACCACCCCTCCCCCCTGTCCTCTGCTCTTACCTTGGCCCCCTAAAGAGGATGTGCTGCCCCTGTTCGTCCGTGCTACCGGAAGGCACATCAGAAGCTTATTTATGGCATCATTATTCTTACCATGCCACGGGTACAATTTAATCTTGTCAAGCTGGGTTAATTTGATACTACTACCCCTGTCCTCCTCTCTTACCTCGGCCCCCTGAAGAGGAGGTTTTGGCCATCTTCATCCCTCTCCTCCTTCCAGTGGTTGAGTGCAGAGGCAGGCCAGTCAGCGGACATTAAGTACTCTTGCGTAATCAAGCACCATGCCAAAGCAGACTGTCAATATAGGAGTGGGGGGAGTGTTAGTGCTCAAGAATGATGGGGTATTATACAGTGTTTCTTTTTTCGATGACGCGTTGCCATTTCGTCGCCATTCCGTTGAATACTACACCCCCCAGACCCCTCGATATCGGAACGCGCTGCCCCCCGACCCCCCAGGCTCCGAGCTTTGCGCTCCGCCATACGATGGCTACGCAACTATCCTGAAAACAGGGTTGAGTAGCCCAAGTAGGTACTCAACCTGGACTACCGAAATCTGAAATAAAAAACACTGGTATTATATACAACTATACTGTTATTACAATTAAACTATATACGAGTCTCTGCGAGACTGAATAGATATATTTATGCCTAAACTGGGCCAACCGTATTACCTGGGTGGGGGTGGGTGCCTTGGGTGGGTGGGTGGGCTGCATAACTTATCTATAAAGATATTATAGCAATTATGGGCATCAAGCTTTCTAGGTGGAATGAGGGAGAGAGTCGTAATGGTATGGATATAATGGATATACATAAAAAGACGCACTTCGCGATGCCGTCATCACAAACCAAAGGTGGCGTTGCGTCAGGTGACCATCCCAAGCCGGAAAAATGAATCCCCAGTTTCGTCTTTCCGCTTCAATCTTCCACTCCTCCGCGTCAAAATTCCTCTTGCGCACCATCGCCCTTTCCGCCCTGTCCTCTCTGTCCTGCGGTACCCTGCCCTGCCCTTCGCATGTCGCAATTCGCAATCCGGATCTGTCAACGATGACAGGCGTACAGCCATCGCTGCTATACCTGAGGAGGAACGCCTGGCTGCTAATCAGGCCACACAGGAAGCCTATGCTGCTATGCCTGTGGAGGAACGTCTGGCTTCCAATCAAGCTGCATGTGAAGCCAATGCTGCCATACCTGAGGAGGAGCGCAAGGCTGCCAATCAGTCAACGATGAGGGCTGAGCGTTCGCGCCCTTGCAACGCTCATCCCAGGTCTGCAACCTCTTTCTATTGCATCGTGAGGCATGTCAGCACACATTGTGCCATAGCGAGCGCGCGTTGACTGAAGTAACCAATTCATGCTCCTAAGTGAAGTTCAAGTTGACTGGATCGTTTCCGTCACCCCCCCAGGTTCTGTAAATGCGCTCGAAGTCGGGTATGAGCCTTGCAGCTGCGCGAGTCCGGTTTTCTCAACAGGGAGGCCGTGGGGAGAGGTAGGGGCTCATGTGTGTGTTTTGTTGGTGCTGGGGGGAAGGAAAATGGGACGAGACGGGGAAATGGAGGGGCATTAGGGGGGGGGGGGGGGGGGGGGGGGGGGGGGAGGGAAGAAGGTGGGATAGGGGGGAGGGACTGCGTAAGGACAGGGGGAGATGGAGGGAGGATGTAAGTGTACATGTTAATTAATGGGTGCAGCAGGCAATCAAGAGGTAGATGGGGGGGGGGGGGGTAGGGAGGGGATCGACCGAGGGTGTTTGTGTGTGTGTGTGTGGGGGGGGGGTCATGTGATAATTCATGTTTTGGGGTGTTTGATGGGTAAGTGGTTGGTGGTGGTGGTGTGGGGGGGGTTGGGGTGTGTGTGTGGGGGGGGGGGTTATCGATTTTTACTGGGTACATCCTGACAGGTTTGGCCAACGGCCAGATGGGCAACGTACTAGTAATATACATGGATGTAATTGATGTATACATGGATATAGATAGAATGTGGGAAAAAGTGGTGCAGGCAGAAAGTCCACCAAGTCTAGTGATATCAATATTGTACTGGTCCCCATGAGTTTCGGGCGATATATATATATATATATATATATATATATATATATATATATATATATTACATTACATTACATGTTAAAGTCTACTTGACACCGCGAGGGCGTATGAGACTCTGTGCTTTAAACAAAAAGAAAAAGCACCCACAACGCAAAAAAACCCATTACATCAGGGGTGTGTCGAGGACAAACAAACCAAACTCCCAACCACCGTTTTTGGTAGCGTAGGTATTAAACCCCCTAGAGCAGGACCCAGATCTCAACCACTTACAGTGGCGGAGGTAAGAAGCTAACAAATGAGAAGTCACAAGACGAAAAAAAGGGATAATAAATTACGGTGCCACTAAGCAGTCCAGGGCTTCCTGTCTTGCTCTTCTACAAGTAGAAAGATAGTCGGCTAGGTTGCTCCAAAAAGACTTAGTGCCATTCCCATTCATAAAGGTTCTGAATGTGGAATCGCAGAATTCCACATTCCATACGGTTAAGTCGGTATCCTCATGGACATGCCTATAAATATCTGTAAACAGCTTCTGGTAGCAAAGGCGAATATCATTATAAAAATTATAAAACCTAAAAACTATAACTAAAACATAAAAAAGATAAACTACTCCCCCTACCTCCTTGCCGCGCTCCCCCCTTCTGCTCTTTATCTCACGATTAACCACTCCTACTACCTCCTACAGCCTTGCCCTAATCACAAAACGCCGCAAACGATGCCGCCCTATCCTACACACGAAACCCTACACTCCAAAACGAATACTTTCGACTGCCACATAACCACACCTACCTTACGCCCCCTTCTCCGCCGCGGAATCCCACGTAAAAATAAATCGCCCCCTCTCCCGAGCCCCCCCCCTGTACCCCCAATGAAATGCGCTCCCCCATCCCACCCACAGATAGGCTACCAGCCCCCCCTAACCGTCAACTTCACCCTCCCAACAATCCCTCCGGTCTCTCCCACAGCTCCTCCACTCCCCCTGATCTCTACGTACTCTTGCCCCCCCTGACTCCACCGCCCAGGCACCCATCCTCCCCCCATCCTCAACTCCTCCCCCTTCATCCTCAGGTTTTTGAAACCCACACATTTGACAGTGTCTCATTGAGCGAGGAATGTGTGCTCTATCCACCACCCTCATTCTTTCTGTGTTCAGCCAATGGGAACCCATTCTAAACTGTGCTATAGAACGAATCTGATCCTGCTTATGTAAGGCGGATGTAAAGGGAATCAAGCCATTATCGTCATTGCTGTTGGCTGCGAACCATTTTTGGTATCGGAGGCGTTTAAAGCCAACCCTTCTCTCATCAGGGATGTCTCTAACTGCATTGGTGTCACTTGGGTACTTAAACCTCCATGACTAAAAAACTTCAGACATAATACCTTCGACATCAACAGCCTCCAAAATGTTGAGGTTTTTACTGGATCCTAGCTTATATATATATCCTAGCTTATATATATACTAGTACGGTAGCCCGTGTGGCCTGTGGCCACACCAACACTCACCCCGCACTCTCAGACGCACACCTCTTCTCTCTACCTTTTCCCCTTCTACTTAAGCTGTGGCCTACCCCCTGTCATACACGTATTCCATCATCCCCCCCCCCCACACACACACACACCCACCCACCCACACATACAGACCCACAGCATCCTCCACTTCCCCCGGCCTCTTCCTACCCAATCCACACACACTCTGTTTCTCTCACCTTCGCCCCCAAAAGCCTCCCTTCCCACAACCACCAACACGCACACACACTCTCCTCCTCCCTACCTCATACCCTTCACTCCGGCTGCGGGATTTAATCTTGCAGAGAGAGGGGAAAGTGCAGACCAACAACTTGGGAACGCTCACATCCCGATCGCCCCGAGAACACCGGACCAGTGCAATTCCAAAGCTACAAACTTGCAGTTTCATCTTATCGTGCAGTGCCCCAGTTGATACTCGGTCAACTCTTGGAACAGCACAAATCGTATGTTACGATATTCGATACAAAGAAAAGAGCTTTCAGATAAGGGATGAGAGGTGCAAGCGCGAGAGTGTGCAGAGGGACGGAATGGCCGTGGCGATCTGAACAAAGTCGAATTAATCGCAACAACCAGCCAACAATGAGGAAGGCGATGCGATGGCATGGCGAAAGTGCGCATGCGTGAGATGAACAGTGGCAGCGCTCGCAGGCGGAGAAAAAAGCATGACGATCTGAAGGTCTGGCTTGATTATGAGTCTGGCGGAACTCCTGAGATTGGAAAGCAAAGTCTTCACGCCTGGCTTGGTTAAGAGCAGCTTAGCAGCTTCGCGTTCATCCTGAGGCATGGGATCGCGTTGTTCACGTCCGGCTTGATTATGAGCCTGGCGTAACTCCTGGGGTCGGGCAGCGTGGGCATCACGTCGACTCTTGTTGGCTCTTCCCGCTCTGTCCAGTTCTTCCTTGCTCATGCAAGCTCGCTTTGAGCGCTGGCTGGCGGTGTTGCGGGCCCTCCTGTCCATTAGGACCGTTGGCATGCATCATGGTCGCATGCCCCGTGAAGAAGCAATGAACTGAAACGATTTTTCTGAGCGCCATACAAAGCGAGGGTCACCAGGTGACCTCCGAGGAGAGGATCTTCAGGATCTAAATTGCTTGCAGTCATAGTATGGGAGGCAAAGCAAATGTGGCGATGAAATGAGCGCGCGCGCTTAGCTTTGCGCATCAGCAGTTTCGGTATTTGAAAATTTCGCTGGCAGGGGTGTTGCGAGCTGGGTTTGACGGAAAGTCGGTTGCCAGTCGGTTACACTTCGCACGCCCATGGCACGTGGGTACGCGATGATGACACAACCACGACCACGACCATGATTTCTTTATATATATATATATATATATATATATATATATATATATATATATATATACAGAGACCGGCATATCATATGATGTTGTCCAAAGGCGAGTACATAAATGGTAACTTTGGCCTAGGCAGACTGCCAGCATCTATAGATATCATATGATGACATGATATCAGATGATATCATTACGCCGTTCCCTATATATAAACGATATCATACTTGATAATCGTAAGTAAATTGCCACGTGTAATGACTTCTCCAGCTGTTCAGAGTCGTGATGGAGCCCACAAAGCGTAAAGAGGGTGGGGAGGGGCATTCTAAACGGCAAAACAGCAACAGATTCATTCTTTCCACTGTTTTTCTTTTCGCCTACTAGCAGCAGCTTCTAGGCAGATCCCTGATCCAGCCACTAAGCTAAGCCTCAAAAATTCAGCAGCGTTAGAAAGCTGATTACTTCAGCTTCAAGGTGCACTAGGTTGCTTAAGGTTTGGCTGATTAGCCAGCCAGGGGAGCTGCCTAGAAGCTGCTGCTTGTCGCCAAAAAGAAAAACAGTGGTTCATTCACAAAGAGATGCCCTCCTGCCCAACCCCCAAACAAACCTTCACACTAGAATCCCCACTACAACTCTCAGGCCCAGCCAGCATAATAACCAGACACTCGTTTTCTCGCCAGACTCACCCGACCTAATAACCAGGCACTTCATTTCACGCCTAATGACTAGACCCTATTAAAACTTACAATCAGGCACTCCATTTCAAGCCGCATAACCAGACCTTATTACGCTTTATAGCCAGGACTCACTTTCACACCTCATGACCAGATACTTTCACGCCTTATTACCAGGCACTCACTTGCATGCTTTATTAGCAGACCCACCCAGCCTTATAATCAGGCACTTCAGTCTACGCCTTATCACCAGATGCTGTCACGCCAAATGATCAGACCCTATCACGCCTTATAAGCACCCACTTGCACGCCTTATACACACTCACTTGCACACCTCATAAGCACGCACTTGCAAGCCTAATAAGCACCCACTTGCACGCCTTATAACCAGGCACTCACTTTCACGCTTGAGAATGCCACCATGTACTTCAGCTCGCCATCTTGAAGGCGGCACAAGAAGCCGTCAGGAAACTGGGCATGAGAGGAAAGGAGGGGTGAGGCAGAAGGCGAAAGGAGGGGATAGTGCATGAAGTGACAGATGTTGTGGTGGGGACAGGAGGTATACCAGGTGACAGCAGGTCTTCAAGTTGTTTATGCTGTCCATGTTGTTGCTGATGTTGACGCTTATGGTGTCAATGTTATTGATGTTGTTGATGTTGTTGCTGACGGTGTCGATGTTGTTACTGCCGGTGTTGATGTTTTAAAGGTTGTTGTTGATGATTACATTATCCTGGTGCTCTACTGGGCCCCAAATGTGCGAAGTACAGGGAATGCTTGAGGTGAGAAGATGGCAGACATGACCAGGCAGTTGTGTGAGCCTATGGAGCACTGTGATGGGGGCACATGAGGGCGCTTCAGGACAACATATGATATCAAGCATGAAAGTTGCAGGCATTGGGTCATTAGATTGTGTCAGTTGCAGGCATTGGGTCATTAGATGGTGTCATACTGCTACTATTACTGCCGAAGATGGCGAGCAGCCAAGTTCAAGGGTTTAGAATATAGGGTTGAACCTATGCAACCAAGTTCAAATTGAAACCTACATTACATATGGAATTTTCAAGTTGAAACCTGCATATTGAAACGTAGAATACAGAACAGAGGAGCAGACTTGGTGGAGGGGCGCATTACCCCCCCAGTGAGTCGCATTGAAGAGCCGGGCTCCTTCCACCGAGCAGAAGACCATGGTCATGGGAGGCAGCTGATCTGCGCTTCCTTGCTCAGGCGGCAAGATAGCAGGCTTAGCACCTGCATTGGTGTGGTGTGGTGTGTGGTGTATAACATGTTACGTTTTGTGGGTGAAAAAAAGGCTTAGCACCTGCATTGGATCAAGTACACATTGATAAGAATGCTAATTTTTGATTGTTTTGATGATTGGTGCACTAATAGTTAGGAAGAAAAAAAGCAACAACAACAAAAACACGTTGCTTCCGATTATATCCCAAATCTCTTGATGATGATGATCATGATGATGATGATGATGATGATAATGATGATGATGATGAGAATGACTGCATGTTTCCTGGAAATATTTGGAATGCCCTAGACGTCAAGCAGCCAAATTGCTGGCTGGAGCCATATAACCAAGTTCAAGTTAGCTCCTGCAAGGCAGGGTAAAAACGCGCTCATACACAGGGCTGTGCATGGGCTGTGGAGGGCTGTGCAACGGGCAGACAGGGTGGTGCAGGTGGTTGATCTAAACGTAGTAGTGGAGCTGCCATCAATAGCAGCAACCTTGATAGCTTTGGTTGGTGGTATCGCACGGGGGGGACTTGGCATTGGAAGACGGTGAGCAGCCCAGAGTTGGCTGAAAAACCATGCAACAGTCAAATCCAATCAAAGCTTTCAGACAACAAACCTGGTGCGGTAAGGTAGGGCGGGTCAACACATATCCATTCGGCAGGAAGCCGTGGTCGATCACAGAAGGTGTTGAGTCGGTTGATAAATGCCAAATGCAGAAGCTGGTAGACTCGTATCCGATCTGGTGTCCCCTCCGCCCCGCCCTGCAATTTCTGGCGAGAACGCTCTGATTTGCTCTGGAGGAGAAAGAAGCACAAAGTCAGGAAAGAAAAGTGGCCATTGCCATTGAAAGCCTTACAAATAGTAGTTAAAAGCTGTGATAAGGGTAAAAATGAAGAAGTATGAAGTTAGGAACGAAAAACGGCCATTGCCATTGAAAGCCATACAAAGAGTAGTCATAAGGGTAAAAATGAAAAAGCCCAAAGGTAGGGGCTCATGGACTACCTTGTGAGTGGAATTCATCAATGTACTTCTTAGGTGTGACCCGGGAGCTCCCACCGAGCCACCAGGTGTGGAGGTCCAGACTGACATGTACACAGGTGGGATAGACATAAACATAGGGAACGGCAACTTATATTAGTGTTTCAAAAACTAAAAGTAACTAATATTATTGTAGTGTCACAATTATATTAGTTTTTCAAATTAATTCAGAATTCTGGTGAGACGTCACGCCAGTCTAATATGAACTAACATTCACTTATATTATTAATTCAATTATATTAACTAACTTAGCCGTTCCCTACATATACACAGGTGGGATAGATATGGAGGAGAAAGAAGCACAAAGTTAGAAACGAAAAGTGGACATTGCCATTGAAAGCCTTAAAAAAGTGGTTATAAGAGTAATAAAGAGAATTTCAAAGAACTATTTCAAAGCTAAGTGAAAAGTGGCACTTATGTACAGGCAGCTATGCAAACGTTACGTGACATATCACCTTGTAGCCTTTGGCTTGTGCCCCCCAATGAGTTTCATGTACAATCATGCTGGGGCCCAACCATGCGTATCCCTCGAGTATACCAATTCAGCAGATGATAAGGGTAACAAAATCGTACTTAGTACCTCTACTTTTCTAGGCCCAAGTGACGACAATTTCTCTAGGACTCTCAAACTTTATGTGCTTTCAGGCCCACTATGAGGTACAAACTACGACTTATGACCTGTTTCGATAAATTGACCCCCACGTGGTCCGCTGAATGTATATATGAGTTTTTGATTTGTAAATCCAGTGCTAGTAAATCTTGCTTTACAATTGACGAGTTCAACTTATGATATCATGATTGCACAGTGACAATATAAAATGACAATACGGTGACAATATACGGGGTGGAAATTTTGGGGCGACGTCTACAATAGTGGTCATTTCTGAATTGTTTTGGCCACAACAACAGTTTACACTCATTATGACGACAAAAGTGTCAGGTGACTGTAGTTTCCATGAGACAGGGCTTGGTGGTGAAGTGAGGTGTGGTCAAGGACAAAGACTTCGTTGCCAAAATCTACATATAGCTTATTTTGGGCTACGCGTAGTAGCTTCGAGGCAGCTCCTCTGGCTGGCTATTCAGCCTAAGTGGACGCAAGCCAGTGCACCTGGAAGCTGATATCATTGGCAGTCCAGCACTACTAAACCATTTGGGCTTGGCCCAACGGCTGGCTCAGGGAGCTGCCTAAAAGCGGCAGCGCTTAGCCGAAAAGGAAAACAGTGTACAGATTGGAGGGACACCAGAAAGTGGGAACGAGTGGTGATGAATGCCGCAGTCCAGCAGATACCCAACCCCAGAAGCTTTCAGACAAGATTTCCAACTTTAGCTCAAGACTATTAGGACACCGGTGACTATAGCTAGCTCCGGCTTACGCTATGGTGTCCTTAACTTCACGTCCTGTGAGTAACGGTTCTACACGGATGTAACAATTTCAATTTCAATTTCAATTAGGACACACCATGGGAAACACTGGAACTCCGGGCAAAACATAGTCACTGTTTCTATTTTGGGCTATGCGTAGCAGATTCTAGGCAGATACTTTCACCCACCCTTGGGCCAAACTAGAAGCTAGCTAGTGTGCCTGAAAGCTGCCATGGCAGGCATTCTTATGCAGCTGTCATCTTCAGGCTCGACTCCGTCGCTGACTAATGGAGCTAGGTGGAACCTGCTACACATAGCCAAAAAAACAAACAGTGCACATGGTACAAGGTGTTGGTGATGAGTCGTGATTGAGAAAAATTTCAAGGCTAAAAAAAAATGTTACGAGGCGTGAGGTTGAGGGGGCCAGCCTGTTTGCTTGCGCTGGGGCCAGCCACGAATCAAGACATACATATCACTCACCAAGGCTGAATTGAATGACGCTGTACTGAGTTTGGACAAGTCTGTGACGTCTGAAATCTCCGCCCCGATACCGAACAGGTCAGTCACCGTAAGCACTTGCGGCCTTTGACCATCAGCCTGATGCAGATAGAGGCCCATGTCAAGCGATGTGACGCGGCCATGGCTGGTGGTACTGAGTGAGCTTGAATCAGAGGGCCTACAGGGTGGTGTAGTGGGCTTTACAGGGTGGTGGTGGAGGGGTGGAGGGGTGAGGTTATGGTGGTGTGGCAGGGCTCACTTCCACTCAGCTTTTATACCCCCCCCCCCCCCCCCCCCCCCCCTGTGACTCGGACCTGACTGGTGCTACTGAGTGAGCTTGAATAAGAAGGCCTACAGCACCAAGTGTGGGTTTTAAAGGACCACCGAGGGTTTTTAGAGGTCCAAACAAGTCCAACAGAGGTTTTAGAGATCGGGGAGGTCTGCCAATGTGCACGGACAACAAAGTTAGCAAGACAAAGAAGGACTTATACACACAAACACACACACACAACAAACACACACTAACATGACACAAACAAATTGACCGCCCTTATCAACCTGAGGTGACCGGCCCATGTCGCGTATTCATGCACAGGTGGCGTGGGACGAAGGCCTTGGTCGATTGGTGTGGGCCGATGGCCTCGGTCGAACCCTTTGGGAACAGGGCCTCTGGGAACTGGGAACTATGCCTCTGGGAGCCAATGTTTTTCTTTTCAGCTAAAAGCAGCAGCTTCTAGGCAGATCCCCTGACTAGCTATTCAGCCAAAGCTAATGCAACACAGTGTGTCTGGAAGCTGACAGGATCCGCTGGCCAGTACTGTCAAAATCTGTGGCTAGTGCTCATAGCTGAAAAGAAAATAAAAACTGTGGTGGGAGACTGGGAGCTGGATTTGTTAGCTATCACAGTCCTCTTGGGACTCAACCCTATGTCCCAAGCTACAGACAGGGGGGGGACAAAAAACGTTCAGCCAATATGCGATTTCCTGAATCTTAACCCCAGCCAAACCACCCCACAAACCTGAATTAAAGCTTGCAAACCTTACACTTTGGTAATACGTAATAAGTATGTAAATTTAAGCTTCTTAAGCGTGCTTTTTACCCATACTTGGTGAGGGTTTGCCACGCTTGGTTGTTTTATTCTTCCATCTGTAGCTTGGGGCATGGGGGACTCACCCTGACATCTTAGGGAGCCAATCTATCCTTTTCTTCTTCTTCTTGTTCCAGCTCTTTAGGGGATTCTCAGAGTTGAATCCGTTCTCGTCCACTGTTCCCAACTCCTCAAGCTGCTCCTTGAAGGCCAGGTAGGACTCCTCATCCAGTAGCATCTGTCCCCCACTGGCTGCATTCAGAAGTACTGCAGATGCACATGAAAAAATGATTTGTATGCGTTTACATTTTCCTGAAAAATACGGATTTCCGGCCGAAGACGGTGAGCGGCCATATTGCTGGCTGGAGCTATGTAACCAAATTCAAGTTTAAACAGATGCACATGGAAAACAATGAGGAGCGCAGGTGGATGATATACTTATTTAATTTGTTATGAGTTCGGGCTTCTCCCTCCCTCTCTCTTTCTCTCATCAAGCAGCATCTGCCCCCCACTGGTAGCACCCAGTAGTACCGCAGATGCACAGAGGTGAACAGGAATCGACCAAAAGAGGTGAGCAACATAATAGATGTGAGCAACATAAAAGAGGTGAGCAACATAAAAAAAAGGTGAGCAACATAATAGATGTGAGAAACATAAAAGGGGTGAGCAACATAATAGATGTAAGCAACATACTAGAGGTGAGCAACATAATAGATGTGAGCAACATAAAAGAGTTGAGCAACATAAAAGAGGTGAGCAACATAATAGATGTGAGCAACATAAAAGAGGTGAGCAACATTATAGATGTGAGCAACATAAAAGAGGTGAGCAACATAATAGATGTGAGCAACATACTAGAGGTGAGCAACATAATAGATGTGAGCAACATAAAAGAGGTGAGCAACATAATATATGTGAGCAACATAATAGAGGTGAGCAACATAAAAGAGGTGAGCAAAAAGAAATGTGGGCAGGAGTCAACATGTAATCAGCCCCACATTACAATTCAAGTGCTTAATACTTCTTGCACAGACCAGAATGTTCGAAAAAGCTGTTTGATTTGCGCCCTTCCTAGGTGAGTGGAAGATTACAATACCAAGGGGGTGAAGAAACAAACTAGCCTAACAACTATCACAGTTCCTTTTTCGGGCTGCGCATGGCAGCTTCCAGCCAGATTCATCGGCCAGCCACTGAGTCAAACCCATAGCTTTCGGCTGCATTGGAATGCCTAGCATGACAGCTTTCAGATGCACTAGCTAGCTTCAGGGTTGGACTAAGAACGGGGAAAGGGAGCTGCCTATAAATAAAATGTTGACATACTTCAGCAGACCAGATGAGTTGGAGGCTGCACCATAGCTTTTGTTTTCAGCTACGAGCAGCAGCTACTAGGCAGCTCCTTAAGCTAGCCACTGGGCTAAGCTTCTATATTTCAACAGTACTGAAAATATCTTCCTGCAAGATGCACTTATTTGCTAAAGGTTTGGCTAGGTTCCTGAGCTGCCTAGAAGCTGCAGCTGGTAGCTGAAAAGAAAAGCTACGAGCTGCATGCTTGAGCTTGGTGGTCACTGGGGGGTTCTTCTCCTTCACCATCTGGTCTCCCTTGCACTTCGCATTTTTTACAACACCAAGCAAAAACAATAGAGTGCCAATAGAGGCTGCAGGAGTGAAAGAAGCATCACACACAGGTGAAATATAGGGAACGGCAATATGATATCATGTCATCATATGGTGTCGGCAGCCTGACAAGTCATATGCTCCCATTTATATACAACATCAGACTCGCCTTGGGTCAACATCATATGATATGCCGGTCCCCAGTGATGTAGCATGCTAAGCAACACGGTAGCGTCTAGAAGCTACACCACAGCGCATGGCATCTGCATGGTGAGTCCTCGCAAAATATTGAGTGCCAGGGAATTAAATTCCTCCTGTGATGACGATGGTCATGATCACATTATTAATAGTGCCCTACTGCACTCGAAATGTTCCCGCAGCTTGAACGAGTCAAGGGGGGCTTATGAACACCACAAACAGAATAAGAAAGAGGAAAAAACGATGTGCCAATATGTCTGGGAAATTTCCTCGGTATCTCTGATGTTTTTCTTTGCCCCAATACTCGAGCACATTCCTGGAATGAAGAAAAAGGCCATAACTTGGAAAAGGGATATTATTTAGAGAAAGGACTTACATGTGTTGGAACGGAGGACAGTCTGTACGTCAGTCTCGGGGGCGTCAAAAGGCTGTTGAAGAACTGCGTGCGTCAGGGCCATGCAAACCCTTGGGCCAAAGCCGCACACCCTCTTTGCCCCTGGAGCCAGGGCTATGTTAAAGCTAGGGGTGGGCGTAGACAGCGGATGCCCCCGGTCACTGCCTGATCCAAATTCCTCATCTGGAACTCTAGATGCCTCTGAGGGTACTAAATTGGTCCAGGAGTCGGAGTGCCTGAAATTCACCTGGGCGTTAGAATGATACGCAGCCTGGCGGGATGGAGAGAGGGGTGCGGAGTGGGGTCGGAGGAGGCTAGGCATGTTTGTGTGCTGGGTGTTGAAGCTTGATCTGGTACGGGATCCCCGGGTGATGCGCTCCTCAGTTCTTTGAATTGTGCGCTCGTCGGTTCCTCGGGTGGTGCGATCCTCTGATCCTCGGCTGGTGCGATCCTCTGATCCTCGGATGGTGCGATCCTCTGTTCCCCGAGTGGTCAGCTCTAGGGAACGCACACTAATTCGATCTTGGGATTCAGACGTACTGGCTCTGTCATGGCCTGCAGAACAGGAAGCAGAAGACCACCTTTCCCGGGTGTGTCCGCTGCCCGAAATTAAGCTCGGAATCGTCCTGACAGACCCGTCCTTAAGCCATGACGGAGCTACACAACAGGTAAACAGGCGATGCTTGGGTGAGATTATGTTGGTGGTAGGGAGGGAGAGGGGATGGTAGGTTGGAGATTAGAATATTGCTAGGGAAGGAGGGGGGAGGTTAGGATATTTGTAGGGAAGGGGGGGAGTTCAGGATAGTTGTAGGAAAGGAGGGAGGAGGTTAGGACCCTGAGCCACGGAGCTACACAACAGGTAAACAGGTGATGCCTGTGTGAGATTATGTTGATGGTAGGCAGGGAGGGGTATGTCAGAGGGTAGGGGATGGTAGGGAAGAGGGGGAGGTTAGGATAGTTGCAGGGAAGGAGGGAGGTGGTTAGGACCCTGAGCAATGAAGGAGCCCCGTACAACATGTATGGAAGTACCAGGATTCCTCTGCATGCAGAGGACAGGGGCCAGGGGTGGGGGGGTACAACATGTGTGCAAGTACCAGGATTTTTCTGGGGACGGGGAACAGGGCACAGGGGAAGGGGGGGGGGGGGGGGGGGGGGGGGGGGTGGTACAACATGTGTGAAAGGGAAACAAGTGATGGTTTTTTCTAGAACTGCGGTAGCTCAAAATGTATCAGAACTGATGGTAGATATTGGATCAAGTATATCTTGAATGTAACAAGCAATTGAAAACAGCAATATGCAAGAGAATATGGCAATCTGCAACATTTTACGTCAATCAGCAATAGAATATGGCATTATATAGACAGTATGACTTCAAATATTTTTCGGACACAAACACTGCTTCTATCAACACTTAATCCGACAGCTAGTCACGTCAGAGCACGTCAGAGACTTTCCAAACAGTAGAGGGAGTTAACAAAGTCTGATCTATAATTGAATTCAATAAGTCAGCTTAACTGTAAGGAGCATAACCTACGAAGTGTTGGTTATCTATTTATCTGGTTTTCATTTTTCATTTTTCAGTCAAAAGTTAACATTTCCAGTCATAAGTCACAATGTGTCATTCAAAAGTCAAAATTGCATTAGCAAAGGCTGACGCCTTAAAGGCTTGAGCCACAAGTTCAAGTTGAATGCAGCATTGCCATCAGAGTTTTTTGTTTGTTTCAGAAAGGGGGCCTCCTGGTAGCGATTTGGGCAGGCACCTCCCTTCGGGCCAGCGCAGGGGGTTTGAGTCTCGTGGTAGCGGAAGGTTTGGCCAAAACAGGGTCCCGGTCTTACTGACTGGTAGTGGGGAAAAAAACTCCGATTGCATTTTTCAATACCTACCTGACTTTCTTTTTTCCGGACCGAATTCTTCCAGTCCTGGCCACTGGGCACTGAGAAGAGCCAGCTGGACCTGTTGAACATAGATTGGAATGGATTAATTTTTTGTACTATTATTCAATGTTTTTTTGAATTTGAGCAATCTACAACCTCTTCCGAGATGATGGCAAAGGAATGATAACGCCTGGTGGGGCGTGGTGTTAAGGGAGCCCGTCGTACGCGGGTGGGGAGCGGTCTCCTACCTCAACTGGACAAGCTACCATCGCGGTTCACGGCGACCTGCAACGCCAAGAGCGACCGAAGGGGGAGTCGAACCCCCGACTCTTCGTTCCTTAGCAATCTGGTCTACCATTAGACCATTTGTAATCGCTAAAGAGGCTAGATTATGGCAATGTTCTTTGAGTGTGTGCGTAGAGATAGAGATAGAGAGAGAGATATATATATATATATATATATATATATATATATATATATATATATATATATAGAGAGAGAGAGAGAGAGAGAGAGAGAGGTTTGATAGCAATAGGGCAACAACAAGAAGGGGAGGACACAAATGCGATGAGGATACCTGAAGACAATAGGCAGCTGCGTCCATAGCATTGGAGAAGATAATGGTGAAGGTGCCCGTATTGCACTCTTGGACGACATGGCCGTAGTTATTGCAACAGGCCTGCAACAACAAGAGTAATAATTGTTACAAGGTTCTCTACGCTGGCAATTCTGCGTCTAACAGTCTGCAGAGTACAATACTTTCCCACATGCGGTAGCCATAGAAACCAGGGAGTGTGACAGGGTTCGAACTCAGACCGATTTTAGACAAGTCCAGGTCTCTACACAGACAGTTTAACGACTTGTCAAGGTCAAGGTCAAGACCTGCAACCAGACAGGAAGGTGACAAACAGAGTGAGACGAAAAGCCCAGGAGAGTTCACTAGCAACATAGATAGATCTGATTTATGAGGTCATACATATAGCTTATGGGGCAGTATATGTGACTAATGGGGCCAGACATATAGCTTATGAGGCAAAGATCCGACTTAAGAGGCCATACATATAGCATATGCGGCAAAAGATATGACCTATGTGGCAATATATATGGTTCATTAGTCAATAGATATGACCTATGTGGCAATATATATGGTTCATGAGTCAATAGATATGACCTATGTGGCAATATATATGGTTCATGAGTCAATATATGACCTATGTGGCAATATACATGGTTCATGAGTCAATAGATATGACCTATGAGGCAATAGATCTGGTTTATGGGGAAAGGACCCTGGCAACAATAGTAACAGCCAAAACTTAAATGTGGCCGCAAGAGCAGGCATACAGTCGGAGCTGGCATACAATCAAACGAGTGATATGACAGACATCACCCTCTTGAAGTACGGTATCCATGATCACAGACATCACCCTCTTGAAGTACGGTATTCATGAGCACAGACATCACCCTCTTGAAGTATGGTATCCATGATCACAGTCATCACCCTCTTGAAGTATGGTATCCATGATCACAGTCATCACCCTCTTGAAGTATGGTATCCATGATCACAGTCATCACCCTCTTGAAGTATGGTATCCATGATCACAGTCATCACCCTCTTGAAGTATGGTATCCATGATCACAGTCATCACCCTCTTGAAGTATGGTATCCATAATCACAGTCATCACCCTCTTGAAGTATGGTATCCATGATCACAGTCATCACCCTCTTGAAGTATGGTACGATTGTATGGAAACTGTGAAATTCAAGAGTGGCGTGTCCAACCCATATGCACATGTAGGGCATGCTGTCCAGGTGGTCCTGAGATACCATTCCCTTTTGCCTCTTTATATTTATTATGTTCCTGCCGAAGACAGTGAGCAGCCTTAGAGGGTGGAGACATGCAACCGATCTTAATTTCAAGTTCCCTTCTGCCACCTGTACAAGTTCAAGGCCATTTACAGCTTGTGCGCCATGTCCTATGCTACCTTATCAAACTGCATTCCAGCAAAGATGGTTTGCCTAGTTAAAGAAGCCCTACGTTCCCTTATCAAACTGCGTTCAAGCAAATGTGTTTTGCCTAGTTAAAGAAGTCCTATGTTGCCTTATCAAACAGCATTCCAGAAAATATGTTATGCCTGGTTAAAGAAGCCCTATGTTCCCTTATCAAACTGCTTTCCCGAAAATATGTTTTGCCTAGTTAAAGAAGCCCTATGTTGCCTTATCAAACTGCATCCCAGAAAATATGTTTTGCCTAGTTAAAGAAGCCCTATGTTGCCTTATCAAACCGCATTCCAGCAAAGATGTATTTCCTAGTTAAAGAAGCCCTACATTGCCGTATCAAAGTGCATTCCAGCAAATATGTTTTGCCTACTTGTCAAGGTGCAAGATAGCCACTCTCTTTCAAAATGTCAACAAAGGACCATTGGCATTGGAAAGGAAATGCCAATAAAGGGTCTGTAAACACATCTCTATGTATTACCTTGTGCACGATTCTGTTGTGGACAGACTGCATCTTGGACCAGTTCTTATAAACCTTCAGTTCTGCACACAGAGACACGTTTGCGTTTGTTTGGCCAGTTAGACACTGTTTGCTTGGCCAGGTAGACAGTGATTCAGTTGTGGACATGTTGAGAAGTGGGTGATACATAAATAAATACCACACCATGTTGTATATTGACACAAACATAAATAATTGATTGCGGATAGACACAAACATAAACAATTGATAGACACAAATAATTGATTGCGGATAGAAACAAACATAAATAATTGATTGACGCAAATATAAATTGTTGATTGGCACAAATAAATGATTGCGGATTGAAACAAACATAAATAATTGATTGCGGATTGACACAAATAATTGATCGCGGATCGACACAACATAAATAATTGATTGACAAAAACTGGACACAAACATTAATAAATTCCACACCATGTTGTGAATTCCGAAGGAAACGTACTGCACACTACATACATACACAAATTGAAACCTGCAGCTGTGTAAATGCATCTGGCCCCTGCGCGAGAAACTGTGGACTAGCAAAAGTAACAGCAAAGCCAAACACACTGTTCATTGTTTCGGCTACGCGTAGCAGCTTCTAGACAGCTCCCTTTCCTTGAGCCCAACCTGAAGTAGCTAGTGCGTCTGGAAGCTGACATGACAAGCGTTGTAATGCAGATGGGAAGCTGCTGCAAGTAGCCCCAAAATTAAACAGGGAAGCCAAATAGTAGAACTTTGTGTTTGGCCCCAGTGCAAGCAAACGGGCTGCCCCCCTCAACCTCACGCCTCGTAACAAGACATACTACTTATTTAGTATAACTTACTGTCATATTCTTCGACCCTCGGTTTATTTAGTACACATTACTATCATATTCTTCGACCCCTCGAGGAGACGAAAGTGACAGGACCCTTCTGAGATCTGCCTGGACCCCCCCCCCCCCCCCCCCCCCCTTTGGGACCCCCCAAATCTCATCCCCACACACATTTCCACTTTTTTCAACGGTTTTGGGGCCTAGGACCAATTCGGAGCAATAAATAGTGTGCGCTTCCCCACATACGTTTTGATGACCCCCCCCCCCCCCCCCCGCTAACCCCCCCCCCCCCCCCCCCCCCAATTATTTAGTATAACTTACTTTCATATTCTTCGATCCTCGACGAGACAAAGATGACAGGACCTTTCTTGGGCTCACCAGAAGTTCTTTTGTAGAAATTGATCCACCACTGCACAAGAAGAAGAAAAATGTGTTACAAAAGCTCTGTTCTTTTTAACCATCTGCAGAATACAATGCTTCCCCCCTCCTGCACTAGCCATTACAACCAGGGAGTGTAAAAGGCTTAGAACTCAGCGCTCTAGTAGTTATATTTTTGCTTGGTCCAGCAGCCCTAATTGACGCAGATACAAAACTAATAAATAATGGCTGGGGGATCAAGGCTTAATCCCGCCAGACTCAATATTGATCTTGTGGTACACCATGGCCACCAAGAGTAAATGGTTGCGGATCAGACCAATTATAGACGTGTTCAGGTCTCTATGCCGACAGTTCAACGAATTCTCAAGGTCACCACTGCACAACACAGCAATACTATAGGAAGGAGCTTTTTTGTGTGCTGATGATTGCTTTGTGCTTCACTATCTGCCCTGATCCCAAGCCCTGTGGACAACTTTTACAAACAATTAGGGTTGTCAAGTTTGATATATCAACAATATATTACATGATATACTCGATAATATATGACATATCGCCCAATCATCTTGGGGACCAGCGTGCTATTGACATCCCAACTTTTGACATCACAAGAACCCCTATTGACACCGTCAAGCTGCGGCCACAGTTTGAGTCCATTCCGGTACCAGGATAATGAACCCATCATCATGAATAGCACCAACTTTAACCAAAAATAGTTTGATTCACTAATATGCCGAAAACCTTGCCAAAGGTGACAGTGGGCTGCATAGGGGCTGCATAAGGGCTGCATAAGGGCTGCATAAGGGCTGCATTAGGGGGTGCATAAGGGGTGCATAAGGGATGCATAAGGGAATGCATAAGGGATGCATAAGGGATGCATAAGGGATGCATAAGGGATGCATAAGGGATGCATAAGGGATGCATAAGGGGGTGCATAAGGGGTGCATAAGAAATGCATAATGGATGCATAAGGGGTGCATAAGGGGTGCATAGGGGCGTGCATAAGGGGTGCATGAGGAATGCATAAGGGATGCATAAGGGGTGCATATGGATGCATAAGGGATGCATAAGGGGCGCACAAGGGATAAATAAGGGGGTTCATAAGGGATGCATAAGGGGGTGCATAAGGAATGCATAAGGGGATGCATGAGGGGGGGCATAAGGGGGTGCATAAGGGGGTGCATAAGGGATGCATAAGGGGGTGCATAAGGGGGGTGCATAAGGGGATGCATAAGGGATGCATAAGGGGTGCATAAGGGATGCATAAGGGGTGCATAAGGGGGTGCATAAGAGGTGCACAAAGGATAAATAAGGGGGTGCATAAGGGGGTGCATGAAGGGGTGCATACGGGGTGCGGCATAAGGGGGTGCATAAGGGGGTGCATAAGGGGTGCATAAGGGGGTGCATAAGGGGGTGCATAAGGGGTGCATAGGTGGTGCATAAGGGTGTTCATAAGGGATGCATAAGGGGTGCATAGGGGGTGCATAAGAGGTGCAGCAAACAAAGGAATAAATACGGGGGTGCATAAGGGGGTGTTTATAGAGATGCATAAGGGGTGCAAAGGGTTGTTGGCACCTAACCGTGCTGGTGCATAAGCTGGCGTGCATAAGGGGCTGCATAAGGGTGCATAAGGGGGGCCCATAAGGGGGTTGATAAGGTCGGGCATACCGGGCCGTTGCCATAACGGGGTCCGGGTCATAATGGTCGCGATAAGGGTGCATACAGGGTGCATCAAGGGGCTGCATAACGCGGCCACCTTTCGCATAACAGGGGTGCCAAGGGGTGCATAGGGGTGCCTAAGGGTGCCCATAATTGGTTTTTGTGGTGCGGGGGTTCATAAGGGGCTGCGCATACGGGTGCATACAGGGGTGCATAAGGGACCATAGGTGGTGCCATAAGGTGCTGCATCAGGGGTGCACAGGCCGGTGCCTACGGGGGTGCACTTAAAGGGTGTAATATAAGGGGCTGCATACGGGGGTGCATACGGGGGTGCACTAAGGGGGCGCATCCAGGGCCGTGCCCCAAGGGGGGATAATGGGCGCATCAGGGGGGCATACGCGGTTGCACACACGACTAAATACGGGCGGTTGCATTAGGAGTGCACAAGGGATGCATACGAGATGCATAAACGGCACCGCGGGCACTAAGGGGGTTGCTGACATCACGGGATGATAAGGGCGTGCATTAGAAAGCCTCAGGGGTGGGGCATCCAAGCCGTGCATAAGGACATGTACTAAGGAATGCACTAAGGAAGCATATGAATGCATAGGAAGCATAAGGGGTGCATACGGATGTATAAGGGATGCATACATGATGCATAAGGGATGCATAAGGGGTGCAAAAGGGGTGCATAAGGGGGTGCATAAGGAATGCATAAGGGGTGCATAAGGGGTGCATACAGATGCATAAGGGATGCATACATGATGCATAAGAGATGCATAAGGGGTGCATACGGATGCATAAAGGATGCATAAGGGATGCATGCAGATGCATAAGGGATGCATACATGATGCATAAGGGGGTGCACAAGGGATAAATAAGGGGGTGCATAAGGGGTGCACAAGGGATGCATACGAGATGTATAAAGGATGCATAAGGGCAAGGGATGCATACGGGGTTCATAAAGGATGCATAAGGGGTGGGGTGCATAAGGGCTGCATAAAGGATGCATAAGGGATGTACACGCTTCTGGTGCTCTGGGTACAAAACAGTCTAAGGATGCAACTGGAAAGGAGGTCAATCTAACTGACCTGGCCAAGCCTTTTTAACTGACCTGGACCAGACTTTGAGCTGACCTGGTCCAGTCGTCTAAACTGACCTGGACCAGTCGTTTAAACTGACTAGGACCAGTCTTTTAAACTGACCTGGACCAGTCTTTAAGCTGTCTAATCCGCCTAGTTTCCGTGGGTATCGCATGGGGGTAGAATCTTGAGGGTGAGCAGCACAAATTTGGCTGGGAAACACGTAAAATCCAATCCAATCCAATCCAACTCACACTGGAAAAAGCCGAGTATGACCTACTGAAGCATGTGAAGTAGACTACTGCCAGGATGAAGATGGGGATCACGGTGGGAAGAACGATTGCGATAATTAATGTCTTGGGTTCATCCTTGGCAGTGTAGCTTTCGCATCTGCAAGAGATTGAAAATCTTCGATTTAGTGATCTGGAGATTTTATGTTGCAAGTTGATTGATGCGTGGCAAGTGTTTGATTTGCACCATCTATTTTGGGGGCTGCACATAGCAGCTACAAGGCAGCCCCCTTGACCCGTCCTGGGGGCAAACCTGAAGCTAGCTAATGCGTCTGAATTGGTTTTGGGTTCATCCTTGGCAGTGTAGCTTTTGCACCTGCAAGAGATTGAAGATCTTCGATTTAGTGATCTGGAGATTTTATGTTGCAAGTTGATTGATGTGTGGCAAGTGTTTGATTTGCACCGTCTATTTTGGGGGCTACACATAGCAGCTACTAGGCAGCCCCCTTGACCCGTCCTGGGGGCAAACCTGGAGCTAGCTAACGCGTCTGAAAGCTGACTTGACAGGCAATGAAATGCAGCTGAACACTTTGGACTAGACACAGTCACTGGCTAATGGAGCTGGCTGGAAGCTACCAGGTGCAGCCCCAAAGAGTAACAGTGGCACCATAGCACATACCTGCAGGCTACGGCTGGACTAGTCATAAGTCATAACTCATTAGGTGCTCAATGAAAGGTGAGTCTAGGTTGGCGCAGTGAGTGAGAGCTTAAATAGGATGATACAAATAAGCCTTCTGATCAGTATACGCATTCCCGGACAGTCGGGTGGCATTTCCTGGCCAGGGCTTGCAGTGGATGGTTGGCAGAGGAAAATGGTAATACAGCTATTTAGGGGGGTGGGGGTGGGGGGTGGGGTGGGTTGGGGGGGGGGGGCAGATGTTGGAGAGGGTGTTAAAACAAAAATGAACGGGAACAAATGAAAGCTTGAGTGGCGCAGAGTAGGCGACAAAGAACGTCCATGGGGAATCAAGTCAGGTTGAAGCGCATGATGTAATGGACGAGTTCTAGGCGGCCGCGTAAGCCACGCGGAAACTTGGCGGAAAGTGTTGGCTATCGGAGCGACAGGTGGCAACAGAATCGAGTCCAGTGGACCGAAGCCAGGGTTTACAAGACAGTTGGTTGAGACAGTTGGCTTTGTGACTTCATGTGGTTGAACGGATGGACAAAGGGGGTGACTATGGGGGCTAAGACCCCCAGAAGGGGGGGGGGGGCTCTGCCACAAAACATTACTTTCTGGTAGGGAACGGAAATATGATATCATATGATATCGTGTCATCATATGAAATCATACGATGCCGGCAGTCTGACTAGGCTAAAGTTACCATTTATATACAATATCATATGATGCAATTTGTATGATATCATATGATATCATACTCGCCATTGGCGAACATCATATGATATGCCGGTCCCTACTTACTGGTACGTTGGGAAGTTGCCGTAGCTCAGATAGTGTTCATACTGCAGAGTGTCGTTCTTCTCAACTCGCTTCAGTCTAAAGCCCTGCACAACGCAGGGTGGATCGCCAAAACAAAATATGAGAAAACATTACGACGAGCTAATAAGGGATTGTCAAAGCAAGCTTGTGCGTCAGAAGCTGGCATGACAGGTATTCCAAGGTAGCTGTAATTTGTGGGCTCGACCCAGTCGCTGGCTGATGGAGCTGGGTGGAACCTGCTATGCATAACCCAAAAAGGAAACACTGCCGACTATGAATTCACGAAGCATGATGTAAGGCCCAGACACAGGTCTCGATTGGAGCTCCCACAGGGTCAGACATAATATGTATAGCAATTCAGGGGATGATTTGGGCGTTGAGTTTTCGCAAAATGTCGGACTTCGGACTTCGTACCTCAAATTTTGCCTGCAATCTAAGAATTCTGGGAGATTTTGACTAAGAGCAAGTGTGAGGTCTGACCTCTGAACCCAATTCATCCCCTGAATTGCTTTTAGCCCACCCTGTCCAACACGTCTCTGGAATAATGCTGAACAGAGTTTGAATTGTGAGATGTAAGCCCTCCAGGAAGTTGGGGAGTGAGCTTGTCTTGGGTCAACACATGGGCCTGCACATGACAATGTAATATGGACTTGGTCTTCAAGGGCCGGAGAGATTGCTGATGCCTCAAGGTTAGCAGAGAGCTTGTTAGCGGTGTTGGTGGTTGGGGCAGTGATACCGTTTACACGGAGACTAAGGAGATTATTATCAGCATACACAAGCAATCATATAGGCCTAAACAGTCTTATTGCACTGATGAATAACTGATTGCACTCATTAATAACTTATTGCATTGACTAATAACTTATTGCACTGACTCGTAACTTATTGCACTGATGCATAACTTATTGCATTGATTAAGAACTTATTGCATTGATTAAGAACTTACTGCACTGATTAATAACTTATCGCACTGATTAATAGGAGAAAGTAACAAGTCACGCCGCCTAGCCAAATCCAGTCCCCTCCCCTCTCTCCACCCTCTCTCCTCTCCATCTTCTCTAAACAAACCAATATATATGTACAAAACTACCTGTACATCAGGTACAAAACGACCTGTAAGACAAAAGACCTGCACAACGACCTGTAGGCGCACAGTGAACCTACCTCTTCACATATACAACCTTCGTAGAAGTAGTACTCCGGATCAATGTAGAAGGTTAAGTGATTATCCTCGATATCTTCAGCGTCACTTAGAATTACTGCTGGGCAACTGCAGGGCAGAGGTTAGAAGATTGCTGTATAATGATGACGATGATGATGATGATGATGATGTATATGATGATGATGATGATGATGATGATGATGATGATGATACTGATGATGATTACATATTTCCTGGTGCCCTACTGGACCCCAAATGTGCCCGCGGCCTGACGGAATCAAGGGGGGGACAAATTAGGGGATACATAACAGCAGTTTGCGAGTGTTGATATGAGAATAGTCTGTGGAAAGCTGTGCACAACGGGCATCAGAAACACATAATATATTGTACTTGTAGGGTTGTCAATATCATTCTGGTCCCAAGATGATCGGGCGAAATGTCATACATTGCCGTTCAATATATTTTACAATACAGACATATTGAACGACATGATAAGATGTATCATTCATTATAGATATCACCAATGACAACTCTGTGTATATGCACATAGAAAAGCCTCCAATCTTAGTTGATATAAGATGGGAGGCGTGTGGATCATGTGTAGGGAACAGCAATATGATATCATATGATATCATGTCATCTTATGATATCATGATGCCGGCAGTCTGGCTAGGCTTAAGCTACCATTTATATACAATATCATACTCGCCTTTGGTCAACATATGATATCATATGATATGAAAAGCCGGTCCCTAATCATGTGTGACAACGGTTATTAAATCAAGGGAAGCATTGCACAGTTTTTCATTATGGCTTCGCGCTGCAGCTTCTAGGCAGCTCCCAGAGCCAGCCGTTGCGCCAACCCCCAATAGTTCAACAGTGCTGGACAGCCAATGACATCAGCTTCCAGGTGCACTGGCTGGCGTCCACTTTGGCTGAATAGCCAGCCAGAGGAGCTGCTTAGAAGCTGCTTCGCGTAGCCCAAAATAAAAACAGTGGTTGGTTTACCTGATCTTGGGCAAGAATCCGCCTAAGGAGTCAAAAAGAGCGAGGGCTTGAACACTGCGAGAGAACTTCAGAAAGCTGGGGAGCCTGTATGCATATGGGCGAGACACCCGTGAAATAAACAATGTATGGGTTGCTTATGTATCACATGTGTATGCATATTTTCTCAATGACTGGCAGCAAGGTGCCCAAAAGGGTTTTCAAGCTCCAAGAGCTGAAACAGGTTACCGTATATAAAAAGGGTTGTCACGTATAGATCTATCGTTTTATATATCGACGATATTTATTATATATCGCACAATATCGTACGACATATCAACATTTGGTGCGATAATATTGGGCACCAGTACGATATTGACATCCCTACATATAACTGTCCATTATTGTGCGTTTCTAGGTGGCCAGAGAAAACTAATGGCAGGCCAGGTTAAGGTTGGAACTTCCTTCATACAAGCACAAAGAACAGACGAGTTACTTGCATATCTTGATGCTAAGTCTCTTGCACAGGATTTGGAAATAGGGTCCAAAACAGGTGTCTAACCAACATTGGTAGGCCTTAATTACCAATTGGCTCCCACAGGATTTCAGCAGACGAGCAAGCAAGCGAGCAAGCAAACAAGAAAGCAAGCAAGCTAGTGAGCGAGCAAACAAACGAAAATTACCTGGGAGCTGACTTGTTGTAGAATGCGTAGATGGCCAAATTTTCATTTCCGTTGAAGTCCACTCCGCAGCAGTGAAGGTAGTTCATACTCAAGTTTACGAAGACACCCCGCTTGGCGAAATGGGCGAACGAATCTGTGCAGATAGATTCAACATATTGATAGTCAGTGTGATTGCATGTGGTGACCCTGTTTGGCAAAATGGGCGAACGAATCTGTGCAGACAGGTTCAACATATTGATAGTCATTGTGATTGCATGTGGTGACCCTGTTTGGCAAATGGGCGAACAAATCTGTGCGGATAGGTCCAATATATTTGTGTGATTGCTTGTGGTGATAATAAGATTTGATTGTTTTGATAATACGAAATTATTGCTTGTGGTCAGGCTTGTGGTGATGATATATTTAGTGTCATTGCTTGTGGTGATGATATTATTTGATTATTGTGATGATGCAATATGATTGCTTGTGGTGATGATATATTCAGTGTTATTGCTTGTGATGATGACATGATTTGATCATTGTGATGATACGATCTGATTGCTTGTGGTAATGATATATTCAGTGTGATTGCTTGTGGTGATGAGATGCAGTGGCAGACGAGTACTACAGACTTGGTAACTAGCCTAGCATGACGCTGTGGGATCCATTGTCTGTCAAAGAAATCTGCCTGAGAGTCTGTCTGAGAAATCTGCCTGAGAGTCTGCCACTTTTTCTGGATTGCCCATAATGGTATGTTCTTGCAAAACAAACTGTTTATTAATTTGGTCATAATTAAGATTACTATTCATTCTGACCTTTTATCTTCAACTTTTGTTTATTATCACAGATTATTTAGCTTGTCTTTTGGAATGGTCAAGACTTTGATGATCTAACACCAATATATGCAGAATAAAATTAGATCTTTAAGAAGAGAATGAAACTAAAGAATTGTATACAAGAACTATAAAGATGGCTAATTTCCAACTCGCTCGTTTTAACGTGAAACTTGAATATTTTTGAAATGATTTAAATTTTGTCTATCTTGTGGAAGGGTTGTGGATGTCACGTGCCTAAGCTTTATACCCAGAAACTACGAAAATTAATAAGAACGAGCAAATCTTAAAAATTAAGTCTGTCTGAGAATTTTTTTCTGATAAATCTGCCTTAGAGTCTGTTTGAGAGTCTGTCTGATAAATCTGTCTGAGAATCTGCTTAGAGATCTGCCTGAGAATTTGTCTGAGAAATAGCCTAGCACGACCCCATGGGATCAATTGTCTGCCAGAGAATCTGTATGCAGTAATGTCCAATGGAAGGACTCCCCCTGTTGCTGACTTTCTGGAGCCCACAAAGGCACAATTACATGCATAGGGCTGCCAATACCGTTCTGGTTCCGAGATTACCGGGCGATATATCTAGGAATCGGTAAAATCGGTAAAATGATATCATGTCATCATATGATATCATATGATATCTTATGATGTCGGCGGTCTGACTAGGTAACTTTGGCCTGGGGCATCATATCGTATGATATTAAATCTTATGCTTTTTGCATGATATCATATGATGTCATACTCGTCTTTAGTCAGCATCATATGATTTGCCGTTCCCTAGATATATCATATGATGCTGTACGATTTGTTTTACAATATGTTGCTTTATTGTATGATATTGTACGATACATAGGGTGAGGCAAAGACCCGATATATCTATATAGATGATCATCTCTCTATATATATAGATCTATCAAGGCAAAGCTGGATTTTTGAAAAGGGGCATAGGGCACCTTACAAAAATCAAAATCTGGTTTTATGGTAATGGCATAGGGCACCATATTATATTGCAGGCCGCTTCGAACACAATTATGGGATTTTCTGATGAAACTGCATATTTTGAAGATACCAAATATACATAGTTCTGTATATATAGATCTATCTTGATCTATCTAGTCGGTCCAGGTATATGTATTTGCCGCACCCTAACGATACATACAATATTGTACTGGACAACCCTTCACATGCATAATTGGTTATTTATTTGATGTTATTGACTGCTTGAATAAAGTAACAATCTGGTAGGAAAACTCTTCTCTACTTCTCACATTTTCCAACAGCCAAAAATCAATAGCAACATTATCTTACCTGGGATTGTCCCATAGAGACAGTTGTCATTCAGGAGGAGTTTAGAGATGCTAAGTGGATACTGCCTGGACAAATGGAGACAAGTGGGTAGGGTTGGACCTGGACGAGTCTTTAAACTGTCTACTTTCTTCGTAACTTATAAACATTCCTTGTCTTCATCTAAAAGTAAACCAAATTGTAAACGGCATGCAACACATGGCACTAACATGCAAGAAATTGCCTCTAATAGGCAATACATAGCCACATTCTCACAATAAATAGCCACTAATACGCAAGAAATATCCAATACAGCATAAGTTACAGAGAAACAAGTTCTTGGTAACTTATAAACATTCCTTGTCTTCATCTCAAAATAAACCAACATGTAAACGGCATGCAAGATATGGCACTAACATGCAAAAAATAGCCTCTATTATGCATTATCACACAATCCCTATGTGGGAATTCTGAGGATGCCATTATGTGCGCCATATTGTAAACCCCCAGAATCCATATCTACATTTTTCAAAAAAATGGTATTTCTATTTACGGGGGGGGGGGGGGGGGGGGTGATCTTTTTTTCTACTCCTGTAATATGCAATAAATAGGCACATTTCCACAAGAAACATCCACTAAAATGAAAATAATAACCACTTATTTTATAAAGTACCAAAGTCACAACCATCATCCAGCCCTACATTGCAATTTCTCCCAACAACCCCCCTGCCACCACCCCCATCTCATTCAAAGTTACCTAATTTGGTAAGGAAGAGTTGAATGCAGCCAGTTCAAGCTCAGGTCTAGGTATTCCACAAGGCGAAGGTACTCGAATATGTGCTCAGGCAACCGTCCTGCATTGACGGTATCAATGACATAACAATGACAGTATCAATGACACGGTTACAATGACATAACAAAGACATAACAATGACATTATCAATGACATTGACAATAATATCGGTATCAATGACATAACAATGAAACGATAACAATGACATAACAATGACATTAACAATGACATCAGTATCAATGACAAGGTAACAATGAAACGGTAACAATGACACGGTAACAATGATGGCATCAATAAAATTTCATGATGGTAGCTATGGCATTAACAATGACATTGGTAACAATGAGAAGGTAACAATTAAACAGTAACAATGATACGGTAACATTGATGGCATCAATGGCATTACATGACGGTAGCAATGACATTAACAATGACATCGATATCAATGACAAGGTAACATTGACATGGTAACTCATAATCAATTGCATGCTTCTGAATGCAACTACGACTTTCCGCACCTCTGTGCACTCCTTCCACCACCACTACCTCCACCACCACTACCATCACCTCCAATACCACCACCACTTCCACCAGCACGCACAAACAGAAAACTGATCCCACCCAAGTGCACACGCAGGGCATGCAGATCAGCTGGCCTTGAGGAGATACCATTCCCTTCTGCCGAGTTGAATTAATTATGCTACAGCCAAAAATGGCGAGCAGCGTTAAAGGCTGGAGCCATGAAACCAAGTTTAAGTTCAATTATCCTTCCGCTACCTGTAGAAGTTTGAAGGCCACAAGGCAAACACACACCTGTTATGATGTTATAATGCATGTCCAGCACACGGAGGTCTTTGAGGCCACTGAAGGAAGAAGGAATCGAGCTTTCCAGCCTGGTTGGTGGGAAAGACCAGGAGCAATAGTCAGAAACAAGATTCAATGAAGAGGAAGGCAAAGAAACAAATAGTGTAAGACAGACAAGCACCACGAGATAAATACACCACTACCAAAAATGTGGTGAATCAAGAGGCAGGGGAAGCAGCAAACTATCGTGGAAACCCACTATTTAAAGCTATAATGATGATGAATACATTTTCCTGGTGCCCTACTGGACTCCAAATGTGCCCGCGGCTTTATGGAGTCAAGGGGGACTTCTGAACATCATTATTGTACCCTATCTGTCTAGAGAAGAAAATCCTCGCTGTTTAAAGTACATCAATCCAGAAAGAATATGCTAATACATCTTACAATGCTCACCAGGTATCAGCAAGTCGTAGATTAGCCAGCTTAGCGGGGAAAACAGTAGACTTTGCAATGACCCCACTGATCAAACTGCCATCGATACGGAGGTATCGAAGTTCATCAGCCCCTCGCATCTGGGGGAAGGATCCGTTGATTTGGGTGCTCTGCAGTCAAGAAGACAGGCTTGTAGCCATTCAGCGGATGATTTGGATTTGGGCTTTCAAAACACTTCGTGGTTCGTAGTTTGTACCTTGAGAATTTGGCCCCAGAATTCATACATTTTGGCCCAAGAATCGAGGATTCTGAGAATTCTTAGAAATGTTGCCTGAAAAAGTGGAGGTACGAACTACGATCTAGTCAAGAACGCAGTCAAGAAGGCGGCTGAGTTGTTTTTCAGTTCAGAAAGTGGGTTACCTGGTAGCTTCATGGGTTCAGGCCTCCTCCAGGGACGGAGTCCTGGTAGCTCTAGGGCCACCCCGGGGTGTTTGGGCTGTGGGGTTCGGGGGTTTCAGGTAGCCAAAGTTTGGGCCAAAACGGGGTCTCAGGTAGCGATCGAGACAGGTAGCCGGAAAAAAAAACTTAGGAAGACGGGCTTGACAACATTCTAAGTAGATATATAGATAAATAAATAAATAGTACGCTTTATTACGAGGCGTGAGGTTGAGGGGGCTAGCCCATTTGCTTTCACTGGGGTCAATCACCAAAGGATTGTATCAGTCTAGTGATATAAGTTATCGGTCTTGATGTAGATACCGTTGCTTACTTTACTTCTGTCGCGATGATAAAGGCATTCAGACAATCCAATAAGAGATGTTGCAAGCTCGGGCCGTTCAAAGGCCGTTCACAAGGCAGGCAAGTAAGTATGCGCTGAAATCAGACACTCGGGGACACAAATGGCCATGGATAAAATACGTATCAAAGTGTAAGGCTGCAATCGGGCTGCAATGGCACACAAAGGGAGACCTGGAGGACCAGCTACAAAACAGAGGGGGGCGTGGAACGTACATAGGGTTGTCAAGTACAATAGCTACATATCGACAATATCGTATGATATACCGTACAATATATTGTACAATATCGTATGATATATCGTACAATATTTGTTTAAATATTGTATGATATATCGCCCGATAATCTTAGGGATGAGTAACATATTGGCATCCGTAAATGTATATATCTTCTCCAATTTTCACTTTCAGTTTGTCTGCACAGTATGCATGAGGTTCAATTCAACACCTGGCATGCAGAGATGATAATACAAAAAAAGATAAAGCACATTTTGTGTGAGAGCGTTATAATGTATTGACGCTACAAAATGTTATGTCTCGATCTGCATGGCTTATTTGCTTGTGAAGGAAAAAAGTGCAAGCAAGTTGTGATCAACTTTTGAAAAAAGGGAAAGCAGTGCAAGCAAGTTGTGATCAACTTGTGAAAAAATAGAAAACGGTGCAAGCAAGTTGTGATCAAGTTGTGAAAAAAGGAAAAAACAGTGCAAGCAAGTTGTGATCAAGTTGTGATAAAAGGAAAAGACAGTGCAAGCAAGTTGTGATCAAGTTGAGAAAAAAAGGAAAGCAGTGCAAGCAAGTTGTGATCAACTTGTGAAAAAAGGGAAAATGGTGCAAGCAAGTTGTGATCAAGTTGTGAAAAAAGAGAAAACAGTGCAAGCAAGTTGTGATCAACTTGTGAAAAAAGTCAAACAGTGCAAGCGAGTTGACTCACGTGAATGTCCATGGAGATCAGGTTCCTGCAGCCCTCTAGATCTGCGGTTTCATAAACATAGGATAGGCGCAACGAGTGAATTGCATGATGATAATTTTGAGCACCTAGCATGAGTGGCTGTAGTGATGTGCATATGATCTTGTAGAAAAAGAGCCAGACAGACAGACAAACAGACAGATAACAGTAGATATTAAATCTGACTGTCTACCAAATATGTTTTTCACCAGTTGGCGTTTACCAGGCTGTCTTTGAAGTAAGGGCTGACCTTTACCTATCATAGACTCCTTAGAAATTAAAAAACAACATTATTAGAAGCTATGCCTTAATTCTTACTGTCCAGACTGTGGCCTGATCCCTGCCTAACAAGCTTAATGATATTGGACTCATTGGTATCTAGATAGCTTAAAGTTCTTGGATATATTCTAACCTAGATAAAATATTGTTCCTGAAATGAAACTTTTGTACATGGCTTGATAGTACCTTTTGGCTCAGATATGCTTCAATAATTGTGTATTAATGCTTTGATAATTAGTTCTTCCTTTTTCTGGGCTGCAACTGAGTCTATTCAAGTGTATGTTCAAATTTAATTTGGATTGAATTTTGGGATGAATTACCCTCTAGATCTTAGTTGGATGGCTTACTGCACTTTTTCTATTATAGGGTTGACTAGATGACTGTTTTCCAATGTTGAATTTGGTGTTTATGTTTACTTCGCTGGCTGGACTGCAACCTAGCCGTGTAACACCGTTCACCAGAGAGAGGGGGAGAGAGGGCGACATACCTATTGGGCCAGACAGCGGATTCAGCGATAGCATGACATGTGTGAGGCTGCTGGAATTTGAACAAAGATGAGATGGAACCTGCAAAGAATACAACAGCAGTAGCAGCAAGATGAGATAGGCTTCGATTCTAGAACGTCCATGTGGACAGGGAGCAAAGAATAAGAAAGCGGCAACATCGCCATGAATAGATCATTGAGCATCAATGTATCAACAACATCATGAAACCGGGCCTGACTAGGGACATAGATATTCAACATGCATGGATATACATGGAGGGAGCAAATGCAAGGACACTAAGGTAGGAGACACAGAGAGATGCTATTGGGTGGCAGGATAACAGATCATGAGGGGGGGTGTTAAAGACAGACGACTGATCATCAAACAATCACCTCATGCGCCAAACACACAGCCTGGCGCATGGGCAGTTCAGGATCAGACGACACAGACCAGAACTCACCTCCCCAGTTAGCTGGTTATTCGACATGTCCAGCAGTCTGAGCGTTATTAGATCAGTCAAGTCTTCTGGGATCCAGCCGGTAAGATAATTATCTAGGCACAAAGTTGAAGAGGATTCTCATAAGTAGGATATCGGGCAAAACAAAAGGACGAAGGCTAAATAACTAACTTTTCATACTTAACAGAGATTTAAAGAAAACGAATCTGAATCCAGTTAATAACCACTGCAAAAGAAGCAAAGTGAATTCAACACGATGGATACCACTGACCTTATCACTGACCATACATTCTGCTCTGCCAGCCATACAATGATTTGTGAATCGCTTAGAACTTCAGAGGGCAACAAGACTGATGTATGGCTTTTGAAAGGTCTCCCACGAAAACCAGAACCTGTGCGCTACCACAATATTCAATGGCGGCTTCTTCTAATAAGGCTTCTACGGCCTGGCTGTCCCACTTATCAGATATTTTCACAAACTTTGTTAGATTGATACCAAATATAATACTTACCTGCGAGGTTGATAGCTGAAAGACCATCCAGTGAGGCCCATCCAGGCTCAAGAGACCCTGAATAAAGAATATTTATTGAGAAAGTAGCAGGTAAAAAATGACTGCTGTTCATATTTTGTAACAGGGAACTGGCTTGGGTTAAATATCTGAGACATATTGCTTACTCATAGGAGCAGTAAATATTTGCTAATGCACGGAAAACAGGCTTCATTAATTGCATGCATTCATCCTGTGAGCGGTCTAAAAATAGGACCTGGCTTGCAGCCTTTTGTGGGTATCTACTTGAGGGGCAAGGGACAGGGGGAAACTGATGGGAACTTCTTGTGGTCATTGGCTGCCATTGACTACAAATAGGTATTGCATTGAAATTAGTCCCTTGTGAAAACCAAAGAAAAGGATAGCGAGACCTGACGAGATAAGTCTTAAAGCAGCTTGACAATGCTGCAGGTTGCTTTCCCCATGTAAGTCAGACCCACCTTTCAGTTGATTCCTGTGCAGTGAGAGCTGCTGCAGCTGTCCACATTGCAGATTCTGTATCTGCTGTTGTGGGAAGAGCCCATGTAGGTTGTTCCTTCCCAAGTCAAGGATTCTCACAAATCCATGTTCACAACAGAGGTCTTCAGATATGATTCCTTTTTCTGTCGAGTTCTGAACTTCACACTCCCAGCTGGCGCAGCACGTGACTCCCCACCAGCAGCAATAGTCCGGAAGCCGGAAGAAAGGGTCGGAGTTTCTTCCAGGAACGTTACACCAGCGAGTGTTGCTGCCTTTCCACCCATTATCATTTATCCATTCGGGACCCCCAGTGGCTACAAACAGGTCGTCCAGTGCATTATGTTGCGACTGGAACGAGCAGTTGGAGCTGCTTTGCGCCAGCGCACCACGAATCAACAGAAGCGCGTATAGTAGACATCCTTTCCCTCGCAGTCCACGGATACAGCACATGAGATACCCAAAGCAATTATGGACGTTTTTTCCGTCAGCAATGAACATGCAATTAGTGATTCGAACCAGTTTGAAATCGACAGTTCGAGCTTCGAGAAGCCTGCGAGGTCTATCGGACTGCTGGGAGTCTTACGGTGAAGCCCTGTGACATATGGGCTCCTTCTAATGAGATAGCTCTTTCAACAAGTTCTATGCAGCGTCGCATGCGACGCTAAAAATTGGCGGAGAGTGTTCACGACGGAGAAACAGGTGGAAACGGAAGCGAGTTAGTTACGAGACCGTTGGCTGACATCAAGCTCACGTCGATTGCTGATCTGGCACATTCCACTTCAAATGATCGGCTTCGCAGCCGCGAGAGGTTGGTATGAGGCAGGGTAGGGTTTCTGGAAATAAGGGCCTCGAATCGCAGGTTCGCTGGATCGCAGGTTTATAGCGGTTTTCATTTATGCTGTCAGTAGTCCGAATGTAGCTGTGTAGCTGTGTAGCTGTTTAGCCGGGTTGTCGGCGTCAAAACCGGTCAAATTCAAAACTCCTCGGAACGAGAGAAATCTCCTCGGACTTTCGTTTTAGCGTTTTTCTCCCTGTACCTTCTCATTGCATCCCCTCGCATCACGAGTAATGGATGTAAATATTTGTAAGCAATGCAGTCCGTACTCTATCGACCTTCGCGAGCTAGTGGAGCAAGGGGGAAACAAGAGAGCGTGAGATTATTGCATGAGCAACTTCCATTGGTATCGAAGCAGGAAGCGCTTCTGACAGCGCACCATCCTGTAACGCACTGTGTTAAAGATACCATGAGGGCTATCAAATTGTTGATGGGCCCCGCTGTGTACGAGGTTGGATACCGGGAGGCAGAATTGTGAAGGAAAGAAAGAAAGAATGCGCATAAATGTGCAAGAAAGAAAGGAAGCTGTTCGCATCATTGGGCAGATATTTTTCGAAAGTCCGAGGTTGCGAGTAATTCGCCTCATGCTCCCCACATCTGATTCGCCCTGCGCCTGGAGCTAGCATGCGCAGGCGCCACAGATATGCGATGAGGTGGCGCTGTACAACCTTTGAGCCGGCAAATCAATGTGATGAGGTGGCGGTTCACGACCTATGAGCTGGCACGTCGGTCACTCCTTTGAACCTGCGATTCAGCGAACCTGCGATTCGAGGCCCTCATCATATGGTTTCTGGGGGGCGGTAGAGAGTAGACTGGAAGACTCTTATATAATGCGTGATAGGTGCAACGGTCGTGGAATGCTCCAATAGCATGGAATCAGGGATTCAGGGGGCCATCAACAAGTTATTTTTCGACACCCATGCTACGAAGTTTTATTTTTTGCCCTCATCCCCCCCCATTGGCTTAGAAGGCCAATATCCTCCTCACCAATCATTATTATGTCATGAAAGTGTATTGACCCTCACGTCAAGCTCTATCAGTTGGTCATCTTAAAAACGTGGTTTGGCTTCCATATAAGCGACCCCTGCCCTGTTATTATCAGACATACGTCGGTTACTAAGTTGGCATAATGCACACTGGTCCCTGTTCCCTCCAGGTCCCGTGTTGCCTGCTGCCAGGCCATAGACTAGCTGTGGCCTGCACGGCTGCACGTGACTTACATTGAAAGGTTATGCGCTCCATCGGATAGACGCTACACGAAGACAAACCCTGCGCACTGCCCTCAGGTGTCACTTAACCTCTGACTAGCTCGAAGGCCCGAGTTCGAGCATGTGGATCTTCGCTAAGGAATCCATCTACACCGCTGCTCCGCCTTCTGCTTCTACCAAGATCTACTTGGACTCAGCGGCTGCGTCCAACCAACCGGAGCACCGCAAGAGCAATTGCTAGTCACCGTAATCGAAGACGTGAGTTGAGTAGTCCTCACTGAAATATCATACAGAGTTGAGTGATCACTGCAGATCATTGTGCTTGCCGCTGCACGCTTGCATTACAATAAGGTAACGCCGATACCAAGCAACCTAGCCATACGCTGGCCAGGTTCGCCATTTTCAACCCACTGGATCACTTCGGATCACCGATTGCTACAAGCACCCCCTGCCCCCTGCCCCTGCCCCACCCCCGTAATCCCTCTCCATGCCCCACTCAGAACAACGACAACAAAACTCAAGACGACAAGACCCCAAGCCATCGATCACCATGCAGGTCAACAAGATCTTCAATGGCTCGTCAGTCAACCCGTGGCGTAAGCATCGGATGCAAATCCTCCTCATTCTCAAGTCCAACCGAGACTGCCTCGCAATCGCCGCGGACTGCATCCTTCCAGACCCCGTCCAAGAAGAGCATGCGACAGCAGATGGTTACCCTGCTGAAGAATTCTCTTATCCTAATGCTGGGAATGCTGATCCGAATCTTGCGAATCGTGCTGTTCCCAACAGGATCTCCATCTGGAAGAACAACTGTGCATTCAAGTTGATCCTTGACACCCTATCAGAGTTTGTTCAACAGGCTGGCCAAACCCAAACTGACATGGCCACCAAAGCTTCCAGGTACCTGGATGCTACCTATGCTGAGAACGCTAGCAACCTGGAGATAGATGGAATCCGTCCAGAAACTCTATGGACTCAACATGCATCCCTGAATCCCTCAGCTGAATCTCCAGAGCTGCTGATCTATACTCCCAACTTCCCCAGATCCAAGGAGTCTCTACCACATCCATGCCCACATACCTGAACATCATTGTAACAGGACTGAGCTCTCGGCCAGAACATGATGGATTTCGTGACTCCTACCACTCTGCTGATATCCCTGATTTTGCTACCCTCCAAAGAAAAATGACCAATTTCGGCATGGTCAAGAAAATCCCCCCCATCTCGCTCATCCCCTAAGGAGACTGAAATGGCTGCTGCAGCCTACAGACGCAACGCTGGAAACTACAGAGGAACCTCTGGAACAAGACAACCAAGGCCAAGGATGCTCAACAAGACTATGACCTGCTGGAACTGTGGAGGACATGGTCACAGCTCAAGGGAATGCCCCAGCTCTAACACCGAGCTGGCTCACAGGCCACCTGACTCTGATGCTGCTGACAATGGATCCAAGTCACCACCAAAGGAGAGAGTCAGTGCTGACAGGAGATCTGGCAGCAAGTCCAAGTCTCCACCACGCAGGAGTGGAGTTGAAGAATACAGGTATGGAGGAAAGACCCGCCTCAGGAGACACTACAGCAAAGGACGCCATGCAAACGTGGCTGATGGTGACTGCTCCACCTCTAACTCTGTCAGTGACAACGAGGAAGGTGAACACAACTTCCTAGCCCTGGCAGTAAAGGAAGACAGCCAGCCAGTGAGATTTGCTGGCTCCCCCAGAGGCAAATCTGTATCCTTTTCCCTACCACTTTTTTCCTGTCCCTTTGGACGACAATTCTTTCTTTGGAGTTATATATGAGTGCTGATGATGCTTGCATGATAGAAGACGAAATGCCAGCCCTTGCCTCAGACTCAGATAACAGCAGGGCACTTCAAATGGTCAAATTGGCCAGCGCTTTAGCGCACTTAAAAACAAAAAAACTGCGCTTTGTAGTGCATAAAGCGCAAAAATTGCTTGCAGCGCCCACAAGGGGTTGCAAAAACTGCGCTTAAAGCGCAGAGGGGGTCAAAAAGTCAGCTCTCAAAAGCGCAAAAGCGCGCGCTTTGAATTACCCTGGATGACAGTGATGACGATGATGGCAATGATGTTTTCAAATCAGCCCTGCAGAAAGAATGGCTCATAGACACTGCAGCCCATTTCCATGCCACAAGTAACCCCTCCAACTTACATGACATTCAGGATCTTCCCCAGCCCTTTAGGCTGCAGCTGGCAGACCAGGGAGCTCCACCTATCATCTGCCACCAGATAGGAAAGGCCCACATCAAGGGCCATGGCAGATTCCTGATCACCCTAAATGATGTACTTCTTGCTCCTTGCAAAATAGCCAACATCATTAGCATCCATGCAGCCACCAACCTGTACCCCGACCTCCAAGTCCACCTGTCCAAGACTGATGCCACTCTCTCCATACCCAGCAAGTCTAGCACCAAGCTAAAGCTACTCCTCTCAGGCCCCAAAAGGCATGGACTCTACTTCACCCAAACCTCCTCAGACCACCACAGTGAATCCACCTGTAAACCATCACCTGCCTACATCATGATGGTTACCAAATCTGTCTGCCATACTGACTCTGAGACAGGAACTCATGAGACTGCCCCTAGTAGGACTGACAAGATTCACCCCCTGCCTCTGCACCTCACACTGACTCTGAGACAGGAAAATCCCCCACTCATGAGATTGCCCACAGTAAAGCTGACCAAGAATCACCTGTTGTGTTATGGACTTATGGTACACATTATATGGTGTACCATGCTGACCCGGTATGTATGAAGTCCGGCCTGCGACTCTGGACCAGCAGCCAGCTAGCAGGCTGATACCGTCAGCCAGCTAGGGCGCTTTGATTGTAGGTGGCCCTGAGGCCGCCGGCTCCTGCCCCTACTAGTTCTGGCCAGTTCGTCAGAAGCCTTTATCTTATCACTTGTTGTAAAGACAGTGACATTGCCTCTCGTGCATCTGCCCCATTGTCTACAAGAAGCAAGGAACACAAAATGTTGGAACTAACGTCCCTTTCCTCCCTTCCCTTCACCACCACCTCACTTCTGCTTCAGAGCCCTCAGAGCCTGCAGACAGTGACAGTGACAGTGATATGGAAGGAATATCTGACCTGGTAACTCCAGAGGTCTACTCTCAGCTCATGACAGACCGTGGAAAGGAATTCAGGCCACTGCCACATGCCCAGCAGGTTGGTGACCCACCAGACATTGCCACCAACTCTCCATATGTTCAGCAACTCCCCACTGTCCCTTTTGATGAACTGAACAACCTGAAACTAGCACAAGCAAGGAGAGAGATGGAACTCCTGAGTGATCAAATCAGGACCTGCTATGAGGAATATGATGGACCCATAGATGGGGAAGGACCGCTCACACCATCTGATCTGGACACAGCCACCACTTTCCAGCATTGGATCCTCCAGAACAGCTCACCCGACATTGGCACCCCACTAGGGGTCATCAACACGAATGTCAACCAAGTCCACTTCACCAACAACTCTAGTTTACCACTGACCAGGTTTGGACTAACCCTCAAATCCCTCTACAACATGCATGGTTCCCCAGTCTTCACCATCAAGATCAGACCTCCTCTACCCCAGATCATGCATGACTTCACCACTGGATTCCCTACCCTACTTAAGTCTGAGAAATACAGGTTCCCACTCAGATCCATGCACAAAGATCCATACACTGCCTGTGCTCCTGTGCTCAAGCACACCAGCAGGCTTCAACAGATGGTGCAGTCATATCCCACAGTGTCCACTACAAGCAGGCCCACTCTGCAGTGGGCCATCTGCCTCCAAGCTGCCATGACTACAGCCCAAACCTCAGCTCTTTCCTTTCTTCCCAAGCTGGTGATGGATCCCAAGAGCTGTGCCTACCCTGGAGGCAAAGTGATATGTGTCAACCACCTTAGTATGGGCTGGAATCCTATGGACTTCGTCTTCATCAACATGTTATTCCCTATTCCCACCTAACCTGTTCAACAAATCATTTGATGATTTCTTGTACAAGGTCCGCCACCAACTGGACATGGATGGCTTCCCTGCACCTGGCACTTAGTGGCAATGCCACCTGGACACGTCTGTCAATTTTGTGGCCATGAACACTCTAGGAATTCATTTTTGTCCTGCCATCTGTACTGCCACATGTGCAACACAATCTGCAGTTCAGTATATCCCCCTATAGTTTCTTGGCCACACACTGGCAGCATGAATGAACCTGATGTCTTACAATCTGATTCAGCCTGCGCTCCCAAATCTCGGGGGGACTACACAGACATCCTGTCCTCTCAGACTCCCCTTCTCAAATCATGATAAACTTCTCGTATAAAGGCAACCTAGCCTGCAGCTTCTCTGCAGTTTCCTTTAAATCCCTTTGCAGCTTCCCTGCAATCTAGCCTGCAGCTTCTCTGCAGTTTCCTTTAGACCCCCTGCAAAATCCACCATCTATTGTTATTGTCCGATATACGTCGGACACTGAGTCGGCATAATGCATACCGGTGCCTGGTCCCTCCAGGTCCCGAGTTGCCTGCCACTAGGCCACAGGCTAGCTGTGGCCTACACGGGTCTGCAGGATCTTCCTGCAGACTCCCGTCTTCGATATGAGCGCCTGTTAACTAGGTTCCTGCTCCTGACGCAAGCGACGACAAGAGGTGTATGTATCTTGAAGACAATGGGAGAACAACACGAAGAAGTCTCCCCTGACTAGGCTACACAGTGGCAATATGTTGTTATAGAACCAACACATGTGAGTAGATCTGAACCATCTGTCTTGTATGCTGTACCATATGTCATGTACGCTGCACCATTTGTCTTGTAGGTTGAACCATCTGTCTTGTACGCTGCACCATTTGTCGTGTATGCTGAACCATTTGTCTTCTACGTTGCACCATATATCTCGTATGCTGCACCAATGTGTCTTGTATGCTGCACCATTTGGCTTGTATACAGCATGATTTGCCTTGCTGCACCATGTGTCTCGTATGCTGCGCCATGTGTCGTGTATGCTGCACCATCTGTCTTGTATGCTGCACCATGTGTCTTGTACGCTGCACCATTTGTCTTGTACGTTGCACCGTATGTCTTGTATGCTGCACCATCTGTCTTGTATGCTGCACCATGTGTCATGTATGCTGCACCATCCGTCTTGTACGCTGCACCATGTGTCCTGTACGCTGCACCATTTGTCTTGTACATTGCACCATATGTCTTGTATGCTGCACAATCTGTCTTGTATGTTGCACCATGTGTCTTATTATATGCTGGCTGCACCATCTATCTGTCTCATCATCGTAATTGCTACCACGTGAATGCTTGCTCTCTTTCTTGCTTGCTGATTCGTTGATTGTCCAACTGGCTTGTGCTTGGTCAAGCAACTAATAATCTTCTAACTCCACCTCCTTTCTTTCATGCTGCTGCAGTTCCAGCAGGCAGTGACTTCCGCATATTGCGACGTGGATGGTGGAGAAGGAGCAAGTCATTCATCAGCATGCAGGGATGAGTAGAGGGACAAGATCAAGAAGCCTGATGATGACACTGGTCTTGCTGCTGGTCACTGCTGCTGGTCACTCATAATATAATAGTAGCTTGGCTAGACTAGCCAGTCGGGGTGGCAGGGGGGGGACAGGGGCAGAAGACAGACTAGATAGCTAGTCAGAGCTCATCAGGGTACCCTGGCTGGTACTTATTATTTTAGTAGTCAGAGCACAGGGTACTCATATTTCTGAGTACCATTTTTCTAGGCCCAATTCATGGGTACAATTACCCCCACAAATGAGGAGAATTTGTAAATGGCCAAATTATAATAGCTATTGTTCATTATCACTTTTTTGAATTCGATTTTTTCAGTCTTCAAAATCTCTGTAAATAAAACATTGCAATCCATCTATACATCTCGAATGATCCACAGTCTCCAGTGCAAGCACTGCCTGAAAAACAAAACGGGACCCAATCCCTGAAATACCCGGGACCTAACCTAGCCCGGAGCCCAGGTCCCGAATTTACAGAATGAGAAAAGGGTCGGTCCAGTATTAAATACTACAATCCGGGACCAAATTCCCTGTACAATCCAGGACCAAATTCCCTGTATTCAAGGAGGGTTATTCCACGAAGGGTGCCCGGTATTTTACGAAACAGCACCATTTAGTTTACGAACTATCAAATCCTAGTTCGTAAAAGGGTGCCGGAATTTTACGAACCAGCACCATTTAGTTTACGAACCATCAAATCCTAGTTCGTAAACCTTAAATTACGAGGGGGTGTCCGCTTTTTACGAAGTAGAGCCCAATTTTTTACGAGGTGGGTTCGTAGAATTTTCCAAGCCAAATTCCAGTTCGTAAAATGCTGTTTTATTCATAGTGTACTTTCTTTGGACCCATGAATGATATAGATGCCTGTCTTAAAGAAAGGGAAGAGTCCATGCCAGAATTAGTCTCAAGTGATGGCACTGATGATGATGATGATGAGGGGAATGGAAAGGTGGACCTTTCTGACAGTGCCACCTTTGATCCCTACCAGACAGCTCTCCATACAGAATGGCTTTTAGACTGTGCAGCCCACTCCCACTGCACCAGTAACCCCTCCAACTTGCATGACATTCAGGATCTCCCCCAGCCTATTAGCCTCCAACTGGCTGACCTTGGAGCAGCCCCACTCCTCTGCCTCCAGAAAGGGAAAGCTCACATCAAAGGGCATAATGGATCCCTGATCACCCTCCACGATGTGCTCCTTGCTCCCCCCCTGACTACAGCCAACATCATCAGCTTGCATGCAGCACACAGGCTCTCTCCCAAGCTTCAAGTTCACATGTCCAATGCTACTGCTACCCTTTCCTTACCCACAACCAGGGGCACAAAGACAATCCTCTTATGCCCCAAAAGGCATGGTCTCTACTTCACTAGCACCTCTAAGCTCCCTACCCCCCTCCCTATCCCCAATACCCCATCTCCCACATTCCCTCTGATCATCATGATGGTCACCCAACCAGAACTGGTCAACCAGCCAGCTGCCCACTACAATGATGACTTTGCTGGAAGCTGCTCCATCCCACATGATACTGCTAGATAGCAGCTCCAGTAGCCTACCAGATCTGATCCCAGTCATTGGTGATGATGACCTGCCTGACCTTGCCCAAGCCCGTCCACTATCCTTGCTCCAGTCAGACAATGGGGGAGAATTCACATCACACCAGGATGATCTGTACACCACCTCTTCACATGACTTCATCCCAGATCCTGCCTGCTCCCCCGCCCCCATCCAACAGCTTCCCACTGTTCCTTTTGATGACCTCTGTAACCTGACAGAAGCACAAGCAAGAATAGAAATGGACCTCATGCTAGACCAAGCCAGAACTACATATGAGGATGCATTCCCTGTTGATGGACAAAGGTCCTGCACTCAGCATGAGCTCTCCCAAGCCCTTATTAGATTTGACCAATGGATTCCCTCAGCTACTTCCCCTCCCCCTGATCAGCCCCTCACTCATGTCAACATGAACACCTACCCAGTCCATTTCCTTAACAACTCTGGTCTCTCCAGAACCAGGTTTGGAACCCTGCTGACTACCCTCAACAACTCCCCTTCTTCCCTTAGAGCCTTTAGCATCAGACCTAGACAGCCTGTCCCCACCCTCATTCACCAGCTAGCCAACCAGTTCCCTACCCTGCTAGCATCTGAGCAGACTAAATTCCCCAACAGGCAGATGCACAGCAGCCCTTCATCAGTCTGTGGAACTCTTCTCAAGCATGTCAACAGATTGCAGCACATGGTCCATATCTACCCCACTGTCTCTACAGCTGACAGGCCCACCCATCAATGGGCCATCTGCCTACAAGCAGCTATGGTCCAAGCACATGCACGGATCCTTGCCACCTGGCCCAAAATGCTCATGCATCCCATCAGCTGTGTGAACCCTGGAGGCAGAGTCATCTGTGTCAACAATGCAACCTCAGCATGCACCCAATGGATTTCACATTCATCAACATGCTGGACACCCCAAGGATGTCTAGGAAATCCTTCTCCACTCTCCTAAAGAAAATCCACAGCCAGCTGGACCTTGATGGATACCCAGCATCTGGCACCTAAATATGCACCTATAGTCTATTGCTCCTTATTGTTTTAGCCATGAACACTCTAAGTTTAATCTGGGTACTGCCTCCTGTACTGGTGTCTTCGACTGCCTCATGTACTGATGCCCCCTTTATTTAGAATCCATCATCAAGTTACTGCCGTATGTCTGCAATACTCTAATTTAGGATAAGCCCAAATTATGGGGGGACTAGCACAGACATCTTGTCTAAACTTATTCTCCCATCTCAAAACATGTCCTACTTCTCGTAACCTACCTAGCCTGCAGCCTATCAGCAGTTTCTCCCAGCTTCCCAGCAGCCTCCCTGCAAACTAGCCTGCAGCTTACCTGCAGTTTCTCCCAGCTTCCTTGCAGCCCCTCTGCTAACTAGCCTGCAGCCTATCTGCAGTTTCTCCCAGCTTCCCTGCAGCCCATCTGCTACCTAGCCTGCAGCCTATCTGCAGTTTCCCTCTAGCTTCTCCTAGATTCCTAAGGCAGCTTCTCTGCTACCTGCTACCCTAGGAGACTGACATTGATCTGAAGATCTTTGCTATTAATGTGCCGTGTCCCCTTGGGTCCTGTTCCAAATAATTTATTATTTACAGCCTCTCCTGCCAGCCATTAGCATATCTTAATAGCCTTGTCAACCTTTATCTATATATATAAAGAAATCATGGTCGTGGTCGTGGTCGTGGTCGTAGTCGTGGTCGCGGTCGTGGTCGTGGTCGTGGTCGTGGTCGTGGTCGTGGTGGTGTCATCATCGCGTACCCACGTGCCATGGGCGTGCGAAGTGTAACCGACTTGCAACCGACTTTCCGTCCACCAGAGTCTTCGCCCAGCGATTTCAATTGCCGAAACAGCAGATGCGCTAAGCTATGCGCGCGCGCTCATTTCATGTCCACGACTGCCTCCCATACTGTGACTGCAATGAATTGCAATGAAATGAGTGAGGAGATCCTCTCCTCGGAGGTCATTTGCTGACCCTCAGATCGCTTTGCATGGCGCTCGGAATAATAGTTTTCAGTGTATTGCTTCACGGAGCGACCTGCGGGCTGCGGCTCATGCTCCAGAACTTTCACTTCGGCTCATGATTCGGCTGGCCCTTGACTTCCACTTGGCTCACGGATGCGCACTTCTTTCTTCATTATTAGCATTACATTCGTCGTCGCATTATGCTATCACATCGCCTGATTCGCTATCACATCGCCTGATTCGTGATTGGAGGTAGTTCACTTCCATTCTCCAGCCTTTCTGCGGGCTCTATTGATACATTCATCTTGCTGCGAGCTAAGACACTGGCGCGGCTCATGGTATCTCTGCACGATCTAAGTCCCTGCAACCTGTGACGTTCTTCCGACGTCCGACTTCCTTCTTGCTGCGTGCTCCTTGCACCGCGTGCAATACCTCTTCAAGATCTTCCCCCCCACCCCACACGACTCACACCCTGCAACGATAAGGTTAGTTTCGCGCTGAGCTGTAGCGAGTGTGTGACAGAGTTGACCGAGCGAAGGCCCTTTCGGGAAACAGCTTGCACGCCCAACCAGGTATCTATGCGCTAAGAGGAAGCTACAGGTAAGCACCTTTGCTCTCGCGCAATTCCGATCTTTCAAGCTGAGTCTGAATCTGCGCAGACGTTCGTTTGCAATTTCCAAAAGTCTTCGCATTTCCGCGTCGTCTGACGAAACGTCCAAACGTCTGCGCGATTTCGAACTCAGCTGGAAACATCATAATCGCTTCTGTTAAACCCATCAGCTAAAGTGGCCGAGAGTAGATCAGATTAATGGGAACGGAGAATCAGGGAAGTGCGTGTGTGTTGGCGGGTAAAGGGGTGAGGCAAATTTGAGATTGGGCCTGGGTCGAGGTTTGGGCAGAGTGGGGACTGTGTGTGTGTTTGTGTGTGTGTGTGTGTGTGTGTGTGTGTGTGTGTGGGGGGGGGGGGGGGGGGGGGGGGCAGATGCGTCAGGATTTGAAGTGGGGGAAACATGATGACTGTGTTTATGAGAGGGGTGGAGGTGAGGACATATGTGTAGCCCATTCTGTAACCTAGCCCCACGGGCACCCTATTATGATTGGGGTAGGGGTGATGTGTGTCTGTGTGGCCACCGGCTACACGGGCTACCGTACTAGTACTATTATAATTTCTTTATGCCCCTCAGTTAATTCCAGGGATTCTTGTATCCAAGAATACCTTGAATTGGGGGGGGTGTTATTGTCCGTTGCGTTGGACACTGAGTTGGCATAGTGCACGCGTGGTCCAGGTGCCCCAGGACCCGGGTTGCCTGCCGCCAGACCATAGGCTAGCTATGGCCTGCACGTGTCTTCAGAATCTTCCTGGAGACTTCCTATTCTATATAGCCGCACGAGTTGCGATGTTATCTCTCTGCTCTTCAGTCTTCACTGTGTAACAACTCTATCGATTGAAAACCCTCGAGGACAACCAGGATGGATAAATTGGATACTATCCTCTTGGGGAACTGATGGAAATCATAGATCACATGATGTCATTGCCCACTCCACCCTGCATAGTCAACATGCTCAGAGTCCCCTTGTACACCCTGATCCATGACTTCTATATGTGCAAGATACAGACACCTGCGGTCTCTACCCAACCAAACCTGGAGAGAGCAGGACATGCCCACTAACCCTGCTCCTGTCATCAGTCCCATCCACATGCACTCCAGACTCCTGGCCACCCTCATCTACAAGTATGATACTTGCTCGGCAAGCATGAAAGACAGGTTAAAATGGACCATCTGCCTGCAGGCAGCCATGGTTAGTGCCTACTGCAATGCAGTCCACAAGCAGCCTGGGATCCTATTGCAGTCCCATCAGATCAGGACAGATGATGCAACCAGTCCTATCCTAATTTACGTAGATGATGCCATAATGCCATGGAACCACCAGGATTGCTTCATCCTCAACTTCTGCCCCCCTGTCTTTCACTCTGACCCCACAGCTGACCTTTGGGATGACCTGCACCAGGCCATCACCACTAGGCTCAAGCGTGATGGGTTCTACCAGATCCCATACCTAGATGATGACACATGAACATACCAGTCAGCACATGTGTAGTTGATAAGTTGATAGTTGAAGTAAACCATCAGCTCTGCTCCAACTGACAGATACGAATTGAACCTGATTTCCTGCACGTCCAAGACCCAGACTTTTAATTGATACTGATTGATTGCTTCCTTATGAACTGCTTTCTTCTATTTTACATTAGCTCTGGGCAGAGATACTGCCCCACAGGCTTTACTTCAAAGTCTCCTGCAGCTTCCCAGCAACCCCTTACCATTAGTTACATTGATACTTCTTATCCTAAATTAGTCTGCAGCCAGACTATTTTACCATAAATAGCATGATTGAATTTATTATCTTCAGTCCCTCTAGTTTCCTTTTAACTTCTCTAATTCCCGGAATTCTCCAATATGAAGAATGCCAGGAATTGGGGGGGATGTTATTTACCGGGTCTTCCCGGTTCACCTAGAGTGACTTAGAGTGCACAGGACTCCCGCCCTGTAGCACTGTACTGCATGTGCCGCTGCCAGATATGGCACGGACTCTGTGGCCGGTACCCTGTGGTACCGCGCCATCTCAGTACTTCTTCCTAGCGCATCGATTGAATGCTTTATCTAACTGTAAAGATCTTATCCTCACCGACTTCCCCTCGTCACTGTGCTCTGCACATAACTCCGGAATCAAAAGGATCCCCCCTATCCTACCAATACAGAGATCCCCCCGAACGTCTCCAGAAAATGCATAGACGTTGTCCTATGGCTCCTTGAAGCTGTACAAGTGCATGACCGAAGTATTGGGGACAAATTTGGGGCGGATCAAATTTTATTGGCCTCCTAATTAAGTGGGGCGGTTTGGTGCAAACACTATATGTAACCTATTTTGGAGGCCATGGCATTACACTTTTTTAAATTACAAAACCCTATCCAGACTTTTATACTTGTGGGCCCTTCAGAGAAGTTGTAAAGCGGATTTCAGAGGCAGTCACGAATTTAAAAGTATTTCTGGCAAAAATCAATGCAAAAATAAAGGTGGGTCCAGAAGCCCCCAAAATAGTTTCAAAAAAATGTTCTGAAAAATATTTTGTCTCAACCAACATTCCCAATTAATTTGGGTCCAATCCAGGAAGCGATTTTGCCTCTGAACAGCGCTACCCTGATTGAGATTCTCAGCTCCGCCCTTCCGCAGCCTCCAGAAAGAAGTACAGCAGCCAAATCGGCGTGACTCAAGGAAGCTGCCTGGAGCCACCACAATACCCTGGGCACCGCCGGCGTCGGCCGACGCGTCGGGCACCCACGCGCGCGCACGCGTTGGACACGCACTTTTTGTGGACTACGTGCTAGCTACGGCCAGGAATCCAGCCAGGAATCCAGTAACCAGCATCAGAGATCTGCACTCTGCTCCTTTTAGATCCCTTCGCCTTCTGCCAGGCTGCCTATCGTCTCTTTTTACTGCCTTGACTCGCAAATTCTCTTGATCTGTCCATCGATTGATTCGCCATGGATCCTAAATCAAAGCAAGAGGCCAAGTACAAGGCCAAGAGCATGATGCGAGTATTTTCGGACAAGATGGAAGTTACAGGAGCCAAGTTCTCTGGAGGCAACTTCGCCGATATTGAGGTTGCAGTGCTCAAGGCCACTTTGGAGGACGTGGTAGTGCCGAAGGAGAAGCATGTCCGAACTCTGAAGCAAGCGTGCGCGGGTGGCGCTCCACGCCAAGAGGCAAGTAGATGTCGTGACGACTATCGGACTTCCCACTCTGGTCAATGTCCGATACGCGCGGGGACAGGTGCAACGAGTAACCCTCCCAACCTAGCCAGCTCGTTACAATTATCGCATTTGTCACGTCGGTTTACTGGACGCAGGAATCGCAACCTCACTGGCATGTTGCCCACGTGTTTCTATAACCAATAAGAGGGCAACATTTTTGCTATTGGATGTCTAAGCTCATGATGGGTGCCTTGCATCTCGCAGGTTAATTGCGTGATCCACAACTTGGTGAAGCGTATGGAGACTCACAAGAGTGACTACTTGGTAACTCTCAAGTCTTTGGTGACCTTCCATCGCTTGATGAGGGAGGTGGATCCGACCTTCCAAGAAGAGGTAATTGGAATGAGTGATACAACTTTGCTTCTTTCCCAAGCCATGAGGGGGTATACCTTCTGACCTTACTTTGGGCAGATCACAAATATCTAGCTAAGCTCCAGGTGGTGAAGCGCTGCTGTTCTCATTCTCAACGGGAATTTTGGTGGAACATGCTACCCTGATTGTCAGATCATGCATGGGCAGCTTTGACCCTTCCATGCGACTGATCTCACTTAAGTGGTTTGCAGGCATGACTGGGTATCTCACCGATGGCGGGCTATTGTTTATCCTGCATTCCTGCCCTTATGGTGAGGATTGTTGGCCTGATCATGGGGTGTTGTAACAGTCCCAATGATGGTGGGCTATTGTTTCCCCTGCATTCCTGCCCCTGTGGCGAGGAGTTTCGCCTGATCATGGGATGTTGCAACATACACAATGATGGTGGGCTATTGTTTATCCTACATTCCTGCCACCCATGGCGAGAAGTGTTGCCTTCATGATGGCGTTCAGTACCCTGATCGTTTTTAGCAAGCATGAGGAGATTTGAGCTGTCTGTATGGATTCAACTTGAGTGTGCTGATACCTGACTGGCGTGTGTTTCACCTGGTCTCCTGCTGTACTTCGAAAAATTGGAATACAACTTGTGAGCAGCGATACAAAATGCTGACCTGGGCCCTGAACTCTGACCACTTCACCGCTATTGAAACAGGCTGCGAACCCCAAGATTTCAACAGAATTTGAAAGATGATTCTGTCAATTTCCAGTTGCACTTAGTTGCCATATGTTTGTCTGGGATAGCCAGCCAGGGGACCTGCCTAGAAGCTGCTAATGGTAGCTGAAAAGAAAAGCTGTTTTCCTGATGCATGTGCGTCGCAGCTTGATTCGTTGCTTTTTGAGCTGGGATGAACCAGTATACCACAGGAATCTCATAACAACTTCTTTGCAAACAGACAGCTTCTTCTTAAAACATCATCTTGTGTTGCTTCAGGGTGCAACCTCCAATGTTCTACTTTTAAACATGCTTAGGGAAGTATACACCGTACTGGTCCTCAAGATTGTCGGCTGATGTCATTCGATGTCTTCCGAGATTGTGCGATATATCATATGAAACTGTTGATGTATCATACGATGTTGACATATCTATCCGATATTGTACTTGACAACCCTACACATGCCCTATTATGTTTTCTTATAACGAACCCTCTTATGTTGGCTGCAGTTACTCAAGTACTCTGAGCGCACTGGCACCCGCCGCCCTCTGCGCCTGGATGGATTTGCTGACCACACAACCAAAGAGACATGGGACTTGTCCGCTTGGATCCGCACCTACTCGGTCTATTTGGATGAGAGACTTGAGGTACAGCTTAAATATTGCATATTTGTACTGCTTGGATCCCCACCTTCTCCGTGCATCTGGATGAGAGGCTTGATGTACAGCTTAAATATTACATTTTTGCACCGACCTCTTCATCTATATGTCTATCCATTCGTCCATCCATCCACCCATCCATTTGTCCATTCATTCATCTGCCCATGCACCCATCCATCCATTTGTCCATCCATCTATCCACCCATACACCCACCTATCTGCTGCCATGCCTGCCACTCACCTACCTACCCACCTGCCACCCACCTACCCGCCTGCCACTCACCTACCCATCTGCCCACCTGCCCACTTGCCACCAACCTACCGCTCACTAACCCACCTGCCTGCCCACCTTTCTGACTGACTAACCTGTCTCTCGCTAAATTTATGTGCTTCAGGCCTTCAGGGCCTTCCGCTTTGACCCGGAGGCTACCTCAGATTCAAAGCTTAAGGATTGCTCTCCAGAGCTACTCCTGGAGCGCCTGCCCATGGTGAGCGGGTGGTATATTTTATATTCTGGTGGTATTTTTTATATATTTCTGTTATTGTGTGTGTGTGTGTGTGTGTGGGGGGGGTCTTCAGAGCTATTCCTGGAGCGCCTGCCCATGGTGAGCAAACTCACTCCCCAAAAACTATGTTTTTTAAATTAGGAAAATGACTGAATATCAAGAAACAAATTGAACATAAGTATGTCATGGAATTATTATACACAAATTGGAGTCATTCCCAGTGGGAGTAAGGAGCTTACCTGAGACATTCAACTTGTTTGCTGTGCATATGTGAATCAGTCTCTACTTCATTTGCTCGTTATATTAAGTATGGTCGTATTTTTCGTATATTTATCTGTGTGTGTGGGGGGGTGGGGGTGTGTGTGGGGGGGTCAGAGCTGCGCCTGGAGCGCCTGCCCTTGATATGCTGATAACATCTGAGACATTAGTTTTTTCAGCCACGATGAGCAGCTTCTAGGTAGCTCCCCTCCCCCGCCTTCACCAAGTGTTGGCACAAGCAAAAGGAATTTACCAAAATGAATGCCTTTTGTTAGCGCCATGGCTTGCTACCAGGGAACGGCAACTTATATAAGTGTTTGGAAAACTAATATTAACTAATATTATTATAGTGCCACAATAATGTTAGTTTTTCAAATAAATTAAAATTGCTTGTTAGACGGCTCGTCTGTCTAAGATTAACTAACATTCACTAATATGATTCATTCGTTAATATTTACTAACCAAGCCTTTCCCTATTTGCTACCCAGCCAAACCTAAAGCAACTAATGCATCTGGAAGCTGACATTATCATGTTTCCAGTACTGTTCAAATCAGTGGCTGGCTCAGACATCTACCTAGAAGCTGCTGCTCGTAGCTGAAAAGAAAAACCATGCTCTTGGACATTCAACTTGTTTGCCATGTACATGTGAAGAAGCAGTCTCGATTTCATCTGCTGGTATTGTTTATTTGCTTGCATGTGGGATGATTGTGGGGGTGGATAGGGGTAAGGTGTGGGGGTGGGTGGGTGGGTGGGTGGGTGGGGGGGGGGAGCACACAGTTATGGAATGAGGGTCACTATCAACTCTGATCCTGGCTGGATCGTCCCATTTGACATAAAGCACCACTTTCTCATCTAAGTCATATAGTCGCACTATATATACTACACCAAGACCACTAGTCATATACTACACCACGACCACTACCATGCCCCCCCAACCCACACATCCTCCTCTGTGCACAGGTCCAGAAGCTTCTGGGTAGGCTGATTGCGTGTGTGCCTCAGGGCTCTGCTCAGCAGAATGCGGTTGTTGTTCAGGCCGCTGAGATGGTGTTGAAGGAGCTGCGCACAACTTACAAGGCAGTGTGCGAGGGCATCATGAACCTTGCTGATAAGTTCTTTGAGATGGTGAGAATAAACCCGAGAAGAAAGACACATTTATATTATTTTGTTGATTTTAACTAAACAATGTCTGCAATTGAGGGAAAGCCCTGCCCCAATGCTCCAGGCGACAATGACAGACAGAGGCCTTGCACAGGGAGGTCTTGCACACGACAGAATTTCTCCTCGTGAAAATTCACATGGAGCCTCGCGCACAGGAGGGGCTGAGGGCTTCGAAATCTGAAATAAAAAACACTGCTTGGCTGCTCTAGAAATTGCGGTTACTGTTTCCTTGAGCGCAACTTAAAAATGGCTTATTGCAAGGAACGGTAACTTTATCAAATCTTGCCGGCAGTCTGACTTGGCTAAAGTTTCCGTTTATTTACAATATCATATGATGCAGTTTGTATGATATCGGACTCGCCTTTGGTCAACATCATATGATATCCCTACTTATTGCTGCACTTCAAATAACTAAAACTACATGCAGCAAGCTACCCTCCCCTCCAATTCTCCATCGTCTTCCATTGACCCAACTCTCAATCCTCACTGATGCACTTTCAATTCGTTTCGCTTTGCCTTCCATTGAACCCCTTCCCCTCCCTCCCTCCCCCCCCCTCCCCTCCCCTCCTTTCTCCTATCCTATCCTACCCTATCCTACCCTATCCCCTCCCCCCCTGCCCTCCCCTCCCCTCCCCTCTAATTCTTCATCATCTTCCATTGAACGCACTCTCAGGAGCGCACTGATGCACTTCGAGGCCTCGAGGCCTACAAGGAGAACAGTGCTCTGAATGATCGCTTGAACCACTTCTTCTCTGCCATCAATGCCATAGGCAGCCTCCGGGGCTCTGTTGAGTTCCCCCAACTGCAGGTGGGCTGAACATGGTCTCCTTCCTACTAAATTGCTATCTAATGTAATGCCTCCTCTTGGTCATGCTGTGGTTTGGAAGTTTTTATGATTTGAACATGGTCACTGTTTTTTTCCGGTCCTAGGTAGGTGGTAGGTCCAGTTGTGTAGCAAAAGTTGCCTTGGCAAGCCTGTTTTTTGGATTGCGGCGTAGCACAGAGTAGGGCTGAGCGTGAAGCGCAGAGAACGCGGACTCCTTCCTTTGATATTGCTGTTCAACGGTAGGGCTCTTTTAGTCGTTTATACAATTTTTTGTCTTATAACCATGTTTTACAGTCACAGAAAATTGAACCACTTCTTCTCTGCCATCAATGCCATTGGCAGCCTCCGGGGCCCTGTCGAGTTCCCCCAACTGCAGGTGAGCTGAACATGAACTCCCTCCTACCATATTGCTGCTTATCAATTTTGGCAGTTATGATGACAACTTGAAGAAAAATGGAAACAAAACCAGGGTCTGCGTACACTTTTAGACCCTCTTCGACCCTCTTTGATGCGTGCGAAGAGAGTTGAAGAGGCTTACGCAGAGCCTGGTTTCGTTTTCATTCTTTCTTCAAGTTGTCATCATAACTGTCAAACGTGATAATGGCATGGCTCCTTTTAGTCGTGTTGTCGTTTGAAAGTTTTTTTAGTTTAACATGGTCACTGTTTTTTTGTCGGCCTTGTGTAGGTCCAGTTGTGTAGAAAAGGTTGCGACGTAAGCCTGATTTTTGGATCGTGGTGTAGCACGGTGTAGGGCAGAGCGTGAAGCGTGGAGAACAAAGGGGTTTTTCCTACGCTATGTATAGCGATTGCTATTTTTGACCTCGTTTAGGCCCCAGCTATCGCTATAGGGAGCTTTAATTTTTTGGTGGTGGTGTTTGTTTTGCCCTTCATGGCCCTCTAAAGCTATAAGAGCTAAAAAACACTGTCCCTGGAGGAGGCTTAAAACCACAAAGCTAGACAAAAAACATTTTTAGATTTGATAGAAAAATCCCTGGTAGAACATGGACTCCTTCCCGAACCAATATGTGCCCTGTGCTGAGCGAAATATTGCGCAATTTGTAGTCCAGTTGGGCACCGAGAAAAAACTGAAATTAAATGTAAAATGTGTAAATACAAAACATGTAAAAATGAAATAATCATAAAAATCGGTAAAAAAAAAAAAAGTAAAAATCATCATCATCATCATCATCACAGGCTCTGCCACCGGACTTCCTTACCACCCTGGAGGACTACGTGAAGGAGGCCCCTAAGTCTGTGGATCCCAGTGCACCTGCCAGCACTGGGGGTGGAGCAAGGGTTGTGGCGCCTGTTGCGCTCAACACCACGGCCTCTATGGCCAGAGCTGGAGGTGCCACGTCTGCAGTTATCACAAGTGAGCTGCTTCCTTATGTGATGTACCATATGTGATGTACCTTAGTTGTCTCAATCGAGCTGCTTCCTTATGTGATGTACCATATGTGATGTACCTTAGTTGTCTCAATCGAGCTACTTCCTTATGTGATGTACCATATGTGATGTACCTTAGTTGTCTCAATCGAGCTGCTTCCTTATGTGATGTACCATATGTGATGTACCTTAGTTGTCTCAATCGAGCTGCTTCCTTATGTGATGTACCAAATGTAATGTACCTTAGTTGTCTCAAGTGAGCTGCTTCCTGTCGTGTCTGGATCTCGTGTCTTATATTAGGATCGTTCTTTGTCATGTACCTTATGCCTTGTCATAGTTGTATACCTTTCGGCATGTACCTTGTGTCGAGTCATGGTTTCGTACCTCATGTCGTGTCGTGTCATACGAAGCGCACTGAGCATGGTGACATTATTCTTGGTGGACGGAGTTTCAAGGGATTTTCAGGATGGTTTCAGATTTCTGTCCTTAATGATGATATGTATGAATATGATGGTAGAGTCCAGGCATTTTTTTCAAATCTGAAAGTGGTTTTTTTCTAGCTTTCTGGGTTAAGGCCCCCACCCAGGACAGCGAGTTAGTGCTTTTTAGCCTTTTGTAACTATTTAGAGCCATTAAGGGCTAAACAAGACTCTTTTTTACTTCATTATAGCTGATTATAGCGATAATTTCTCTAAATCTGGGTCAAAACTAGCGATCGCTATATAGAATGGAAAACATTCCCTGGTAGAGACAGACTCATCTATTTCGGGGATAAGGATGGAGAAAGATTCATGGTGCTCAAACATTGAGATGGTGATATGAGGCCAGGTAGTGCTATGTCTAATAATATGAATCCCCCCCCACCCACCCCCACCCCCCCCACACACTCAATCACCGGTCAGTGCTATGTCTAATAATATGACCCCCCCCCCCCCCCCCCCCCACACACACACACACACTCACACACACACTCAATCACCCCCCCCCCCCCGCACACCCGCACACCCGCACACCCGCGCGTGCGATACTTGTTGTTTTCCTGAGGACTGTGCTTGCTCCCCACCATGCAGACGCAGGAGGTTCTTCAGGTAACCCTCCTACCATCCAAGCCCCCTTCCAAGGTGTCCTGAAGGTTGGGGGGCCCGCTGGTTCTCCAACAGCTTTCTCCCCCACGGCTTTCGCCCCCACCTCCCCTGTGGATTTGCTGGGTGCCGACTTCAACAGCATGTCAATGTCGGCACAACAGGCTCAGATGCAGCTGTACGGGCAGCAGCAGCAGCAGTACGGGCAGCAGCCAACTTCCCCTCCAGGGCAGTACGGAGTGCAGCAACCCCCCATGCAGCAGCAGTACGGACAGCAGACGCCCTCCCCTCAAGGGCAGTACGGTCAGCCCCCCGTGCAAGCCCAAGCACATTATGGTCAGCCCCCTCCCTTCCAGCAGCAGCAGTCATTCAACCAGGCGCCTGCCTTCCAGCGACAGCACTCGTTCAACCAGCCCCCAGCCCAGCAGCACTCCAACCCGTTCAACCCACCTCCCATGCAACAGGCCCCCGTGCAGCAGCAACAGCCACCCCTGCAGCAGCAGCAGCAGTCTTTTAACCAGCCCCCTGCCATCTACCAACAGCAAACATTCAACCCACCACCAGTTCAGCAGCCTCCCACGCAGCAGCCACCTCAGCAGCAGCAACAGTATGCTCCTCCCGCTGCCCCCCAGCAGCAGTTTCAAGCCTCTCCACTGCAGCAGGCCCCAGTATATCAACAGGCACCCGCCCCTCAAGCCACACAGCAGTGGCAGCAGCAGCAAAATAGCGGGCAAGGCTATCAGCAGCAACCATACGCTCCTGCTGCGGCCCCAGCACCTGCGCCAGCCCCCCAAGCCCAACAGGCAAGAGGCTTCGGAGACGCTGCCTTTGATCCCTTTGCTTCAATCTCCCAAGCCCCAGCACCTGCACCAGCTCGTGCAGCAGCTCCCGCTCCAGCACCCTTCGATCCATTTTCATCTCTAGCCCAACCCCAAGCTTCTGCCTCGCCCCAGCAGCAGCCTCAGCAGCAGTACCAGCCGGCCGCCCCCGCCCCTGCTCACTACCAACCTGCTGCCCCTCAATACCAACCCGCCCCGACTCAGGCTCCCCCGCAGTACCAACCTCAATACACCCCTCAATACACTCCTGCTCCCCAGCAGAACTATGCTGCCTCCGCCGCAGCCCCCAGTGGCTGGGCTGTCAAACCATCTGACCCACTGAAGGATCTGTCCTTCGATGTCCTGGGTAGCAAGCCTGCACCTCCCCCCAAAATGTCTCTCAAAGACATGAAACAGCAGCCCACTCCCAACCTGCTTTAAGCACCTACCCTCAAAACGTATTCTGGAATAACGCACCTAAACACTGCATGATACCGATGGGTTTTTCAAAAAACTTAGCGGGGCGCCTCATGGGACACAAATAACAACAGCCCACTCCCAACCTGCTTTAAGCACCTTCCCCCAGAATGTATCCTGGAATAACGCACCAAACACTGCATTACACCTGGCGCGTTTTTCAAACAACTTTGCGGGTAGCCTCATGTGAGACATGAAACAACAGCCCACTCACTCCTAACCTGCTTTAAGCACCTACCCCCAGAGTGTATCCTAGAATAACGCATTGAAACACCCCATTATTCCTGATGGGTTTAAAAAAAACTCCCAGGTGCCTCATGAGACACATGAAACAACAGCCCACTCCTAACCTGCTTTAAGCACCTGCCCCCAGAATGTATCCTGGACTAATGCACCTAAACACTGCATTACACCTGGCGCGTTTTTCAAAAACTTTGCGGGGCCCCTCATGGGACATGAAACAGCAGCCCACTCTCTCCCAACCTGCTTTAAGCACCTATCCCTAAAATATATCATGGGTTTACGCACCTTAACACCCCGTTATACCTGACACGTTTTTCAAAAAACTTCGCGGGGTGCCTCATGAAAGACATGAAACAACAGCCCACTCCCAACCTGCTTTAAGCACCAACCCCCAAATGTATCCTGGAATAACGCACCTAAACACTGCATTATACCTGATGCGTTTATAAAACAACTGCACGGGGTGCCCTTCAGAGACATGAAACAACACCCCACTCACTCCCAACCTGCTTTAAGCACCTACCCCCGGAATGTATCCTGGAATAACGCACCTAAACACTGCATAAAACCTGATGCGTTTAAAAAAAGCTCGCGGGTGCCTAATGAGACACATGAAACAACAGCCCACTCCCAACCTGCTTAAAGCATCTGCCCCCAAAACATATCCTGGTATAACGCACCTAATCACCGCATAAAACCAGATGCATTTAAAAAATCTCGCTTTGCCTCATGAGACACATGAAACAACAGCCCACTCCCAACCAGCTTAAAGCACCTACCCCCAGAATGCATCCTGGAATGCTACATATGCGACGCAACGGACCCTCCCTGCATTGCGTCCTGCCACGCAACGGACCCTTCAATGATGTGTCTGACATGAAGGACGCAGCGTCCTGGACAACCCTGGCTGGCACGTGATAAAGAGGATTTCCGCAGACAGGCAAAATCAGACAGCTGCACATGCGGCCTAAATGAGACAGTTGCGGAAAATCAGACTCAAATCAGACAGTGGCGGGGGAAGAGCTGACTAACTACCCTTCCCCCCTCCCGATATGAATTTGAGCTGGTACATTGTTTTTTAGCCAACTCTGGGCTGCCCACCGCCTGCCAATTCCAAGTCCCCCCCCCCCCCCCCCCCCCCCCCCCCCCCCCCCCCCCCCCCCCCACACACACACACACACTGTGCGATACCCACGGAAACTAGGGAGCACACTAAGCGGATTCCCCTCTCCCAAGATAGCAGGCCTGTGGCTGTAACGTAGGAGGGGACAACAAGAGGGTTTTTGATCCACACCGGTCGTTTCTTAGGTGAAGGGTGACATAATGAATGTGCAACCAGTAGATATGTTATATGAGACATATATTTCACATTTCGGCTCTCGAGTGATCTCACATCTGTAGGAAATATTTGAAGTTCCATGTCCTGTTGAGCTTGGCTTGGTGAGTTCCATCATGTCCTCTTGCGCTGGAATGTTCTTCTCCTTCTGGTGTATTCTTTGGGGTAGAAAGTGAACCACACTTGGTCTGCAAGTCTGGTGGTTGGCCCCAGTGCAAGCATACAGGCTGGCCCCCTCAACCTCACGCCTCATAATAAGGTGTGCTATTTATTTATTGGTCTGCAAGTGTTTGTGTTGACTAGAGTTTGGGGAAGGTACGAAGCTACAAGTTACAGTACAGGTCTATAAAAAATTCCATCCTTCTCTTACTTGATCTTGGTTACATGGCTCTAGGCAGCAATGTTGTTGCTCGCCGTCTTCAGCCGTACAAAACATATTTACCAGGGGAGACGAACACGTCGTTTCTTCCTTCTGCTAGTATACAGTGTGACAGGCTTATCCCCATGTACGTGTTTTATTTCATATCTCATGCGAAGAGGGTTTCTTCACCTTGGGTATGGTTGCAGTTAGGCCATCTTGCTAGTAACATAATGGTGAGATGCGTGGCCATCCTTTAAATAGCTGAGGCTTCTATCCCCATCAGGGTACTACAAAGCGCGCGCGGCAGCGCGATTTCGCGCTCGCTTTTTGAGCCCCACTGCGCGTTTCGCGCAGTTTTTCAATCCCCTGTGGGCGCAGCTCGCAATTTGTGCGCTTTTTGCACTAAAAAGCGCTGGCCAATTTGATGTTTGTGCGCTTGAAGCGCTGACCAATTTGACAAAATGTAGTACCCTGATCCCCATGCCCAAACTGTATTGTAAACAGGTAATTTGAACTTGAACTTGGTTACATAGCTTCAGCCAGCAATTGGGTGCTCGCCTTAAGTAATTTACTAGACAACATTCCATACACACACCTAGGCCGCAACTATAAAATAGAAAAGTGAACGGCCCAAGTTGCAAGTATCTTTTTATATCCATGTGGCTCGTTTGGGAGATGCATGAAGAAAATCTCCATAGGAGGTAGAGCTGTCAGGTGTGAAGGGTGGGCCACACGCTCGCAAATGTATGCCACATTACAATGCCTAGAACTTGAGGCGTGCCTATGTAGGGAGTCGGGAGTACTCATGGTCCCCATGAGGCCTAGCCAGACCTCCCAACCCCCCAACCACCACCACCACTACACTAAGACACATGCATGTGTATCCGATGCATCCCCAAAGCACGCCATGTGGCTACCCAAACAAAGCTAGAAACTTGGCCTGGTGAATTTACCATTTGACTCTCGCTGGCCAGAAATAGATCACCAGCCGGTGACCACCTCACACACATGCATGTGTATTGAAATTGAAATTGAAATTGTTACATCCGAGTAATGCGCCACTCTCAGGACGTGAAGTTAAGGACACCACTGCGTAAGCCGGAGCTAGCAGGAGTCACCATATGCATGTGTATCCTATTCACCCCCCAAGCACGCCATGTGGCTACCCAAACAAAGCTAGAAACTTGGCCCGATGACTTCACCATTTGAATCTCGCAGACCAGGAAAAGATCACCAGCCGGGGTCCGCCCAGAATGCCGATCTAGCTCCACCACCGAGCCTGGCCTCAGCAATTGACAATTGAATTTGAGCCTAAGTTCTTCAGCTATGAACCTGTGATGTAGTGTGGGGAATGAAATTCGTCGATTGTTTTGGTAGGGTTATAGCCTTATAGGGCTAGGTAAAAATGAAACCATAGGGCTAAGCCCCTATCCTACCAATATATAACTGGTTCGCTCATGGGCTTCCTCTTAGCTACAATGTTCAATTTCAGAGGAAACATCAGAAGATGTGACAATATCCTCCTAAAAACAGACGCAAACGTTTGGTAATCCTCGATTCCTCGATTTTGTAAATATTTCGTTCTGGTTGCGAGCAAATTATATTTTTATATTTGTATTGCTGTGAGGCGAAATTTACCACGCTCTAATTTTAGGTTTGAATGATTGATGGTGCCAGCCAGCCAGGCTGGAGTTCTCGTGCCTGGCGATGCTCGTGGTTATATATTGTGGTTATACGCGTACCCACTCCAGCATGCTGGGTCTGCTGGGCCCTTCAGCCTGTGTCGGCCATAGCTGGGTCTGCTGCGCCCTTCATCGCCTGTGTCGGCCATAGCTGTCGGTGGCATGAAGTCGAAGTGGCGTCGAACAAAAACATACGTTGCCTTTCGTTTTCTAGCTGTCACCATAACTGTCATATCTACCCAGATCTACCCGTGAAGTATCAGCCATTTCGCGTTTGTCGACCCCACTCCCTCGCATCCTCTCCGTAGGTCCCCTGACCCCATTCGTGATCCCTTGTCATGAGCAAGCTCTTCGCCTTCATTCTCCTCGCGGGCTTCGTCTGGACTAGCACGGAGACCTTCTACGCGGTCACCATGGGTGAAATTCTGGAGAATTCTGGAGAACTTAGCGATACAACTTCCAATCCGCCGCTTCTACCTACAAAATGGCTATGACAGGGGGGGTAATGAGGCCTAAATTGCTCAACAACGCAGCGCCTTCAGCATGTCCAGCGGTCGCCTCAGTCCTCAGCCTGTCACCGTCGAGACCGAGGCAAGAGGTGGGTGACTCTTGCAACTTACATCCCTGCTCCGGACATGTTTGATGATTCGCCGGTGCTCTTGGTTGCATCCTCCGATGGTTGATCGCCATCTCGATGCGGTCAATTCCTGTTCCGATTCTTGAAATCCAGCCCCAACTCGATCATCCGTGGCACTGCAGTTGTGGCGCTGTCCATGACACCAGGGGGCAGGACTTCAATTTGTGGAGTGGCGATTCGCCGCCAATCCCAGCGAACCACCGCGCAGGAGTAGTACCCGGCACAAGGAATGTGGCCACTCCGATCTTGACTGAGGTACCAGGATACTTCACCCTGTGCCAGTTGTTGAAATTGCGTGGAATTGTTTGGAATTGGGACATACCTAATGTTTGGTTGATGGGCATCTAGGGTTTTTATTTGGTTCAAGGATCAATTTGTCAAGATGGTATGCACATGGGGGTGTTATTTGTATGCATATGACCAGCAGCTTTCCCTCATTTGCATGGGCAAACAGGGGCCAAGGCAGGGGTATGAGCGAGTCCCAATTCAGTGCAATCTGGAGAGTCATCACACACTCAGAGCATGTACAGCCTGAACAACTTGTACTCATTCGTGATTCATCATTTTAGTCATGACCTCTTTTATTAATGCCTGAGACCAGCCTTCGTTGTTGCGATACATTATTGGATTTGAGATACTGACTATCAGAGCTGTCTTCGCTGGTGGCGAAAATTTCTCGGAATGTCAATTAGGATGTACAAATTGTAATTTATTTACATGTATCCAACCTCTTCATTCATGCAGGTCCTGCAGTGAAGAAATTTTGCGCACCATCATGTACAGCGGCGATGACAAGACTTATGCCTACAAGTCATCTCACAAGGCTTTCATGAACACTGCACGCTACTTCCACGATGCTGATGCACTGCAAGATGACGACGACGACAACATTCAACGCTACCAAGACCTGGAGCGAGACGACTCTGAGGGTAATGACAACACTGCCGGTGCCAACATCCTGGATATCGACTCCGAGGGCACCCTCAACCAGGAGGCAGTTGACGAGAATCCTGTCACGCCTGGTCTAGGTGTGCACGCAACTGAATTCCGTGCTGAACCCTCCGCAAGGCTCAAACATGCACTCTAACCTGCAAAATTGATATATGATGACCCAGACATGCCACTACCAACTCCACCTTCTGTCACAGTATCTAGAGAGGAAGCATCGGATGAACTCAGGTTAGACATGAATAGTGATGCTTCTCGTGGCCGCGTTACTACCCATCCTATGTAGAATCTCCAACAAGCATTCAGAATGTATCAAGCCTGTGTCATTGCAAATCATATGCACTACCACTTGTACCTGATGCATTACGTGCTGAATGCCTTACAGACTAACTTGGATGTCCAATTGCTTGAGCTTGGATGTCTACGACCTCCAATTGCCTAACTGAGATTGTGCACAATTTACTGTTGCGCAATGCACAACATGAGACACATGTACTGTAGTACATACTTCTAACTCAGGTTACTTGTGCGATACCCACAAAAACCAATAATTACGTCAACGTATTCAGTTGTTCCTTTATGACCATACATTATATTACTAAATTGATTACTGTACTGTAGGCAGGTGACTGATTATTAGGATCAAGACTTAAAAAACTGTTTCACCATTCCAGAGGTACTCTGCATTCCTTTGCGATACCCACGGGAATTCAATCGTAACCTGAGTAAACATAGTAATCCTGCTGTGTATCAGGACTCGAGCAGATTACTGATTGTACGTAAAAACTAGATTAATCCATTCAATGTTGGAAAACTGAATCAGCTTATTGGTACACCGGATATCCGTGCGATACCCACAAAAATCCAAGTATTTAAATCAATGTGACAGACCAAACGTTCTCAGATGAATAATGCAACTTGGAAATTGTGGTCAGCATTTCAACTTCAGATTTTTGTGCGATACCCACGAAAAACAACATTGAATTGATACTGTAACCGCGACTTCCATATGTTTCATCAGCCAATTCCGTTATCTTTACACCTTGATTTTTAGATATCTAAATTCCATTTCCAGACATACTTGCGATACCCACGGAAAAGCAATAGTTGACTGAATTTTCATAGTATCCGAACATATATAACACATACATAACACTCTTTGTGGCTTTTGTTGATTTCAAGAAGGCTTATGATTGGGTCAACAGAGACTTGCTATGGGATTGCTTAGCAAGGCTAGGAGTCAAGGACCCCTATCTCAGTATTCTGAAGTCCATGTATAATCATGTTGTTTTCCAAGTTCGCCTACATGGGGACATTGGATCCTCCTTTCCATCCCTTGTAGGAGTTAAACAAGGAGACCCCCTATCCCCACTCCTATTCGGTCTGTTCATTGATAGAATTGAATCGTTCCTCCAATCCAAGCCCCCAAATGTAGGGGCTGAGCTTAGGGGAAAGATTCTGCAACTGTTACTTTATGCTGATGACCTAGCTATAATGGCAGAATCCCCGGCAGATATGCAAGCGATGCTTGACTGCCTGAGAGATTTCTGCGAGGCTACTAAGATGGCTGTGAATATAAAGAAAACTGAGATTGTCGTTTTCAACAAACAATTCTGTGATGAGGCCCGCATGGATCCTGATTACAAATTTGTCTATGATGGAGCACAACTTTCTACAAAGTTATCTTTTATCTACTTGGGATCCCTCTTTGTGGATGGTGACTCAAGCAATCGTGCAAAAGCTGCTTTTTCTAGGATGCTCACTAAGGCCCAAAAGGCACACCACATGCTTCGTAGGCGATGCCATACTATGGAGATATACAATATTGATATTCTCACCCACCTGTTTGATTCTCTTGTACAACCTATCCTGAATTTTGGCTGTGAGGTGTGGGCTCCTTCTATTCTGAACAACACACTTATCTCAAATGACCATGCTTGTGAGAAATGGCATAGAGGTATACTTAAACAAATGTTGGGTGTTTGCCAATCTACTACATCTAATATTATCATGGAAGAGCTGGGTAGAACCCCGTTGTGTTTTGCTTGGCTTAAACAAGCTTTGCGCTTCTGGAACAAGACCATACATAAAGAACCTGAGGATCTCATTAGAATGGCTCTTGAGGAATCTTTTGACTCCAACACTGGCTGGGTTCATGACTTGCGTTGTGCTCTCCACAAGCTAGGATCCAGTAAAAACATCAACATTTTGGAGGCTGTCGATGTCGAAGGTATTATGTCTGAAGTTTTTGAGTCATGGAGGTTTAAGTACCCAAGTGACACCAATGCAGTTAGAGACATCCCTGATGAGAGAAGGGTTGGCTTTAAACGCCTCCGATACCAAAAATGGTTCGCAGCCAACAGCAATGATGAGAATGGCTTGATTCCCTTTACATCCGCCTTACATAAGCAGGATCAGATTCGTTCTACAGCACAGTTTAGAATGGGTTCCCATTGGCTGAACACAGAAAGAATGAGGGTGGTGGATAGAGCACACATCCCTCGCTCAATGAGACACTGTCAAATGTGTGGGTTCCAAAAAACTGAGGATGAAATGCATATGTTTGAGTGCCCTTTTTATAATGATATTCGCCTCCGCTACCAGAATCTGTTTACAGATATTTATAGGCATGTCCATGAGGATACCGACTTAACCGTATGGAATGTGGAATTCTGCGATTCCACATTCAGAACCTTTATGAATGGAAATGGCACTAAGTCTTTTTGGAGCAACCTAGCCGACTATCTTTCTACTTGTAGAAGAGCAAGACAGGAAGCCCTGGACTGCTTAGTGGCACCGTAATTTATTATCCCTTTTTTTTCTTCTTGAGACTTCTCATTTGTTAGCTTCTTACCTCCGCCACTGTAAGTGGTTGAGATCTGGGTCCTGCTCTAAGGGGTTTAATACCTACGCCACCAAAACGGTGGTTGGGAGTTTGGTTTGTTTGTCCTCGACACACCCCTGATGTAATGGGGTTTTTTGCTTTGTGGGTGCTTTTTCTTTTTGTTTAAAGCACAGAGTCTCATACACCCTCGCGGTGTCAAGTAGACTTTAACATGTAATGTAATGTAATGTAATATATAGTACCATTGATTCATAGAAACGTTTTTTTTTTTTTTTGAAAAATGGGGTTGCCTGAGCCATTATTTTTTGTAGGATAAGGAAGAGAGGGATTCGAGCAATCGAGGATGTCCATATCCTACTAATATATAACGGGTTTGATTAGTTTCAGATTCACATCTAAGGTTTCAATTTAACTAGGTTTCTATGTAAGTAGATGTAAAAGTAGGTAAGACTTAAAAGTAAAAAAAAAAAAATGAAAACGTCTGATTCGAGCAATCGAGGATGTCCATATCCTACTAACATATAATGTGACAATAAATCATGCGAAGAAAACACTTAAATCGAGGAAACGAGGAGGCCAATATGTAACCAAGCCCCTTCACCCTAGTGCCTCCTGTTAAATTTAACTTTGCTGATGCCTACTTTTCAGCGGAGTCCCCCCCCCCCCCCCCCATTTGTCCGTCTGTGCCGAAAAATTGAAGCCTAACACGTCAGTCAACTGTCTCAAACTGACTGGCTTGGTTGCCACCTATCGTTCCGTTCCCAACACACTCCACCATCTTCCGCTTCACGTGCAGTAGTGGTCAGTTCTGGAATGCCCCGCCCCAGACCTTTCCTTCAATAGCCACTAGCCTGGCTTCTCTCGTTTCAGTGCCCAAGTAATGCCGAAGACGGCGAGCAGCCTTGCAGAATGGAGCCATGTAACGTTCCTTCATGCCAGGAACAAGATTGCTGCCAACAGGAGCTCATGGTATATCTTAAGGTACGAGATGCGTTGTGGACACAGGCGGTGTGACAAAATTTACAGAAACGTGCTTGGCAGAAAGCAGTTCAATGGGGGAGAATCTTAATAATGGCAACTAGGCTGTCTCAACCAACCGACTTATGCTTCTCGACATGGCAACAGTTATTGCTAGTAAATAGCTTAGGCGAAACATTTCTGCTGACCTTCAAGTTGTATGTTCTTATATAAACAAAATATACCACATTCTGTCAAGGCTGGGCATGTACTAGGCTGGATGGAGCCATGTAATCAAGTTCAAGGTGACGCATTTACTTGGCAGCAGCAACCTTGACATCAGCGAAGCGGGGAGAGGATCCGTGGATGAACTCCTCGAATCGCTTAACCTCACCAACAGATCCGAAGCAGACCTGGGTGCGCTGGTCATGCTCGTTAACCATGATGTCCAGGGCAGAGATGGGCCTGCCATCTCCGGAGGAGGCACCACCAGCCTGCTCAACCATGAGGGCGAGGGGAGCGACCTCGAAGAGGATTCGGAGCTTGGCCTTGGTGGTGGGGGAGGTGACGTTGGTGAACACACCCTTCTCCTTGACCAGGATCTGGAACACATCGGGGACCATGCCGCCAGTGTACCTGCAATGTGACCGGCTTGACTTCAGTATGGTTCGTTGAATTACATTACATTGCCGTAGGCAGGCCAGTGTTGACCCAGAACTGATGTGCTTGAGTTACGTTAAATGTCAGTACGCAAGGTAACCAACTAATTTTCAGCATGGTACATTGAATGTTGGTAAGTTGTATGTGCCCCAAGTTACATGTCAGTACGTTGAATGTTTGAAGGTCCATAAAATGTTGCGACACTGGATGTTTGTGAGGTACATTACATATCAGTCATTGAATGTTGTTAAGTACGTTAAATGTTGGTAAGTTGTATGTGCGCAGGCAGGGTACGTTGAGTGCCGTTAAATATTTGTTCGTTGAATGCGCGAGAGGTACGTAGATGGGAATCAAGGGTTGAGCAGAGGGCACAGTGGGCAAGCGAGTCAGTGGGCAAGCGAGTGTGACCTGGCATCAAAAATATACATATATCAGCTCATTCGTACGCTACGTGTGCGCCGAGGCATGCAAGCGGAAGCGATTTCTTATTTAACTCTTGGGATCCCCAACAAGAATTATTATTATGAGAGGCTCTGAATACTCCTTCTCGACAAGACTCTCATTATTAAGTCAACAGTTTCTCTCATCTGCTTTCCTCATGATCCATTGGACCGCAAGCCAGTGCTAGCCAACATACTTGCATCCCACCCCTTGATCAAAACCAACTTCAGCCTCCAACTTCGGCCATTTTGCAGAGAAAAGACGACCGTATTGCCCCCCAGTTACAGTTCCGTGTGGCTGTGACTTCTGCACATCTGAATTTACCTACAGTAGGTCAATCCAGTCGCTCAACAGACACAAGCACATACAACTGCTACCAGAGGACAGTTCAAATTACGTCCGCTAACGAGCGTACATGCCCAGTGTCTGGAAATGTATGGCTACTAAGGCATCGAGGCACAGCACAGCACCCACAAGGGTGACAGCACAACACAAAAAAAGGGGACAGCACCACTAAGGGAGGCAGCCTAACAACCGAGCTCACCTGAGGGTGTACTTCTCCTGCAGGTAGTAGTTGATGAGCTTCTCATACTCGGGGTTGTCCATGGTGGCCCTCAGGTTTCCAGGGGCGAACATCTTGCCCTCACCGATCTCGGTGGTCTCCTTCACGTGGACCCACTTTCCGTCGTCCATGAGCAGGAACTCGTGGGTTCCGGGGAAGCCCTTAACGGCAACCACGTAGACGGTACGGGGGCCGTAGACACCCATGCCAGCGGCAGCCTGTCACAGTTCAGGTGGTGGGGTTGGCTAAGGGTAGGGGCTCTGTACTTTATCGTGTGAATGGGAATGGAGGCACACTTCATGGGTCAGGGGTCAATTCGGGGTTGTTGACAGTTAAGACAAGCATAAAAACCAGCTTTACCAACGATGTAATTCTTACACAACTGAATGTCAGCGTGGGAAGGTAAGCATATTACAGACGTTACTCAGGGCTTATTCGTGTGAACAGGATCGGAGTCACACTTCATGGGGTCAGGGGTCGATGTTTGGGGTTGTGGATAGTCAAAACAAGCTTTAACAACTATATACTTCATGGACAACTAAATGTCAGCCTGGCAAGGTGGGCACATTTCAGACGTTCTTGTTCTCTCGAGGCCGCACTTGCATTATATACCTACTTATATATAACTCTACCATCTGATACTTAGCTCACCGCGCATGAAATAACTAAAATGACTCAGCATGAATTAACCAAAATGACACAGGATCTCAACATCAACGAGGTTAAAGCTCTTCAAACCAAGTAATTTTCTCTTTCTAACATGGAAACGCTCGCCCTTCTTGCTAATCTAGAGATGTTGAAACTGCTAGCAGAGCTGATTCTTACGATACAAGATTCTTAGAATACATAACTCAAGATTATAAGGATTCTTTGGGTATACAACTCAAGGATTCTTGGGCACACGCATTCCAGTCTGTGTGAAGTCAATTATTTATATAAACAACATATCATGCACTCATGTGCAACCCTACAACCTACTCAAGACGCTCGTACCCAAACAGGAACATAGGTAGGTGGGCCGGCAAATAGATACGCAGGTTCTAAGGTAGATTGAACAATACCAGGAAGGGCAGCCTACCTGGTCGCGTCCGGAGACTCCGACCAGCTTGTCTCCAGGCCAGACACCAAAGATGGTTCCAACGGAGAAGTTGGTGTCAACAATGGAGGAGCCGTCAAGGGGGTCAAAGGCAACGGAGAAGCCCTCACCGCCCATGGGCAGAGGCTCGGGGACCTCCTCGGAGCAAGCAAAGCTGCACACGTGCTGCGTGTCACAAGAGGGGGTGAAAAGGATGGACAACTCAGAAACTTTCATAGCTAATGCTATGCTTGGATGTTTCCAAGCGCAACCTATCTTGACATGCACGTGAAAACAATTTATCATGGAATAAATACCCTATCTGGACATACACGCGCAAATCATTTAGCATAGAACAAATACCCTATCTGGACATGCATGTGTAAATCATTGAGCATGGAACAAATACCATACCTGGACATGCATGGTGAGGAGGTACTTGCCATAATCCCCTC